>CAWUFW010002509.1:1200000-1800000 GCA_963921515.1 Calotriton arnoldi
TAATCAATCGGTCATGCACTTCCTCCATAAGAATCAGGCTTATATAGTAGTAGGGGTAACGTATCCAAAAGTGTGGTCCATCAAAAAAATCCAGTGGGTACTCAATTAGGTGTCATGAACTCCCTCGAGTCTGAGAGACGTTATTATTAATCTGAGCTAAAAGAAAATATGAAAGGTCCTTACTGTATTGAACGCAAGCACACATTTGCTAAAAGAGTTTTGGAGATTGGTATTCTTTAAAACTAAAACAACAAACTACACAAGTAGCACAATTTGCTACTCCAACTCATAAAGCAGAGAAACGGCAAAATATCCAACTCCATAATGGTGTTTGAAAACTACGAAAAAAAGTGAATCCTATTTCATACATAACAACACAAAATGTGAACACACAAGAGGCCCTTAAACACTGTTCGCGGGCAAGTAACCCGTTCAATTTAACAAGTTAGAAGGCCCGCCACCTCTTAACGGATCGAGCCCGGACCCGACTCTAACATCCTATTTACAATTTAAAATGAGCCAAAGATAAAGATGCAGGCAAGTAATAATCACGTCAAGCCTGCCGGCAGTACTAACTGCCCACTCAAGTGTCAAACCCTGAGACTCACCTGTGTGCGGCTCTCCTTTCCTCACTCTGTTAAACGTTCCAGTCAGTTTCAAGGTCTGTTTCAAAGGAAAGACTGGCCTGTGCTCGGCTGACACGTCACAATTAGGCGTGGCCTACCATTTGGTAGTTCCGTCTTCTCTACCGTGCTACCATCATGCACAGAGACTCACCAAATCACGAGTTTGAACAAACTTTATTGTTCACTCGTGCATGTAATATCACAACGGACATGAAATGATCGAGTTCACTAATAAATTATGTGATTGCATGAAACACTTGGTAGTTCTGTCTTATCTACCGTACTGCCGTTATGAAAGAAATTCACTGAACCACGAGTTTGAACAATCTTTATTGTTCACTCATGCGTGTAATATCGCAACGGACAAAGTTTGAAATGGGTTCATTAGTAAATTATGTGATCGCATAAAACAATTTTTGTACAGCTGTATATTCAGTCGTTTCATAACCTAACAGTCACATTAACCTAATAAATCATAAGTCCGAGTAGTTCTAGACACAGAGGAGGGCAAATATAAGACCCCTTTGGGGTAAAATTTATATGAAGCTAAAATACAGCTTCATTTACACAGCAAACAGCCAAAGATAGTGCCAAGATACCAAGTTGTCCCGATCATAATATTCAAAAGGGAAAGACAGAGAGTTGACCAACCACCATAGAAGAAAAGAAAGTAACACTAGCACATATGGAGAGTACCTTTCAAAACAAATTTACAGCATAATGTTATATGCTCCATTTCCATATTCAGATATCATTCAAAACTAAACAAGTCAAGGATACAACCAGACACCAAGGACAAATATGTTAGTAGATGCTGTAAAGTAGGAGTGCCTGCTAAAGTAGGCAGGACAGTATTGTATACCAAACAACAGATATGGATAGCTCACTTTTTTGGTACACACTACTTATACAGCAATTGGTTACAGAAGAAGGAATACAATTGCAACATTATATTTTGGAATCAAATTAGTAAGAGACTACAACCCTATGACACTGAACACACAGCAATGGTCATGGATTACTACGATTTACATCAATTAAGTCACAATAAAGTGACAGGATCTAAGTCCCAAGGTCAAGATTAAAGGATCCAAGCGCAATTGTTGACCTGTAAGATGTTAAGAACACTAGTGTTTTTTCAAACATCACATACCTTTTAATCAACCAAAAAAACACAGAGTCTTAATAAGTTATAGGAAGTAATGCATTTCATTATCAGTATTCAGGCCTTGGACCACAGCCCTCAGTTTACAGATCCATTGAGCCTCCAGTTGCCATAGGCGCAATTCTCTATTGCCGCCTCTTAAATCTTGGTTTACAGTATCAATACCATGGAATTTAAGGTTGGCTTTGGAGATGTCTGAATCACAGGTATGCGCTCCCAAGGCATATGACTGATCATTCCTTAGACAGGCTTGACGATGCTCCTGAAGTCGAACCTTTAACTGCCTGGTAATACTGCCTACATAGATCCTAGAACAGTTACAAATAATAACATAAATCACATAGGTAGACTGGCAAGTAAGAAATTGTCAAACATGGTATGTGTGTCTGCTGTCGTAAGAGAATTCCTGTGTTCTGTTTAGACCTAAGTGACAAATGTTGCATTCCCCACAGGTAAAAAAATCATTTGGACGTTTCAACCAGGTTCCCACATGTGGTAGTCTTGGAGCAGTATAACTGGGACAAAGTAATTCCCTAAAGGTTTTGGCCCTTTTATAGGTGATTGAGGGTTTGTCTTGCAGTAAAGATCCTACCCCTGGGACACCTTTCGAAATCTTCCAGTGTTTGTGAAGGATCTTAAACACATCTTGATTGAGTCTAGAGTGTGTTATGATGAAAGCCAAGCGATCCCTGGTCTCTTTTTTGGCTCTTACTCTTAAAGTGTCTGTTCTTGTAACCTTCTGTACTCGTCTAACTGCCTGAAGAAGGTCTTGACGTTTACATCCTCTTCTTTCTAGTCTGTCCAAAGACCCCTGTGCATGCATGTCCATAGTGTCTCTAATGAACGATGGAAGATTTGAGACCAGGGGCTTGATGAATGTATCGACAAATTCAGAAAGATGTTCAGTGAGTGACCCGATCCCAGAGATTATAGGTTGCCCAGGTGGGAACATGTTTTTTTTATGTACCTTCGGCAAAAGATAAAGGCAGGGAACCTCAGATGTGTTATCCTTAGAAAATCATATTCTGCCTCTGATAACAAACCTATTTCTTTCCAGTGTGTCAATCTTTCATTAATCAGAAGCATTGCATCAGGGCAAGGATTTAACTCTAATTTCCGATAGCAAGTCTGATCGTTTAACTGTCTCAAGACCTCTTGTCCATTATCAGAACGATTCATAAATACGACATTTCCTCCCTTGTCAGCTTCACGAATGACAAGTGAAGTGTCATTCCTGAGGCTGAACAATGCATTTGTATCATCTCTTGTTAAGTTGCAGCAAGATGTTTATTCTTCTTTTCTGTCAGCCTATCCTCTAAGCTATACAGATCATCCGTAACCATTTTCCAAAACACATCTATGCTGTTGAGATGAAAACCTTGGGGTGTGAATTTACTTTGTATACGGAGTCCGCTCTCCAGGGTAAGATCTTGTTGAATTCCAAGTTCTTTTGCCAATCCACCCATAGACAACCCTGTATCATCATCATCAAGAGAGAGTAACAACAAAATGTCTTTCAGTTGGGCCACAGACATATCTGACATCACCGGAACTTGATTAAATACAGATTTGTACGGTTGATTGAAATAAACATGACATTTTAATTTAGTTTTGCATATGAACTTGAACAGATCTGAATGTAAGTTAGAAAAAACACCATTATTCATTGCACAAAAGCCCAACCCTTTATTGAGTACAGATACTTCACAGTCAGTCTGGAAACGATCATAGAGATTAATAACAAGATTCTCCTTTGGTGGAATAGATTCATTATTACTTATATCTCTTGCCACAGCTATCTGTTCAATCTCTTCCTCTGATTCCTGGTTAACACACCCGATTTTCTCTGCAGGGTTACCTTTCGTCCCTTTCTGCTTTTCCTACGGTTGCCAGATCAACCGTCACTTTTCAAATCTCCTATTGCAGATAGATTTTTGAAGGGGCTTACACATTTGTTTCCCCCCCCATACCATTTATAATACCCCAGTGGTACCTTAACCTGGTTCTCACCTATTTGATGTGTGCACCTTTCGAGCCACTGCACAATTGCCCCCTCCTTCTGCTTACTATTAAAACAGCCTTTTTAGTGGCAATAACTTCTGCCAGGAGGGTGAGCGAATTACAGGCTCTATCCTCTCAACCTCCTTACCTGGCGGTCTTTCTGGACAAAGTACTGCTCTGCAATAGGGCTTCTTTTTTCCTAAGGTGGTAACACCTTTCAGTCTAGGGCAATCTGTCACCTTGCCCACCTTCTATGCTCCTCCGCAGCCTTCTAAAGAAGAAGAGTGGGGGCGTGGCCAAGATGGCGGAGGGATAGGACGCTCGAATTTCGGCTCCTGCTCGCCGTCCGCCCGTACCAGCACAGCACGGCCCCCCGGGGACCCCAGCAGCGTGAGCCGATCCGGTGGCACCACTACACCCTCCGGACCCGGTTTGGGCCCGGGGCCTGCACTGCGGCGCTGGCCGTGGGGCCGAGATCGGCGGCGCGGAGGAGACGGACCCAGCCGCCCTACGTCAGGGCGGCATCGACAACGCGGTGGCCCAGGTCCGGACCACCGAGGCAAGCTTCGCTTCTCCCGGCACCCCATCTCCGCCCGCCAGGCTGTGAAATAGCCACAGCGGAGTAGCGGACGGCCAGTCCGCCTACCCGAAGGGGCCGCACTCGGCGCTACTGGAGGGGTTCGCCCGCTGCCCGGCCGGGCTTGGAGGGCCCCCCCTGCTCTGGTGATACCCTCAGGCGCCCGCAGCGGCAAGGGAGAGGCCCGCAAGGCAAATTCACACGGCTACCAGCAGTAAGAAAGGAGGGACCCGGGCCTAACAGAGGCTCTGGGCCGCGGTGATCCCCGGCCTGGGGTGGATTCGGGCCCGCGAGGGACGAGGGGTGCCTGGGCGGAGACGACGCAGCGCCGCGGGCTCAGGGATCGGCCCCACCGCTGCCCTGGCCTGGTCGTCTCTAGACCGAGATCTGCGGAGACCCCCGCCGGTGCACGGACAAGGCCGTCTGCCCTTTGGGAGAGCTGCTGGCCCACCGGTAGAGAAGCGACGGAGACGAGGCCACGCATTGCCCGGGGGAGATCGCCGAGGTCGCTGAGCTGCGCAGCCTGCACTAGCGGTAAGGAGAGGGCTTCGCGAGAGGCGGGGACAGAAGCAGGGTTGAGGTGACTCTCGGCTGCCGCTGCGGAGCCGAGCCTGAAAGGCGCGGTGGAGGGACGGCCCCGTGTCAGTGGAGGGGGGCCTCTCCACCAGCATTACTGCTCACCTTGACTGTGCCAATACTCACGCCTGGCGCCTGCCCTGTCTGAAGACCTGCACACATCGTTGGGCCCGCGGCCTTCCTAGCCTAGGTCAGGAGACACGGATACACCGGCAACTCCCACTACATTAACCCCCACCATTGGGATACAGCACTAGCACGACCACGTGAGAGGGCGATCAGCGCGGACGTAATTTGACGGGGGACACCGCTGCGCGGCCGGCACTGAGGGGCCGCTCTCACCTCGGAGGAAACAGCGAGGAACCCCCGCCTGCTCGGGGGGGACAGCCGCCCGCAAGAGACCCCTCCTGGGCCCGTGCCCGGACGGGCAACTGCTGGCTCGGGAGTGACAGAATGTCCAAGACCAGGAACAACAAAGTGAAACCCCTCAAAGACATTTTTGGCCGCTCGCAATCCATACCCGACATGGCATCCGCGACCCCCGGGGCGGAGGCTGGGAGATGCCCTGCAGCTACTGGAGAGGAACCCATCACAAAAGCCTTCCTTGAATCGCTATTCCTCACTCTCAGAGAGGACATTCAATCGGTGAAGGCTGAATTCGCCACAGAACTTCGGGAGGTACGCCGGGACGTGGATAGCGTTGGGGAACGGGTTGCCTCTCTCGAGGAGAAGAGCAATGCCACAGTATCAGACCTGACCACACTCCAGCAAGAGGTTATCCGACTTCAGGACCAAAACGTCGACCTGCAGACCCAGATGGAGGACCTGGAAAACCGGTCCCGAAGGCACAACATCAGGATCCGGGGGGTCAAGCTTTCAGAGGACACCCACGACCTCTTTGCTTTCACTCAGGGACTCTTCCGCCACATCTTGGGGGAAGCGCAGGAGTCTGATGTGGTTTTGGACAGGGCACATAGAGTAGGGCCGCCCCGGGCCGGCGGCGCCCCACCGGCGGACATCCTGGTTTGTGTTCAGGACTTCAAGACTAAGGAGGCTATACTGGCCAAAGCACGATCACTCCATCCCATATCATTTCAAGGCCAGTCTCCGGTGCTCTACCAAGACCTTGCCCTGATCACTTTGCAGAGGCGCCGTCAGTTCCGTCCGGTTACTGAGCATCTCCGTCAACAGGGAACATCGTACTCCTGGGGGCACCCCTTCCGCCTCATTTTTCGCCATAACGGGAAGCTCCACCAGCTTCGCTCTCTCACAGAGGCATATCGCACGCTGGGCCTGACGGAGCCGAGCGGAGAAGATGACGATCGCAGCACCGCCTTGGGGCCCGAGATCTCCCCGTCAGGGTGGCAACGGCGGGGAGGGAGACGGCGTCCCAGGTGGCCGCCCAGGGCTGAGATAGCCAGGGGTCAGCAGGCGGCCCTTGATGCGGCCACTGAGGCCCTGGCCGGAGGGGACACAGCTACCAAATGACCTTCCCGGAAATACCGGACCTTTCACTTGCATCCTTGCTGGCTGCGGGGGAGCGGCGGGTGGGCCGATCCCTCTACCCGACCACACGATGACCCCCATCTGGTTGACTGACCAGTCGTCCTGGGACGACGGACTATTTGGACCACTTAACTTTGTTCGAATTGTTCCCCGTTGGGGACAAGTCATGGGAACCCTCTCCCTGGGGGTTTTGGTTTTTCCCTCTTCTATTCATTTTTCCTTTTTGTAATTTTTTTAGGTGGGTCCCTCCTGTCCACAGTCCTCTCCCTACTACTGGCACGGCTTGGGAAACAACTCTACACAGTTCTTGCTCACTGGTACCGCTCCATGGGCTTGCTCCTGGGGTGCCCTGCCATAGCCCACACATACTCCACACGCTAGATGTCACGTAGGCTGCTTAGGGTTCTGACCCTTAATGTCCGGGGACTCAACAACCGTATCAAACCTAGGGCGGTCCTCAACTATTTGGAGCACTCCACCGCCGATATTTGTCTCCTACAGGAGACACACCTGCTGCGCAAAGATCATCACAGGATGAAGTCCCGAGCTTTCCCCACACAGTTCTTTTCCTCCAATTCCACTAAGTCGGCAGGGGTGGCTATACTTATTTCCCGCTCTTTCCAGGGCAGGGTGCTACAGAGGGAGGCCGAGATCAGGGGCCGCCTACTCACATACCGGTTTCTGGTGGCTGGGGTATCCCTTATAATAGGTTCAGTGTACGCTCCTAATGAAGGCCAGGACAAATTCTTACACGACGCACTCACTGAGGCCACAGCCAACTCGGAAAGGCGCCTGCTCCTTGGGGGTGACTTGAACCTTGTCTTCGACAACATCACCGACCGCTCCTGTCAGCGCACTAGCCAAGCTGGGGCTCTCTCCCGGTCGGGGTTGACCCGCATCCAGGAACTTGGGCTAGTCGACCTGTGGCGTTATCTCCACCCTCATAGTCGGGCATATACTTATTACTCAGGAGCCCACAAGACCTATGCTAGACTCGACTATTTCCTATGCTCCACTCCATTACAAGCGCTAGCCACGGACGCCGATATCCTCACTGCGTCCCTGTCGGACCATTCTCCGGTCATGGCTTCCTTCTCACTACCACACATGCAGCTACCTCAGCGACACTGGCGCCTGCGAGACTCCCTATTACACCAGGCCTCCATAACTACCCAGATTAAATCCTCCATCTCGAATTACCTAGCCCTTAATGCTAACTCAGATACCTCACTTGCGACACAATGGACCGCTCTCAAAGCTGTCTTACGGGGAGAATTCATAGCTATCTCCACAGCTATTAACAAAGAGCGCAGTCAAAAAAGAGCTGAACTTACTCAGAGGGTCGCTGAACTGGAGCAGATGCACCAACGCACTGGGGCAGCCAGGGCCTGGCGCCAACTTTGCACGGAACGAAAGCAACTTGCGGCACTAGACCAGGACAGGGCCGAATATGCGGCCCTTCGCCTGCGACACTCCTACTACACCGGAGGGGATAGGGGAGGCCGGCTTCTGGCCCATAAATTGCGGGAAGCGAGACAGCGACAGGGGGTGCAAACCATCCGCCCTGCTGGAGGGGACCTCACATCGGACGATGTAGCCATTGCAGAGGCCTTAAGAGCCTTCTATGCTGAGCTTTATTCGGGTGAATCCCTCGACATACTTCGCAGCCTTGATTACCTGGAGGCGGCGCAAGTTCCCACTCTTGACCAAGAACAGGCCGCCCACCTAGACAGAGACATAGGGACGGAAGAAATCATTGCGGCGATCGCTCGCCTCCGACTCGGCAAATCACCTGGCCCGGATGGGTACTCCGCAGCCTTCTATAAAACCTTCTGTAATCAGGTGGCCCCTTTATTGCGGGATCTCTTTAACGCGTTCGCACATACAGGCGCCATTCCGGAGGAAATGCTGGAGGCTTCGATTGTCATCATCCCGAAGCCCGGAAAGGACGCAACTCTCTGCAGCGCATACAGGCCGATCTCCCTCTTAAACATAGATATCAAATTATATACAAGCATCCTCGCGACGCGTCTGGCCACCCACATGCCCCAACTGGTGGACCCGGATCAAGCGGGTTTTATATCCCAGAGGCAAACGAGTGACAATACAAAGAGAATATTGCACCTCATTGAAAAGGCATCTCGCACACAGGGGGAATACATGCTACTCGCAATCGACGCGGAGAAGGCCTTTGACAGGGTCCACTGGCCCTACTTGGAACAAGTACTACAGAGATTTGGCCTCGGAGACAAGATGCGCACACGCATCCTGAATTGCTACCGCTCACCGAAGGCCACAGTTCGAGTTAATGGGCATACATCCTCCCGCTTCCCCATAGGCAGGGGTACACGACAGGGTTGCCCCCTCTCCCCCCTCCTCTTTGCGCTATACATGGAGCCCCTAGCGCTAAGAGTCCGACGTCATCCCCTCATCAATGGGATTAAATTTGGCGGAGATATCCATACAATAAGCCTCTACGCGGATGACATTCTGCTCTCTCTCACTGACCCTATTCCGTCACTGCGGGCACTATTTATTGAACTGCACAGCTTTGCGCAGGTCTCTGGGTTTAAAATTAATATGGACAAATCCACTGCCCTTAATATCTCGCTAACGGCAAATACGCTGGCTTGCATACAGGAAGAGCATCCTATCCAATGGTCCACCACCGCGGTCCCCTACCTAGGGGTGCAGTTAGGCTCCACCATTCCAGCCACTGTAACTGCTAACTATGATAGGCTCCGCAACCACATTCGAAGGGAACTGGGCAAATGGAAACACTACCCCCTCTCCTGGCTCGGTAGAATAGCAGCTATCAAGATGACAATTCTTCCCCAGATCCTTTACTTATTTCAGACCCTTCCCTTACGCCCTCCCGCTGGCTGGATCCTTCAGACCCAGTCCGACCTGGCACAATTCATTTGGCAGGGCCGTAAACCACGGTTCAAGCACGCAATCGCAGTTCTGCCCCCGAACGTGGAGGGGTTGGAATTCCCGATCTACAGCGTTATTTTTATGCGGTACAGCTTCGCTACCTGGTGGAGTGGAACCGCCTGGAATCCGGGAAACACTGGCTGTTCCAGGACCAGGCGGTTGCAGCCATGCCCCTGCAGGGTGTCCCATTCCTTCGGAAGAAGCACAGACCACCTAATCTCTATGCTTCGTACATCACGAGCACGGTTATGGAAGCATGGGACCGCACCGCTACCACACACAAGCTGACATCATTCCCCTCCCCCCTGACTCCACTGTTTAACAACCCTGATTTTCACCCGGGGGTAGACCCTAAAGCGTTCGCGAACTGGCGCTCCACCCCATGCCGATCTCTGGGTCATCTGTTTGATCTAGAGGGTATCATTCCATTCCCACAGCTTAGAGCGCACTATGGTGTCCCGGAGACGGAGCGCCTACCATATCTACAGCTCAGACACTGGGCACTCCAACCACAGGTCAAACCTGGCGCTCAGCGCTTCTTAACCCCGTATGAGAAGTGGCTGATCACCCGAACCTCCGATAAAAAACTTATCTCTGACCTCTATCAACACTTACTAGCAACCACCACCACCCATACATATAATGCCGGCCGGGTACGATGGGAGCGGGAGCTGGGTAGGACCTTGTCTCACAAGGAGTGGGACGGCATATACTACAGGGCCCGACATTCAGCCTATCACACGGGTCTTACCGAAACGCTGACCAAGGTCGCCACTTATTGGTACTACACACCAGAACGCCTGCACCAATTCGATTCCCACCTTAGCGCACTGTGCTGGAGGGGCTGTGGGGAGGTGGGAACCCTGGAGCACCTGTTGTGGAGCTGTGCCCGCATTCAACCATACTGGACACCAATCCTTGACGACATAGACTCTCATCTTGATACTCAGCTTCCACGCTTCCCAGCGTACATCCTCCTCGGACTGCCCAACCCCTTAACATATCCCTTGAAATCCCAGAGGGGCCGACTAATCGCCATTGCCCTAGGGGCCGCTACCCAGAATATACTAGCACATTGGCGCTCACCCCAGACTCCTCCCCATTCAGGCTGGATTTAAAGGCTTTGGACGATAATGGGAATGGAGAAACTATCCCTCACTCTGGCGGGCAGGGGGGATGAGTTCCCGGAGCTGTGGAGGCCCTTCTTGACCTTGCTTACAACCGAATTCCGGGAATTGACATGTCCTCGATACCTTCGGCTCCTCCGATTAGCAGATACACAGATTCCACCAAAGCGCAACCCCAAAAGATACGATAAACTGCCCTAGGCTTAACACCATTCCCCTTCCCTGGGGCTTTTTCGATTTGTGGACAGGAGGTGGGGGGAGGGGAGGGATGGGGGTGGAGGGGGGCAACTGTTGTTATGTTTCTTTTATTCCCACTGCAGGCCTTTTTTAGACCCGCTCCCAGCACATTACTTGGTAACACTTTCATAATTGACACATGTTGTCTGTATTGCATTCTCTTTAAGGAACAGGTGGGTCTGTCCTTCTTTTGATGTTTGAAAATCAATAAAAGATTTAAACCATAAAGAAGAAGAGTGTCTCCACCGTCTGGACCGACAAAGAGCATTGCCGTTCTACTTTGATCGCACTAAAAAGTTCTATGTGGATGACCAACTCTTTGTAGGGTACATTGGAGCAACAATGCATCGTGCTGTGCAGAAGAGCACCATCTCTCAGGTTATCCTCTGCATAAAAATCTGTTACGCTTTGGCAAAAAAACAGCCTCCTGAAAGCCTTAGAGCGCATTCAACCAGAGCAAAGGCAGCAACTAAAGCTCTTCAGCGTGGTGTTCCAGTGCTTTACATCTGCCAGGCAGCTATGTGGGCATCCTTGCACACACATTTACCAAACATTATTGCCTGAATAATCAGGTCCGTAGGGAAGGCCTCTTTGGCCGTTCGGTCCTACAGGACTTTCTGGACGAACACTTTTCTGCAGTCCCTACTCCGGGGATGGTATTGCTTGGGCATCTGTTCTAAGGTAAGGAATCTGCAGCTAGATGTTTCTATCAGATGGACAAGTTACTTACCTTCGGTAATGCCTTATCTGGTAGAGACATGATCTACCCGCAGATTCCTTACCGACCCATCCATCCTCCCTGCACTGCAGATCAGTTTTTAGTGTCAGGGCTGCTTCCCTTCAGGGCCCTAGTTGTTTTTTAACACACCATGGTAAGTTCTCTTCATGGCTCCGAGCTTCTGGCATGAAAAGTCGTGAAAAGTACTGATGTCAGTGCGCCGAGGTGGCGCCTATAAAGACGACGTGGACGATGAACCAGACGCCTACGACGTCACGCGAGTCGACCGACGCCACTTATCGGCGCGTAGTGGGCACTGCTATCAAAAATCTTCCGGATCCAGCCTGACGCATGAAAGTTCTTAGATAATGAATCTGCAGCTAGATCATGTCCCTACCAGATAAGGTGTTACCGAGGTAAGTAACTTGTCCTTCAATCAAGACCCCATTGAGTATCAAAAGGAGCTGTTCCACAATACATATCTGTTCACAAAATTGTAATTCAGATCCTATTAGAATGTCTAGTGATATGCAGCAATAATCCATCTAAATTAAAGTAATCTATTGAGGTGTAACACATTGCCTGCCTGTGTAGTGGGCTATGATTCCTACAGAACAGATACATCAGTAAAGACACAAGCTTCTTGTTGTAAATTCATTGAAATCCTGAATTGTACATGTTGTACACAGGACCCTCATTAGAATATAGCACCAATATGGATCATCTCCAACTCCCTACCTAGTGCTATTCAATACAGTGCAATTATATTACAACCAATCTCAAAATGTAATACGATTCCTTCTCTATAGTTAATCATTGCTCCCCTGAACGCAACCTACAAATCCACTTAGCCTCTGTCTCAACGCCCATTCCCCGTCTTCCCCATTCTAGGTTTCTGTGAAATAACCCGCATTCCATGAAAAGTAAATTGTTTCTCTTGTGGGTTTGATTTTTTTAATATGTTCCACTACGAGATAACGAACATCCTAGTAATCATGCTACCCACATTAATCGATTTGCACTTACAGATGACATGTATTACTCAAGTACTATTGCAATTTATAAACTGGGTGATGTGATATGTCCTGGTCGCTTTATAATAAAAGTCCACCATTTTTTAATGCCCTATTGCCACATATTGCAGTTGGTACAAACAAAGAAATCTTTCGGATGAGATGAAGGTCAGCTCTGTTTTTCCCCATCTGTTCCAAGATAGTTGTTCTTTTATGGTGGTGTTTCTTTGGAACTTAGGGGGTCATTAGGATGGTGGACGGACTTTCGTCCATCTGCCATCCAATCGTATTTGGGATCGCCCGCCTACAAGGCGGCGGTCCCACAGGTCAAATTAGGATGTGACTGCCACCGTGTGATCACATTGCCCATGTTTTGTATTGCGGTGGGTGCTGCGCTCTGCAGCACCCGCCGCAAGATTAAACAGACACCCCACACATATCCCTGCACTACGTGGCAGGTACCATGTACTGCCACATGGTGTAGGGATATGTAGGGGGGCACCATAGGTGCCCCCCAGGGCCTATGTCCCTGGCCCAGGAGATTAGGTGGGCCCAGCTACTGGCCCCCAAATCCGTTTCCGGTTTGACCGCCGCAGAACGACCGGCAGAAAGGGATATTGTAATCCCTACGGCGGTGGTGCCTGACAGGCACCGCCGCCATTCTGGAACTACAGGGAGGTCTGACAGGCGGTTGGATAAAGCCTGCCTGTCGGGACCGCGGCGGTCAGTGTTTCTGACCGCCACCCGTCCAGAAGACATTGTAATATGGCGGACGGAGATCCCTGTTACGATGGCCGAGGGAGCGCCACCGACAGCCTGTCAGTGGCGGTTCCTCGGCCATCGTAATCAGCCCCTTCGTTTTGGGAGTAGAGGAGACTACTTCACTCAATCCAGGTACCCCTTGTACTAGTGGCCAGTGTTTCTTAAGAATTTTGTATAGGTCATTGTGAGCAGAATCGAATAGTGTGACTATAAAGCCAGCCTTTTCTTTTTTATTAGGATGACTCGAGAGTATTTGTTCGCATCACCTTTCTAACGCACGATTCAGAATGGCCCAGTAGATTAAAAGCATAACCTCTATTGCCTACTTTGTAAAGCAGAAGGCATTCCTGGAACGGACCGTCCTCACTGCAGTTCCTTTAAATTCGGGTCACCTTTCCTAAGCTGATGGATACCTTAGTGACGGATTTGGGATGTGCAGTGTCTGCTCTAAGAATACTCTTAGATGCAGGTTCCTTGCTACATAGAGTGCTTTGCATTCTATTGTTATGAATATAAAATTGCACATCAAGAAATTCCAGATAATTTGATCGTCGGAGAAGGAGAAGAGTCGCTGGAGGAATTTCTCAAAGGTTGTATGTGCCCTCGTGGCTTGTGGTTTGAGGCTACTCTGCGACCCAGTGGCTGATCTGGAAGTAGTGACAGCTTTCAGCTTTGGGAATCCCATATTGGTGTTCGATCTCCTCGAAGGATTTCGCCTGGCCATCCTTGTAGAAGTCCCGAAAGCAGAAGCAACCCCCTCCTTCCAGATTTGAAAGGCCACACTGCCAGGCTTGGAGTAAACTCCGTGCTAAATATGATGGAGTGGAGGGAAAGGAGGTGTGAGTCCCCTTCTGGCAGTAACAGAGTCCCAAACTGCTAGAGTGGCTCTTGTAACTGGGGAGACATACACGAGTCTGCCTTTCAGTCTTGTGGACCTACGTGACCTCGCCATTGTTTATCCTAGCCATTCGGCCATGTATTGTAGTTGAACCACGTGGTAGTAATGTGGTAAATGCGGCACAGCCCTAACCGCCCCCCGGGGTGTTTTGTGCAAATCTTGAAGGCCTATCTTCCCAAATGTAACATACTGGCGGCTTGAGGCAATACATGATTTTAAGTAATAAACGGGAGTGAGGGTTAAGGCTGACATAGTACGATGCGATTGTGACACGAGGTAAAGGTAGCACCTTAAGTTAGGAATTTTCTTAACTCTTTAGTTATTTTTTTTAGCAATTATGCACATATTCATCAGCTTAACTCCCTGTTGCCTTTAGTTTTCTTTAGGACAAATAATATACACACACCCACCACCCACATGATGCACTGCTATAAATAACTATATTGAGATAATTACTAAAACTATTCCATTACACCATGGAGACTAATGTTATACAGATTCTAAAATCTAACAGGCAGTGTTCCTGAAGTTGTTCCTCTGGCATGGAGAATAGGAAATCAAGGAATGATGTGTGTATAAATAACTATGTACAGGGCAAAAAGAGACCCACTGTTCCAGTTACACGCTATGAGCCTCTCTTCAACAGTGACGATCCTGGATCGCCCTCTTATGGTAGTTCTGTGGTACTGCTTCCAAGAAAAGCAATGTTTCTTTGTTTTAAATATGTTGTTATTATAATACTTAGTATTTATTTGCAGTGTTTTAGCACCGTTTTGCCATCTCCAACCGCTTTGAATGTCGGTTGTAAAGAACGCTGTGAGAGGTGTTACTAAAGAAATTATTCACTCAACGAAGGTTAACAACTGATCAGCAGTACAATATCTTAACACTTTATTGAAATGAAAGTAAGCGTTTTCAAGTATTTCTGGACTCGATCTTTGTGCGCTCATAAATACTACAATGGTTTCACGTGTTAATGTTGTCCCCCTGATGGATTCGCAAGCTGTCAAATACGCTGCTGCTTTTTAGGTCGAGTCTGGGAAGCGAATGCGCTGCTCTGCGAGCCATGCTGTATTGGAGTATGTACTTGAAGCCCCATCCACTCTCCGCCCATATTTGTCATTGGCTTGTGTCATTGTTCTTCTTAAATGCTGGCTTCTGATTGGCTATTAGGCTTGTTAGTCCCTTCTAAGTACCGCCTTGTCTTCATTTGTAACCTCCCATGAGGACTGGCCCTTTTACTTCGGTTATTACATGGAACTTCGTCTTTAGTCTGTAAGCACTGTTTTCTTTAATGAGTTTCTCTTACTGCAGGAGGGCAGGAGGGTCTCTCGTGCGCAGTTGTGACCACCAGCTTGTTTATTTAACTCGTAGCAAACTGGGAGCTCTTCAGGGGCCATGGGAGACAGGAGGGGGCAACTCAGCGATGCCTTCAAGTATTTGGAATGCAATAGGTCGCGCACTTGCGAGAGTTTAAGCTATTGGCATTGTAAATGACAATGCCTTTTATTTATGTTTTAAAAACCAAAACATAAATAAAAGGCATTGTCATTTACAATGCCAATAGCTCAAACTCGTGTGCTGGGATTTCCCACAGCAGATTGCAGACCCTGTATTAATCATGAAATACAGTGAAGCCAGTATTCCTGCTTGAGAGCTCATCACAGTAGGCGTTTTGTGTTTCCTCATTTCTGGTGCGCAAAAGAAGCAGCTAGTTCGAAGGGAGAGTTGACAGGTCTCTTTCATTTGCCGAAGACACACCCAAGCAGATTGTGTGAGAAAAGTTTCTGCAGATGTGTAGATTTCGCTGGTATCCTAAATCTTTTCTCTCTCTTCAAACTTTCCTTCGGGCTACCTGTCACAGAGCATTAGACATATACCAGTAATTATTCGCCCCATTGAAATCAAGAAGGCTGTCTTGTCTTGCACGTCAGCGCAGTAAGGAAATGTGCACCTTTCCAATTGGAAAACTTTGAGAGCACTCCGCCCCTGACATCAACACCGCCATCCCGGACAGATACAAGATCCAGAGGAAAGACCGCCCCAACCACCCAGGAGGGGGCCTCGCCATCGCGCACAAGAGCACCCTCCGCCTCACCACCTCCAGCGAAACCTTCCCCTCCGCCGAACACCTTCACTTCCAGATCCAGACCAGCCCTAACACCACACTCCGAGGAACCCTCGTCTACAGGCCCCCCGGACCTCTTTCGCCACCGCCATCACAGACTTCATCGCACCCCACGCCATCGCATCAATGAACTACATTCTCAACTTCCACCTCGACAACCCCAGCGACCCCAACTCCACCATCCTCCAGAGCAACCTCGCCAGCATCGGACTCAACCAACTCGTCACCGCACCCACTCACAGAGCAGGACACACCCTTGACCCCATCTTCGCGGCAGGCAGCAGCGTCCATTTCAGCCATACAACTCAACCACCCTGGACCGACCCCCATTGCGTCCATTTCACCGTCGACAAACCCAAGACGCGAACCCCCCCCCCGCCCACCACGAAGGAACTGGAGCAAGGTCACTGACGAGCAACTGAACTCCACCCTCACCATGGACACTCCCACCTGGACTCCCGACGCAAACATAGCAGCCACAGGACTCCACACCTGGATCTCCAGCTCCGCGGACAAGCTCGCCCCGCTACGCAACCCCGGCAAACAGCATCCCAGAAAAGCCGACTGGTTCACCACCGATTTCCAAGAAATCAGGCGCACCTGCAGACGTTTGGAGAAGAACTAGAGGAACACCAAGACCACCGACAACTACTCCACCTACAAACACGCCATCACGAACTACCACAACCAAATCAGAGCAACCAAAAGGAACTTCCTTTGCAGCAAAATTCTCACCAACTCCACCAACTCCAAGGAACTCTTCAGTGTCATCCGGGATTTCACCAACCCACGCAGCGAAGCCACGGACATCACCCCGTCCCAGGCCCTCTGCGACAAGCTTGGAACCTTCTTCCACCTCAAGATCAAGACACTCTACGACAACTTCACCGACCACCCACAAGACGCCACAGCCGCCCCCCGCCCCCAGAGACGCCAGCCAGCCCACCATCTCCAACTGGACACCACTCACGACCGAGGACACCACCACCACCATGAAAGCCATCCACTCGGGGGCCCCCACCAACCCCTGCCCCCCGCACATCTACCACAGGGCCACGGACGCCATCGCACCGGAACTACAACGGACCATCAACACCACGTTCACAACAGGCACCTTCCCTGACGACTGGAAGCGCGCAGAAGTAAGACCCCTGCTCAAGAAGCCCACGGCCGACCCATCCGACCTCAAGAACTACTGGCCCATCTCTCTCCTCCCCTTCGCAGCCAAGGCAGCAGAGAAAGCAGTTAACAGGGAACTGACACGTTTCATCGAAGAGAACGCCGTCCTCGACCCGTCCCAATCCGGATTCCGAAGCAACCACAGCACCGAGACCGCCCTCCTCGCCGCCACAGACGACATCCGCGCCCTCCTGGACCAAGGCCACTCCGCAGCCCTCATCCTCCTCGACCTATCCGCAGCCTTCGACACTGTCTCGCACCGCACACTAACCAATAGGCTACACGACACCGGCATACAAGGAACGGCCCTGAACTGGATCCGATCTTTCCTCACCGGAAGAAGCCAAAGAGTCAGACTACCACCCTTCCTCTCCGCCCCCACGGAAATCACCTGCGGAGTCCCACAGGGGTCATCTCTGAACCCTACTCTATTCAACATCTACATGGCCCCCCTCGCAGCCATCGTCAGACGCCACGGCCTCAACATCGTTTCCTACGCAGACGACACACAGCTCATCCTCTCCCTCACCAGGGACCCCGTCACCGCAAAACTCAACTTCCAGAGAGCAATGCAAGACGTCGCAGTCTGGATGACCAACAGCTGCCTAAAACTCAATGCTGAAAAGACTGAAGTCCTCGTCCTCGGAACCACCCCATCAGCATGGGACAACACCTGGTGGCCCACCGCCCTCGGAAGCCCGCCGACCCCCTCAGACCACGCCAAAAACCTCGGTATCATACTCAACTCATCACTCGCCATGACCCGACAGGTCAACGCCGTCACCTCCAGCTGTTTCAACACCCTCCGCATCCTTCGAAAGACCTTCAAGTGGATCCCACCTGAGTCAAGGAAGACAGTCACCCACGCACTCATCACCAGCAAACTCGACTATGGAAACGCCCTCTACGCCAGCATCAACAAATCCCTACTCCACAAACTCCAGACGATACAGAACACCGCGGCCAGACTCGTCCTCGGCATCCCACGGCACAAACACATCAGCCAACACCTGTGGAGACTCCACTGGCTCCCCGTGGAGAAGAGAGTCACCTTCAAAATCCTCACCCACGCCTACAAATGCCTCCACAACAGCAGACCCAAATACCTCAACGACAGAATAAACTTCCACGTACCTAAAAGGAACCTCCGATCTGCCAACCTCGCACTAGCTGAAACCCCGCGCATCCACAGAGCCAGAGCAGGCGGAAGATCGTTCTCCCACATTGCAGCCAAAACTTGGAACGAGCTACCGACAGACATCAGACACGCCCCCTCCCTGAACACCTTCAAGCAAACCCTCAAGACCTGGCTCTTCGGCTGAAACGGAGCTGCACACCAACCCCCCCCCGCCCCCCCCTCCCCTCAGCGCCTTCAGACCCTCACGGGCGAGTAGCGCGCTTACGAATCCCTGATTGATTGATTGACCCCTCCATGTGTGTATATATATATGAATATATATGCGCAGCACCTACTTAGGGAATAATTTTAAAGGGCACCGAATAACTTACTAAAGGAAAACTGTCATGTACTTACACTACAGTTCCCAGCATGCAATATTCATTGAACTTACCTGTTGCCAATTAAGGAATGCAATAAATAACATGCTGGTAATGGTGCCTTTTTAATGTGACTGCGCCGGTACTGATAAGCCTGTGAACAAGGAGAGTGTGACTCCGAAACGCGTAAGGCAGAGAAGATTTTCCGTGATTGGGATGCCTGTTTGCCGTTACTAATCTGGCTTCGAGTGCACGTCCAAATCGAGGGTGCTTTGTTGATAAAATAAATTACGGCTATCTAGCCGTGGACTTGCACCGCCCTTTGAACTGTGGAAGGGGGCCATGGAGACACGGAACTGCTC
Organism: Calotriton arnoldi; assembly: GCA_963921515.1. NCBI lineage: Eukaryota > Metazoa > Chordata > Amphibia > Caudata > Salamandridae > Calotriton > Calotriton arnoldi. Next base: position 1,219,307 of record CAWUFW010002509.1, read on the forward strand.
AAGTTTCCGAGGTGAAACCAGATGGCATAATTGTGGAGCATTCCTTTCTCGGAGGCCCACTGAGGCCGGAAATAATATCATAATGTGTATGTGTGCGCAGCACCTACTTAGGGAATAATTTTAAAGGGCATCGAATAACTTACTAAAGGAAAACTGTCATGTACTTACACTACAGTTCCCAGCATGCAATATTCATTGAACTTACCTGTTGCCAATTAAGGAATGCAATAAATAACATGCTGGTAATGGTGCCTTTTTAATGTGACTGCGCCGGTACTGATACGCCTGTGAACAAGGAGAGTGTGACTCCGAAACGCGTAAGGCAGCGAAGATTTTCCGTGATTGGGATGCCTGTTTGCCGTTACTAATCTGGCTTCGAGTGCACGTCCAAATCGAGGGTGCTTTGTTGAGAAAATAAATTACGGCTATCCAGCCGTGGACTTGCACCGCCCTTTGAACTGTGGAAGGGGGCCATGGAGACACGGAACTGCTCAAGTCTCCGAGGTGAAACCAGATGGCATAATTGTGGAGCATTCCTTTCTCGGAGGCCCACTGAGGCCGGAAATAATATCATAATGTGTATGTGTGCAGCACCTGCTTAGGGAATAATTTTAAAGGGCACCGAAAAACTTACTAAAGGAAAACTGTCATGTACTTACACTACAGTTCCCAGCATGCAATATTCATTGAACTTACCTGTTGCCAATTAAGGAATGCAATAAATAACATGCTGGTAATGGTGCCTTTTAATGTGACTGCGCGGTACTGATACGCCTGTGAACAAGGAGAGTGTGACTCCGAAACGCGTAAGGCAGAGAAGATTTTCCGTGATTGGGATTCCTGTTTGCCGTTATTAATCTGGCTTCGAGTGCACGTCCAAATCGAGGGTGCTTTGTTGATATAATATATATATATATATATATATATATATATATATATATATATATATATATATATATATATATATATTTATTTTTTTAAATTCTTTTTTCCACCATACACCCAAGCTTCTCTGGACGCACTCAACTGCTGTTGTCAACCATCCGGTTTCTTTATTCTTGGCAAGTCAACACAATCATTCCGGTTAAATTCTTCATGCCGACGCGTTTCGAGGTAAGAACCTCTTCTTCATGGGCAGCTTTTAAAATGTCTCGCAGAGGCTCTCGCATGTCGTTTTATCTCCGCCCATAGTGGGCGTTGTTTAGTACCTTTAGTGTTCCATTACACCGTGTGGTGCATGCTGGGATTTATAGTCCCTTAACGAGCTAATTAAACCCTCAGTGGGTTCTGCAGACATTCTTTTCAGCAAATAACTTTACCCTTAGTAGGGATCCGGATGAGGAGTCAGTTCAATTATGCCACAACAGCTGTGCTGCAAAAACGGGTGCGGAATCGTTCCCACCACGCAGCCTCTGTGTTTGCGAGATGGTGCAATCCAGCGCGGCAGGGCTGCCGCGTAACATTTTTTCCATCAAACACCCAAGCTTCTCTGGACGCACTCAACTGCTGTTGTCAACCATCCGGTTTCTTTATTCTTGGCAAGCCAACACAATCATTCCGGTTAAATTCTTCATGCCAACGCTTTTCGAGGTAAGAACCTCTTCTTCATGGGCAGCTTTTAAAATGTCTCGCAGAGGCTCTCGCATGTCGTTTTATCTCCGCCCATAGTGGGCGTGAAGAATTTAACCAGAATGATTGTGTTGGCTTGCCAAGAATTGGATTGCACCATCTCGCAAACACAGAGAGGCTGCGTGGTGGGAACGATTCCGCACCCGTTTTTGCAGCACAGCTGTTGTGGCATAAATGAACTGACTCCTCATCCGGATCCCTACTAAGGGTAAAGTTATTTGCTGAAAAGAATGTCTGCAGAACCCACTGAGGGTTTAATTCGCTCGTTAAGGGACTATAAATCGTAGCATGCACCACACGGTGTAATGGAACACTAAAGGTACTAAACAACGCCCACTATGGGCGGAGATAAAACAACATGCGAGAGCCTCTGCGAGACATTTTAAAAGCTGCCCATGAAGAAGAGGTTCTTACCTCGAAACGCGTCGGCATGAAGAATTTAACCGGAATGATTGTGTTGGCTTGCCAAGAATAAAGAAACCGGATGGTTGACAACAGCAGTTGAGTGCGTCCAGAGAAGCTTGGGTGTTTGGTGGGAAGAAAAAAAATAAATATATATATATATTTATTTTTATATATATATATATACATATAGATTTACTTGCAGTGCACCAAAGAATGTAGAACTGTAACTTAATATATTTTTCATGCCTTCTTTGCAAATTAAGACCCGAGTAGGAGTGGAGTTTGGGTATTTTCAAAATCAATGTGTCACAAATCGGTATGAAAGCGAGTGATGTTCATTACCACCTCATTTCCATAGCAAATCCCACCCCGGAAGGAGAACTAAACTATATAAAAATATACTCGCATGCGAATAAGCACTGCAGTCATGTTTGAATACTTATAGAAAACGCGCTAAAGATTTAAGATTCATTAAAAAAACAACAATACAAAGGAAGCATGTCTCAGGGTGCATTTGAAAGCAATCACAAATAATGCATTGTAAATCAAAGAACACCTACAATTTCGCGCACGAAACATGAAGGGCAAGTGTACAATGTTATGAAAGGCCTATGAAGTAAACTTTAAACACAAGAGCCCAGATTTACTAATGCTTTTGTAGTGGGCTGGCCCCACGTGTACAGCATACAAAGGAGACGTAGCCGGTTTCCAGTTGATGTAGTTTATTAAACAGATGCTGTAAGCTGTAACAGGCCCCACCAGGAGCAGCCTCCTAGCTGCTCAGCCCATCTTCCCAACTGTCTCACACACCACAGGCACCCAAGCATTCCACTCACACTGACATTCTACACGGAACACTCACACTGGCTGAGCAGCTAGGTAGAGGGAACATAATGACATGACCTGAGGATACTACATATCCTATCCCTTTTATATTGAACAATAAAAAGAACTAAGCTAAATTGAAAAACAACTATACACAGAAATGTACAAGAGATGTAAATAGTCCGTAAACCCAGGGATGCAAAGAATGACATCACGAGAGGGAAAACAGACAAGCAAAAAGGAGTAAAGAAGGATGAAAAGAATAAAAACACACTCTAACACCATCCTCCTCCTTTAACAGTGAACAAAGAAAAATGAAAGAAGACCAAGAAGAACTCACATACACCAAGTGAGAATAACGCACAAGACAGAAGAAAAGGGTAAACTTTACCCAGACCAGGATACAATGGGTGGAACGACACCCAAGGAAGTACACCTCACGTGAGGAGACTGTGGCGAAAACACCATACGCCACCCCTCATGTGAGGGACACTGTGGGACTAAAACCCCAGTGAAAAAAAATGATTGGGACTGACACCCAAATGTACAAGTTACATCACATGGGACTAACCCCCAAGGACTTGTGCAGCATAAGGATACAGATGCAGCACAGTGTGGCATCACAAAAGGACAACCCACACACACGAAAACGTAGAAGGAAATGAAGGGACTGACACCCAACACCCAAATAACAAAGGTGGGACAAACGCCCCCTTTAGACCAAGTAAATAGGACTAACACCCATTACTACTAACATAGGTGGGACATTAACCCCCTAAAACTGCGTAAATGGGAAAACACCCCATAACCCCACCACAAGCGGGTTAACCACAAAGGTGTGGAGACTAATGACCAGGAAGTGGGACTGAAACCCCTCCCAAATGTAAATAACTGTGAACGTCGGGTCATGGGACTAAAACCCACTCCCATCCCAAAGACAGGGATAAAATATCTGAAACCTGGGAACATGGGACTAAAACCCACTCCCATCCCTAGACAGGTATAAAATATCTAAAACCCGGGAACATGGGACTAAAACCCACTCCCATCCTCTAAACAGGGATATAATATCTCTTAAACAACACACATATATCTCATTTGAAAAACACACTATACATTTTTTGAATGCGTGTAAACATATACACTTTGCATGTACTGTAAGCTAAAAACATACATAAAATATGCTAAAAGTGAGTTCTTAAACACCAAAATATGCTCTAAGTACAACATTCTAAAAATGTCACTAGATGGCAGCGTAGCACAGAACAGTGAATACTAAATTTCCTGGAAACTGTTTTCACAAATTGGAACAATCCTACGCTGCACTCGTGAAATGAAATGCTCCGATAAGCCTTCCAAGAATTTTTGTCCATTACGATGAAGACCTTTCTTCATGTTGATTTATCTTGGTGTGGAACGTGAGGAATAAAATCAATCCTGTCACCGAGTGATGGACACTTTGAAAAAAGAACAACTTTCACTCACCACCGGTGTAGAAAAAAAACAGCATCATGCTCATTCCTCTTAACACAACAATCTCGTCAGTCTTAGCTCCAAATAACTCTTCTGAAGACGACGCACATGTGAATTTCGTGGTTGGCAAAATACGTGGGTAAAATACGTGGTTGGCAAAGCAGCACACATTGCCAGCATCAAAATGGCTTCACGTTGAATAACGCAATGCCGGGAGGCTCACGGCACGAGCATGCTCTAAACTCACGAGGCATCCCCAGCAGAGGAGAGGAGTGCGTCACAAACAAGACTCCGACTCCAGGACTGAGGCAGGTAAGCGCGTGCAAACTTCATTTTTTTTTTTAAGTTCAAAACGACGGTTGAGCGCTGCAGACAAAAACCCTCAGCTTAGCCCAACAGTCAAAAACGAAAACATTGTCTCACCTGTCTTCACTTGTCACAATTCACAAAAACGTACTTTGGAGGTTGTGAAAACATTGTGTAGGAAGATCTTCGAACACATAACCTCTCAATAGTCTTTGCCCCCAAGGATACAAAGCGATATCCACAGTGTGGCACAAAACGAGTCCACTCAAATGCCATCACTTTTCCACACATTGCCAGTATAAAGACATTCAGTGACAGTTTTCCTTTCACTTGCAATCGCTTATCAAATATTGTCAATCAGTTGATGAAACAAATCCGTACATCATAGTACTTGAGAGCCTGTTGATGCGAACTGTAGGTTGTGGTTTGTGGACACCAGAGCTGTTTGGCCCCAAACACGTCTTGTCACCTGACATCGTTCTTCCAGCCACTGCCACTGATGAAATGAAAAATTCGGAGTGGTTCTGACAGCGTAGTTTCAAACATGTCTCTTGGCACATTTCCCACGCAGGCAAAAATCAGGCATCTACATGCAAATTTTGTCATACTCTGCGCAGCATCCATGAAACAACAGAAGTGACTTACTGTACATGAAAAGTCTCTCTGCGCAGGATCAATGAAAAGTCTTGAAGTGGAGACTTCTTCTAACGGTGTACAGCACACCTTGACTGGGCTGTCCGCTGTGTTGGACACTGGTGGGGCTGCGGCGTGCTTAACATGTTTCTTTCTTGACTTGTTTCTTTTCCTTGAGCGTCCTTGACCAGTTTCTTTTACTTTTGTTTCTTGTTTCTTGTCGCTTTTTGTCTTTAAACATGGTCCTGCTGTGCTCCATGTCTTTAGTTGGCATCCAACTGGCTGCTTGAGTTTCATTAAACTTGTTGCTCTTCATCTGTAACGCGATAAGTTCTTAGCTCCAGATCGTCGCCATAAATAATGTAGTGGGCTGGCCCCACGTGTACAGCATACAAAGGAGACGTAGCCGGTTTCCAGTTGATGTAGTTTATTAAACAGATGCTGTAAGCTGTAACAGGCCCCACCAGGGTTTTCTTTCATTACATTGATGCTGCGCAGATTGTGTGCCTGATTACTGCAGCCTTGGAACAAAAAGACAGAGTGCACATCAACAGTTACATGGCCAGGAGGCCTGCGCAGAGTGTCTCTACTCTTGGTCCTGCGATAAACTGGACTGTCAGTTGTGGTCAGCCTGAACGTTTTTACTTCAAAAAAAAAGAGGAAAGAAGGATGAAAGGATAAAAACACACACTAACACCATCCGGAACATAATGACATGACCTGAGGATACTACAGCTTTGTACCAGGTTTTCATCACAGAAGTGAGGCAAGCCCGTCGGAAAGTATTGGGGTAGGATTCACTATACAACACAAACAAGGATTTACATTGGAAAGTTTCCTAAAGTAACACAAAATTGTGCCCTGCCTCCTTTGCATCAAGGGGGTCGTTTCATGGGTGTTCCCATGCTACCACTTATGGGGTTTGACGCAAATATTTATCTACTAACATTCATAGACTGGGATTTGCACCAAAACTTCACGCCTTCTTGAGGAAGTCGTAAGAAGGAGAAACGTTTTCATTTTTATTTGCTTTTCCAGCTTTGCATGTGTGCTGCTTTTTCCAACTTTGCATTTATGCTGCATTCTACATTACACATACAAAGTGGGAAAAGTCTTAAAGCATAGTTTTTATACTGGAAGTATCCTCTTCCAGTACAAATCCTATATTTTGGAGATTGCAGAAACCCTTGCACTGTGGCACAAGAATAAGTGCATTGGCGTATGGCAGTTAAAAGTGCCCCATGCTGGGGGAGAGAAAAAATGCACCATAACTTCGTAGATATGGTGCATTTTCTCTCTCTCCTTTCAATGCAAGGTAGCCCAGCAACTTTGGTTGCTGTGTTGCCTTGCATCAAATATTAGTAGATCTGGGCCAAGGAAGGCGCCCCACAGGTCGATCAAATACAACATGCAACGTTCAGGCCACCTGAGGGACACTGTGCACATACTAGATTTGCAATTCCAGGTTGGTGAGATAAAAATTAAAATACATCTGACAAAAATCGTCATGTAACTTGTAGAAACTAAGAAGTGGGCTCACAACAAAAGTTCATTTCATGATAAATTAATACTTACAAAAAAAATTGGTAATTTATATTACCATGAACATACTATGCATGAGATGCTCAAGTGGTAAATGAAACTAGAATGAGAACCCATGGAAGTGATGCCACACGATTTGACACTCCCTACAGATAATCGGCCACTGAAAAGTTATTGACTAGCGAAGTCTGACCAAAGGAGTGCAGTGAAATGACTTTTAGGTGAAACACTTACCTATAGGCACATTAATGTACACCCTGTTAGGCTAAGCCTGCTTCCTTGTTTTCATTAGTTTCCCATCAGAAGAAGTAGGAAAAACATTTGAGGGAGCAATATGTGATAAAATAGGAAACATCTCAATTTCAGACAGTATATGTATGCATCATCTGAATTTAAATGCGGTGTAGAAAAAAGAACTGAAGAAAATGTTACTGCAAAGGTATCGGTACTGATCGTCTAATTGATCATCTAACTGTAAACAGTTATGGATCTAAACTCTCTGCAATCATACTACCTTCATTCATCCTTCTTTTGCATCACCTGAAAGTGGTACCTATCCTTCCAGCTACCGACCTTTAATGCTGCTTTTCCCCACCATCATTCTAGTCTTGTAGATTAGAGCTACTATTTACTAGACTAGGCTTCTTTTAGGAACAACATTGAAAACACCATCTTTGCCTGTATGCGTCAGACATGGCGATGCTCCTCTTCTTATCTCTCCCTACTCCACCTGCTTGATCTGAAAATGGTATATAGAAGAGCATTAACATGCTCTGCTTATTTATTAGCACTGTGAATATATATATCCTTCCTCTCTATCAACAACCCAACCTGTGCAGCCCTGTGACTCCCATGATGATTTGACCCTTGCTTTAAAAAAACATCAAATAAGAAGGCAAATGAGTAGTTGACTTACAGTGATGTACTCAATTTCACTTTGCCAGTCTGACCCAAACGCAAAGCCTTGCTGGAGAAATCTGCCTTTCGTTGCAAGTATTTTTTGTCCAAATGGGATGACAAACTGGATAAAATGTTATGAATATTATGTATTTTCCATTCTGAGTATTCCCCTACTTGAGTTGCATGTGCTACAATCAATCAAAAGGGGATAAGTTTGATTAATATGACGCTATTTTGTTTTCAGTATGATAATCAAGCTTGCGTAAATATATTCTCAGTGATTAATTGTTGACTGCTTTATTTTAAAGTGTTTTATTAATTTCTAAGAGTTTCTAGATGGTTGACAATTATGAAATGGAAGAGCATCTGACAACTTTCTGTTAAGTGTTTATGGCAGTAGTTTTTAACAACAATGAAATAAGGTTATAAACAACAAACACAGAGAGTGAATGGTAGAGGGAAATTTTCACGCCAGGCAACACTAGGACAGGCTATACAGAATGATATCTCTGGTCCCAGTTGAAAGCTACTGAAACAGGGAAAAATTAGCCTTCACTTACAGGAATCGGAAACCTTGACATTTCATTGAACATAGAGGGGTGTATTTACTAATGTTTTACGAAACGCAGGGCAACAAGCAAAGTTGCTGCACTGTATTGCGTGAAACGGAGAGCGCAGATTTGCATATATATTTATTTATTTATTAAGGAGTTTTATATAGCGCTGGCCAGACCCGAAGGTATCGGAGCGCTTTACAACACTTTGTAGCGAGGAAATCACATAGTATAGAAGTAGTAAACATGATGACTCAAGGCGCATTGGAAGTCTTCACGCCATTGTACAACGTTAGAGGCTGGCAAGTCACATAATCTCGTAGTAGTCTGCACATTGGTTCAAGCCGCGCCTCCTTCCGGTCGAGGGGGATATAGGAAGGAGTCGGGATAGGAATGAGGTAGAGGTCTTAGTGTCAAAGTGACTGTGTGCAACAGTGTTCAAGCTTGTGCGTTTGGACGATAGCTATCCTTTCGGGAGAGAACGATTGAGGAAGAGGTCTTTGAGCTGCCTTTTGAATTTTAAAAAGGAGGGGGTGGTCCTGATATGGACTGGGATGGAGTTCCAGATTTTGGGCGAATTTCCAGAGAAGGATCGGGATGCGGTTTTTTGTTTTCGGAGGGATGAGGGGTAGAGTGTTGGTACTCCTGAGGCTCCTTGTCTGACCGGCCTTCTTGAGTTTGGAGGCCAGGTATGTGGGTTTTCCTGTGTGGAGGGATTTGTGCGTGAGGCAGGCAGTTCTGAAGTTGGCAGGCATTTCAACTGGGATCCATTTAAGCTCTCTGAGTGCGGGCGAGATGTGTTCATATTTTTTTACTCCGGTGACCATTCTTGCTGCTGCATTAAGAGTTGATCTGAGGGGAGCTAAGTGTGATTTTGCTGTACCTGTGAGGGTTGCATTCCTGTAGTCTAGACTAGATAGTACCAGGGATTGAGTTGCTTGTTTGAGGTCGTTGGGCGGGATGAAGAGTTTTATTTTGTTGAGTAATTTCAGGTTGAGGAAGGCGCTCTTTGCGGTGGTCTTGATGTGTTTGTCCATGTCTAATTTAGGGTCAAGGGTGATACCCAGCGATTTTACGGAGTCAGCCAGGGTGAGATTTCTGTTGAGAGCATCGATTGCTTTTAGCCATTCTGCGACTTGGGGGTTCTCATTTTTGTTGGAAATGAGGAGGATTTCCGTTTTGTCTTGATTGAGTTTCAGGTGGTTTAGTGAAAGCCAGTGTTGGACTTCTCTTAGAGTGTCGTTGAGTCTCTGAATGTCATTGATGGATGAGGTTTCGAGATAGATCTGGGTGTCGTCAGCATAGAGGTGGAAGGGGATGTTGGATTTTTTGAGTATGGTGGTGAGGGGTTCCATGTATATGTTGAAAAGTTCGGGGAGAGAACTGATCCTTGGGGACACCTCTGCTGACGGGGTGTAGGTCCGACGAGAAGTTTTTGATTTTGATTCTTTGGTAGCGGTTCTGGAGAAAGGAGGCGAACCAGTGTAAGACCACCTCTTCTGCACCTAACCTTTCTTGGAGTACCTTAATGAGTAGTTGATGGTCCACCGTGTCGAAGGCTGCCGATAGGTCCAGGAGAATGAGTAGGCAGCATTGGTCTGTATCGAGAGATTTGTGAATATCATCTATGACATTAAGGATCGCTGTCTCTGTGCTGCAACCTTTTCTGAAGCCCGATTGGTGGGGGTCCAGAAGGTTGATGTTGTCCATGTGTTGAGTCAGTTGAAGGAGAACGCACCTTTCCATTGTTTTAGCAAGGAGAGGGAGATTGGAGACGGGTCTGTAGTTGTTCAAATCATTGGTGTCCAAGCCCGATTTTTCAGTAATGGCGTGACTTGGCAAACTTTGAGGCAGTCAGGTATGACTCCGGTTCTCAGGGAGCTGTTTATGATCTTGGTCCAGAGCGGTGCTAGGGAGAGTTTTAGCTTTTTGGCCAGTTGGGCCGGTATAGGATCCATGGCGTGTGAGGAGGGTTTAGAGGTGGAGATCAGTTTGACTATCTCTGCTTCGGAGATGGGGTTGGAGGATTTCCAGTGGTTAGGAGGGTGACTGGGTGTGGTATCCTCTCTCATATCTACCAAGATATGGTGCACTTCTGCGCCCTGCTAATGTTGGTGCGTTGTGTGCTACCTAAAGCAATGCAGGCTCTCTTGTGTCATGCTGCAAAGGTGCCTGCGTTATGGGCAGCATTTTTTTGTGCAGGAAGGTATCCTCTCCTGCACAAAAACAATCAAAGGAGGTATTTTCATCTTCCTATGTCTGATGCAGAATGCATCACTCATGAAATGAGGAAATAATGAGGAGAAGAAAAGATTTTTCTCCTCATTATGCCACCCTCTGGCAAGTGTACCGGTTTGACGAGATCCCGGTTTTACAAACCGTTCTAAATCTGGAATTGCGCCAAATCCATGGGTGGATGCACAGGTCTGTCCATGCTTCATCCATGGAACGCCTGCTTGCTCGAAATGTAACATAAGTTAACGCAAGCCGTTGCGTTGATACATTTCTTTACGAAGCCATTCAAGGCAGCACAAATTGCCCTTTCCGTGGCTTTGTAGATCTTACTCAAGCCTTTGCGTTGTCCTTGTGTCGCCTTGCATGATGCAAGGACAACACAAAGACTAAGTAAATCTGGGCCAGAATCCTATTGGTAAAAAAGATACACTGGTAAGTACCCTCTCTGAAACTCGAACTAGGTTTTATTTATTAGACTAGCGCTTAGAAGCAGCAGAATGAGCGTAAGATTGCTATAGATTTATAACAGCAATCATGTTGGAGTGGTTCCTTTTATTTACTCTTTTGGGGAATGTTGCTGCTGCCATTTTATTGGTGTTCATTATAGTTACAATTCATATTGTGTGCACTACACTAGGATCTTTCAAATGTATCCTTCATTTTCTAGTGTTCTTGCATGTCAGTCCGTCAGTCTTTTGAAGCTTTGGAAGTTCCAATAATTATCCCGGTAACATTTTATGGGATTAAATATTACCTGAGACACATGACCCTCAAAAAGGGCTTAGTGGGTTGTGGAATGGTTGCAGTGCAACTGGTTTTCTGATTCAGGTTGGCACATTGACCGAGTCCTTCGTGTCAGGCAGTCTAAAAAAGTGAGCTCTGTGCCTCTAGAAAATCTGGAGTACACATCAAAATTAGACGGGAAATTGATTCTGCGAAGTCGTTTTTGGGTTTCACCTACAGATAGCTTTTGCTGTTTGGTGAGACTGCATGTCATCACACACTTACACAACATACACAGTCATACAAATACAGAAAGGGGCTTTTGGGCAGCCCCTTTCAGCCATTGGCTATTGTGGCTCAGCTGGCTTTAGTCACTGTCCAACTGGGTTGTCCATCAATGTAGATCTCAGCCCACTGCATTTTGTGGATGTGAACACCTTTAAAAAGGAGCTCACACATGCATTGGTTTTAATTTCTTCATTATTTTAATTTTTCCAGTTGGACCATGCCCATCCAATTCTCCCTATTTGGGCTTCCAATGTTCTTCCTCCCTATCCTGTCTTGCTCCACTGCTCTTCCATCAGTCTCCATTCTGCCCTCCTTTTCCAGAGCACCATGAACAGAAAGGGGAAACTGCTGCTCGACAGAGGGTTGCAGTGGCTTTAGTATGTCTGGCCATTCCTCAGCACTGCTAGCTTCCCTTAACTTGCAGTGCCAGATCTGCTGGTGCATCATCATGAGGAGAGGATTGTGTGATGCGTCATGTGGTGGATCACTGGCTCAAGTTGGTCACAACCCTAGAAAAGCTCCCACACATAGAACGTGGACTTGGAAAAGTCAGCATCTGTGGTGCAGAGTAGAGCCGAGAGCCACACTAAATGTAATCCCAACAATGTCCATGGACCCGGAATAATAAGTGACAAGCATTGGCAAAGTCAATAGGTCTCATTTTTGCTCCGGGTACACACCTATTGACTTTGCTAATGCTATCTTTTTTGCTGCCATGTATGTTATAGTGCGAGATTTGGTTTGGTGGCTCAACATGAACAGAGAAGAGAAACATATGAGCATAAATGAAGAAATCACTTTCCTTTCAATAAGAGGCAGGTGTACTCTAAAAGCAGTCAAATTCTTACTTGGGTAGGTGTAGTGGCGCTTCCATCTTATGCAAAACTGGGCTATGACACTGATTTCCATGATGGATGGACTGGGTGGAGCAATTGTGTACGGGAAGGAAGCAGTTCTGCAGGAGCAGTTAGGAAATATGAAATTCTAAGTAGCCCTGAAATGATAAGTGTTATATACTACACCAACATCTTTCTGGCTTGCATCTGCTCTCGTTCGATAAGTTGCCACCATCATCAATACAGTAATAATATTAAAGTATTCCTGTTTGCAAAAATATAGCGCTTACAGCCTAAAGCCCAATGTGACCTGCCGCTCACACCTGTGACGTGAGACGTATCTGTTCCGGAACACTTTAGGGATGGATTAATTATTTTTCCCAGGGCAGGGTATTTTTAGGGCACCATACCTTATGTAAGCAAATACCTTTTAAAGGTACTTCTGAGTTGAGGGGCTTTGGCTTCATCGATATGTTGATTACTTTTCGTACAGCATTTGATCAGGCAGAAGTTGTGTTTCCACTGAAAAAGTGTGCTAGCGTTGCAGTTTCTTTGTTGTTGAAAACTTATGCTCAATACTGCTTGATTGAGTTGGTTATGGGGGTAAGCCAGTGATCAAGGCTATAGGCATGATCTGTTTAATTATGAAAAGGTATGATTAAGACAGTAGGACTAACATTAATTTAAAAAAGCACATGTTAAAGAAAGTTTACATTTGAGGGTGGATTGTTGTTACCGATTGCTAAAGCCTGTAGACAGCTACTGTACTAAATAGAATCTCTCAGAAATCTGACGTAAGCAAAGGTTTTCGATGATGGACATCCGCTCTGACAAACCCTGGTGATGGAAGACATGTACTTTGTCATTTCTTGTTACCTCCTCTTAAGTGAGTTTGTATACTGTTTTGCCACCTCTAATTTTGATCATATTTGCAATTAGTTTGCCTGATTGTTGTCTGGTGGGAAAGCATAACAGCAATACAGGAGGGCCTGACGCTATATGCCTGATTGGTTCACTGGAAGTTATGTCAGATACCATAGGTCTGATGTGTTTATTATGAAACATTATGACATCAGCGTTAGGCCAATGTATTTATTGTGACAAGCAATAGTCATATATGGGTGGACTTTTATATTGTTTTGAAGCCTGTCAACAGGTATTTTTTTCATGGAATCTCATATATTACACTAATAGGTAAGAATGTTGGTGGTCGTTAGTCCTTCTCCAATACCCTGGGAGTAGATTTGCAGTCTGGTAAACCTTGTTAGGCTCTCTTAAAAGAGGTTGTATATTTTTGTGCCAACTGAAAATTTTGTACATATTTGCAATTTTATGACTAAACTGTTTGCTCTGTGAGATACCCTATGCTCGAGTCAGTATGCCTAGATTGGTTATGGTGACAAGCCTTTTGAGGAAGGTTATAGGCCAGTTTGGATCATTGCGAAAAGATATGTCTGATTCTATAGGCGTAATCTGTTTATGATGGCATGTTATAACAGAGGCAGTAGGCCTGAATTATATATTGTGAAAAGCACATGCTAAAGCCAATAGGTCTTACGGGGGGGGGATTGTTATTGCACTGTGTTAAAGACTGTAGGCAGGTATTTTGTTACATGAAATTTCACAGATTACCCTACCAGACTAGGCATTTGGTGTTGGTTACCCCTCTGACAATCCACGTGGGTAAAAGGCGAAAAAGGCAGTAGGGCTGACACATTTACTGTGACAAACATATGACAAAGAAAACAGGTATTTGAGGGATGTGAGAAAATCCCTTTTGTGTGTAATCACACCCTTTTTTGTTGGCTAGTATTGCAGGTTTTTTAACTCTGCATACTGGAGAGGTCCCCAGTGTATGTGCTCTGATCCCAAAAACATGGTAAAATTGACTGATCCCCAACTGGAATATTTACCTTTCCCGTAAGGTCATAGTATAGGTTGCAAGAAAATGCAAGCCGGCACATAGAGAAACCTAGCAAACCTGTACATTTTTGAAAACTAGACACCAAGGGGAATCCAGGATGGGGTGACTTGTGTGCCTCTCACCAGGTTCTGTTACCCAGAATCCCTTGCAAACCTCAAACGTTGTCCAAAAAAACACATTTTCCTCACATTTCTGTGATGGAAAGTTCTGGGATCTGCATGGATCCACAAAATTCCACCCACCCCGCATTCCCCAAAGTCTTCCAAGAAAAATGGTACCTCACTTGTGTGGGTAGGCCTTGTGCCCGCGACAGGAAATGGCCCAAAACGCAACGTGGACACACCACATTTTCACAGTGAAAACTGACCCTTTTTTTGCAAAGTGCCTAGCTGTAGATTTTGAACCCTAGCTCTGCCGGCACCTAGGTGAACCTAGAAAACCTATACATTTTTTAAAACAGAACACCCAGGGGAATACAGGATGGGGTGAGTTGCCTGGCTCTCACCAGGTTCTGTTACCCAGAATCACTTGCAAACCTCAAACTTTGTCAAAAAAACACATTTTGCTCCCATTTCTGTGGTGGAAAGTTCTGGAATCTGCGTGGATCCACAAACTTCCACCCACCCCGCATTCCCCAAAGTCTTCTGAGAAAAATGGTACCTCACTTGTGTGGGTAGGCCTAGTGCCCGCGACAGGAAACGGCCCAAAACGCTAGTTGGACACACCACATATTCACAGTGAAAACTGACCCTTTTTTTGCAAAGTGCCTAGCTGTAGATTTTGAACCCTAGCTCTGCCGGCACCTAGGTGAACTTAGCAAACCTAAACATTTTTGAAAACAAGACACCTAGGGGAATCCAGGATGGGGTGACTTGTCTGGCTCTCACCAGGTTCTGTTACCCAGAATCCATTGCAAACCTCAAACTTTGTCAAAAAAACACATTTTCCTCAAGTTTCAGTGGTGGAAAGTTCTGGAATCTGCGTGGATCCACAAATTCCCTACCACGCAGTGTTCCCCCAGGTCTCCCGATAAAAATGGTACCTCACTCGCGTGGGTAGGTCAAGTACCGGCGACAGGCAAGTGCCCAAAACTTATTGAGGCGACATCAAAATTACCTATAACAAAACTACCTGGTTTTGGGGTGGGGGCACCTGGTTTTTGGCCCCGGGCTCGGCGGCCATCTTGGGAAACTACCAAACCCACACATTTCTGAAAACTAGACACCCTGGGGAGTCCAATGAGGTATGGCTTGCATGGATCCCCCAACATTTCCCTACCCAGAATCCCCTGCAAACCTCAAATTTAGCTGAAAAAAATCACTTTTTCCTTACATTTTTGCATGGGATCACCGTGCCGGCAGAAATGTCCTACCCCACAGTGTTCCCCTCAGTCTCCCGAGTAAAATGATACCTCACTTGTGTGGGTGTCTAATGCAGAATTGGCTAAAAACGTATTTTAAAACAAATGTAGCGCTTAGAATTCTCGGTGCTATATCCTTAATCCCTATGTTTTGGGCTCTTCCCAGTCACAGGCCTTTGGCCCACCCACACAAGTGAGGTATCATTTTACTCGGTAGAACAAGTGGAAAGCTGGGTGGTAGGACATTTGTGCCAGCACTCTGATCCCATGCAACAATGTAAGGAAAAAGTGTTTTTTTCAGCTAAATTTGAGGTTTGCAGGGTATTCTGGGTAGGGAAACGTTGGGGGATCCACGCAAGCCATACCTTCCTGGACTCCCCCGGGTGTCTAGTTTTCAGAAATGTGTGGGTTTGGTAGGTTTCCCTGGATGGCCGCCGAGCCCGGGGCCAAAAACTCATGGGACCCCCTTGCAAAACCAGGTTGTTTTGTGATAGGTAATTTTGATGTCGCCTCAATAGGTTTTGGGCCCTTGCCTGTCGCGGGTACTTGACCCACCCACGCGAGTGAGGTACCATTTTTATCGGGAGACCTGGGGAAACGCTGGGTGGTAGCAAATTTGTGGATCCACGCAGATTCCAGAACTTTCCCACACAGAAATTTGAGAAAAAAGGGATTTTTTTTCAGCTAAATTTGAGGTTTGCCGGGGATTCTGGGTAGGAAAACGTTGGTGGACCCACGCAAGCCATACCTCGCTGGACTCGCCCTGGTGTCTAGTTCATAGAAATGTGTGGGTTTGGTAGGTTTCCCAAGATGGCCGCCGAGGCCGGGGGCCAAAAACCCAGGTGACCCCCCCTTGCAAAACCAGGTTGTTTTGTGATAGGTAATTTTGATGTCTCCTCAAAATAAGTTTTGAGCCCTTGCCTGTCGCGGGTACTTGACCCACCCACGCGAGTGAGGTACCATTTGTATCGGGAGACCTGGGGAAACGCTGGGTGGTAGGAAATTTGTGGATCCATGCAGATTCCAGAACTTTCACACACACAAATTTGAGAAAAATTTGATTCTTTCATCAAAATATGAGGTTTGCAGGGGATTCTGGGTGGGGAAACGTTGGGGGATCCACACAAGCCATACATCCCTGGACTCCCCTGGGTCTCTAGTTTTCAGAAATGTGTGGGTTTGGTAGGTTTCCCTAGGTGGCTGCCGACCCCGGGACCAAAAACGCAGATGCCCCCTATGTATCAGAAAATGACCTGGTTTTGCAAGGGGGGATTACATGAGTATCTGAAAGAGACACGTTAGTGACAGATTCCTTACCTTAGAATATCCCCAGGCGTCAGGCTGGATCCGGAAAGTTTTTGCGTAGCAGTACCCTTGCGCGTCGGTAGGCGGCGTCGTGCGGCTCCGCGTCCGTCGTCGGCGTCGTGATCGCCGGGATGACGTAGCGGGCAGTACTTAGACGCCGCCCCTGCGCGCTGACGTCAGTTCTTCTTTTCCGCGCCAGTAAGCGCAGATCCGGGAAGAGCAGTGCCCTAGTCAATTTTTGACTAACTTTTTTGTGAATTTTTTCACTGTTTCTTTATCGAGTCTTCACGACTCCTAGGTGTCGTAGGGATGCCCGGCTTCAAGCCATGCGACGCCTGTGCTCACATGATGTCGATCACGGACCCCCACCTCGAGTGTCTCTTCTGTCTCGGCCGAGACCACGACACGAAGTCGTGCCCTGACTGCCGGAAACTTCACCCGAAGGCTTTGCGAGAGCGGTCTCGAAAGCTACTCGAGGTCCGGCAGTCGGCTCCGCGCCGCACCAAGCCCCGGTCCCGGGAGAGGTCAAGGGGCCGGTCGCGGAGTCCCCGCCGGTCGTCGGAGTCCAAGTCTTCGCGCTCCTCGGGTAAGTCGAAGCACAAAAAGTCTTAAGAAGCGTCATCGCTCTAAGACTTCGCCTCGCCGGTCTCACGACTCGGCTGAGGCCCCAGTCGGCACCGTCCCCGGACATGCCTGTAGAGCCGCCCCCGCATTACCCGTCCTTTCCGGGTTCGGGGGCGACTCCGGCCGAAATACAGGAATTCCTGTCGGCCATGGCCCGCCTCTTCGGGCCTCCAGGTCCCTCCGGTGCGCCTTCGGGCCCCGCGGGCCCTGATGGGGTTGCTCCGGCGTCGCCGTCGACTCCGGTCCCGGCGCCGCCTGTCCCACCAGCCTTCATCCCGGCCTCGGCTCCGGCCCCGGCCTCGATCCCGGCTCCGGTGGTACCGCAACCCCCATCGACGCCGGTTGACCTAACCACGCCTCCGCCGATGTCCCCGGTGCCGTTCCTGACGCCGTCCGGGGCTCCGGACGGCGTCGGTCCCGGCTCTCTCCGGCTCCGGACATGGAGCCGGACCGAGCGTCGCTCGACGCCGGCTCCGGCGCCGATGAGACCTTGGGTCCCAGATGTCCCTCCTCCTCCATATTTTGCACCTGAGGAGGACCAAGAGAGCTGGGAGGGGTCTGAGGACCCTCTCACACAACAGTGTGAGTATGATCCGGACTGGGCTGAGGAACTTGGGGATGCCAGTGGTCTAGACACCTCCCTGACACTGGCATGCTGTCTCCTCCCGTGGCTACGGAGGAGGGAGCTAATTTTGCAACGGTGTTTCGTAGAGCAGCTGGAGCCTTACATTTCCAATTGCCTACTGTGGCTGTCAGGACTAATCTCCTGACGGAAGTGCTTCAGCCGGCGGCTTCCTGCTCGGAGACTGTGCTGCCGTTTAATGATGCACTCACTGACGTTCTTTTGGGTGCCTGGTCCAAGCCCACCACAGGGGCTCCTGTGGATAGGAACGTGGCCCGACACCATCGCCCTGCTCCGGGCGACCCCTTGTTTCTCTCCCAACATCCCACCCCGAGAGCTTGGTTGTCCAAGCCTCTGCCTCCCAAACCGCCTTCCCTACCGCCCCTCCGGATAGGGAATCCAAACGCCTGGACCAATTTGGGAAGAAGGCTTTTCTTCCTCCAGTGCTGGCTTGCGGTCCGTAAACACCGCTTGCCTTTTGGGCCGATATACCCACTCCCTGTGGGATTCGGTGGCGGCTGTTTTGCCGCAGTGTTCTGAGGAGGTCCAGACACTGCTTACCCGCGCCATTGCGGAAGGGCGAGATGCGGCTAAATACACCATACGTTGTGGCCTTGATACCGCCGACTCGCTGGGCAGATCGCTTGCGACGACGGTGGCGCTACGTCGCCACGCCACTGGTTTCTCGGGTGATGTCCAGAATACACTCATGGACATGCCCTTTGATGGAGTCGGTCTTTTTGGTTCAAAGGCAGACCATGCGCTGGAGCGTTTTAAGGACTCACGGGCTACTGCCAAGTCCCTGGGCCTTTCTGTTGTACGCCCTCCGCTAACCTCTGCTTTTCGCCCATTTCGTGGCCACGGAAGGGGCGCCCAGTCACGTCAGCTGCCCAGCCACCGGCCCGCACAGCAAGCGTCTTCGCGTGGCCGAGGACGTGGATATCGCCGTGGCGGTTCGGGCAACCAGCGTGCGGGTCAGGCCACTACCTCCAACCCGTCCGCGACCTCCAAGCCCTCCTAGTCCTTCCTTTCAGGTGCACAGCACGCCAGTAGGGGGCAGGGTCCGCCATCACCTTCACCACTGGCGTCCCATCACCTCGGACAGGTGGGTCTTGGACATTGTCCGAAGGGGCTACTCCCTCCCCTTCGAGACCACCCCCAGCCATGCCACCTCTATTCCACCGCATGTCAGGGGATCACTTGGTGCTTCTGCAGAAGGAAGTCACGGCCCTCTTGGCCAAGAGGGCCATCGAGCATGTTCCGACCCCAGAAGTAGGACGTGGTTGCTACTCCCACTACTTTCTGGTGCCCAAAAAGGACAAGGAGGACATGCGTCCTATATTGGACCTCCGGAACGTCAATCGCTTCCTCCGGAAGGAGAAGTTCAAGATGCTCACCCTAGCTCAGGTCTTGACTGCCCTCGACCCTGGAGACTGGTTGGTAGCGTTGGACTTGCAGGACGCTTATTTTCACATCCTCGTCCTGCCGGCCCACCGGCGTTACCTGCGGTTCACAGTAGGCCTCGAGCATTTTCAGTTCACCGTGCTATCCTTTGGCCTTACAAGTGCCCCTCGGGTGTTCACGAAAGTGATGGCGGTGGTCGCAGCTCATCTGCGCCGGGCAGGGGTTCCAGTCTTGCCCTACCTCGACGACTGGCTGCTGAAGGCGGGCTCGTCCCAGGCAGTCGTCTCCCACCTCCAGACTACGGCCGAACTCCTGCACTCGCTGGGGTTCTCCATCAATGTGCCGAAGTCGCATCTGATTCCTTCTCCACAGCTCCTTTTCATCGGAGCAGTTCTGGACACGACGCAGTTTCGGGCCTAGCCTCCCGAACGGCGAGTCCGGGATATTCAGGCTATGATTCCGATCTTTCAGCCTTTATCCTGGGTTTCGGTACGGATGACCCTGAGGCTGCTGGGCCTCATGGCCTCCTGCATCCTGCTGGTCAATCATGCCAGATGGCATATGCGGGCTCTGCAGTGGGACCTGAAGTTCCAGTGGGCGCAGCACCAGGGCAACCTGTCCGATCACGTCCAGATCTCGGAGGGGACTGCAAGACAGTTGCAGTGGTGGCTCTCGAACCGGCAATGGGTCATGGGCAGATCCCTCTCCCTTCCCCAGCCAGAGCACACAGTTGTGACGGACGCGTCCCTTCTGGGATGGGGCGGTCACATGGGAGAGGCGGAGATCAGAGGCCTCTGGTCTCCGGCGGAGTCCCGGCTCCATATCAACCTTCAGGAGCTCCGGGCGATCCGACTTGCACTCAAGGCATTCCTTCCCTCCGTCAAAGGGAAGGTAGTGCAGGTGTTCACAGACAACACCACCGCCATGTGGTATTGCAACAAACAAGGCGGGGTGGGGTCGTGGACCCTCTGTCAGGAGGCTCTGCGCCTCTGGACATGGCTGGAACATCAGGGCATGTTCCTGATGGTTCAACACTTGGCAGGTTCCCTGAACGCCAGGGCGGACGAACTCGAGCCGCAGGTGCATGATGGATCACGAATGGCGTCTTCATTCGGAAGTGGCGCAAGGACTCTTTCTACAGTGGGGAAAGCCTTGGTTAGATCTATTCGCCACCGAAGAGAACGCGCAATGTCATCAGTTCTGCGCGTTGGAATTTCCAAGGCGGCACTCGCTCGGCGACGCTTTTCGTCGCGAGTGGAGTTGCGGTCTGTTGTACGCCTTTCCGCCTATACCACTTCTACCCAGAGTGTTGAAGAAGATTCGGCACGACCGGGCCCAAGTCATTCTTGTGGCTCCGGACTGGGCTCGAAGAGTTTGGTATCCCGAGCTACTCAGTATGAGCGTAGATCCCCCGATCCGTCTGCCTCTTCGGGAGGATCTTCTGTCGCAGCAGCAGGGGACGGTCCTCCACCCGAACCTGTCCAGCCTCCACCTGCTTGCGTGGAGATTGAGCGGCGGCAGTTGATTCCTTTCGACTTGCCTCCCGAAGTTTGTGATGTGATTCTGGCAGCCAGGCGTCCCTCCACTAAGGTGGTATACGCCTGCAGGTGGAACAAGTTTGTGGCATGGTGCACAGCAAAGGCTGTGAATTCCCTTTCTGCCCCTCTTTCTGAGGTTCTTCTGTTCCTTTTTTCCCTGGCCCAACAGGGTTCTGCCCTGTGTACCATCAACGGCTATCTTTGTGCCATCTCGGCCTTCCTCAGGCTTCCTGATCAGCCCTCCCTTTTCAAGTCCCCTGTTGTTAACAGGTTTCTAAAAGGCATTACACACCTCTTCCCTCCTGTTCCGTTTGTAATGCCTCAGTGGGACTTGATTCTTACCTTTCTTATGTGTGCTCCCTTTGAGCCTCTACATAACTGTCCTCTTCGTCTTCTCACTGTGAAGACAGCCTTTCTGGTGGCCATCACCTCCGCTCGGCGGGTGAGTGAGCTCCAGGCTCTTTCATGCAAACCTCCCTGTACTTGACCCACCCACGCGAGTGAGGTACCATTTTTATCGGGAGACCTGGGGGAACGGTGGGTGGTAGGAAATTTGTGGATCCACGCAGATTCCAGAACTTTCCCACACAGAAAATTGAGAAAAAAATGATTTTTTTCAGCTAAATTTGAGGTTTGCAGGGGATTCTGGGTAGGAAAACGTTGGGGGACCCATGCAAGACATACCTTGCTAGACTCCCCCGAGTGTCTAGTTTTCAGAAATGTGTGGCTTTGGTAGATTTCTCAAGATGGCCGCCGAGCCTGGGGCCAAAAACCCAGGTGACTCCCCTTCAAAACCAGGTTGTTTTGTGATAGGTCATTTTGATGTCTCCCCAATACGTTTTGGGCCCTTGCCTATCGCGGGTACTTGGGGCACCCACATGAGTGAGGTACCATTTCTATCGAGAGACCTGGGGGAATGCTGGGTGGTAGGAAATTTGTGGATCTACGCAGATTCCAGAACTTTCCACCACGGAAATGTGAGGAAAATGTGTTTTTTTGGTCAAAGTTTGAGGTTTGCAAGGGATTCTGGGTAACAGAACCTGGTGAGAGCCAAACAAGTCACCCCATCCTGGATTCCCCTGGGTGTCTAGTCTTCAAAAATGTATAGGTTTGCTAGGTTTCCCTAGGTGCCGGCAGAGCTAGGGTTCACAATCTACAGCTAGGCACTTTGCAAAAAAAGGATCCGTTTTCACTGTGGAAATGTGGTGTGTTCACGTTGCGTTTTGGGCTGTTTCCTGTCGCGGGCACTAGGCCTACCCACACAAGTGAGGTACCATTTTTCTCGGAAGACTTTGGGAAATATGGGGTGGGTGGAATTTTGTGGATCCATGCAGATTCCAGAACTTTCCACCACAGAAATGTGAGGAAAATGTGTTTTCTTTGGCAAAGTTATGAGGTTTGCAAGGGATTCTGGGTTACAGAACCTGGTGAGAGCCAGACAAGTCACCCCATCCTGGATTCCCCTGGGTGTCTAGTTTTCAAAAATGTATAGGTTTGCTTGGTTTCCTTAGGTGCCGGCAGAGCTAGAGTTCAAAATCAACAGCTAGGCACTTTGCAAAAAAAGGGTCCGTTTTCACTGTGAAAATGTGGTATGGCCCCTTTGCGATTTGGGCCGTTTCCTGTCGCGGCCACTACACCTACCCACACAAGTGAGGTATCATTTTTATCGGGAGACTTAGGGGAACACAAAAGTGTGGAGCAACTGTTATTACCTATTGACTTTCAATGCATTTCTGCCTTCCAAATGTAAGACAATGTGTAAAAAAGAAGTCACTTTGAAAAATGACCTATAATTCACATGCTGGTATGGGTACCCACAATTTCGGAGATGTGCAAATAGCTTCTGTTTCTAAACTCTATATTTTGTTCCCATTTCAGAAATACATAGGTGACTTTCATACCGATTTTTCCCTGTTTATATTTTTCCAAATGAATTGCTATATACCCGGTACACACAAAAAACCATTGCAAGACGCTTCTCAGTTATTGGCTCTGGGTTCCTCGGGTTCTTGGTGAACCTACAAGTCCTATATATCCCCAAAACCAGAAGGGTCCAGCGGATGTAACGGTATATTGCTTTCAAACATCTGTCATACTTAGTAGAAGTTACAGGTGAAAACGTTGGCACAAATGGCTGTTTTTTCTTTTTAACTCATTTTCAATTTTTTCTATTTTCAACTGTTAGTTCCTATACGAACACCTTGAAGGATCTACACAAATGACCCCTTGCTGAATTCAAAACTTTGCCTACTTTTCAGAAATGTATAGTTTTCCAGAATCCATCATTGCTTTCATACCCATTTTTACCATTAACTGGAAGGAGGTTGAAAGCACAAAAAATAGCAAAAATAGGCTATGTCCCAGAAAAATGCCAAAACTGTGTAAAAAGTTTTGGTTTTCTGACAAAAGTCTGCTTGTCCCTGAAAGCTGGGAAGATTGTGATTTCAGCACCACAACCCCTTTGTTGATACCATTTGCAGGGGAAAAACCAGACACTCATCTGTAGCCCTTTTTTTCCCATTTTTCCCCCAAAAAACAGAATTTAGCTGTATTTTGGCTAATTTCTGGGTCCCCTCCAGGGGAATCCACAAACCCTGGGTACCTTTAGAATCCCTGTGATGTTGAAAGAAAAGGACGCAAATTTGGCGTGGATACCTTATGTGGTCAAAACGTTACAGGGGCCTAAGCGCGAACAACCCCAAATAGCCCAAAAAAGGCTTAGCACGGGGGGGGCGGGGGGAGGCCTAGCAGCGAAGGGGTTAAAAAAAAACTATAGTTCAAATAAAATACTATTTCCTCTTACTTTTGTTGGCAATTAGCTACAGAAATGATCCAACTTCTGTTTTTAATATTTATTAAATTGCAATTTACTAGTAAAGTCAGATTTTGATAAATATTTAGGAAAATAAACTTTTAAAAAGTTAGATTTTGCTGCCTTATCCTCCAGTAGGCTAATTAGCATTAGCCTGCAGCAGCTAGCCCCTGCCCGTGCTTTCCCTTAATGTGGCGTAAAAACTGTTTCCAGAGGATAAACAATGGCTTTGGCCTTTTGACAGGTAGACCTGGGTGTGAGATAATGTGACCCCTTTCAGCTTAGGAGGGATAATTGGGGAGGTGTCTGAAAGTCAATTAATTTGAAAGTGACCAGGATTAGACCTGTCCATTCATACTTCAATTTAAACTGAGACTTGGGGAAAAGAGGCCTTTTGATCCCAAGGTACAGTGCAGCCAGCAGCTTGGCGCCATCCAGGTGGAAGGAGGAGCTGGTCCCAGAATCTTCTAGTGTGGTCGAGGGGGGTACTGCTCATTTTGCGAGACACATCCCTGACTGGGCCACCAGCCACCTCCAGTGGGCAGAATAGTTTTCTGCCATATTGGATGTCATTCAGAAAAGGACACCGTGGGATAGTCTGTAGTAAGGCAAACAGGATGTGCTGCAAAGTGGGAAGGTTTGCCCTTTTAACTTTTTCTCATGGTTTGGAAGTGTCCATGAGTCACCTCCATCCACTGGCTTGTGAATCCTACAATAGTGGCACCTCACCCCCAGTTTATCAGAATACGTCTGGACCTGCAAAAGAACAGAAGAGGATTGGACCGACCTGTGTGGAGAACTGAAGGGCTGGACGCTCACCCACTTGTATCCAGGACTGAGAGATGGATCCCAGGGTCAGTGGGCTGACCTCCCGTGTGCCAACAGGGACCCAACAAGTTTCAAGAGGCCTTTTTTCCTGTAGTGACCAGTAGCAAAAGGACCTGGACTGGACCCTGCTGGTGGCCTCCACAGGAAGAGTCCTGGCTCTTATGTGCTGACACTGAGGTCATGGGAGCCTTAGACGAGACCAAGAGGAACTGCTCATGAAAAGTCTGAAAAGTTGGAACTTAGAAAATGTTTGAAACTCCAAGACCTTCAGAGCATCAGCAGGACCTCGCAGCAAAGGTGTCCGACTACAGATACAGATACAGCTTCTGGCTTGACCTGCTGGAGGACACTGAGCTCCGAAAAAGAGACTCAGTGCGAAGGTAGCAATCTTCTTCAGGCAAAAGTGCAAAAAGAATCTGTCTGACCAGAGAACTTTGGCGGCAGCGAAATTTGAATCTTCCCACTCAGCGCTTTTACCGATAAAATTAACGGCTTCAGCACCAACTCTTCCACTGCCTATCCAACTTCATGAAGACTTTCACATATACAGCCTGCAACCTTGCCCGTCTGGAGGATTTCTTCTTCTATTTTAAAATTAAGTCAGAAGGTAACATTTTTGACTGGGACGATCCACTTGGGGTATCGAATCAGCACTCCATCGCGAAGGACCTGAAATCACGTCTAGGAGTTGGTCAACCAAATACAGAGAAATCTGATTGACACTACTTTTTCTTGGCACTTTTTGCCCTAAAACGTAAAAATCCATATCTTTTGTTCCCCTTATGGGATTTTAGTTATTTTGCTGTAATTTTTCTTATTCAGTTTTTCTCTATTTTTAGAAATAGGCTGTGGGGTTTTTATTATGTTGTGTTTAAAGTTGTGTTTTGACCTTTTAATTTTTTTGTACTACTAAATACCTTTATCAAATTTCTTAAGTTAAGCCCATCTGTGCCGTACCAGGGGTTGAGTTCATGTTTATGTTTTGAATTTGAGTGTTGCACCTGACAAGATTTTGTACTTAATACTTGGGAAGGATTCACATCCTCCCCAATGAACAAACAGTTTTCTTACAAGGGTGGGTTGTCATTATACAATTTAAAGCCTGTAGACAGGTATTTTGTCTCATTGAATGTCACAAATTACCATATTACGCTAGGGGCGTGGTTGCTCACTCTGACAAACCCTGAGAGTCATGATTGATGTAATATGCGACGTCATCAGCAGTGCATTGCGGGTGCGCGAGTTATAGTTAGCTGAACTAACTATAACGGGGAAATTTCTATGGTTTTTTACAAGAGAAATGTCCAACTAACTATAACGTCCCTGAAACCTATGGTTTTTTCAGTGAATTTCTAAGGTTTTTAAATGCTAATTTCTAACTATAATGTGCCTGAAACCTATGGTTTTTTCAGTGAATTTCAAAGGTTTTTTAAATGCTAATTTCTAACAATAACGTCCCTGACACCTATGGTTTTTTCAGTGAATTTCAAAGGTTTTTTAAATGCTAATTTTTAACTATAACATACCAGTCGCGTTTCCAGAGTGGTGGAGAAAGGTGAGCGTGGCCTCCGAAACACCTCTTAGCAATCCCACTGTGTGGGATTTACTAGAGGTAACAGGAGGAGTAGTTAGCCCCCAACATCAACCTTGGGGGCCAACTATCCCTTTTATTACCACCAGTAATTCCCACACAGCAGGATTGCTAACTTCTTATATCAGGCCCCGCCCCCTCCCTGCACCACTGTGCAAACGTGCCCCTAGCACGTTGTAAGTTGGGGATTAAGTCCCTTGAATCCTGAGGGTCCCTAGGGGCCAACTAGCCCACCAGGTACCTCCAGAAAGCGGCACAGAGCTGCTTTGCAGAGAGGTGGTCCAGGCCACGCCCCTTTTTACACCTCTCTGCAACGCAACTCATGGGCGCTTACTGGAGGTACCTGGTGGGCTAGTTGGACCCAAGGGACCCTCAGGATTCAAGGGGACTTAATCCCCAACTTAAAACACGCCACAGGATGTGTTTGCACACACGTCACATCAGGCCCCGCCACCTCCTTCACCACTGTGCAAACGCGCCCCGTGGCGCGCTTTTAAGTTGGGGATTAAGTCCCTTGAATCCTGAGGGTCCCTGGGGCCAACTAGCTCCACCAGGAACCTCCAGTAAGCGCCACAGGGCTGCGTTGCAGAGAGGTGGTCCGAGGCCACGCCCCTTTTTACACCTCTCTGCAACGCAACTCTGTGGCGCTTACTGGAGGTACCTGGTGGGCTAGTTGGCCCCCAGGGACCCTCAGGATTCAAGGGGACTTAATCCCCCAACTTAAAACATGCCATAGGACGTGTTTGCACACATGTCACATCAGGCCCCGCCCCCTCCCTTCACCACTGTGCAAACGTGCCCCGTGGCACGTTTTAAGTTGGGGGATTAAGTCACCTTGAATCCTGAGGGTCCCTCCCCCGGGGCCTGGCTACTCCGTTGGGGACCGTGGGGGGAGCCCCAATGCCCCCACGGTCCCGCCGGCTCCCCGCCTCCTGCGGGAGCCGGCATTGCTTTTCCACAGGGGGAGCTGCTGACATGCAGTTCCCCTTGTGGAAAAGCAATCTGCTTTGGATTTTGGAAGCGAGAGCAGGAAACCTGCTCTTGCTTCCAAAATCCAAACCAGTGTTTGCTATGACAGGGCGGGAGCCGCACGGCTCCCGCTCTGCCATAGCAAACAGCAGTGTCCCGGGGTGGGCACCCCGGGACACTGCAGGAGCCGGCCCTGGGGTGTGGCGGTCCCCAGGGCCATGAAGGGCTCCAGGAGGGGCCGCGCGGCCCCCTCCCTACCATTGCAAAGCCCCGGGAGGTGGTGGTCCCTGGGCGTGTGGGGGCTCAAGCCCCCACACAGGTTTTATTTTTTAAAAATAGAGCCCCGGGAGGAGGCGGTCCCCGGGGCTGCGGGGGCCGCGTGCCCCGCGGTTGTTTATTAAAGCCCCGGGAGGTGGCGGTCCCCGGGGCAGCGTGGGGGAATTGGGACCCCCACACATTTTTCACAGCCCCGGGAGGTGGCGGCCCCGGGGCTGCGGGGCCCCATGCGGGCCCCTACTATTATTAATTTGGCAATGCCTCGGGACCTGGCCCACCCGGGGCCTCATTTAAATTAAGCGCTGGAGCCCGCTTCATTTTTAAAATAATTTTGGCCAGATTCGCAACCCCAACACGAATTCCGCCGAAATTATTTTAAAAAAATGCTTTTTTTTGCCCTGGGGGTCCTTGTGCAGGCCTAGGGGGTCAGGGTGTTTCTACCCTGCCCCCTTTTCTTGTTTTTAAACATTTTTTTCACTGTTTTCTTGTGACTTGGTTCTACCGAGTCACAAGATGGCTGCCAACACTTCCTGGTTTGGAGTGTTGGCAGCCAATCACAGTAAAGCTCGTGCTCTGGAGGGTTTGCGAACCCACCGCTGCCCTAGATATCGATATTTTTTCTTTTTCTAATTTCTCAGGAACTACTGAACGGATTTACACTATTTAACAAAAAAGGACTCTTTCTGAACCAAGGGCTACCTTTTGCCAAATTTGGTGTGATTCCGTTCAGCAGTTCGGGCTGTAGCTTTGTCTAAAGTTTCCTATGGAAAATAACATGGGGAAAAGGCGTTTTGGGACCCCCTTTTTTTCTCGGCCCCCGCTTGGCAAATCACCCCGAAACTTTCAAGACAGGAGCTGACCGGAGCGGGCCACTAGTTTTGAAAATTTCGCGAACATTCGTCAACCGGCGTCAAAGTTATTGGGAAAAGAAAAACGCTTTTCCTAAGGAAACTAGGTCCTAACTATAACTACCTACTGGCGACTGCCAGTAGGTAATATATATATATATATATATATTCACTGAAAAAACCATAGGTTTCAGGGACGTTATAGTTAGAAATTAGCATTTAAAAAACCTTGGAAATTCACCGAAAAAACCACAGGTTTCAGGGACGTTACAGTTAGTTGGACATTTCATTCGTACAAAACCAGAGAAATTCGGCCGTTATAGTTAGTTGAGCTAACTATAACTCGCGCCCCCGCAATGCACTACTGATGACGTCACATATTACATCACTCATGACATGGTCAGTGACATCACTGATGACATCATCCAGTAACTGAATTTTTTTTTAAGTTTAATTTATATATATATATATATATATACACGCCAAGGTGTATTGAGGAATGAGTGGGTGTATCAATGTCTCAATTGATAATTTAGTGGGTGTGTGACTGTATAAGTGAGTGAGTAAACGTGTCTTGGTGAATACATGGGTGAATGACTAATCTGGGGGAATGTTTACATCAGTCTGTCAGTTGGTGTGTAAGTGGCTGCATGGGTTGGTGAGTAGGTAGATGAGTGTCTATATGGGTTATTGATTAGTTGTCTGAGTACCTGTATGGGTGCCTGAGTGCCTGTGTGGGTGGGTGAGGGGGGTGTGACTCCCTGCATGGATGAGTGAGTGGGTGATTCACTGGGTGTATGGGTTCATGAGTGCGTCTGCGAGGGGCTGTATGGGTGACTGACTATGCATATGGCTGTGTTGGTGAGTGAATGGATGTCTCTGTGGTATATGTGTAAATAACTACATGTGTCAAAGGCAGTATATGTGAGTGTTGGTGTATATAAGTGAGTAAATGTGAGAGTGAGTGATTGTGAGAGTGGCTGTATGGATGAGTGTGTGCTTGTGTCAGTGATTGTAGAAGAGAGTAACTATGTGCTACAATCTGCATGAATAAGTGCGGTGGTGTGTGTATAACTGTATAGGTAGGCTGTCCGGTTTTAGGTTTAAACCTATAATAACTGATAAAACCCCACTGCAAGAGAAATAGCCCTCAACAGTGAAAACATATAAACACTGAAAAAACACCTGCACAACCACAAACTAAATGCCATTCAAAGAAAGGAAAAAGAGAGTGAAAGTAATTTTTTGTTCTTCCTGAAAGGGCCAATACAATGTAGCTTTGTTATACAAGCTAGCAGTAAGAAAGTCTGGGCTAACATTATTCTGCTTGAGTTTTGTTGTTTAGGGATGCCACTAAAATATTGTTTCTTCTTCCTATTGTTTTTTTCAGTTGTGTGGTCTTTGGTCTAAAGATGCAGGCTTTAGAAGCATGTTTTAGGTCTTGTTTAATTATTTTAACTGTGAGAATATGGAAATATCGAGATCATATTTGATATTTTGACTGCGTTTGATTCTTTCACTGATAGGTAAAATGGCTGGTTTCATAAGAATCTTTCCTAATATGTGTCATCACATTTACCCACAGAGAATGGGTAAAAACCCTTAATACATCAGCCCCCCCCGTTTCTAGTGAGTCAGTATTGATAGTAGGTGAATTGCCAACACCTCCGGCTATAAACATTCAATGCAAGATATAGTGACAAGTATGTGTGAAAAGAGCGCTATCACCAAGCATCTGGGATAGTGGTGAAAACATGACACCAGACTTTAGGAAAACATAGAACGCAGTGTCACTTGGAATGCTCTGCAAAAAAGGTTCTTTCCAAGTTCAACAAAGATTGGAGTGATATTTTTGTATTTGCAGTGTTTCAGCTACGTATATGAAAAAGTTGTGTGATGACCTGTCAAAATTGATATACCTGAGCTGAACTGCTTCCTGTAAGAGATCCTTGCCACTTATTAGATGGTATGCTGAAAACATCTTTACAATCTTCAGAGTTAATGAGGAATGCTATTGACTTTTTAGTCTATTCTGGTGCACGGTTTTCATATGCACAGGAACTAAAACGCAAATATTTATAATTTCGTGCTTTGTGTGGCATCAAAGAAAGAGTCATCACAACTGTGTCCCTGAGCTGATGGTTCTCAGTCCAAGGGGCTATGAATGCCATATTATCCATGTGGCAACCATTTACAGAATTAATTCTTTGCTGAGTGATGATGACAAAGGCAAGAAATGTGAGGATCTTTGGTCACATGTTGATAGTGATGTGAAAAAAAGTACACTCTACTGCATTCTTAGATTTTTACAGGAAAACATAACTGCTGTAGTGGACATAATAAAAAAACTAGAGTCTGAAAACACCCTTGTCTGCCAAGTGTTCAGCATAATTGGTGTAGATGTGAAATATCTCCTTAAGAGTAAGCTGGGCGACACCTTTAGTGACTTTGGCACTGCAACATGTTCCATGTTAGAGTGCTTGCCACTTGGTAAGCAAAGCAATAGTGAAGAGCAATTCAGGAACTTTTATTTTACAATGTATGAGAATTGACTTGCAATGATGCATAGAAATGTCCCTTCCCCCACCAATGGCATTTGAAGTCAATGAAACCTCACTGTGGTACTCTGTTCTAGATCCCTTCCGTAAAGGGGAATTTCCTCCGTAGTTTCAAAAGTGCTGCTTAATTTTTGACCGCTTCAATAGCTCTGAGGGCATAAGCGCCCAGCTCAGCGCAAATGTTGCAGACCCTGCCCTAAGAATCACAATCTTCAAGTGAACCAGTATTGGCACGGAAAGCTATGTCAGTGGCCAGAGTTAACAAATTGAGTACTGGCTGTTTTGGCGTTGCCCATCTCAAGTGCCAATGTTGAGAGGGCCTTTTCACAGAAGTTTAGTTGGAAGGAAAGAGTGAGCGCACATGACCAAAGTCTCCCTGAAGAAGTATTGTATGGTGTACTAGAATAAGTTTAATTTGCAAAAATCTATTTGGACCTCATATACACTATACTTTCACTGTCTATATACCATGCGCTATCAGTGCAGAAAGCAAGCAATAATAAAAGCAAAATATTCCATAAACACCGGAAAAACACTGTTTCTGTTGTTTTTAATGGCGTGAAAATGTGAAACCACTGATAACCACTGTTTTTTAAGGTATTGAAATCACTTGAAAACACTGAAAAAACCCCACCAGAATTTACCAAAAATAGAAACTGAAAACAGGAAAGCCTATGTATAGGTGTCTAAATGGCAGTGTTATTGATTCTTTGGTTGACTGACTAGGTGTTTGAGTAACACTGTGGGTGTGTGGGTGTCTGTATGGGTGTATGAGTGCATATATCAGTGGCTGTATTGATGAGTGATTGCGTGTATGAGTGACTGTATGGGTTAGTGAGTGGATGTGTGTCTAGACCTATGAATCAGTGAGTGGGTATGTACTAACTGGTATTGATGTGTCTATGGTTTCGAGAATGGTAGTCTGTATTTCAGAGTGGGTGTATCAAAGGTTATATTAGGGTGTGAGGAGGTGCATCAGATATTACGTGGATGATGTAATCAGTGATGTCATCAGTGATGTCACTGACCATGTCATGAGTGATGTAATATGTGATGTCATCAGCAGTGCATTGCGGGGGCGCGAGTTATAGTTAGCTCAACTAACTATAACGGCCGAATTTCTCTGGTTTTGTACGAATGAAATGTCCAACTAACTATAACGTCCCTGAAACCTGTGGTTTTTTCAGTGAATTTGCAAGGTTTTTTTAAATGCTAATTTCTAACTATAACGTCCCTGAAACCTATGTTTTTTTCAGTGAATTTCTAAAGTTTTTTAAATGCTAATTTCTATCTATAAGATAGTAGTCGCGTTTGCAGAGTGGTGCAGAAAGGGGCCTGGGCCTCTGACCAGCGCTCAGGAATTCCACAGCGTAGGACTTACAGGAGGTACCAGGAGGGCTACTTGGCTGCCAAAGTCCCTCAGCAGTAAATCGACTAAATCCCCCAACCAGTACTGTGCCAGGATGCGCATTTGCAGAGTGGTGGAGAAAGGTGAGCGTGGCCTCCGAAGACCTCTTAGCAATCCCACTGTGTAGGACTAACTGGAGGGGTATGTGGCCCTCAACCTTGGGGGCCAACTACCCCTCCTATTACCTCCAGTAAGTCCCACACAGCGGGATTGCTAAGGTGTCATAGCAGGCCACGCCCCTTTTCCCCACCACTCTGCAAACGCACTCCCTAGCGCGCTCTTGGATGGGGATTAAAGTCCCTTTCGCTGCTGGGGGTCCTTAAGGACCAACTAGCCTACCTGATACCTCCAGTATGCCCCAAATAGTGGGATTGCTGACAGGTGGACACAGGCCACGCCCCCTTTCTCCACCACTCTGCAAACATGCCTCCTGGCGCGTTCTTGGTTGGCGGATTAAGTCCCGTTGAATCCTGGGGGCCAACTAGCCCACCAAGTACCTCCAGTAAGCCCCACACAGCTGGATTGCTGAGAGTGGTCCAAGGCCACGCCCACTTTTTACACCACTCTGCAAACGCGCCTCCTGGCGCACTGCTGCTCGGGGGATGAAGTCCACTTTAGTCCTGAGGTCCTCAGGACACATGTGGTCCTCATCGCCCCACCAGCAGTGCGCCAAGAGGCGTATTTGCAGAGTGGAGTAAAAAGGGGCGTGGCCTCGGACCACCTCTCAGCAATCCCACTGTATGGGACTTACTGGAGATACCTGGTGGGCTAGTTGGCCCCTAAGGATCCTTAAGGATCTAGGGGACTTAATCCCCCAACCCACAACGCACCAGGAGGCGTGTTTGCAGTGTGCTGCAGGGAGGGGGCGGGCCTCCGGCGAGATGCCGGCTTTTTTTTCCACTTTTTTTTTTGGGTTACAAGGGGGGCTGTGTGGCCCCCCTTCTCTCCATGTTTTCTGGCCCTGGGGACCCCATCCCCCAGGGCCTGCCACTTTTGATTTTTTTTTAAAAATGGGAAGGGGCCGCGCGGCCCCCTCCCAAGGCCGATTTCGGCCCCGGGGATCCCATCCCCCAGGGCCTGGCCAACCTTTCTTTTTTTTATTTTTTTTGGAGGGGGGCCGCGTGGCCCCCCTCCTGAGGCCAATTATGGCCCGGGTCCCCATCCCCCGGGGTCTGGCCTTACATTGAGGACCGCAGGGGGAGCCCCAATGCCCCCACGGTCTCAGCTGGCTCCCCGCCTCCTGCGGGAGCCTGCATTGCTTTTGGACAAGGGGAGCTGCTGACATGCAGCTCCCCTTGTCCAAAAGCAATCTGCTTCGCTTCATGGAAGCGAGAGCAGGTTTCTGCTCCCGCGTCCATGAAGTGAAGCAGAGTATGCAATGACAGAGCGGGAGCCGTGCTCCCGCCCTGTCATTGCAAACTGCAATGTACCGGGGGTGGGCACCCCGGAACATTACTGGAGCCGGCCCTGGGGGGTGGCAGTCCCCAGGGCCATGGAGGGCTCCAGGAGGGGGGCCGCGAGGCCCCATTCCCAACGTAAACATAGCCCCAGGGAGGTGGTGGTCCCCGGGGCAAGGGGTCCGCAACGAACCCCGCATTTCAATAATTAGTGCCCCGGGGAGGTGGTTGTCCCCGGGGCAGTGTGGGGGGGCTCGAGCCCCCCCACACGTATTATTACTAATAGCCCCGGGGAGGTGGTGGTCCCCGGGGCAGCGTGAGGGGGGTAGGAGCCCACCACGCAGTTTTTCGAAAAAGTCCCGGGGAGGTGGCGGTCCCCCCCGCTACATACATTTGGATTGCCCCCGGGACCTGGCCATACCCATGGGCTTAAGGAAAACGAAGCATGGGAGCCCGCGCTTTGTTTTTTTTTTCATTTTCTACCGGATTCGCGCACCCAGCGCGACTCCGGTTGAATGTTTTTTTTTTTAAATGCTTTTTTTGGGTGTAGGGGGTCAGGGTATTTCTACCCTGCCCCCTTTTCTTGTTTTTTATCTTTTTTTTCCTGTTTTCTTGTGACTCGGTTTTACAGAGTCACAAGATGGCTGCCAACACTTCTTGGTTTGAAGTGTTGGCAGCCAATCAGAATGAAGCTCGTGATCAGGAGGGTTCGCGAATCCACCACGGTCACCAGATATCGATATTGTTTATTTTTACATTTCTCAGGAACTACTGAACGGATTTACACCATTTAAAGCAAAGAGTGCACTCTGGACCAAGAGCTACCTCTCTGCCAAATTTGGTGTAATTCCGTTCAGCAGTTCAGGCTTTAGCCGCGACAAAAGTTCCTATGGAAATTAACATGGAGAAAACGCGTTTTGGGACCCCCCTTTTTTCTTGGCCCCTGCTTGACGAATCACCCCGAAACTTTCAAGACAGAAGCTGGCCATTAGTTTTAAAAATGTTGCGAAAATTCGTTAAACGGCGCCAAAGATATTGGCAAACCAAAAAACGCTTTTCCTATTGGCGACTGCCAGTAGGTAATGTAATTTAATATATATATATATATATATATATACACACACAGTTTCACCTTAACCGAGGGTCTATAGTCTAAGAACTGAGCACACAACTGCTGTAAGAGTTACTACAGAGTTCAATTAGAATTAAGTTTATGATAACTGGGTCTGAATCCTTTAGAATTCTTTAGTGGGGGTACTATACTTAAATAACTGTATAAAGTCTTTTCCTGGCAGTGACACCGTTTAATAGAGACACAAAACAGTATTTTTTCTATGTCCATGAAGGGAACTAGAGAAGTTGTGGAGAATTATATTTCATATCATGTTTATCACATTTGATTTGCCTGAAATTCCTTAATAATGCACATCATGAAATTAATGATTTATTTGATTTTCATTTATCTCAATATTATTTGATTTGGATGATGGTTCTAATCATGAGTCTATCTTCTATGTTGTGCGTTGTGTGAGACGCAATCTGTATAAAAAATGCTAACTCTGAGAACTGGTCATGTGACTAAGAGCTGTTGAGCTTGAAACGCTTCGTTTGTGCCCGGAATAAAATTCTATTGGAAAAAACTTGGATCGGTGTGGCTCGCGCTTGCAGATACAAGTAAGCTTGGTGGTGGATATATATATATATATATATATCGCACAGCAAAGGATCTTACGGAAAAGAATCCAGGCGAGCCCACTCGGTCGATCAAAGCAGTTTATTTCCACGACAGACAAGGACGACGCGTTTCGACCACGTCCGTGGTCTTGGTCACATGACCATCGCCTCCATTTTTTACTATTTAAAGGTACGTGCACATTCTTGTTTAATGAACATAAAAGAAATGTTACAGGCACATATACTGATAAAGTGAAAAAAGTGCATAGTGAAAACAGACGCAGTTGTTTAAATGTTAAAACAATAATAACATTTTAACTGTTTAGAAAGGTCTCCAGCTAGTAACATTTATGGTAAATCCATTCATTGACGTTACAATATTAACAATGAGAAAAACTGCTCATTTGTGACATGGTGGAGGGACTAGTGCCCTTATTCAAGTAGTGATTATGGAAGAATATCTCAAGGCTACTAACACTTTGCTGCAATACAGGTATAATACCCTGGTGAGTATAGAAAATGACTAGGAGCTGGATGGAGTGTCCGCCATACTCCGGTGCTCTTACATGATTGCCAAGTGCTGTTTCATGGTGATTCACATCTTATGTTCTGAAAATGTAACAAAGTTACAATGATTAGCATCGTCGTATCACATATTGAACAGTATTCATCTTTCAACTATTGCATCAGAGAAAACAAAGTTTAAGAGACTTTACATACATAATAATCAATTAAGCTTCAAGTCTGTTTATCTAATATTATAATATATGTGAACTAGGAAAAGAAAAAAAGGGGTGTGTGTAACTAAACAAAATAGACTAAAGAAGGAGAAGGTAGGGCGTGAGTCTACAGCCAAAGCCATGATCATAATGATCAGTGTACAGCCTATAAGTGGGAATACAGTTCCTCGTCCTGATTAAGGCCATCTGGGTACATGGTCCCTGCTAAGAGAATCAGACGTGACTCTAGTTTGCGGAGGGCCGCAGTGCGATTGCCTCCTCTCGGGTTTGGTACGATAGTGTCTAATCCAAAAATCTGGCTTTTGTCCAGTCCGACCCATGTTCCCTAGAAAAATGTCTGGCTGTGCTATAGCTCTGGTCAGAATTGGTGATTGCCCGCCAATGTTCAAGGATGCGCTTCTTAACAGGGAATGTGGTTGATCCAATATACCAGAGATTACAAGGGCAGACTACAGCATACACAACGAACTCAGTACTACATGTGATAAATTTAGATATTTTCCATTTGGTATTGGTTCTTTCTAGGGTTACCTCCAATATGTTTCTGCTGTTTTTACAGGCTTTACATTTTCCACATTTATGGAAGCCTTTGGTTTGTTTCAACCAGCCACCTTCCTTTGGTTGGAGATGGCTGTGGACCAGCATGTCCCTCAGCGATGGGCTTCTCATATATGTCACAGAGGGAGTCGGTTTTATTTCATTTCTCAGAATGGGATCTTTCCTAAGGATATCCCATCTATTTCTGAGGATATTCCTTATCTCATTCGATTGATTGCAGTATTTGGTGATGAATCTAACTTCACTCTTTTTGTTGGGTCCAGGTAGACTGCTCTGAAGTTTTGTTAACAATTTCCTCTCTAGATTGACTTTCGACTCGTTTTTCTGCTTGTGTGATGGCTTTTCTAGGGTATCCTCTCTCTTTAAATCTAGTCTTCTTATCTTGTTTGGTATCTTCGTATGTGGTAGAGGTGCTGCAGTTGCGTTTAGCCCTGAGGAATTCACTGTACGGAATTCCCCACCTAAAACTCGGAGGGTGAGAGCTGGCGGCATGAAGGATGGAATTCCCTGCTGTCTTCTTTCTAAAAGATTCGTGACAATCTTTCCCCTGTCTACACTTCGTTTTAAGTCTAGGAAATCAATTGATTCCTGACTGTAGTGTCTGGTAAACCGGAGGTTCACATTGTTCATGTTTAAGCAGTCTATGAACTGATTTAGTTCCATTTCAGACCCCCTCCACACAAAGAAAATATCATCATATATATATCTCAGATGGGAATGAAATGAGTATTAAGTCAGTTCTTGAAGTTATCCTTACAGAGACCGAAGTTTAACTGTTCAGTTAGCCTGATAATAATTTGAGCGTAAGTGTGTGATCTTGTGCCTGCATGGTCAACTAAGTGAAAAGGGAGAGAAAATGAAGCACATGATCGAACACTGTAAGCCTCTATCCAAGCT
The DNA here is from genome assembly GCA_963921515.1 of Calotriton arnoldi. Taxonomy (NCBI): domain Eukaryota; kingdom Metazoa; phylum Chordata; class Amphibia; order Caudata; family Salamandridae; genus Calotriton; species Calotriton arnoldi. The sequence continues at coordinate 1,256,989 of CAWUFW010002509.1, forward strand.
TCAGAATGGAAACCCTGACGGCTGGTGGTATAGGACAAGAAAAGAGCTGTGTTTGTTTTGCTTGAAATTGCACTGAGTTAACAATTTTCTTTATCAGATTGTGGCCTAGCGCAACAGCCATATCTGTAGTATCCCACTTCCAAGTTGTGCTACCCTAAGGACCCATTAAAATGCAAGACTTAATAAAGTAGTGATTTTCAAAGTGTTCCAAAATTGGGGAAAAAGTCACATCCAAAATTGGCACCTGAACATCTTATAGAAGCCACCTACTTCTAATAGTGCTTACAAATCCACATTTTGCAGCATTGCAATGTAGTTGTTGCTGCGATAGTGGGCTAGTATGTGCCTTACTTCTCAAACATTGATGAAATGAAACACTGAAGGCAAAGTGAGCCCACCTGCTCTTACTTTCTCGCTCAGGCAGACTCGTCTGCTTCAGGCCCTTGTACATCAACTCACTGCAGCGAAGGAAGTGGAAAGACGAGGACAGGGCCAGAGTAACATGGTCAGTCACTATGTGGATTCAAAATAAAGACGGCAAATGACTGTCCATGTTCTTCTTAGTGCCGCTCCGAGCTGCCTTTCATTTCAGGGCCTGCAAGGCAGAGGCGGCTGGTGACATTTGAAAGTGGGGAGGCGTAAAAGTTTGGTATGACTTTTATGTAGTGAGCGAGGCAAGCTTAATAGAGAAAAATATTGAAAAAAAGAACTGCACATCTTCAACCACCTCTCTTTCCTCTTCAGCACCCTTTTTTCTCTCTTCCCCCGAAGGCACTTCCTTGCATCTCCCTCACTTCACCACTTCCAAACATACACAGCACTCACTCATATTTAAGCAGTTTATTTACTTTTGCTTTTGCCCTGTAAATATTTTTCCATCTGTGCACCCCCTTCACACACATTTTCACAAAATTGCAATTACAACTGGAACACATGACCACTGTTTTTTGTGCTCTGCAGAGAGGCCAACCCACTGACAGGCACTTTGATTTGGCTTCAGTGTCCGAGCTCTCAATCAAAGCCCCTCATAAACACCTGCACACAGCTCAAAGTATGCACAGAAAAAAATACAGAAAGAAACACAACATGATTAAATAGCTAACTCTTGAGGAAGGCAAGATTAAGTAAAACTTGGAATAAGAGAGGAACTAAATCGCTGACATGCATTGTCTTAATTTTTTTAACACTCATTTTTCTTAAATCAATCCATGCTTTTGGCATTAGTGTTGTTAAGGGCATGAAGATAGGGCGAGTTTTAATGTCATACATCAGATAACTGTCTACTGTAAGCACATATCTCTTGCTTTGCGCTTGACTGGATATCTGGATCAACTTCACAAGGGAACAAGAACCATGGCCTGCTCGTCTTTTGGATCCATTTTGCGGGGGAACAAATGCAACAGCTCCACTTCTAACCGGGCCAGCGATGTGCAGCCAGGGCCTAGGTGTCACAGTGGGGGAGGTTAGGGTGATGAGGGGTCTCAGAACAATGTCCATAACAGAAGATTAGCATTCTAACACTTACCATTACCGAGGGCAAGGCACCAAAACACACGTGCTTGCATCCACTCCTACGTGTGAGGAATGGGAAAGGGTGGCATCTATACCTGTGAATGACAGATGGCTGCTCTCACGCAGGGACAGAGACTCCATCGCCCAAAACAATGACGCTGAAAGCGCCACTGGCCTATAGTGGATATAGCCTATATATGGATACTGCCATAGACTACAATGGCATTGATTTATTATGAAAAGTGTGTGCAGCAACAACACATATCCAAATTTATTCTACTAGACGTCTGCCAATTGGGATTTTGATCAAATCATAGTACTGAAACTGCAATACTACATATTGTAGACAATGCATTACTCGCCCTTGACCAGAACAAAACATGGCTTTTAATCCTTCTTGACCTATCATCAGCATTTGACACAGTCAACCACGAGCTGTTGCTAGAACGTCTGGAAAACAGGATGGGCTTTTCAAAGAGAGTTCTAGAATGGTTCAGGTCCTTCTTGTGGAACAGAACAGAGATTTCTGGTGAATCATAACCTATCAGCATCTTCCCCCACTCAGATCGGAGTTCCACAAGGCTCAACCCTCTCCCCGTCACTATTCAACCTACATATGGACCCACTAACAGATATACTCCGCCTTGCCAACATCTCTTTCCACATGTAGGCTGATGACACTCAGATTTACATTAAGAGTTCATCTTTGGAGGAGATCAAGTCAATGAATGAGGCATTAAGGGCAACAATGCTATGGTTAACTAGTAATCCGCTCAAACTAAACACGCAAAAAACAGAATTCCTCCTTATATCCCCCACCAAAAATTTGCCCACTGTAAAAGAATGGACCAACTCTATCACCGCACTTAACTGCACCCTGAACATTGTGGATTCAACCAAATTACTAGGAATCACTATTGATCAGAGCCTGAACATGCAAGCCCACATCAACTCGTTAGCTAAGGATGCACGTTTTCACTTGAATTACATTAGGAAATTGAGACCAGTCATTGAAACAGCAGACCTCAAAATGGCAGTCCAGGCATTAGTAATCTCGAGGATTGAATACGGATGCACTACACTTTCAGGGCTTCCCAAGATCACAACGGCTCCTCTAAAAGCCTGCCTCAACACAGCAACAAGGCTTATAACAGGGTCAAAAAAATTCTACCACATCTCTCCTCACTTGAAGGCCCTGAACTGGCTACCATACAAAGCCAGAATTCAACTCAAAATAGCATGTATCACACACAAAGCGTTGCACCTCAATACACCAAGGTATCTAGCTCAGAAATTGGTGATTTCTGGTGGAATCAGATCGTCCAGGAGCGCCAGAGTTCTACTACTAAAGCCACCGATGTTCCAGAAGAAAAAAACGTATGATAGAGCATTCTCGGAAGCGGCACCGAGAATCTGGAACTCGCTACCTCCAAGCATCGGAACATTACCAAACGCCGCAAGATTCAAGAAAGAAACCAAGATCTTTCTAATGAGCGAATTCCTCCTGTAACCTTTTCCGTTCAATCTCGCAGTCTCATCTATAAACTCTTGCTTAATCTACACACAAGCATCTCTTATCAAGGTCCCATCTCACCTGTTATTTATAGGGGTTTACATTCCGTGGTGCTTATGAACTAATATGCAATATTGTATCCGCTAGACGTACATTTTGTGAATGTGCATAAGTCTATGTTGCTGAATGAAGTTACAGTTACGGTTTCTAAATTGGTTATAAGTTGTTAAATGCTTTCGAGTAAAATGTACTATAGAAATTAAGTATATATGGTTTTACTGTGCAGCGCTGTGATAACCCACAGGGTCAAGTTCACGCTATATAAAACAATAAAAATAAAATAAATATGAAGAGCTTTAGAACAGTAAGCCCTGCGTCGTGCGTCACAGTTCAGAAAGTTGGTTTACTGCCTGGCTTCCGTCTCCTGCTTTAGAGCTCGGTGGGCTGGCAGCCTGGGACAGACAGCCCAGACATAAATACATCAATTTGTTTAGAGATACGATCGTATCTCTAAATAAATCAATCTATTTAATATTTGTACAGGAATTAATTTCAGGGGGACGCTCCCAGAGCCCTAATGGAGAATCCGCCCCTGGAAGGGAGGGATCCAGCCAAGTTCACCATCCTATGTAGACTCGATATGACCGACTCGTTGGGCAGAACAATTTCATTGTCGATGGGCCTTAGGTGCCATGCCTGGCTGAGAACCACTGGCTTTTCTGGGGATGTTCAAGTCTTGCTAATGGACATACCCTTTGATGGCTCTAGGTTGTTCGGAGAGAAGCCAGATCTGCTCTTGAACGTTGTAAGGATAGCAGAGATATGGCCAGGTCCTTAGGACTTTTCACAGCCCCACACCAACCCCAGTCCGCCTTCTGCCCCTTTCGTGGCCATGGGAGGGGCTTCCACCTGCTTCTTTGCACACCCAGCCACACCGGCCAGCAATCCTCACAATTGTCTCATGGGCAAGGACCCAGACCGTGTGGGACAGGTATCCAGAGGTCGAACCAGTCCAACCCCCTCCCCCTTGGCAGCCGCAGCCTCCAAACCCCTTTAGTATGTCCTCCGACCATCATAGGCATCCAGTGGGGGGCAGGAGACACCATCACCTGAGCCACGGGGGGTCAATTACAGCAGACCGTTGGGTTTTGCAGCTCTTCCAAAGGGGCTACTCCAAACCCTTTGTGACCTCCCCTCCACCCTTGCCACCTACTTATGACAAGCTGATGGAGGACCACCTCTCCTTGCTTCGTCAGGAGGTGTTAGCTCTCTTGGCCAACAGAGCTATGTAGAAGGTGCCGGCAGCAGAAGTACGTCATGGTTGCTATTCCCTCTACTTTCTGGTATGCAAAAAGGACCGAGGACTCCATTATATTCTAGACCTACTCAATCTCTTCCTGAAAAAGGAGAAATCCAAAATGCCCCCTCTCAGACGCTCCCTTTCATCTGAGCTGTTCTGGACACAGTGCAGTTTTGCGCCTATCCTCTTGAGCAGTGAGTCTGGGATATTCATGCTGTGATACCAATGTTTCAGCCTCTATCCTGGATTTAGGTGAGACTGACTCTGAGGCGTTTGGGCCTCATGGCCTCCTGCACAAGCTGGTCCTTCGGACTAGGGCATCCTTCCCACCAAAGGTAGTCACTCCCTTTAATGTAGGCCTGTCCATTACCCTGCCTACTTTATACACTCCATCATCTCGACCCAAAAAGAGCATTGTTGTTCATCCTTGACCACACAAAAGGGTTCCGGTGGACGATCAACTCTTTATGGGCTATGTTGGAGCCAAAAAAGGAAAAGTGGTGCAGAAACAGACCCTCTCATGATGGATCATGCTCTGCATCAAAATCTGCTATGGATTGGCCAGAAAGCTAGCTCCTGAAGGTTTGTGAGCTCACGCTACCAAAGCAAAGGCAGCAACCAGTACGCTAGCTTGCGGAGTGCCCCGCCTGGATATCTGTCAGGTAGCAACGTGGGCTTCCCTGCACACGTTTACGAAGCACTACTGCCTTAACAGTCAGGTCCTTTGAGATGGGCATTTTGCCTAGTTAGTCCTGCAGAACTTTCTAGCATAATCTGTGCCGTGGTCTCATCTTCAGAGAGGTATTGCTTTAGTATCTATTCTAAGGTAAGAAGTGTGTGGCTAGAAGTCTCTATAAGATTAACAAGTTTCTTACCTTCGATAATGCCTTATCTGATAGAGACTCTATCTAGCTGCAGATTCCTTACCGACCCAACCATCCTCCCCGCTTTGCCAACGGATTCAGAGTGAAGGGCTGTTCCCTTTCAATGGCCCTAGTTTTGCTGCACCAGTAGTCAGTGTTCTTTGTGGCTCTGTGCTTCTAGCGTGGAAAGTCACAAAAAGAAACAGACGTCTGCACGGTGGGGTGGTGCCTATATAGGCACAGCGAACGTCACTACCACGCGTAAGACACTGTCGATGCCTCATGGAGCCGAACGAACGCCACCTACCGGCACGCAGAGGTAATGCTCACGGAAAAACTTCAGGATCCAGTCTGACGCCTGGGGATTATTCCAAGGTAAGTAATCTGTGGCTAGATAATCTCTACCAGATAAGGCATTACCAAAGGTAAGTAATTTGTTATTTAGGCCATGTAGCCCACAAGCTAGGGGGCATGACAGTTAAAAGTGGGACATAAAGAAAGTGGGACATAAAGAAACTTACAGTGACAAGGGAGAGGAGTTGGCCTAAGGGCTAGGGCGGTCGATTTCGAATCTGGGGAACCGGGTTCGAGTCTCGGCAATGACGCTGAACATCCTGTGATTCTGGGCAAATCACTTAATCTCCCTGTGCCTAACAAAATTGAAAGTGTCCTCATGTAACGCAACTGGTGCTATGTAAAGCGCTCTGATACCCGATTCGGGTCATGTTCGCGCTATATAAAACTCTGTAAAAGAAAAAAAAAAGGCCTGAAAAGCAATTTTTACTGTGGCTGGCCTAGCTGTCCTATGTAGAAAGAGAGAGTGCAGATTAAAATACTAATACACTCTGGAAGGCTAGAAAAATAATTAAACCCTGTTTGAATAGTTATTAAAAATCCTATTCAGTGGTGATCAGATTTTTAATAAATATCAATGTAACTTTTAGAAAGTCACTCTTTATCCGCCTGAGCTTTCATTATACTAATTTGTGTTGGCTCTCCAGCTACTCCCTGCCAGTGCTCAGCCTTGATTGAGATGTGAATGAGGTATGAAATTCCTCTCAAGTTCACATAATAGGCTAACCTAACTCATCAGAGATGGCTTCTATGAACTCAATAGAATATGCATGGTGGGAGCTGCGCTCTTCCTGTTAATCCGCCAGTGTCAAATCCTGAATGACAGGCCTGTCTGAAGCACAAGTAAAAGTGTTGTACTCTTCAAAGAGAGCAAGCAGGATGCTCGGACAGTTCTCATATGTTGCATGTCTGCTTGCTGAAGGACCCTGCTTCTGTCCTACCAGACTTTTGTTTCTGAGTTTGTGATGGGTATAGTGACTACTTAAAATTGTTTTTTATTGTTAGATGTGGGAGGACACCAAGATTACCATAGCACACTCCCCACATACATACACTCAACCATTAGAGCCCAAGTTTAGTTTTCACTTTCACCATCTTGAAAATGCCCTGGCACATGGCATTTTGGATCTGTTTATAGTAATGGAAACAGGACTACCTCAAAAGTAGGTAGGTCAGGCCCTGAGAACCTTAAGTGGTGAGGAAGAAACTAGGAGTATCTTCGGGTTCACCAACCGAAAGAATGGTGACCAGTACAAAACTGCATACTCACCCAGCCTACCTCAGAACCCTGCTTGCCTTGCAAAAGGGTACCAGGAAGACTCAACCTGCTCCACTTGGCATCTGTGGCCTGTGACAAGGACCTGAGGAGGTTGGACTCCCTTCCGCTTGCAATCCAAGGACGGAAAGATCTCCATGGATCATAAGGCCGATCCCTTGGGTGTCTCCAGGAACATAAAATAGCGGATGAGGACATTCCTGTGAAGTATCCCAGCTGACCAGTGTCAGCTGGATCTGGACAGTACTTTGCTGTTGCTCTATGCCTGACACTATGAGAGTCTCTAAGTCTATGTGCTCCCCTTGAGGTGCAAGATGCCTTGGAAGGGTATTCCTGTGCTTGTTTGGGCACCACAAGAAGTTTGGGAACTTTTCCAAAACATTTGCAAAAAGTATCCGACCAGCAGTGCTACGGCATCCGACTTGAGTTTCAGGCTTGTCCCACATGGGGAATATTCTTTCTTTAGAAAAACATCAAAGTTCCTTTTCAGAATGGGACTTAGTTCTCTGCTTCCTGCCCTAGCAGGGCCACTCTACTTGGTGTATCCGACCCACTCTCCATCGCGGTCTGCCTCAAACTAAGCTAGGTTCCACTGTACTGCGACCATTGACTACCATTAGCACATTGCGCCTTTTGCCATTTTGCTCACTTAAATCTTTACAAATTTGTATCTCCAGTTTCCCTAATAGGAGTTTTATCATTTTGGTGTCATTTTTTTAATTACATTTTACAATATTTTTCTAAATTGGAGTGGGAATTTTATTGTGTTGTGTTTCCAACTTTGTGACTGTTCTAGTACTTTTAACTTCTTTACACATTTTAATTAAATTAAACATGTCTGCTCTGTGCCACAGCTCACAGGAGCTGAGTTCAGGTATACATTACTGAAACCTTTGACTGGACCTAGCAAGATAATAACTTTATTACTTGTGGAGGATACCCATACACCCCAACTAATGAACCACTTTCTCACAATGACGAACTATCATCCATCAAATTTAGAGATGCCCACCAGTCATCTCTATACACTGAAAGGAACTGTCATCACAGCTGTTCCTTCAATGTACAAAACGTTTGCTGGATGGCCCCTGTTGCTTTTGACTGCTGTTCACCAAAGTTTTCAAACTTTTTTGTTTTCGGAAACTGCCAAAGCATGAGTTTGTTTCAGACAAACAAACCAGTGACCCCTACACCCTGGAAGTTTTTTTTCCTATGGTGACATGGTCATTATTATTTTTTTGGTCCCTCACCACCAGATTTTTCCCCCCAGTGATGGACAGGAAAAAAAAGGTATTACACCGTCCTCCTTAAATAGGGCGGGTGGTGTAATGTCTGTCCTCCGATGGCCCCTACTCCATTGGGCTGTTGGAGGAAGTTTTCGGTCAACTGAGCCAATGGCAGCTCCGTTAATGGAAAACCTAAGGTCCACTCATCTCTAAATGAGGTGAGTGGACTGAGGGTTTGGTGGACATGATACTGTGTTGTGTTTGCGACAGAGTATCCTGCCTGCCGAGCCCTAAATTAGGCCCTAAATCTTTCAGAGGAAGTAGATCTTGCCTCCAATTTGAGTGATATAGCCATTTCAGATATCAGTCTGTATGCAATCTGTTTAAATAAGACCATCACAGACACACTGTTCACCATATTTCTGATGGATACTTCTGACCACAGATTCCTTACTTTGTGAATACCCTCAGGTGGCAGTCTGGATCTGGAGATTTTTCTCCGCAATTCCTTCGCGTGCCGGTAGGTGGTGTCGTGTGGCTCTGCATCAGGTCTTCCCTGCTCAAAGTGATGCGAGCCAAAATATAACCACCTCATCTGCGCGTCAACCTGAGTTCCTTTCTCTCTGCGTTTTCCGACCATGGATCTGGGGCTTCCTTGCTTCTGTGACTTGACAGTCACTTTTATCCAAAATGCTTTCAGTATGCAAGAGACATGTCTCCCACTATACTATAAGGTTTAAACCCTGCAAGGATTGCCGTAAATAGATGTCAGTGACAGACCCTCACAAGGTCTGTCTCTGGTGTCTGGGCTCATCGCATGATTCAAAATTGTATTACTCATGGTCTTCGAAGAATCTGAAAGCCATTCGCGACTGCGAGGCCAAACTGTATGTCACAAGTGTGGTAGAAAAATGCTTAAGGCCTGGTCCCGGTCAAAGTCAAGAACACGTTCCTGGTCCCGAGGACAATCCCGAGAGAGGTCATCATCCCACTCGAAATATTCAGATAAGTCAAAATCTAAAAAGAAACATGATGTGAAATCGTCAAATTACGGCAGATCATCTTCTTGACACTCTTATCAGAAGTCGGGCAGACATCCATGTTCCCGCTAACAGACCTTGTTCCTGAGCTGGTCCTTATTCCACCCACATTTACAGGCCCATTGGCGATGCTGCAGCAATTCCAGGCTTTCAAAGACACCAGGATTAGTCCTTCCCTTTTTGTGAAGTTCAGTGTCTGTTTTGGAAAGTGAGGGAAGGCTCAATCTCTAGTCCCTTCCAGTTGTGTGTGTGTATTTCAAAGACACCAGGCAGCATATTTTTAGTACCCTACCAGTATCCCACTTCGCAACAGGTCTGTGCGTCTAAGTGTCGATTAGGAGAATCTCTCCTCGGGGGGAGGGCGGAGGTGGATAAGGTAAAGGGCCTAGCCACCAGCCAGGGTGTTCTCTTATGGAATGTTCATGGGATGAACCATTTAAGTAGAACAACAGATCTTGCACATAAAGAAACGGAGGAGGCACATGCACTCTCTACCACCGGAGGTCTAGTAAAATGTAAAAACTCATTTGGTGGGCCATCTCTATCTCCTGTATCCATCGCTTATAATGCTACGGTCCCAACTCAATGCCTATACGGCGCAGAGCTGCTGACTTTAAGCACAGAGGCAAGCTGGGAGAGGTGTGAAGGTGAATGAAGGAAAAAATTGTTAGGGCTGCGCAAAAGCACTATGTGCCCAGCGATACAATTGGAAGGGAACTTCAATATGCAGGCAGGTGTGTTCAGGGCTAGGTGCTGACAGACAGTGCACCCGACGGAAAACTCCCGTTACGGTGCAGGTTTCCACACGCGCTAGCCTATGGAGCAACCTAATATCATAGACTAGGTTGCGACAGGAGCAGCCATACAATTTAGTTATTGCCACCTTGTAGTTGCACACAAGGCTGGACCGCTCTGATCTAGTAGGGTTCTGGACCCCACCACTTTCACTCACTTTTGATTCACGCTATTTGGTCTTGAAGAAGCGCCAGGGACCATCCTGACCAACCAGAAGGCGCGAAACTTGTCGACCTCTAGTTACTAAGGCACATTATGCCCTATCAGTAACTCACGACCTACGGGTTTTTTAACCTGACAAGGGAACCTACACATTAAAATGTATTCACCTTGGTATCCCTTAGCAAGTTTTATCATTCACGCACACACTCACTGTCCTCTTAGAACCCTCTTTCTCACACCCACACTCATCATATGGCAGTACAAATAAAAGATCTCTGCAAAAAGCAAAAGCAACCCTTCGGGGGACCCGTAGGGCATTGCAGCGCTGGCCCGACGAGGAGCAAACGCCCGATGATGAAGCATGACATCCTTCGGGGGGTGTGAGGGCATCAAGAGACAAGACTTGCACTTGCCTCTAGTAAGTGAGATTTAGACCTAGGATCTTATTCTCTTCCTCCTTTCTCTTCCTTCTCTTGTTTGTGGGTGACTATTTGCGCCCATACCTGGAACAGTTACCCCCTGTTTGATTTGTGAGGGAACTTGGGTAGCCATTGAATTTTCTAAGCCTTTAAGGCTACCTTATGCTTTTTGGATGAGCTCTGGACCTTGGAAGGTCAAAAAGTGTTGAGTCTTTGTGCTCTGGCAACTTCAAGAAGTGAACTAACTCAACTCTCCGCCTGGTCCCTCTATGGGGGAATTTGCTTCTTTTGCCAGGGTGATCAGGAGGGCAGCAGAAGTTCTTGCCCTACAGCTGCTCTAGTAGAGGTGGAAACAAACATTCTCACTGAAGTTCTGCGTCCAGGGTAGACTTAAGCAGAGCTACTCCTACCTTTTAATGATGCACTCATGGACATTCTCATGGGGACCTGGGAAAAGCCAGGATCTTGCCCTCCTGTCGACTGACAAATAACCAGGAGACCTAGATCAGCTCCGGGGTCCCACCCTTCTTCCTGCAACACCCAATGCTTGACAGTCTGGTAGTTCAGGCCTCTGCTAGTAGTCCGAACCCAAATGATTTCCCGTCCACTCTGCCAGACAGAGTCGAAAAGCATAGAGCCTTTTGGAAAATGTATGTTTGGGGAAAACAGCATTTACAACGCAGACAGAACTATGCAGTGCCATTACAACGCAGGCACTACAACGAACGCGTTGTTACCACGCGTTCCATTACAATGCAAGTCGTTACAACGACTTGCTTAAGGGAACGCTTTGTTGGATTTTAAATCCAACACCTTCCTTACTGTTGCACAGACTGGGGTTGGAGTAGTAACATATGCTATTCCAAAGTCCAGCGCTTCCCTAAGGCAAGTCGTGGTAACAACTTGCGTTGTAATGGAAGGCGTGGTAACGACGCATTCGTTGTATTTTCCGCGTTGTAAAGGCATGCTTTGTAAAAGCATGCGTGACTACGTCATGCATCCGTATGTTCTCATCCGCTGGCATTGCACTCGGGTCTATCAATTCAAGTGGCCTCCTAGGGTGCTTGCTAGTGGTCACAAAAAACCTTTGTGCCAACCTTCAGCAAATTATTCAGGCTGGCCAAGACTTGGTGAAATATGTAATTAGGTTGGGCTTGGACATTACCAACTGTCTGGTTAGGGCAGTTGGTACCAGTGTGGTGCTTCAGCTCCACACCTGGATATGTTCCACGGTATTCTCGAGTGATGTCCAACAATCACTTATGAACATGCCCTTCAATGGCACATGCCTCTTTGGAGACAAGGCGACTTGGCATTGGGGTGCTTCAAAGAGAGCAGATCAACAGCCCACTCCCTCAGCCTAGCACCGCCTGCACGGCAGTTTCCCCAGCAGTATCACTCCTTTCGAGGTTGTCAGCGGAGTCCATGGCAAACCTTTTTTTAAATTTTTTTTTCAAAAACCTTTATTTGGAAAAGATTGCACAGTACAATTACATAGTTCCACAAAAGCAGAAGATTAGGCATAACAATACATTGCAGCACAGCAGAGATAGTTGCACACTTGCGTGACATTAGAGACAATGCCACGGAGAGTTATCATAAACTCCTGCGAGGGGCAATAGCAGTCGAACAGGGGAGGCACCAAACATAGAGGGGAAAGGCAGGGAGAGTGGGAGGGCCGTGGACTGGAAGGGAGCAGCTCATGGACCAACACCGGCCGCCGCCGCGGGCGGGGAGCTGGCGGGGAGCGCGGGAGAAGTCGCAGATTGCTGAGGGTCATGACTTGAGAGGTAGGTGACGAGTGGGCCCCATATATCCAGTGGACGAGACTTGGCTGGCAAGAGGTCCCAGAACTCAGACAGGAGGGTTTGGCAGCGGGATGCGTCTTCAAGCCAGAAGGCCACCTTAGGCGCGGGCCTGCGGCCCCAACACATCGAGACCCTGTGCCGCGCAAGGACCAACAGCATGGCAGTCAAACGGCGAGAGGCGTCCGGGCAAAATTTAACGAAGCCTAAGAGGCAGATCACGGGGTCAGGTTGGAGTGGTGACGAGATGATTTCGGAAATAATTGCGCAAACCTCCCGCCAATATGCCGAGACTCGGGGGCACAACCAGGCGAGATGAGCAAAATCAGCCGCGGGCGCGGAGCAGCGCAGGCATCTGTCACTTGCCACAAGGCCTAATCTATGGAGTTGGGCGGGGGGTGCGATACAGCCTGTGTATGTATTTGAAGTGTATAAGACGCAAGCGATAGTTGGGGGAAAGGCGTTTAATCTGAGTACAACAGTACAGCCAATCCGCTTGAGAGATCTCGACTCCCAGATCCTCGCCCCACGCGGTGCGCGCCCGGTGGGTAGAAATGGAGGACGCTGCTAGTATGTAAGCGTAAATTTTGGTAACCAATTTCTTGGGAGAGGAAGAAGCTTAGAGCAGATCAAGAGTGGCCAGCAAGGGAGGAGGTTGGGGAAAGGTGGAGTGAAGCTTCCTACAAACAGCTGGTAGAATAGTAGAGTGTCCATGGGGCCAGCGCCGGGGGCAAGCGAAAAGAAGGTGTCCCCAGGATACAGGTCCGAAATTGTGGAGAGGCCAAGGCGAGCGGCATGTTTAACCATCCCCGACGACTGGAGTGGAGGAAAAGCGGGGTGATGTGCAATGGGCCTAGTGTTTGCGGATAGCATATCCGAGCCGGAGAGCTTACGAATGCCGTCCCAGGCCCAGCGCAAGGTCTCGACCGTATCGATTTCGGTGCGCTGGAGCTTCGCCGGGGCGAACAGTGCGGTTGTGAGCGGCCATGGGGCAGCAAGGTCGGCCTCCACCGCCACATGAGGTTGAAACAGAGTTGGGTGGAGCCAGAAATGGAGAAAACTGGCCTGAGCGCTAAGAGCATAGAGCTTAAAGTCCGGGGCTCCCAGCCCGCCACGTGACATCGGAAGAGTTAGGATGTTGTAAGCGATCCTGGGTTGTCGCCCCGCCCAAACCAGGGTAATAAGCAAGGAGCGGACCTTGCGGAAAAAATGAGCAGTAAGAGGGATGGGGATGTTGACGAAGAGATATAAGAGCTTTGGGAGCACCACCATCTTGGCGATCGCTATGCGCCCGGCCAATGAGAGCGGCAGCCGGGTCCAAAGAGGGATCTTGGACTCCAACCAATCCACAGCGCGGCCAAAGTTGGCTCTCCAGAGTTCATCCACGTCCCTGCTCAACCAAACGCCCAAATACCTAGTTGGCTCCGAGGCCCACACGAAAGGGTAGTCAGAATCAAAGGGAGTCGTGGCAGCCGTAAGAGGAAATAATACGGATTTGTTCCAGTTAACCTGAATACCGGAACAGCCACCGAAGCGTATCACCTCCCGGACAAGAGGGCTGAGATTCTCCTGAGGGTGGCGAACATAAAGAGTGATGTCGTCCGCATACATGGAAACCAGCAGAGCCCGAGCCGCGAAACCAATGCCTCTCTGAGTATGATGCTGCCGGAGACGAGCTGCAAGAGGCTCCATAGCCACCTTCTTCCACCGCAAAATCGCCGACATCCACGACAGCTTTAACACCACGACTGCCCCGGCAACCACCGAGACCACTGCCCCCACAACCACCAACCGCCTGCTCTCCTGGACCAACATCAACGACGAGGACACCAGCGAGATCATGAACACCATCCACTCCGGTTCACCGCTAGACCCGTGCCCTCACCACGTCTTCAACAAAGCCAGTACAGCCATCGCGCCCCATCTCCGGAAAATAATCAACATCTCCTTAGAGACAGCAACCTTCCCGGAAAGCTGGAAGCACGCCAAGATCACCGCCTTACTCAAGAAACCCAAGGCAGACCCCCAAGGACCTCAAGAACTTCCGACCCATCTCTCTGCTCTCGTTCCCCGCGAAGGTCACCGAGAAAATCGTCAACAAACAACTGACCCGCTACCTCGAGGAGAACAACATCCTGGACCCTTCCCAGTCCGGCTTCCGCAGCAACCACAGCACCGAAACCGCCCTCATCGCCGCCACCGATGACATCAGGACCCTGCTAGACAACGGAGAAACAGCAGCCCTCATCCTCCTGGACCTTTCAGCCGCCTTCGACACGGTCTGCCACCACACACTACGAACACGCCTTCACGACGCCGGGATCCAAGAGAAGGCCCTGGACTGGACCACATCCTTCCTTTCCGGCAGAACACAAAGCGTCCGCCTCGCCCCCTTCCGATCCAAGGCCACCAAGATCATCTGCGGCGTACCCCAAGGCTCCTCCCTCAGCCCAATGCTGTTCAACATCTACATGGCACCCCTCGCCCACGTCGCCTGACACCACAACCTCAACATCATCTCCTACGCCGACGACACCCAGCTGATCCTCTCCCTCACCAAAGACCCTCACACCGCCAAAGCCCACCTCCACGAAGGAATGAAGGCCGTCGCCGAATGGATGAGGACCAGCCGCCTGAAGCTGAACTCGGACAAGACGGAGGTCCTCATCCTTGGCTCCAACCCGTCAGCCTGGGACGACTCCTGGTGGCCGACATCACTGGGAACAGCCCCGACACCCACCGACCACGCACGCAACCTAGGGGTCATCCTCGACCCCACCCTCTCCATGACTAAGCAGGTCAACGCCGTTTCCTCATCCTGCTTCAACACCCTCCGAATGCTCCGCAGGATCTTCAAGTGGATCCCCACCGAAACAAGAAAAACAGTCACCCAGGCCCTCGTCACCAGCAGGCTGGACTATGGAAACGCCCTCTACGCAGGAACGACGGCTAAGCTCCTGAGACGGCTGCAACGCATCCAGAACGCCTCTGCACGTATTATCCTCGACATCCCCCGACGCAGCCACATCACACCCCACCTGAGAGACCTGCACTGGCTCCCTGTCAACAAGAGGATAACCTTCAAGCTCCTCACCCACGCACACAAAGCACTCCACAACTCCGGACCAGCCTACCTCAACAGACGACTCAGCTTCTACACCCCCACCCGCCAGCTCCGCTCCACCAGCCTCGCCCTCGCCACAGTCCCCCGCATCCGGAAAACGACCGCCGGCGGCAGATCCTTCTCCCACCTCGCCGCCAAGACCTAACACCCTCCCCACCAACCTTCGGCAGACCCAAGACCTACTGGCCTTCAGAAGACTCCTCAAGACCTGGCTCTTCGATCAGTAGCAGCACCACCCCCCTCTTCCCCCAGTGCCTTGAGACCCTCGCGGGTATATAGTGCGCTTTATAAGTGACATGATTGATTGATTGATAGCGACAGCAAAGAGCATGGGGGAAAGCGGGCAACCCTGTCGGGTGCCGCGCCCGATAGGAATGGGCTCGGAGATCTGGCCGTTGATACGGAGACGAGCGGTGGGAAGAGTGTACAGAAGTAACACCTTGCATATGAAGACCTGACTGAAGCCCAGGCGGGGGAGGAGGTAAAACAAAAAGGGCCATTCCAAGGTGTCGAAGGCCTTGGTAGCGTCGAGTAAAGCTGCCACTGCCGGAAGCGACGGATTAATTTGATGCAGGACGGAGAAGATGGTCAGGAGGTTGTGAGAGGTGGCGCGGCCGGGAATAAAACCGCATTGGTCTGGGCGGGCAATGAGTGGCATGAGTGGAAGTAAGCGGGAGGCGAGCAACTTGGCAAAGATTTTGTTGTCCGTGTTGATAAGTGAAAGGGGACGATAGGAATCCCTCTGCTCGGGGGGCTTATCCGGCTTGAGAAGTAGGGTTAAGAGTGCCTCACGCAGCAACGGGGGGAACTGGCCCGATTCAAAGGACTCGTTATACATAGCAGCAAGATGTGGGATCAATAGAGGGGCGAAGGCCTTATAAAAGGAGGCCAGCAGGCTGTCGGAGCCAGGGGCCTTGTCACCCGGCATACTGTTTATGGCAGCTAAAATCTCCTCCTTGGAGAAGGGCTCATCCAGGAATTCCCGATGTGAATTACCAAGCCAGAGGAGTTGAAGAGTATCGAAGTATTGGTCAAGTATGTCGCAAGGTGAGACTGAGCCGGGCGTATAAAGTTGCGTGTAGAAAGCGGTGAAGCGCGCTTTGATTTCTTCGGGGGAGGTGGTGCGGGAAGGCCCGCCATCTTGCAGAGCGGTAATATACGATGCTGCGCGAGGCCAATTAAGGAGATTGGCAAGAGTCTTGCCGGGGCGATCGCCCTCACCGAAACGACGCGCTCGCGCCTCTCTACCAAGAAAAGCCATCTCCCTATTCGCCTCGTCGGAAAATTCGGTGAGCTTCTCGCGTATCTGAGCAAGTGTATCAGCATTCGGGCGCTGAGCATGAGAGGTGTCCAGCAATTTGATCTCCCTTTCAATCTTGTCCAGAGAGCCACAGATGGAGCGCAAACCACCGGATTGCTTGGATATGCATTCCCCGCGGATAACTGACTTGAAACCCTCCCAGAGCGTGGATGGGGAATCCACCGATCCCTCATTGAGCTCAAAGTAATTTACGATTGCGGTCTGTATCTCAGCGCAAAAGACCGAGTCGCGGAGTGCGTTTGGAGGAAGCCGCCATGTGAAGGCACGGCAAGGAGAGTGAGGGAAACGGAGGGATAAGCTGACAGGAGCGTGGTCAGAAAGAGTGCGCGCCATATGGTCTACTGAGGTTAGCCAGACTAATGCGTCCGGGGTGGTGATCCATAAGTCCAGCCGGGACCAACAGCCACGAGAACCAGTGACACACATGCCCTCGCGCGCCGCAGGGTGAACATGACGCCACACGTCGTACAGTGAGTTGTCCAGGAGGATGGAATTAAGGAGTGAGGCCGCGCGCGGATGGGAGATATGGGAACCAGACCGGTCCAGGGCGGCGGGCAAAGTCACATTGAAATCGCCTCCCCAGAGGAGAGCAGCAGGGCCAAGAGATGAGATGCGGTGCCAGACTTGAGCGAAGAACTCCGGGTCGTCGCAATTGGGACCATATATTGCCGCGAGTGTCAGGGGCCGAGCCCGCAGGGTGCCGTGGAGTATTACGAACCGCCCGCCAGGGTCAGTGAACACTTGGGAGGTCTGCATGGGAGCCCCCTGCGCAGCAGTATGGACACCCCCCGGGAATAATTAGAATAGAAGGAGGAATGAATTTCACCCCAATGCCGGGAAAGGAGTCTAGAAGCAGTGGGTTGCATAAGATGGGTCTCTTGTAAAAAACAGATGTCCACCTTGTGTCGAATAAGCTGGGCGTGTACCAAGCGTGCCTTGCGGTGGTCATTAAGCCCACGGACATTCCAAGTCCAAAGTGTAGTGTCGGTCATGGTGCTATAATCAGGGAAGGGACGTCCGGGAACAGTGGCAGAGTGGGCGGGAGCTGCGTGCATTTACAATGAGCGGTGCAATGGGATGTGTGAGAGGAGAACAGTGCAATAATCAAGGGAACATTTCGGCATGGTGTAATCAGACACATCACACACTCTCTAGCGTGGGCCAGTAGAACAAACAAAACAAACCCCTTGACAGGAATCCGACTAACATGAGGAGGGTACCTGATTACAGAGAGGTCGTAAGCAAACGACAATGCAAGAACAAACAACAAGGCCTCAGAAGGAGTCCACAAACCCAAATCCCCGAATACCTGTCCCCCGGAGCCCTCCCCAAAACCAAAAAACCCCAAAAGGACCCCCAACCCCGCACCCACACCAACCCCCCAATCAGGCTGAGGCACCACCCAGACCCACCCCAGGGACCCACAACTTGGAGGGGACGAGTCTGTGTCTGTGATGGGAATTATCCCGTGGGGGCATGGCGACGCCCAGCATACACCCCTGCCAAAAAGACAGGGTGGCCGGGCCGTTAGCGTAAGCAAACATCAGGAGTGACCTTTAAAGGAAAAAGGAACTGCACATCAAAAAACAAACTAGTAGAGATGTCTCAGAGGGCCATAGGAGCCAGAGGTCTAAATTAGAATGCAGACCAAGAGAATAAACAATCCAAAGGCTACAGAAACAAGGTTCAAAGAATAGATCAGTCATTGTCACTGAGGTTAGCAGCAGCAGCAGCCTGGGAATTGGCAGGCGAAGAACGGTGAGGCTTGTCGAGTTTTTTAGCAAACGCCAGCGCCTCTCTTGGATCCGGGAAGGTGAGAGTCATTGTGCCCTGTTTTACACGCAGTTTGGCCGGGTACGCTAGCGAGTAGGAGATCTCATGCTTCTGTAGGATCCGTTTGGCCGGTAGGAACTCGCGGCGAGCCGCCAGAACTGCGATGGTGTAGTCCGGGTAGAACGAGAGGTTGTTGCCCTGGTGGCAAATGTCCCCTTTTTCCCTGGCCGCCCGGAGGATGGCGTCGCGGTCCCTGAAGTTCAGTATTTTGGCTATAATGGGACGGGCCGGCAGGCTGGGGGCCGGACGGGGGCCAAGGGATCGGTGGGCGCGCTCAACAATAAAACCGGTGAAAGAACGTCACCGAAGAGCTCACATAGTCCTCCATGCGAGAGATGTTGGTGGACTCGGGTACTCCAGTGATGCGAAGATTACTTCGACGTGAGCACGCCTCCAAATCCTCGTTTTTGTCGCGGATAACGGCTAGTATCTTGTCCATCTGCAGCAGTTTTTGGCGGTCCTGGGTAGCGGCGTCCTCTGCATCAGATACCCTGGTCTCGACATGAAGGAGTCGGGCATCGTGGGAGTCAACCCGGGCCTTCACTGTGTCCAGGCGGGCCGACAGTTGATCCATCTGCGTCGCTATATTGGTGACCGTGGATTTAACATCAAGCATGATGGCCTTCAGATCGTCCTCGCGGGATTGCGCCATTTCAGATGTAGCCGGGGGGTCACCTCCGTCCGCACCGGCACCCTCTTGCCGCGTTTGGCGGCGCTGGTCGAAGGTAATCTTGGGCTGCCTGGGGTCGGTTCTACCCATGGCCGGAGGTCGCAAGAGAGTGGAGCAGCCTGACAGCAGGGGGGAGGCCGCAAGTAGGAGGAGGAGACCAGTGTACTCGAGGTGCGGCCAGCCAGCAGAGGAGAGGCGTCAGGACGGGTCCAGGGAGCAGCCGCGGCACAGAACACAGGTGGGCTGATTGTGGGAGAGGAAGGAATCCAGTGGGCCAACGGTCCGGCACCAGGCGGCCGCCGCGGACAGTCAGCCGACCAGCCAAAGTGAAGGAGGAGCAGTAGAGTCCGGCTCAGGAGGGCCCGGCCGGCGCGGTCCGCCCCAGGTAGCAGGAACAGCAACTAAAGCCAGCGCCGACACAAACGTGGATGAAGCCAAAGAGATACAGGGGAGCCACAGCACAGCGGAGGTAAGAGGTACCAAGCAGGGGGCAGGCGGCTGGGCCCACAGGAGGAGAAATGGCCAGGCCAGTCGGGCGCTGGGCCGAGGTCAAGGTGAAGGGCAGCACCACACAAGGTCCGTGGGTACGTTATAAATCAGCAGCAGAACCCAACCGGTGTGATGCTGTAGGCCGTGCCTCGGCCGGATGCAGAGGGAGGACGGCCTGATGCCGCAAGGATGGTACTCTGATCCGCAGAGGAGGGGCCGCGGGTAGTGGCGTCCGCCGCCCCCGGCAACAGGTGTTGAGGTGTCAGGCAGCAAGCGGGGCAGCAGCGCTCAGCTGTCACCGGGGAGGCGATGCGTCCGGCAAGCCGGGACCGCCGCGGCAGGAGGGCCCAGAAGCCTCCAGGGCAGGGTTAGTGGCCGCCAGTCGCTGTCGCCGGGGAGCCGGAGGTCGCAGCAGGCGGGGGGCCGCGCAAAGCGGGGGGGTCGAGGAGAGTGTGCCGCCCACCTCGCCAGGCCCAAGGAAGGAGGTCAGAGCCGCAGGCGCCTGAGGAGGAGAGAAGGCGCCCGGAGGTGCGTAGGCCGGGCCGGGCGGTACGACGAGCGCGCCGCCATCCCCGACGCCAAGCGCACCCGCAGCAGCGGAACCTACCGGCTCTGAAGACCGTGGAGCGGAGGTGCTGCGTTGGGCGATGATCCGGTCCAGGTCAGGATCTCTCTGTCGTCTCCGGGAGGGCCGGGAAGGCTGCGCGGACCACAGGACCAAGGCCCGGGGCTCGCACAGCAGCAAATCTTGGCTCAGCAGCGACCCAGGAAGGCGAAAAAGGTCTCGGAGCACGCCACAGGAGCAGGTGAGTGGCAGTGGTGCTAGTTCGAAGTGGCGATGAGCGATATGCCTGCAGAATTGTGAAGGATATTAGGCTTGGCCGGCAGAGCCCACTCAAGGTGCGGCCATTTTGCAGCCGGCTAAGCCACGCTCCCCCGTCCATGGCAAACCTTGCCTCAACAACAACAGACCTCCCAAGTCAATCGAGGCAGAGGTCAGGGATTTGGAAAACAGCCTCCAGGCTCCCAGGGGCAGAAAATTACCAATGTTTCCGCTCCCCCACCCCCTACAATCCCTCCTACCCCCTTCCCACCCCTCCCATTGCTGCTGCAAAACCTCTTTAGTTTGTCCTCAGCAGCGTATTGTCACCCGGTTGGAGGTCTGATACTGTATTACCTCCACGGGTGGCAAAGCATCACATCGGACAGATGGGTGCTTCAAATTGTACAACATCGCTATGCCATGCCCCTCTTTTCCACCCCTCCAAACATGCCACCTACACCACAACTTCATCTGGAGGACCACTTGTCCAATCGCTGACAAGAAGTTCAAGCTCTCTTGGAAGGCATCTATAAAGAGGGTGCTGGCATCAGAAATCAGGACTAGTTGGTACTCTCCCTACTGTCTGTTGCCAAAGAAAGATAGAGTACTTCTTCTTATTCTAGACCTCCGTCGGAACTTCTTCCTCAAGAAAAACAAGTTCAAGATGCTCACTCTGGCCCAAGTTCTATCTCCCTGGATCCAGGCGACGAGATTGTTTAATTGGATCTTCAGGACGGCTATTTTCATTTCCCAATCCTGCAGTCCTACAGACGTTACCTGCAGTTCCAAGTAGGCAGCAAGCACTATCCGTTCTCGGTGCTCCCTTTCAGTCTTACCAGCACCCCTCAGGTGTTCATGAAAGTGATGGTTGTGGCAGCTGGCTATCTTTGGAGGTTGGAAATAACAGTCTTTCCCTACCTTGAAGAAGGCAAGCTTGCCTCAAACAGTCCCAGACCCCACCCCCACCCCCACCCTCCAGACAACTGGCAATCTCTTGACATCTCTAGGTTTTTCTGGGGCAAAGAATGTACGAGCAGTGCAGAAATGGACCATCTTCAGTTGGATTGTCCTTTGTATAAAGATCTGGTATGGGCTGGCCATAAAACAGCCTCCAGAAGGCCTTAGGGTTCATTCCGCCAGAGCCCACGGTGCTATCACTGGGCTTGCGAACGGAGTACGCATATTGGATATCTGCTAGTCTGCAACATGGGCATCAGGACAAATGTTCACAAAGCTCTACTGCCTGGATAGCTAGATCCAGTGGGAAGTGCAATTTGCCCATTCAACCCTGCAGGATTTAGTAGTCTAAGCTATTTCATAAACCCACCAGCTGGGGAGGTACTGCTTTGGTATCTATTCACAAGGTAAGTAATCTGCAGTTGGAAGTATCTATATGAAGAATAAATCTGAAAGAGACTATTAGTTATGGATTCCTCACCTTAAAATTACCCCCAGGCGTCAGACTGGATCCCGAGAATTTTTTCTTCAGCAGTACCCCTGAGCGTCGGAAGGTAGCGGCGGTCGACTCCGCGTTCGTCGTTGGCGTCGTGGTCGCCGGAATGACGTTGCGGTATCTACTTAGACGCCGCCCCTGCGCGCTGACGTCAGTTCTTTCTTTTTCCACGCCAGCCAGCGCAGATCCGGAGACAGCGGTACCTCGAGTCACTTTTTGACTCTCTTTTTGCGATTTTTTGTCGACATCTTTTCGAGTCGTTACGAGTCCTGGTGCACAGGGATGTCATCTCAGCGGACCGGCTTCAAGGCTTTTGGCTCCTGCCACAAGCTGATGTCGGTGACGGACCCTCATCTTGTGTGCCTCTGGTGCGTTGAGCGCGACCACGACCCGAAGTCGTGCTCCGACTGCCGGGCCATGGCCCCGAAGTCTATGCGGGAGCGGTCCCGAAAGCTTCTGGAGGCCCGGCAGTTGGCTCTGCGCCGTTCGAGGTCCCGGTCGAGAGGGAGGTCGCAGGACCGGTCACGGAGCCATCACCACCACTCCTCGTCGAAGTCTTCGTCTTCGTGTAAGTCGAAGCACAAAAAGAAGGCGAAGAAGCACCGTCACTCTTCGCGTTCTCCCCGTCCGTCGGCCGACGCGGGATGCGGATGGTAGTCGTCCGGCTCCGCCCGCAGAGCCTGTTGGGTCGACTCCGAGCCTCCCTCCCTCTCCGGGAGCTGGAGCGACCCCTGCCCAACTTCGCAGTTTTTACGAAGCCCTCCACTCTATCTTTGGGCAGCCCAACTCCGCCGGCGTGCCTTCGGGCCCCGCGGACTCGGCTGGGGGCTCTAGGCCTTCGATGCCGGTGGCATCGGCTCCGGCGCTGCAGGGCCCCCAGGGATCCAGGCCTGGATCCGGACCGGCACCGGTCGACCTTGTGACCCCTCCAGCGCCGAATCCATTGGCGACACCTCCGCCCCCTCCGACGCCGGTTGTTTCCCCAACCGATGTCGATTCCGGTCTCCCCCCCTGATATGGACACGGAGCCGGCCCGACGTCGGGACCGGCGCCACCCGGCGTCGGGACCGGCGCCGACCTGTACTTTTGTACACCTGTTCTCCCCTGGTGTTCCCTATCGCCCTGAGTGGCTACCAGAGGAGGGTGAGGAGGACTGGGAGGGGTCTGTGGACCCTCTGGCAGACCAGTTAGAGGAACCGGACTGGAGAGAGGAGTCGGGTGAGGCCAGTGCTCTGGACACCTCCCCAGACCTTGGCATGCTATCTCCTCCTACCGTGGCTACGGAGGAGAGTGCATCATACGCAGTAGTGTTGCTTAGGGCGGCTGAGGCCTTAAACCTTGAGCTCCCTACGGTGGCGGTTAGGACTAACCTCCTGACCGAGGTGCTTCAACGGGCAGCGGCCTCTTTGGAGCCCCTGCTGCCGTTCAATGAGGCCGTCACGGACATCCTTTTGGGCACTTGGTCCAAGCCCAACACAGGGGCTCCTGTGGATAGGATGATTGCCCGACGCCACCGCCAGTCCCCGGGCGACCCCATTTTCCTCTCCCAACACCCCACCCCTGAGAGCTTGGTGGTCCAAGCCTCAACTTCCAAGGGTGCATTCCCTATCGCACCACCTGATTGGGAATCCAAGAAGCTGCACCACTTTGGAAAGAAGATGTTTTCTTCCTCCATCTTAGAACTGCGGTCGGTGAACACTGCATGTCTCTTGGGCCGTTACTCCCACTCTGTGTGGGACATGGTCGCGCAGGTGCTGCCACAGTGCCCGGAGGAGGCCCGAGCCGTGCTCTCCCGTGCAGTTGCTGAAGGGAGAGACGCAGCGAAGTTCGCCATAAGATGTGGACTGGACACCGCTGACTCGCTGGGCAGGACAATTTCAACGTCAGTAGACCTGAGACGATACGCCTGGCTGAGGTACACTGGCTTTACGGGTGATGTCCAAGCAACGCTTTTGGACATGCCCTTTGATGGCCGTCGCTTGTTTGGTGACAAAGCAGAGAACGCGCTCGAGCGCTTTAAGGTCTCCAGAGCTACGGCCAGGTCCTTGGGCCTCGCTTCCACCTCTCGTCCTGCACAGTCTGCTTTTCGCCCCTTTTCGCCCTTACGGAAGGGGTGCCCCCCCATGTTCCGTCCAGAGCCACAGGCCTGCGCAAGCTGTCCCGCCTCTGCGCGGCCGGGAACGTGGGACCCACCGTCGTGGGTCTGGGGGCCAGCGGGCGGACCAGTCCACCAGCGCCCCCTCTGCAGCAGCCTCCAAGCCCTCCTAGTGCGACCTGTCAGGGCCACCATTCGCCAGTGGGCGGCAGGATTCGCCATCACCTCCCCCACTGGCTCAACATCACGTTGGACAGGTGGGTTTTGCAGATAGTCCGAAGGGGCTACTCCCTCCACTTTGAGACTACCCCTCCATCCATGCCACCTCAAATCCATCGCATGTCGGAGGATCAC
The DNA here is from genome assembly GCA_963921515.1 of Calotriton arnoldi. NCBI lineage: Eukaryota > Metazoa > Chordata > Amphibia > Caudata > Salamandridae > Calotriton > Calotriton arnoldi. The sequence continues at coordinate 1,281,416 of CAWUFW010002509.1, forward strand.
TTGGCCCTTCTCCACCAGGAAGTTACGGCTCTCTTGGCCAAGGGAGCCATCGAGCGAGTTCCTGCCCCAGAAATAGGTCGTGGTTGTTATTCCGACTACTTTCTGGTGCCCAAGAAGGAAAAGGGCCTGCGTTCTATCTTGGATCTCAGGAACGTCAACCGCTTCCTCCGGAAGGAGAAGTTCAAAATGTTGACATTGGCTCAGGTCCTGTCTGCCCTCGACCCTGGAGACTGGATGGTAGCATTGGACTTGCAGGATGCTTATTTTCACATCCCCATCCTTTCGGCCCACAGGCATTACCTACGGTTCACGGTAGGCCACGAGCACTTTCAGTTTACCATGCTCCCCTTTGGCCTTACCAGCGCCCCTCAGGTGTTCACGAAAGTGATGGCGGTGGTCGCAGCTCATCTGCGCAGATCAGTGGTTCCAGTCTTCCCCTATCTCGACGACTGGCTGTTGAAGGCGGGCTTGCCCCAGGCTGTCGTCTCCCACCTCCAGACCACGGCCGACCTCATTCGCTGGGATTCACCATCAACATGCCAAAGTCACACCTGATTCACTCTCAGAAGCTCCTTTTCATCGGAGCGGTTCTGGACACAGCGCAGTTTCGGGCTTATCGTCCCGAGCAGTGAGTCCGGAATATTTGGGCTTTGATTCTGATCTTTCAGCCTGTATCCCGGGTTTCGGTCAGAATGACCCGGAAACTACTGGGCCTCATGGCCTCCTGCATCCTACTGGTGGCCTATGCCAGGTGGCATATGCGGACTCTGCAGTGGGACCTGAAGTTCCAGTGGGCACAGCATCAGGGGAATCTTTCCGATTGCGTCCAGATTTTGGAGGGCACTGCACACCAATTTCAGTGGTGGCTAACGAACCAGGATTGGGTCAACGGCAGGTCCCTCTCCCTTCCCCAGCCAGAGTTCACAGTGGTGACAGATGCATCACTTCTGGGGTGGGGCGGCCACTTGGGAGAGGAGGAGATCAGAGGCCTCTGGTCTCCGGCGCAGTCCAGGCTCCACATCAACCTTCTGGAGCTTGGGGTGATCTGTCTTGCACTGAAGGCATTCCTTCCTTCTGTCAAAGGGAGAGTAGTGCAAGTGTTCACGAACAACACCACCGCCATGTGGTACTGCAACAAACAGGGTGGGGTGGGGTCGTGGAGCCTATGTCGTGAGGAGCTTCATCTCTGGAAGTGGCTGGAACATCAGAGCATGTCCCTGGTGGTTCAACACCTGGCAAGTTCTCTGAACGCCAGGGCGGACGAACTCAGCCGTCGGTGCATGATGGATCACGAATGGTGTCTTCACTCGGAGGTGGTGCAAGGTCTCTTTCAGCAGTGGGGAGAGCCTTGGTTAGATCTACTCGCCACCGAAGAGAATGCTCAATGTCAGCAGTTCTGCGCGTTAGAATTTCCAAGGCGGCACTCGCTAGGCGACTTTTTTCGTCGCGAGTGAAGTTGCGGTCTTCTATACGGCTTTCCGCCTATACCACTTCTACCCAGATTGCTGAAGAAGATCAAGCGCGACCAGGCCCAAGTCATTCTTGTGGCTTCAGACTGGGCACGAAGAGTCTGGTATCCCAAGCTCTTGAACATGGCCATCGATCCTCCGATCAGACTGCCCCTTCGTTAGGATCTACTGTCGCAGCAGCAGGGGACGAGGATCTACTGTCGCAGCAGCAGGGGACGGTCCTCCACCCGAACCTGTCCAGCCTCCACCTCCTTGCGTGGAGATTGAGCGGCAACAGTTGACAGCTTTCGACCTTCCTCCCGAAGTCTGTAACGTTATCTTGGCAGCCAGGCGTCCCTCCACCAAAACGGCATACTCCTGTAGATGGAACAAGTTTGTGGCATGGTGCGCAGCAAAGGCTGTGGATCCCCTTTCTGCCCCCCTTTCAGAGGTTCTCCTCTTCATTATTTCTTTGGCCCAGCAGCGCTCTGCTCTGGGCACTTTAAAAGGCTATCTGTCGGCCATTTCGGCCTTTCTTCGACTTCCTGATCAGCCTTCTCTTTTCAAGTCCCCTATTGTAAATCGCTTCCTTAAGGGAATTACTCACTTGTTTCCTCCAATTCCTTTCGTAATGCCCCAGTGGGACTTGAATCTGGTTCTGACCTATCTTAAGTGCGCTCCTTTTGAGTCGCTACATCACTGTCCTTTCAGACTTCTGACACTTAAAACTGCCTTTTTGGTTGCCATCACCTCTGCTTGCAGGGTGAGTGAGCTTCATGCTCTTTCTTCCAAACCTCCTTTCTTGGCTTTTCTTCCGGACAAAGTTGTTCTTCGCACTAGGCCTTCTTTCCTTCCCAAAGTGGTTACCTCTTTCCACCTAGGACAGACCATCATTTTGCCCACCTTCTTCCCGCCCCCGCATCCTTCTAAAGAGGAAGAGAGGCTCCATCGCCATGATCCAAAACATGCGCTTTCATTCTATCTGGATTGCACAAAACAATTCCGGGTGGATGACCAGCTCTTTGTTGGCTATGTGGGCGCCAAGAAAGGTCAGGTCCTGCAAAAACGGACCATCTCTCGATGGGTCGTTCTTTGCATCAAAATCTGCTATTGCCTTAGCAAAAAAGGAACCTCCAGTAGGGCTGCGCGCCCATTCCACCAGAGCGACGGCGGCCACTACTGCTTTGGGACGTGGAGTCCCCCTTCATGACATCTGCCAGGCAGCTACGTGGGCTTCATTGCACTCGTTTACTAAACACTACTGCCTGGACAGCCAAGTTCGGAGAGACCGCTTCTTTGGTCGTTCAGTTCTCTAGGACTTTCTGGTGTGAACTTAGTTCGCAGACCCACCTCCGGGGTTGGAATTGCTGAGGTATCTATTCTAAGGTGAGGAATTCATAACTAATAGTCTCTTTCAGATGAACAAGTTACTTACCTTCGGTAACGATATATCTGTAAGAGACCTATATTAGTTATGGATTCCTCACTGCCCCACCCATCCTCCCCGTTCTGCGAACTGACTTCTAGGGTAAGGGACTCCCTTTCAGGGCCCTAGTTTTGTGCACCAGTGGTCAGTGTCTTGCATGGCTCTGCGCTTCTGGCGTGGAATGTCGTGTAAAGAACTGACGTCAGCACGCATGGGTGGCGTCTAAGTAGATACTGCGACGTCATTCCGGCGACCACGACACCAACGACGAACGCGGAGTCGACCGACGCCACCTACCGACGCGCAGGGGTACTGCTGAAGAAAAAATTCTCCGGATCCAGTCTGACGCCTGGCGGTAATTCTAAGGTGAGGAATCCATAACTAATATATGTCTCTTACAGCTATATCGTTACCGAAGGTAAGTAACTTGTTCGTTACTTACCTTCAGTTATGCTCTTTCTGGTGTATACACTAATCGCAGATTCCTCCTCTATCCACACCAGGCCGTCATGACCAAGTGGCAGATTTCAACATTGCTGATAAAAAAAAAATGGTAGAATTATTACTGATGGGGAATCAAATCAGCATCTCGGCTAGATCTCTAAAACAGTACATCAGTGTTTCCAGATTTCAGCCGATGTGTTTCCCAAAGCATGGAAGCGCATCATCCCTCCATTATTGAAGAAAGCCACTTTGTGCCTGATAATGCTGCTAACTAATTCCCTGTCTTAACCAAAACCTTCAAGAAAGTAGTGCCTTCTCGAACTATTTAGAAAAGAAGGTGATTAATGACGAATGCCAGTTCAGTTTTCACCTAAGAAGCGCAGAAACCGAGGGCAGCTTGCTGGGATTGGCCCTTATTAACCTGTGGGCGGCTTTCGACACAGTTGACAACAAGAACTTGGTCCACCGGTTGAGGTACGTTTTTCATCTACAAAGTTGTATTGGAACGGTTTACCTCATTTCTGTAAAGGTCAAGCCCAATCTGTTAAATTATCTGACTTCTATTTGGGTGCCACTGATGTCACCCTGGTCTCTTCATTACCATCTCTGCTCTTTGCTGTCTGTGTCCACGCTTTGTTTCCAGAGGCTGAAAACACTCACGTCAGCCTTCTTCACCACCTTAGAAGGTGTGAGCACGTTTCAGTTACACGCAAAGAGCTTCACCAGCTTGATCTCGAGCAGTGGATCAAGTTTAAATCACTAGGCCTGAACCATAAACTCTTATCATCTCTTGGAATATTCTTTCTTATCGCCTCTCTGTCAGCTATATATACCTGCAAGAGTTCTTCAATCGGAAGGCATGCATTTTCCGAAAAGTCCGTCAATAAAAGAACTTATATTAGTGAACGTTCCTTCAGATACTTGGGAGAAAAACTAGTTACGCCTAGCTCTTCGACTGCTTTCAGCCCTGGAAATTATTTTCTATTAACGCTCGTCTTTCTTTCCTCAGCCCTTCTATTTACATACTTTTCTAGCACCAAGGAACCCCGGGCGGTTCATGCGCTTTATAAATACCTAAATCAGTAAAAGAATCGAAATTATTGTTCTATCTGCTCCCCCCACACACACTTCTCTCTCTATCTTTTAACTCACCTATTGATTCTGTCTTCTCCTCTCTCTACAATTCAATACCTCTCCTTTGTTTCTTTCGGTTTCTTGCTACACCGTTCCCTCTTTCTTTTCACTCCGTTTCACAACTCCAGTCTCCTCTCTCTTCATCTGTATTTCCCTCATTTCTTGACGGGAATGCTTAATTTCGACAGCACATGCAGTGGTTGCTGTCAACACATATTTCAATTTTTTTTAAATCTGTTTTGCAGTTTGTTACAAAACATTACAATATAAAATGTTTGTATTAAAATACAGAAATATAAAAACACAAATTCAGAATCATATTACAGATTACAACAAAATATGTTTAAAATACTCAAAAAGATGAATGTTAAAAATATCCACACCTAGATATGGATGTAACTTTTAGAGCCGTGTAACCTAGCTGAAAATATCTTCCAAAAACAGTGCTACTTATAGGGCAACCTCTGCACTTTCTAGACAAAACAAACAATTAAAATAATTTATGCTGACCCTTATGCCAGGTTGATTAAAAAGGGGTTTCAGGCACTTTTTCAGTTTCTTTAGTACAGTTATATCGGTCAAAAGTAGAAGTGATAGTTTGTCTTCATTTTCATTGTGCAGTAGCAGTTTAGACGTGGCATTTCCCGTTTGGCATTTTGTACTTTAGGTAAAAGGCATGTTCTCATTGAAAAAAACATATTTTTTTCTAATTCTGTACAAGGAACATTCTTCAAGTAACCTTCTTTCTAAAATATTATCGTGTTTATATAAACATAAAATCAAGCTTTTGTGAGGCTTATACTGCAGATTCCCATTAAGAGATATTGTGTTGGTCTGTAGCTTTATCTGATTTATAACGGATGTGGCTAAGTCACTCTTTCTTAGCAGCTCTATATCTAATTATATTTTTAAATAGGTTAATCTTACTGTTAGAAAATGCATCATTAGTTGTGTGGCCTGCACAACTAATGGGTCTACATTTGTCCTTCACTGAGAACCAAGCACCCCATTGTAGTGCTTGACTCCCATAGGGTAGTGAAGCAGAGTAGTCCAAGGCCTACTCAAGGGAGGTGGTGTGGGCTAGTAATCACCATTCACAGATACACAATAATAGCAATCAATAAATGATTGTCCAGTCTGTGCTTTTTATTTTGAAAAGGATAAAGTACATTTATTACACACACACTACTCAATACTTTGCAGCAATTTACAAATATACACAAGCTGATGGAAATACTTCTTGATGATATTGTGTATTCCTTTTTACCCCTCCCAAAGGGAGGTCTAGTACCACAACTCACACGTCTAAACATTATCTTGTCCCTAACTGCAAGGATTGAACATAACTTGGAGTAAGAGCACTTAATACTGGCACCAAAGCAAGTGGCTCTTGATCCAGCGGTAAACCAACAACAGATACTCCACTACCATATACTCACCTGGGCCCATAAAACACACATTGAGTAAACCGCTGGAGTGGGTTTATATTTTCATTTAGTTTCTCAAGATTAGTTATTTAATTCTCTCAACTAACCTTTCACTGATCAAAAAGTTCTTTCCTCTGGTCGATGGACCATTAGTTGGAACTAGTTGATGGTGATAATGAACTTAACCCTTAACTGTTCTTAGTTTGACGAAAATAATCACAGACTCAGGAAAGTTTTAAATCTTTATCTAAAATAAAGTGCACGTGAACCATTTCAAAAATACAGTGTAGACACCCTCACATCAGGAGAGGAGTTCAATTGATTAAACATCAAAACCATATACTTCGGACTCATACAATAACTATGCTCAGAAAGGGAGAGGACAGAGAGAAAAGTACATTTGCAAATAGCATGAAATTATAGTTACCAAGAATGGTGTGAAAGACCAACCCCCTGGCCAAAGGGCTGGTGAAGGTCCCCAGGATAGGTCAGGAGACAAAGACTTCAGGACAGGGTTCAGGACAGGATAGGTCACCTCTCTAGAATACCGTCGACTGCGTCGCACCCCTCTCTGACACTCTCTTCCTCCTCGAGATTCTTCTGCGATCTTCTTATCTAACCCAATTAAATTAGGATAGAAGGTTCTGCATTCTGCTTCTTCATCAGCATCTCACAGCATCCCTCCCTGCGTCAGCATCTCAGCAACACGAACCCTTCTAACTAACTAAACTTCCTCAATTATACCTTTCGTTCACCATGTTCCACCCACTAAAGTTACAATATCGTAAAAATACGAAATCTAATTGGTCAGGCAAGGGGGATGATCATCCCACCATGCTTACATATCACTATACTCTATTAGACTATTGTTCGCAAACCCATCCCCTTAATTTTTATTCAAGATTTTATTCCCATCCACTTCATGTAGCAAACTTGCAACATTTATGACACTATAAAGAATAGAACATCACATCGCTGAACTTTTCACCATCCGTTCCCAGGACAAGTCGCTACGAATTGGCTTCCATTCAAATGTCTCGTCATTGACCTTCATAGCTCCACTCTGTAGGCATGCGCAAGTGATGCGTCATTTCATCAAGTCTGGTCATACGAGAAAGGCCCAAATGTGCAATAATAATAAAGTCAAAAGAGAAATGTTATTTTCACAAAATAAATGGTCTCACTGTATACCTCCCACCTCTACTCTATTCCCGTTCTTTTATTAATATTTTCCCTGCATTAGCATTAGTAAAATAGCCTGTTTTAGTTTTAGCTGAGCAGATGCCATGCACGCGAGTCTTCGAGACTCCATTTTAGTATCTTCTGCTCATGCGCTAGAATTTCCCTCCAAGCGTTAGTTCGTCATATTGCGTAGATGCAATTGACGCATGCGCACAACAGTTTCCCCGTTTAAAGCGGTATTAGTCCGTTTTCATTGTTATCTGTCGTTAGTACATACATAAGCAAGCTTCGCTAACCCGCGTGTTTCTGTGGTGCGTGTTATTATTTACGATACATAGTTAGTAATTCTGTTAGTGAGTTAAACGAGAGGATTGCTTCCGAGCAAGTCTCTTTCTTACAAGACCTTGCTCCATCAAACCCTCTCTGATGGCATTTTAAGCCATCACGAAATTACCCATCCCTTCCCAGATGCCAACTTTAGCACATCTCAATTTCTACTTCTTTTCTTTTTATGTCATCTTTTACTTCTTTCCCTTCCAAATCTTTCATCTTTTTATACAGTTTTCCTTTCATCTCTTCTAGCTGGATTTCTTCATATTCTCTCTTTCGTTTCATTCCTCTTCCTTCACTTTCTAAATGTATTCTTCTCTTTTCCTTTCTTCTGCAACATTTACTGGTGATCATTACTATCATAACTAAGGTCATTACTATAACTACTGGCAATATTATTTGACCTAGAAAACTCCTCCCAAAATCAGTAAACCAATTCCCTGTTGATGTTATACTCTTTGTTAGTTTTCCCCATACACTGTCAACCTCCAGTTGGGTCAAGTCATTATGCATTCTTGTAATATTTCCAATATACCCCTTAATTTCCTTGCTTTTGTCCGGAATATAAGTGCAGCAATGTTGAATTTTCAACATACCACAGACTCCGCCCTCTTTTGCCAATAGAATATCAAGAGCAAGACGATTTTGTAAAACCATAGACCTTATCGCAACCATTTCTGTGTTAATCATTAAGAATCCTCCTGCAGTATCTGTAGAAAGACGATCAACTATGGTTGATAATTTACAAATTTTGCGTGAATTTAGAATGACTCCAACTGAGGGTATTAATGCACTAAAAATATCACCTACTATTTCAGAAAAACTAGCTCTTCTCCGTGTTAGTCTATTAGAATTTTCATTGTTTCCATTGATTCTGTCTACATGGTAAATCTTTGGAAATGCTATTCCAAAATAACAGCTCCCGTACCATCTTGCAGGTAACCTATATTAGGCATTATTCCCGCATACATAATAAACTCCTGGAAATACAGGATCAGTTCCCCCTTTTAGTCCCCACCCTCCTAGAATTAGGAAGTTGTGTTCACATTCACTGGAACCAATTAAATTGTTATTATAATCTGTCTTTAACCTATGGAGGCAGAATTTTCCCCTTTTCACAAAGTCTAGGGACATTGCAGCATGAGCTTCACCCTTTGCATAAATTCCCTCTTTCTCAGCCCATGGAGGTATATGGGATTTCTATTCAGCAGCTTTCTTTGTTAAATCCTGTCTCCTTCCTTCTACTAAATTCAAAAACTCTTTTTCTTCTTCATGTAATATACATGTTAGGTTATCCTTGTGAGCTTGAACTATATCTATTGAACTCATTGTTAAAAAGAATTCACCCATGAATTGTGCATTTTTACTACTAGCAACTGGATTCATTTTCTTTCTAATAGGTAATTCTGAAAATACTACATCTAAATTTGAATAAAAATACTAAAGTTTCCCTGTTACGTAAAATAAACTTGATAAAACACTACATGATACACCATATGTTAGAGGTATATGGTGATACGTCACCCCTTCTGACACTGATGAGGGTAATTTCATACATACATAACAATTACTAATTTCCATTGTGTTAACATACTGAAATAACAATTTAGTAAACACATTTAAAGACGAATCATTGTCGGATTCATTATGATAGTTTATCTCATCTTCTACCCCTATTTCTATTTTAGTTCCTTTTACTCTATCTTCTCATTAGTAATTGTACTATTCTTGTTACTTGTTTCTATCAACAAAGGTACTCCTACTGTTAGGAATAACCATACCAATACTACTAATATAATACTACATAAACAGAATCTTAAACATTTTCTTTTTAAACTTCGTTTCGGTCTTTCAGTGTTTTCAATTTCTGCCATCTTTAATCAGAGAGAATTTCTTTTCTCTTTCTTCTGTCTAAACTTTCTAAAAATCCAATCTTTTTATTTTAAGGAGGTCTTAATTTGCTTTCATCAATCTGTGCAACATGAACTCTTTCTGATTCTTCACATAAATCTAAGTTTTCAAATTCTTCAAGAATAGCATAGGTCCACTCAGGGGCCTTGTATTTTCTGTTCAGAATTTTCAATCTTGGGCTTCTTCTTGTAAGTTTTACTAATGTTTGGATTGTGTCTGACTCGTGATCTCATTTACTTGCTCTGGTTTCTTTTCTGTTCTTCTCAAATGATATTTTAGTCTCTTCACTCCTACAGGCCAATTGTCTCCTTTTCTAACTCTTTTGACCTGAACTACACTTTCACCTTCTCCATCTTCTTCTAAAGTTCTTTTATTTTCACTTAATCTAGGCACAATCTGTTCTTGTTCCTCTTCTCTTTCTAATTGTCTCTGTTCTGTATTTTCTGTATTTTGTTCTTCCTCTACTTGCACCTGTTCAGGTCGTATTACAGTTTGTTCTTCTTCAGCCTGAACTTGTTCTTCTAACTCTATCTGATCCTGTTCAGGTCTTATTTCAATTTGTTCTTCTTCTGCCTGAACTTGTTCTTCTAGATCTACTTTTCCCTGCTCAGGTTTCGGAATAGCTTTGTTTATTTTTACCTGAGTGTGTTCTTCTTTCCCTGTCTTTTCCTTTCTACCTTCCTGTCTTCTTAGTTCAGTTCTTCTTGTTGTTTCAACAACAGCATCAGATATTTCAATCACTGGTATCCACTCTTCCTGACTTGTACTTGGCTGTTCGTCATATAGTTGTCTTTCAGAATCTATCACTCTAGATTCTTCAGCATCACAGCTTACAACTTCTGACGTCTCAGCTTGTTCAGTCAGTGGCTGCTCTTGTTGTTCAGATGGGCTCGGAACTCTTCTGGTATGACTAGCATGAATCCAATTGGGTAAACCTGCACACTTCACTACTGTGGTAGTGACTAGTATGACTTGACGTGGTTTATCCCACCTGGGTGCTAGACACGACTTCCTTGTGTGTTTCTTCACTAACACCCAATCTCCAGGATTCAAATAATGCGCTTGGTCTGGCTGTCTTTCAACTGCGTCTTCTCCAACCTGATGAGAGACAGAACGCACCATTTCAGCCAATCCTTTGCAATAGTCCAATACCAGATCATCAGTTATATTCATCAATCTATTTCCAGGAATATATGCTTGTCTCATTGCCCTTCCCATGAGTACCTCATGTGGACTCAATCCTGTTTTCCTGTCAGGAATACTCCTGAGACCCATCAATACAAGAGGTAAGGCATCTGGCCATTGCAGCATTGTGGATGCACACACTTTCCCTAATCTTGACTTGATTGTGCCATTTAGCTGTTCAACTATTCCAGAAGCCTCTGGACGATAAGCACAGTGCAGTTTTTGTTCAATGTTAAATGCAGCACAGATTAATCGAATTATCTCATTATTAAAATGAGGTCCTCTATCTGATTCCAAAGTGACTGGAAAACCGAAACGAGGAACTAACTCTCTCAATAGTAGTTTAGCAACTGTGAGACTGTCATTTCTTCTAGTGGGATATGCCTCTACCCATCTTGAGAACAGGCACACTATGACAAGTACATATTTCAGTCCGTTGCAAGGAGGCAACTCAATAAAATCTAACTGCAATCTGGTGAAGGGTCCTTCTGCCTTCCCAATCTTTCCCCAACTAACCACTGTCTTCCTGCCTGGATTCTGCTGCTGACAGATTAAGCATCTTTGGCAAAGGCTCTCTGCGACTACCCTAAACTTTGGATTGTACCAACTTTGTCTGAATAATCTGATCATCTAATCCCTGCCAATGTGTATTGTCCCATGGTATACTCTTGCCATTTGAGAGAGTAGGCAGTCTGGCATAACTGGTCTTCCATCTAAGTACACCCACACTTCATCTTCTGATCTCCTTGTACAACTTGATTTTATCCAAATTTCCTTCTCTTTTTCCTCAACTTCTTCCTGTAACTGTCTGACCTCATCCCATGTTTCTGGAACTGAGAAAAACATAAGTTGGCAGCTGGTTTCACCCGTTTCAATCCTTCTGTTAATTGCCATTGTATTTCTTGCACAGTATCGAGCAATTTGGTCGGCAAATCTATTACCAGCCGCCACATAGTCATTTCCTGACTGATGTGCAGCACATTTAACAACTGCTACTTCTTTTGGCAATTGTAATGCTTCCAACAAATCCTTTACAGTTTTACTGTTTCTGATAGGAGATCCTGAAGAAGTCAGAAATCCCCTCTGCATCCAGAGTTGGCCAAAATCATGCACAACCCCGAAACCATATTGACTGTCCGTAAATATGGTTATTCTCCAATTTTTCCCACTTTTGCATGCCTTTGTTAAGGCCACCAATTCGGCTACTTGTGCAGATTTGACTCCTGGTAAACAGGATGCTTCAACCACCCCCGTAATTTACATACAGCATATGCAGCACTTAATCCTCCTTCTTCAGTTCTTAGACAAGACCCATCCACGAATAATTCATGATCAGCTTCCTTCAATGGTGTTTCTTTTATATCTGGGCGGGGCTTAGTGCATAATTCAGTTACATCTAGACAATCATGATCAATCTCATCTTTCACTTCTTCACAACATGGATCTGGCAATAATGTGGCAGGGTTCACTATCGTACATCTTATTACTGTCACATTTTCTGCTCCCAGAATCACCCTTTCATACTTGGTAGTCAGCCGACTGGGAGTGAGATGCTGTGTTATTGTTCTTGTCAAAAGAATCTCAACTGAGTGTGGAACATAAACCTTTACGGAATGTCCCATCACTATGGACTCACTTTGCTCCAGGCTCATACAAGTAGCAGCTACTGCTTTTAAGCAGCCAGGTAAGGCTGAAGCCACTGGATCCAAGGTGGCAGAAAAATACGCCACTGGACGTCGACTCAGTCCATGCCTCTGGGTTAAAACTGAAAGTGCACAATTTTCTCTCTCACAACAAAATAATGCAAAGTCTTTTGAATAATCAGGCATGCCCAAGGCTGGGGCTTCACATAAACAATTTCGTAGTTTCACAAAAGCTTCCAAACATTCATCATTCCAATCGATGGGATCTTTCGCTCTTTTCCGCGTTAATTGTATCAATGGCTTTGCTAACATGGAGAAGCCATTGATCCACTGCCTACAGTACCCAACCATTCCCAAAAACATTCTCATCTCTTTTTGTGTCTGAGGTAGTTGCATTTCTTTGATTATTTTAATTCTTTCCGGTGTCACTTTTCTAACTCCTCTTTCTATTTTATGCCCTAAATATCTAACTTCTTGTTGACAGAACTGCAATTTTTCTGGAGACACTTTGTGTCCTCATTCGGCCAAATGGTTCAGTAATGCAATTGTGTCAGTGACACAATCCTCTCGTGTTTTTGATGCCACCAATAGATCATCGATATACTGAACCAGAACTGATTTCCCGGGCATAATCAATTACTCCAGACACTTCTTCAATATTTGATTAAAAATTGAGGGACTTTCTGTGTACCCTTGAGGAACTCGGCACCATGCCAAAATACGATCCTCAAACCGGAAGGCAAAAAGATACTGGCTGTCTGGGTGCAAAGGAATAGAAAAGAATGCTTGGCACAAATCAATTACCATAAACCAACCTGCATTCCAGGGTATCTGATAAAGGATCACCGCTGGGTTTGGCACTATTGGGCAACAAGGCACTACAATTTTGTTAATTTTTCTTAAATCCTGCACTATCCTGTATTTTCCGCTAGGCTTTTTAAAGTCCCATGATTGGTGAGTTACAAGGACTACTCATTATTTCTTTTAAAATGCCCCGTTTAATCATTCAGTCAATTTCTGGAGCGATTCCCGCTTTCACTTCTGGACTCATTTTGTACTGTCGTGTGTTTGGGTAAACTACACCTTCTTTCACTGTCACTTTAACTGGATCTACATTTGACATTAGCCCAATATCCTTTCCTGTAAAATCCCACACTTCTGGATTTACAGTGGTTCTCAACTCTTCAGGTAATTCACTCTCAGTTATCAATGAAAACATCTCGTCTACCTCTGTACCTTGCTTAGCTAACATCATTTTGTATATGACATCTTCATCAGGGGTTTGGAAAGTGACACCATCCGGTGTACAATAGATCGTGCAATTCATCTTGCACAGTAGATCTCTTCCCAACAGATTTACAGGACTGGAATCACAAACTACAAACCGATGCATTTCTTTAAAATTCCCGATATGTACCTCCATTGGTTTTGTAATTGGGGTTCTAATCTGTTGATTTGATACTCCTACAACTTGGATGGACTCTCCCGAGAGGGGTAGGTTTGGGATGTCTGCTGTTCTCACAGTAGACCGGGTAGCACCAGTATCCAATAGAAAAGTGATGTCTTTACCTTCCACTTTCCCATCAACAAATGGACCTGACTGATCTACCGGCAAGGATGCGCCAAGCACGCACTCCTCTTCCTCCCCCTCAGGCACCGTCATTGCACGCAGTCCGAATTTTCTCCATCATTCTGCAAAAAATATTGTGTAACCACTCTGTTATTCTTACCACTTTCTCCGTGAAATCCGGTGTTCGCACTGTATTTTTGTGCACTTACAAAGTTTGGCATAGGAGCTGGTGGCACCTGATACTGTGGAGTAACTACCTGCTGCGGCTGACTCATAAGTATTTCATTCTGCATCTGTGGAATTAAATTTTGATTTGGCCCATTATTATTATTGGATGGAGTCATAGATGGCCAACAGGTGAGGAGCTCCGGCCGGGAGCTCCCAGCGAGGGATGGCCTTTTTGGCCTTTATCCCCTGATTTCTACTTCCTGCCCGGACCCCTTTACTCACCGGGGGTCATGTTTCAACTGCGGTCATCGTCTCTCCAATCTCCTGCTTTCTGGCGCGAGATCTTCGGATGAAGGCGTGATGGATGTCCCGACCGCGGAGACGAGCTATCTTGGCCGATGTCCGGTGGAGCTGCTAGATCGGCTATAGGGGAGATTGTCTCCGGTTTTGTCGCCTCAGCCATCACCTACCCAGCCGGACTTCGGACCTAGCTCTCCTCGTCTTCTCCGCGGTGTCGCTTTCTTCCCCCGCCTCCCTGTTGAGATACCAGGGAAAAGTGGATCTTCTTTCTTCCTGGGCGGCTGCTGGGGATATGGCCGAGGATCTCTCTCTCCTCCAACCGTCGCCTGACTTTCCGGACCAGAAACGCGGTTTCCTGGCGTCCCGCTGCGCAGGAACGAGAAACAATGTGAACGCAGCAAAGATTACTTCACGACGCTGCTGTACTTAACCATTGAGCCCGCTTTCCTTTTTTTTCTGAGTTGCTCGCCCTCCTAGCTCAGCAACTGCTTTCTTCTTCCGGGATGGCTGCACTGACGCTCGTGCTGACTTCCCCTGACCTGGAGGACCCCGAGAGTGATCTGCGACCCTCTACCTTTCCTCCCTCCCGAATCGACTGCTGCCTTCCCCATTCAGCTCCGCTTTTGGGGTAGGTTTTTTTAATGCTGACTTTTTATTCGTTTTTTGTCTACCCCCATTCCCGCCATCTTGTTTATGCAGTTTATGGGGTCTTTGTCCTGGTTCCTCCATTTTGCGGATCCGATGGTCCCCCTGATTGTTTCTTGCCATAGGTCAGCGCCCTTTACTGCCAGATTGAACATTTGCCCTTTGTTGACCCCCTCTGAGCCTCCGGTCTTGTTCGACTTACTTACTCTAACTTTGTTGGTATCCACGGATGTTCTCTTTGCCATGACCGGTCTTCCTTGACTCAATACGTATTCCAACCCCCTGGCTTTTCCCCTTCTACCATCTGTGCTTCTCAGGACTTGTCATCTATGTTATTTTTTGCGCTACCAACGGATGTTATTTATTTCACACTGTCTTTCTTTATGCTATGTTATGCTCTAGAAACTATTGTAACTATGTAACACTGTTCTTTTGTAATCATTATCATTATGTAAAGCGCTCTGATACCTCCGGGTCTAGCCAGCGCTATATAAAACTTTTAAATTAAAAATAAATAAATAAATAAAAATAAATTATTCTGAATACTCTTACACTCGTTCTTCCAATGTCCAAGCTTTCCGCACGCATGACAAGGAAACTTCTTCTTCGCTTCCTCTCTATTCATTCGTCCTCTTATTTTACCACCATTCGCCGCTTGATCATTCTGACTCTGCTCTTTTATCTGATTTTCAGTCTGGGAATTTACTTTATTCTCCTGCTGTTCTGCCAATTTTACTTGTGCCCACATCATTTTCTCTTTTAGCTTCCTACGCCTTGCCTCAATATCATCGCCACAATATTTTGCATATTTCAGAATTTCGTCAATCGACTTACTCTGCCAGCACAACATGTGCTGTTGAATCATCTGACTAATCTCCGGTTTCAGACCATGCACAAACCGATACACAAAATGTCCCATATCCTTATCACCAAATGTTCTCAAAACCACTATACTGTTTAAACACCTGTAACAACCGCTCATAATATGCATGAACGGACTCATTTGGCTCTCGAGTTGTTCTATCTATCTTTACCCAATCTGTCTCTTTAGGAGGGATTTTCCCTTTCAGGTAAGTAATTACTTGGTGATATTTCTTCATCACCTCTTCTGGGGGTGCTCCTGTCTTCGCATCCCTAGCATACTCCTCACTTGGCCAATCAACTGTGATCTTACATTCTGTCCACAAATCAGCAGGTACTACAACATCAAATAATCCATCCAGATCCTTCAACAAAACTTTTGAAACCTTCACAAATCTGTCTACCTGTTTATACCATTCCACTGGCTTTTCTCTCAACCTGGGAAAATCATTCGGAAATTACAAAATATCCTGTCTACTCCAGGGGACATGAACATATCCACCACCAGGAACTTCTCTCATTGGACACAATTTCTCAACCTTATTTGATTCTCTCACTGGAAATGCAGATGATGCTTCTCTTGCTTGTACTTCCTCTTTCTTTCTTACCACCAAATTCTCCATTTGTCAATGTCTCCCCATTTTCGTAAAATATTCATCAACTCTTTTATCTGTAGTCTCTTACCAGAAGCATTTACACTCTCTAAATCTTTGTCAGTAAAATCCACCCGATACGGTTTCTGCAACAGTTTTGATTTCCCTGTATCTATTCCAATCTCTGAGGCAACTTCAGTTAATTTCTCATGAAATACTCTTACTCTCCTAGTAATACTCTTACATAAAAATAATAACTCCTCATCGTCCTAAACATTCAGTCTTTCTATGCTCACATTGCCAGTTATCATTTCTTCTAATTCTACTTTCAATTTACTGATATCTAGTATCTTTGGTTGTGGGTTTCGATTGTCTATTTCCTGTGCCCACCTTTCTATATCCTCAGGGGTAACTACTGTTGAACTTCCAGTTCCTATGGGAACCAGAGATCTCTTTTCTCTCAAATGTATAGGTATAATCCCCTTCGGAGTCTCAGTTAATGGTTCTACATTCGGGAGATCCATGAATGAAATGACTGATTCACTCTCACTAGTCTGATCATCCGTAATTATTACTTCTTTTCTGGGACTTGTTAACGGAATTGTCACAGTTTGAGGTTTTTGGCAAGTCTTTTTATCTCCATATAATGGGATTACAGGACCAATAGTCACTGGTACTGTCAAAGCTTCAGCATTTAAATTTAATTGGTTTACTTTTTGAACTAATTCTTCTCCAGTTCTATTTAAAGCTTCTCTCTCTTTATCCTGCAACACCCTATTAAGTGGTACATCATGTTAGATTTGTGGGGTTAAAGGCATTCCTATCACTGGTGCACTTGGGGTAACCTTACTAGGTGCTTCTTGATACGGTGGAGGGTTTTTAATCAAAATATCCTCTAACAGCTCATCATCTGATTCGCCATAACCTGTCGTATTCAGGTTTTTCGTTTTTTCTTTACATTTTCCTCCTATCTGTTCTTCAGCCATTAATACTGGATATAGACCCTCGGTCACTACAGCTCTCCTCCAACGCTTCATTTGTTCTCCACTTGACTCATACGGATATCTAGGTAGAAATCCTCTAAATCTCCGTCCACTTCTATATTTTTCACGATCAAATGCCTCAATTTCCCATTCTTCCAAAGCTTCATACTGTGTCATTCTAGGATTCGGTTCTAGCATATTCATTCGATCTCTCAAATTCTGAAGAATTTTTAAATTAAAAGTACCATGCTCCGGAAAAGCCAAAACTCCATCACCTCTAGTATATTCCACCCAATTCTCCAACCATACACACGTGTGATATCCTTTCTCCATCATCATAAAGGAAGCAGGTGTTTTGGGTGGTGGAATAGGAATTCCCTCTCTAGTCATTACAGGCTTGTCTTTCTTAAAGAAATTTTTAATTTTCTTCATTAATGTCATTTTCTTTGGTCTTCCGAACATTTCTGAGGTTCGATATAGGAAAGAGTCTTCCGTATATCTTCTAGCTCTATTACCTACGTCGCGTCCTATGTCAGCACGAGTCACTCCAGCGGTCAAATCAGGACTCAACATACAACTCTTTTCCCGACCAGTCCTAGCGCGGTTTCTATCTATCAACCAATCGGACTCAGGCTCACGCTCGTGGTCTGACCAATGCTAGCGCGGCCTTTTGTGACGTCAGTATTACTCCTTACTACTGACCCCTCCTTTACAATCTGCTTCTGTTTCACGCCCGCTGTTTCAACCAATCCCAGCGCGGCTCTCTGTGACGTCAGTTTAACTCCGGCGACTGACCCTCCCTTCACAAGGTAATACGAAAACTTATTTCTTAATACTTTTCATTAAAATTCTTCATTAATAACAACATAAAAACATTCGCTACTCTGTCTGTTCCACTAAACAAAGGATAGATTTCAATTTATTCTTGAGTTTCAGAAATTACTCATCTTCTTACTGCGAGTAAAACCCCTGTTTACTCTTCATTTAAGCTCAGGAGAACCCGTTACTTCTCCAGTGTCACCCGTATTGGGAAATGAGACCGAAGTTTCACCAGCGAACCCCTTTCGCTACCATCCACACTACTTTTATACGAAATAGTCCCTAATTTAATACTGCCAGCCCTGCGTAGCTTCTCAGTATTATTCCAACAGACGAGTAACCTCACTACAGTGTGGCTTCTGTCACCACCCGCTATTCATTTCCCGGGATTCTGGACAGCATAAAACAAGACGCTAACTCTTTTTGTTAAACATAAATCAATAATCAATAATCAATAGTTATCACCAAACTAATCAATAATAACCATAGCTCTGCTACCAGAAAACTGATCCAGCGGTAAACCAACAACAGATACTCCACTACCATATACTCACCTGGGCCCATAAAACACACATTGAGTAAACCGCTGAAGTGGGTTTATATTTTCATTTAGTTTCTCAAGATTAGTTATTTAATTCTCTCAACTAACCTTTCACTGATCAAAAAGTTCTTTCCTCTGGTCGATGGACCATTAGTTGGAACTAGTTGATGGTGATAATGAACTTAACCCTTAAATGTTCTTATTTTGACGAAAATAATCACAGACTCAGGAAAGTTTTAAATCTTTATCTAAAATAAAGTGCACGTGAACCATTTCAAAAATACAGTGTAGACACCCTCACTTCAGGAGAGGAGTTCAATTGATTAAACATCAAAACCATATACTTCGGACTCATACAATAACTATGCTCAGAAAGGGAGAGGACAGAGAGAAAAGTACATTTGCAAATAGAATGAAATTATAGTTACCAAGAATGGTGTGAAAGACCAACCCCCTGGCCAAAGGGCTGGTGAAGGTCCCCAGGATAGGTCAGGAGACAAAGACTTCAGGACAGGGTTCAGGACAGGATAGATCACCTCTCTAGAATACCGACGACTGCGTCACACCCCTCTCTGACACTCTCTTCCTCCTCGAGATTCTTCTGCGATCTTCTTATCTAACCCAATTAAATTTGGATAGAAGGTTCTGCATTCTGCTTCTTCATCAGCATCTCACAGCATCCCTCCCTGCGTCAGCATCTCAGCAACACGAACCCTTCTAACTAACTAAACTACCTCAATTATACCTTTCGTTCACCATGTTCCACCCACTAAAGTTACAATATCGTAAAAATACGAAATCTAATTGGTCAGGCAAGGGGGATGATCATCACACCATGCTTACATATCACTATACTCTATTAGACTATTGTTCGCAAACCCATCCCCTTAATTTTTATTCAAGATTTTATTCCCATCCACTTCATGTAGCAAACTTGCAACATTTATGACACTATAAAGAATAGAACATCACATCGCTGAACTTTTCACCATCTGTTCCCAGGACAAGTCGCTACGAATTGGCTTCCATTCAAATGTCTCGTCATTGACCTTCATAGCTCCACTCTGTAGGCATGCGCAAGTGTTGCGTCATTTCATCAAGTCTGGTCATACGAGAAAGGCCCAAATGTGCACTAATAATAAAGTCAAAAGAGAAATGTTATTTTCACAAAATAAATGGTCTCACTGTATACCTCCCACCTCTACTCTATTCCCGTTCTTTTATTAATATTTTCCCCGCATTAGCATTAGTAAAATAGCTTGTTTTAGTTTTAGCTGAGCAGATGCCATGCATGCGAATCTTTGAGACTCCATTTTAGTATCTTCTGCTCATGCGCTAGAATTTCCCTCCAAGCGTTAGTTCGTCATATTGCGTAGATGCAATTGACGCATGCGCACAACAGTTTCCCCGTTTAAAGCGGTATTAGTCCGTTTTCATTGTTATCTGTCGTTAGTACATACATAAGCAAGCTTCGCTAACCCGCGTGTTTCTGTGGTGCGTGCTATTATTTACGATACATAGTTAGTAATTCTGTTAATGAGTTAAACGAGAGGATTGCTTCCGAGCAAGTCTCTTTCTTACGAGACCTTGCTCCATCACTCTCAAACTCATTATCTCAACAAGCATTTCATCATAGGAATAAATGCAATAATATAGCCTTATAGCCCGCCGTAGCGGGCTATACCGGCTATTAAAGGCCCGCTCCAGTGTTAAAGGTCCGAGCCGAAGGCGAGGGCCTTTAACAAGGGAGCGGGACTTTAATAGCCGGTATAGCCCAGCTACGAAGGGCTATAAGGCTATTAGAACATTCTGCCACTAGAGGGCAGAATGTTCTAACAAATAAAACAAAGGCTTCAGGGAGCGCAAAGGGATTGAAATCCCCTCAGGCTCCCTGAAGCCTTTGTTCACAGCCACAGCTGTGAACAAAGAAACATTGAAATGTTGGAGCTCCGGGCTTATACCAGCCATTATAAGCCCGGAGCTACTCCATTGTTTTCAATGGAGCTCCCAACATTCCAATGTTCTAATTACATATAACCATGACTTAGGGCTCTTAATACTGGCAAGAAAGCATGCAAATGTTGATCATGAGTGGCTATCAGTCTCATTATTTGAATAAAGTATTTTCAAGAGGAAATGTCTATGCATGACTGGGCTGTGTACTTATCATATGAATAACGCAATTTAACCACAGCCCCCAAAGAGCATCACCTTCATAATTGCATCACTGTGCAATTATAGACTTTCACCCCTAGAGGGTGTTTGCAGCATACACTTCTAATCACATTCAGCAAAAAACCTGCATTTTCAACATTGTCCCTAAAGGACATCATTTTTGTAAATACACATGCAGTTACCACCCTTCTCCTCTAGAGACTGTTTCCCAACACAAAAACTCACACTGTACCATTTCAGGCCACAAGAACTGCAACCATAATCTTTGCCCCTAGAGGACATATCACTCCCAGCTGTAGAGGAAAAGCTCCAACCTGGAGAATGCTAGAAAACCCAGCAAAGCTCTTGAGGGGTTATCGGTTTTACGTCTCACCAAAATTAGGGAGGGGACTTTTGAATTCTTTTGCGGGAAGGCTGCTCTCCTCCTGCAACGCCCCACACTTGTAGATCTTTTTGGTGGTGACCCCATTCTCCTGGGGCCCCCACATAACAAGAAAGAGGATTTTTAATGAATACATGCACCAGGGAGAGCTGCGCCTTTCTTCTCCTTTGTTATATTTGTTTCCGGTTGTGCAAGCGGCCTCACACTGCCTTTAATCTCCTTGAGGCGCCCGGTCCCAGCCGGGTACCCCACATGCCTGAGTTGCAGGACAGCCTTGGGAGCCCACCCCAGGCTGCCCCGAGGTGGCTCCCCACGTGAGCTACACTACTTTGTGCGGCCACGGGGCCGGCAGATCTTTCTTCCCTGCCCATTCCAGCGGGCAGGTTTCACTGCTGTGCGGCACCATGGTGGAGTGCGGCAGCACTCCCCCGTCCTCCTTGATCCTCGGGGCCCAAGGATGATGTCCTAGGCCCCATTCCTGCACTGGTGGGGGAAGTGCGACGGCGCTGCTCCATTTCTCGGGGCCAGGGATGGGGTCCTGGGCCCCATGACTCCTCGCCACTCCTCGGGGAAGCGCGACGGCGCTTCCTCACTCTGCTGACATCAGGGGCCCGTGGATGGGGTCCCGGCCCCCGTGATTTGCACCCTGCCTGGGGCGTGGGGTCCACCGGCTGCTGTGGACGCTAGGGAGTGGTTCCCATGTGCGCTCCCTCCCAGCCATAACATTCGTAATCCTTCGTTCAGCGACGTCGGGGGACTGGCCCTCCCTCAGAGGACAACAGTCACCCGGTAGCGGAGCTCCACTCACTCGCGCTGGCCGGTTGGGGTTTAAAGGTTGCCAAAATCTTAAACGGCCATAACTCTGGCCCCGTTAGGCGGATTGATACTATCTTTGTCTCGATTTGCTCCTGATGGCAAGCCCTAGCCACCTGGAACACGTTCGTCAGTCCTTCTGGCCTCCAAGGCAACAAACTTTGCTGGGAGCAGGTTTCCTTGGCTCCCTGTACCAGCCTTCCTCTCTGGGCTTCCTCTTGACCACTCTCCTCCTTGCTCAGAGACCTAGTTTTTCCCCAACTAGTCCTTCAAGGGGTGTAAGGGAACCAGTGTCCCTGGTCCTGGGGAAGTGCCCCACTGGTCCTGGGGTCAATCAGAGGCAGAATCTTTAATCCAGATGGTAGTCTGGGAGTTCGTCCTTCCAATTGTCCATGACGCCAGCCTCCAGGTCTAGTGTCCAGCAGAAAAGCACAATCAAGAGAAGCTCTCCCCCGTGCACAAGACCTTTTAAGGGGGGGCCGGAGGTGCCAGCAGGTATGCACCTCTGGTCGATTCTGAGGTGCCACATCACCTTTCTGCCCCTGTTTCAACCTTCCTACACAGCCTTCTGGGATACTTCAAGATGGCATCACCCAGGGGTCACTCACCACATTTGCTCTGGGGGTCACAGCTCCACCCCTCAGTGACATCACTGCCAGGGCCTGCCTACCAAAACTTCAAAGGAGCCCCCCTCCTGGTTTTGCCTCAGGGTTTGGGCTCCCTCCCTTTGTTTAGTGGATTGGACCTGCCCTCTTCATGGTGCAGGATGACAGCTGGCTGATTGATGCAGAGCAGTCCACCCCACCCCACCACACCCCTTCTTTCTGAGGAACTGACCTAATCAAGGGTAATTGCTCCCTTTGTAGGGGGAGGCCTTTGTTCCTCCCACTGGAGAGAAAAGTAATTAGCCTAGCCCAGCTGGGTGATAAAAGGCGTGGGCTCTGAGCTTGATCTGAGCCAGAGAAACATGACATTCCTAGATGACCCATAAGCTGTACAGATATGACTTTGGACTTTACAGCATTGTTCTTTTCAAACAGGTTACACTGTACATTAGTATGACTTTGGTGTATTTAGACCAAGGGGAAGTGGAGCTGCACTCTAAGGCAGTCTTCATCATAGTGTATAATGGAGTGTCACTGTAGATCAGACAGTAAAGCACATTGACTTTCCCTATCAGTACATGCCAACATTATAAGGTCTATCCCAAGTCAATACTCAACCCTGCAGAGTCCCTTCTGTGCTAGGCTACCTGTGCACAGTTTCTGGACTGCGCGTGACAGTAGTCTCCCACGTGCAGCCCTCACATGTGTGCACACGCCTCCAGATGTAGACAGCCGAGTGCCTCTTACCCTTGCTGCATCGCAGCAGCCTCATCTTAAAAGGCGGACACTGGTGGTAAACACATGCAGTCCATATTACCATGAGTTTACAGTGGGTGAGTCACAGGCTATAAGGCTCCCCCACAGTAAAAGGTCATAAACCAAGTGTTCAAAAAGCTAAAAATCCGGGTAGATTAGATGGTCAGAACCACCTTCTTACACTTCCTAAACCTTAATCCCCTAACAATCAAGTGCTCACTCAAGCACATTGCTGTTCTAGAATGGACTCTACCACTCAGACATTTGGCCAAACATTGCATCCCAGAATGTCGGTATCTGATACAGACTTCTAACTGCAGATTCCTTACCTTGGAACTATTCCCAGGCGTCAGACTGGATTCGGAACTTTTTCACAAGAGGTACCTCTGCACGCCGGTAGGTAGTATTGTTTAGCTCCTCGTGGCGTATTGTGTCGTCCATGCCAGAGTGATGTGCACAGTACCTATATAGGTGCCACCATAGTGTGCTGACTGCAGTTCTTTTCTTTCTGCGCCAGTCAGCGCAGATCTGGGGAGAGCTACCCCCAGTCAATTTTTGACTGACCATTTCCGACTTTTTGTTTAAGTCTTTTTGAGATTGTTCTCCCATGTGGAAGGATGTCCACTAGGAAGCCTGGCTTCAAGCCCTGCGGCTCCTGTCACCGGCCGATGTTGGTGACGGACCCGCATCTTGTTCCCCCCTGGTGTTTCGAGCATGACCATGACATGGCGACCTGCGTCGACTGCTGCGATATGCACCCCAAGGCCTTGAGGGAACTCTTCCTCAAGCTCCTTGCTGCTCGAAGCACGACACTGCAGTGGTCTCTATCCCGGTCTAGAGGAAGGTCCCGTGATAGGTCGCAGAGCCCAAGATCCTTGTTGCACTCTGAGTTGTTGGGTAAGTCCCACAAGCGCAAGAAGACTAAGAAGTCAAAGAGGTCTTCAACTTTGTTCTGTCTGTCAAAGGCATCTGACGAGACGTGGGAGTGTAGTCATTCAAGGCCTGGCTTCATCGTTGAGCCAGCGCCGGGAGCCGGAGCAACCCTTGCCCAACTCAGTGAGTTCTATGAACAGGCACCTCATGTTGGGCGGCCCGTTCCCACTGACGCGCCTTCAGGCCCTGCGGGTTTAGGAGGGGCCGCCACTGGCTCTGTGCCGGCGGCTCTGCCCCCGGCTCTGGTCATGCCCCTTGGATCCACACATGGTTCTGGATGTACCACCTCGTCCCGATGCCGATGCTCCCTGCACCGCTGACACCCTCCTATAGCACCAGCCACATTATCATCCCCGACTCCAACAAGAGCCGGAGGGGCGTCGTCCGACGTCGGTGCTGACTGGAGCCATGCCTTCCAGGCTGAAGCCCAAGCCCTATTCTTATGGGCTGGGACTCAGGGAAGATTGGTAGGGGTCGCTGGACCCTGAAGAATACCAGCCTCTAGACCCCAACATGGACTGATGTGAGGACTTGGGAGATGCCAGCGGAGTGGAATCCTCTCCAGATACTGGCATGCTCTCTCCCCCCACTGTGGATACAGTGGTGAGAAGGGCAGCCAAGGTCCTGGACCTTTAGCCTACCCTGAATGGCAGTCAGGACTAACGTCTTGACAGAGGTGCTTCAGCCGGGAGTGACCCCCTCAGAACTGCTTCTCCCATTCAATTAAGCCCTCGCAGATGTCCTGCTGGGGACTTGGTCCAAATCCTGCACAGGACGAATGCCCATTGCCCAGCCCCAGGGGTCCCAATTTCCTCATGTAACAACCTTTCCCAGAGAGCTTGGTGGTTCAAGCCTCCACCTCCCATGTAAATCCTGGTGCATTCTCTACCACCCCAATGGATAGGGAATCCAAGAGGCTGGACACCTTAGGAAAGAAAATATTGTCTTTCACCAGCCTGGCACTATGGTCAATGAACCTGGCACTGTGGTCCGTGAACACTGTGGTGGATGACATTGTGCTGTTACTCTCAGTCTTTGTGGGATTCGGTTGCACAGGTGCTGCCCATGGTCCCGAAGGAGGCCTGGGCCATACTCTCTGAAGCTATGGTTGATGGGAGAGATACAGCTAAGTTCATGATTAAATGTGGGCTGGACACAATCGACTCGCTGGGCAGAGTGGTTTCTTTGTTGATGGCCTTAAGGCGCCACTCCTGACCAAGAACAGCTGGCTTTCAGTTATAGGCATGCCCTATGATGGCTCCCGTCAGACAAGGTAAACTCAGCTCTGGAGCGCTTCAAGGATAGCAGAGCTACAGCCAGGTCCTTGGGCATTTCCATAGACCCTTACCAACCCCAGACCGCTTTTTGCTCCATTTATGGTTATGAAAGAGGCTTCAAGCCACATCTTTACCAGCCCAGCCACCACGACGTGCAGTGGTGACAGATGCGTTACTCTGGGGATGGGGCGGTAATCTGGGAAAGGTGATCAGAGGCCTCTGGTCTCCCTTGGAATCCGAACTCCACATCAATCTACTGGATCCCCGGTTGATATGGCTGGCATAAAGAGGCTTTCTGCCCTCCATCAAGGGAAGGCTAGTGCAGGTGTTCATGAACAACAACACAGCTATGTGGTATTGCAACAAACAGGGCGGGTGGGGTCCTGGACCATCTGTTAGGCCCTGCGTCTCTGGATATGGCTGGAATATCAGTGTATTTTCCTGCTGGTTCAACACTTGGTGGGCTCTCTGAACTCCAGGGCAGATGAACTCAGCTGAAGAAGCCTAGCGGATCACGAATGACATCTCCATCTGGAGGTGGTGCAAGATCTCTTTCAGCTGGGTTAAGAACCTTGGTCAGATCCGTTCACCACCGCCAAGAACACGCAATGTCAGCAGTTCTTTGCACTGAAGATTCCAAGGCGGCTCTCACTCGGAGGCGCTTTTCGTCTCGAGTGGAGCTCAAGCCTCCTGTATGCCTTTCCGTCCATACCACTCCTGCCCACAGTTCTCAAGAAAATCAGGAACGGACAAGCCCAAATCATCCTTCTGATTTCGAACTTGGCTTGAAGAGTTTGATTTCCTGAGCTGTTGAGCATGACCGTCAGTTCGCCTATCAGGTTGCCTCTTAAGGAGGATCTTCTGTTGCAGCAGCAAGGGAGGATTCTCCACCCAAACCTCTCAACGCTCCGCCTTTGTGCATGGAGATTTAGTGGCGACAGTTGACACCTTTCGACCTTCTGCCCAAAATAAGCATTGTTACCTTGGAAGCTAGGCATTTCTCCACCAAGACTACGCCTACCCTTGGGGCAAGTTTGTGGCATGGTGTGCAGAGAAACAGGTTGACCCTCTTTCTACTCTACTCTCTCAGGTCCTTCTCTTTATCCTTTCTCTGCCATCTCAGCCTTTCTGTGGTTGCCAGATAAGCCATCCCTCTTCAAATCCTCTGTTGTAAGTAGGTTCTTGAAAGGTCTGAAACACGTTTCCACCTTCGCCCTTCTTCATGCCTCAGTGGGTCCTTAATCTAGTCCTAACTTTTCTGATGTGCGCTCCCTTTGAGCCATTGCACAACTGTCCTCCCAGTCTCCTTACCATCAAGACGGCATTGCTGGTGGCAATAACATGTGCTCTGGCAGTCAGTGAGCTTCAGGCTTAGTCAACCAAACCTCCATACCTGAACATCTATCCAGACAAGCTGGTTCTAGGCGCTAGAGCTTCCTTTCTGCCGAAAGTCGTTGCTCCATTTCATGTAGACCAGTCCATCACCCTGCCTACTATTTACGCTCCGCCACATCCCTCCATTGAAGAGGAACTACTTCAATGTCTGGACCCAAAAAGAGCTTTTTTATTCTATCTTGACCGCACAAGAGAGTTCTGGGTGGACAACCAACTCTTCATGCAGTAAGTTGGAGTGAAGAAGGGAAAGTCCATGCAGAAATGGACCATCTCACGATGGATTGTGCTCTGAATTAAGATCTACTATGCATTGGCCAAGAAGCAACCCCCTGAGGGGTTGTGTGCTCATTCCACCAGAGCTAAGGCTGCGACCTCTGCGTTTGCATATGGAGTTCTGGTCCTAGATATATGCCAGGCAGCAACGTGTGCTTCTCTACACACATTCACGAAGCATTACTGCCTGGACAGTCAGGTCCGTCGGGACGGGCACTTTGGTTGTTCGGTCCTTCAGGACTTTCTAGTGTGAAACAGTTTTGCAGCCCCACCTCCGGGGAGGTATTGATTGGGTATCTATACTTAAGTAAGGAATATGCGGCTAGAAGTCCTAATCAGATAAACAAGTTACTTATCTCCGATAATGCCTTATCTGGTAGAGACTCTATTAATTCTTTAAAAGTGGTAGAATACACACCAAGTGTAACATTTATGAAGTTTTATGATGTTCAAAGGTGTTTAGTTGTAGTGTGCCACCCTGGAAAGCGCTCCAGGTGTGCGCGTAACGTGTAATTGAAAGTATGCTGGAGCTTTCTCAGGTCCCAACCCAGGTTGCACAGCAATTAAATGTATTCACCAACAGATAAGTTTCAATTTATTTTTCTTTTTTAACCCATTTTATTGCCTCCAGTTTAATCCATAGGTTATTTTAATCCAAACGAGTTCATGCTTCTAAATTTCAACCTCAAGTTCAACAGATCCCTATCATGGCTTTTCTTCAAAATACGTGGTGATTCACCATTCCTCATAGCGCCATGGAAACATATATGACCAAATGCATTTCGGGCAGCAACTGCCCTTCTTCAGGTGTAACTACAAGAGAATAAAATGCATATCAATCCCAATGCCCTTTCCAGACTCATATGTACTGTTGTTATTTAATACACACCTCTACGAGTTTAATCTGACCTATGCTTTCATACATCCGATGAAAAAAGAGAATAAAAAGAAACTGCCCAAACATGTGCTAACATAATTTACTTATGCAAATGAGAAAAAACATTTGACCTCATATTGGTGCTAGTCGACATGCTCTGTGTAAGAAACCATCACCCAACACTAAAAACAAAAATGTGCTAACACGCCACTGTGCCCATCAGAAACAGTGTCGTTACAAAAACATATTTCAAACTCACAGCTTAAATGTACAATTTACCTCCAACCAAATACGCACCAATACTTGCCGAACACCGAAGTGAATGTGTCTTTTTAAATGAACGTGAGCGGCCCAGGTGTATTTACATCATACCACGTGACAAAAAAACATGAAGCTAAACAAAATACTATGCTTACTCCGTGCTTCCTCAAAAACGCAAAAATAATGAAAAAAGTGAGTCATGCAAACAGATCTACACACAAAATGTCTCCATCAAATCATGATCACTTGCACAAAAATATAAATACTTAAAACTGAAACAAATAACATGATGATAAATACAACTGCATTCCTCAATAGCATAGCTTCAAAAGACTTATTGTCAAAATAATTTTCCAATACTAAACCTGCAGCTCCATGTATTATAATAAGTACCAGCAATTTATTTTTTAATTTCCTTGCAACATTAGGGTGACAGATAGACGTCCACATTTGGCATTAAATCATAAAAGGCCACCCACGGCTCTATGGGCACTTGCCTGAACCCTTTTATTATGTTCCTTGTAATTTTCTTATCATCCTCCACCACTCCAAAGTACTTATAGGATTCCACCAAATTTGGTCTTATCAAAGTATTTCTCAAATTTAGGGTGTTTTATTTTTGACCTGGACCCCAGAAGTGACTCCAGGGGTCAGTTAGCTGACCTCCTGTATGAGCTACAGGGACACGCCAATCTTTCAGAGGCCCTTTCCCTGCAACTGACCAGTACACTCTTGACCTGCCCTGGCCCCTGCTGCTGGCCTCTGTTGGAGTGATTCCTAACCCCCAAGTGGTGCTTCCCCAGGTCCTGGATCCTTGGCTGGTGTTAAAGTGTACTCCTCTTGTCCCTTGTTGTGAAGTACTTTCTTTGTGTCTGTACCTAGAACTTTACTATTGTGGGGTTCTAGTCAGGGGGGTTGGTTGGATCAGTATTCTATTATTGTCAGTTGGTGTATGGCTGTCAGGAGGGAGTCACGCTCATTCAGGCTGTGCATCAATAAGCAGATTGCTACTGTGTTTGCTACCTCCAGACCATTTACTACATTTTTGGTGAAGACCAGCCAGCCTCATAGCCTGAGAGGTGATCAACGAATCCATTCTGCCCTGAAGAACCCGCAATTCTGTTCTAAAGGACCGACAAATACCAAGATCATTATCTTATCCTACAGTCTGTGAGTAGATTTGACTCCGATTCTTCGCAAGAGCCTGGATTTTAGCTGTGAGTAAATTTTATTCATTTTTCCCCCGCTACTCCGGTTGGCAGGAGGGGGTCACGCTCATTCTGGCTGTGCATCAATAAACTGATTGTCACTGTTTGCTGCCTCCAGACCCTTTACTACATCCCCCAAACTTCATGAAGTTGAACTCAGAAACCTTTTGCCAACTTTCTTCCTGGAGAACTGACGGAGTGGGATCACCGTCGAAGCCACAGCCGTTTATATCAAATCACTGGTCAGCATCAGCTTGCTGGTTTGCCCAGTGGAATGAGATCTAACATACAGAAAAGTTTCTACAGCCGAACGTAGAAGGCTTCACCAAAACCGACGCGGATCCAAAGCGGTCCCACTGATGAATCGTCGATGATCACCTTTTCTTCCATAAACGTTCCTAAGTACGCAGGTAAACTTTCCACCGGAATGAACCTGGTGCCTGTATCCAACCCATGCTCCATCGCCGTCAACCTCAACTTTTGACTTTGACCCGCTCTAGGGCTTTTTTGTCATTTTGCTGTAATTGTTTTTATTAAAATGTACTCTATGTTTTTAAATTGGTATGGGATTTTTCTTGCATTGTATTTTTACTTTATTACTGTTGGAGTGCTGCATAAATGCTTTACACATTGCAAGTTAAGCTTGACTGCTTTGTGCCAAGCTACCAGAGAGCTAAGCACAGGTTTATTTAGTAACTATACTGGTTCACCCTGACAAGGATTTGTGATTGTTTGATGTGGTTCTCACCCACTTCAACTAATACTCCAGTGACTTACAATGGAGTTCTGTGGTGGGTTTCACTTTTTTGCAGTGCCACTGAGTGATTTGTGTTGAACCAAAAAACTCCCTTGTATAATGACATCAAACTTGATTTTTTATGTTAAATTCGCCTTTGCTTTTAAGTGGCCATTTTTACTTCTTCCTAAATTTCACTTATATCCTCATAGTTTGCATCTGTGATTATTACAAGAATGGAGGCGGATTTCAGCAACACTGCAAGCTCAACTGTGTCAGAGCTTTCAATGTTGTTATGGGAGAGGCAGCTGAAACTAGCAGTAGATTCAAAGAAACTGGACCAGAAAACCCTCTGAGCCTTGGAAGAGGTCCGTATGTTGCAGTCTACATCACTGGAAAAGGAGGATGATGGTATAAAAGATGAGGATAAGTTGGAAGAGGAAGAAGAGTCTGCTAATTGCCCCAGAGCTAAAAGAGAGAGGAGGGCCCACAGGATTGAGGTACCTTGGCAGAAACGAAACAGTTGTGTCTAGAGGAGGAACACAGCCCCAAACACCTGGTGCCTAGCTTTGTGGTGTGGAGGACACTGAAAAGTGGTTTGAGGCCAGTGAGGTAGCTTTGTGCATGCACAGAGTGGAGCATTGACAAAATATCATGTGCAAAAATATCGGAATACAAAAATATTGTGTCAAAACCAGGGTTGTCAAAAATATAATGTTCCTATACTTATGATGTAAAATACAAAAATATTGTGTCAAAAATGTTGCTCATTATGATATCGACCAAAAACAGACAAAAATATCATTTGTTCCTTAATAAATATCTACTTTAAAGTAGTGTATTTAAAGCATTTAACTCTTTAAAAGTAATATAATTTTTATTTAATAAATGAAAGTAAATTTTTTAAACAAATGTTATATTTTTGGAGTATGTATACATATATATTTATATCCACATGAAAATCCAAGAGTGTCCAGTCACACCGGCACTACACAAGGACACAGACTCCACAGCAATTGAAGTGGCAAGGTGTTTATTAATTAACCATCATTGTCCAAAGACGCGTTTCGGCCGCCAGACATGCGGCCTTGTTCACATAGTGCACTGCAAGTGAAGGTGATCTAAATATACATGGTGAGTAAGCAGTAGTCTTTCTACAGTGGTATTCATTCAGATAAGCACTTTACAACATGATGTGGCACTTTTACTGCAGTGTCATTGCTTTACTGCAGTGTCATATTACTGTAATCTAAGTGCTGACCAATGACTGCATACATGGTGCTATAATGATATGGAGGTTGAAGGCATCTGTAATGTCATTCTCCTAAAGGCTAGCGCTGGTGTGGTAACTCGCGCTCGCTCTTGCCATTGCAAATATTACAGCGTTGGAAAATCCAAAGTAGCTGCGAGCTTGTGAGTATAAAATGTATCCTAAAACGAAGGATAAAGTATTTAATCAGTCGCGCAAGTCGCATAACTAAATTTGATTGACCATCAAATCGGCCAGCCCGTATTAAGTATTAAAATGCGGGGCTGAAGGGCGCAAGATCAGCAAAGAGATAGATTAAAAAAATACCACGAGTGAATTGTAGTGCCTGTTAGTATTATAGCGAGTACATGCTGTTGCTGTTACTCATGAGTGATTAAATTTGTGTGTGTGTTCTGTGAAAGGGAGGGAGGTGTTTGGAAATGTGAGTGAGCCAGTGAGTGCATCTGGTCGCGCACAAATGTGCTAAACCCAATGGTTAATGTGAGAACATCTGCACACGGGGTGTTATTTAAAACAAAAGACACAAAAATTGATAATCATTATAGTGCCTCTACAGTACATATACACATGGGTGTATGCCACCCTATAGATTTCTAGGGGGAACATTAGGTTAGGGAGGGAACAAAATTAGTAACATTGTATGGGGATTCAACTGCTGCAGTCGCATGAAACTATGATTGACATATTTAAGAAGTGTGGCAAAAACGCAAGGATTCCAAAAAATACATGTAGCAAACCAATAACACAATAAATAGCTTACTGTTAGAAATATAAATATAAAGCCCGCAAATTGCTAAAATAAGCATATATGCGATTTCAACCTAGATATTGTGCAAATAAATAGTTTATAAGCAGATAGTCATGGCGAGAACATATTGAGCCATTGATACCCATTCTCTATCTAATAAATGGTTTGCTAAAGCACCTAGTGTGCCATAAATATTGTGGTGGAACTAAACATAACAGAATCGGTGGGGCATTGGTAACAAATCTATGTGTCATCGATGTGTATACGTATAGCCTATTCATACAGTAAGAAATCATAGGAAGTTATGCAAATCTTCACTCAAGTTTAACCCAGATGGGGCCTTGGTGTTGAACTCGATGATGTGTTTGCTCTCTAGCTGTCTAAGGAGTTTTTCCCGATTTCCACCCCTCACTAGCATAGGTATGCAATCAATGTCCGAGTACTGTAAATGGGCCAAGTTGTTGCTGTGCTTGTCACTAAAGTGCCTTGCTACAGGGTAAGTAGAATCATTGTTAACTATGGCCCTAAGATGTTGTAAGATGCGCTGGTGCACCGGTAGCTTTGTGCTTCCAATGTACCATAGGTTACATGAACAGACAAGTAGGTAAACTGCAAACTCAGTTTTGCATGTGAGGCGATGCCTTATGATGAAGGGATGTTTCCTAAATACTGAATCTACCTGGGTGATGCTCCTGCCAAATTTACAAGCCCTGCAACTGTTGTATATATTTATATATATATATTTTTAAATAAGTCTGCTATAAACAAGTAGTTATTAAAATATTCTAATTCTCAGTATTTTATTAAGAAAAGTTTTATTGAGTTTTGATACAAAACCAGGTGGTGACTACAACCAAACCACAAACGAGATTGTGAGGCAAAATCAATGCTATTAAACTGCAATTCCATGGCACTAGTGGGCATGTGGTTGCGCCCTCTGTGAGGAAATGGGGTGTATTATATGGTGTGGTTGTGTGACCTCACCCTGTAATTCGCTTACCAACCCCTTTAAGACCCTTCGGTTTTGTTTGTCAAGCCTTCAGCTTAACCCTGAGTAGCTATGGCTCGAATCAGCAAGTCTTACACAAAGGAACATGTGTAAAGCATTTAAACACCACCAAAAATAATTGAAGATGAAATCGACAAGACACCAAGGAAATCCGACATCAATTTATAAAAAACAGACTATATTTTATGTATTTATAGACACCACTGTGAAAAAAATCTGCCAGAGAGTTCCGGAGATATAGAATTTACAAGGGATAGTAAATCAAAACATTTCACTCAACCGCAAGCAAGCATTGGCAAATTTACCGAATTTAACACTTAAAAACTTTTCACCAACAAGTTGGGCTAATTGTAATGAGGTCACTAAGAGTCACTTTAGGCAACCAACTCCAGTAGGGAGCCAGTCAGGGGGATCAGCAAGGCCCTCAGAAACAGTTACTTCCACAGGAGAAGCAGTCTTCAAGTAGATCCTGTCACTTTATCCTCGGTCCAGTGTATGTCTATAAAGTGGTCCTGATGCTGAGGAAGAAGAATGCCATGGATGTGGCGGGTTCGATGGGCGTCTTCCTGCAGGGGCTCCTCGGTCTTTAAGGTGATAAGGGGGTCTTAGAGATAGAGTTTGATGTCCCACAAGGTCCTCTTTGGTCTGGCCGATGTCCAGTCGCCACTGGACTACCAGGAATCCGGTGTCACGGTCACAGCCAAATCCGTCTCTGGCGTGTAGCTTGCCTTCTGGGTGACCAAGTTGCACTCGGACGACTCTCCCGGGTCCAGCAGACTTGGTGCAACTTCTGAGCATCAGGTTCTGGTCCCTGCTGTTGCACGGCGACGGGGAGCGACGATCAGAGGATCTGGCTACCGCTCTCCCATAGCAGGCTTCTTCAGCTGTTGTGTCCCTGTGCTGTGCACAGGAGGCCAGTCGGCTGACACTTGGAGTCTCTTTGCTTTGACTGGGCTCTGGGAGGCGACTTCTCCTCCTTGAGCAGGACACAGCAGGCACAGTCCCTCTTCTTTGCTAGCCGCCTGGTGCAGCAGGTGCAGTCAATGAAAGTGCAGCCTCTCTTCATCGGGAACTTGGTACAGCAGAGCAGTCCTTCTTCAGTCCTTCTTTCAGTCCAGTCGAGATCTGAGTTCTGGGTGCCAAGGGTGCCCTATTTATGTACAGAAAATGCACTTAGGGTTGGATGCAGGTGGTAGCCAATGGGCTATCAGGTTCCCTTCCACCTTATCAGGGAGAAACTTCTTCGATGTTTCTCCAGGGGCCCATACTTTTTCAAACTTCCATGGACAGCTCCATGCCTGGTAGACCAGTTTTTCCACCCTCAGTCTAGGTTTGATTCCCATGTGTGTATCGTCCGAACCCTGTCCTACCCCCAGTTTCTGATCACATCATGTCTCACCACCATCAGGGAGCTATAGCAAAAGAGAAATAAGTATTGATCTAGAGTTTGTTCCCCCCATTTGCCCAGAGGTACCAACTGTTGAGTGAGTTACAACATCATCTCAAGGACTGCTGATAGCATTCACCTTACTTAACCACAGTAGTCTTCGATCTTGGGGCAGCACCAAATTGTTTGTATCAGGGTGCTTCACTGCCTGAAACCCCTTAAACAAAGATCCAAGCCGATTCTCCCCATCTGAAATAGTCTAGTCCTTTTGAAATTGGCTCTGTGAAGTAGTTTCAGTTGGATGAGTTGAAATCCCGCTTGTATGGTCATCTCCCTCGTGGAGTATAGGCAGGACCCTACGTGGCTTGTCAAGGGGGCCCCTAGAACCCTCTTCTACAAAGGCGTTTCGTCTAGTGCCTCCCGTATTATCTCCATATGTCACTGCAAGAGATACCTTCGCTGCAGATATCAAAGGTATTGGCTACCAGACACCTCATGTTGCTCCTGTAATTCAGAAAAGGTGACCAGCTAATTTTCTCACCATATGTTGCCCACCTTGGAGATTCCCTGGAGGTCCCATTCTCTATGGCCCTCTATGTTTCGTAGTCCCTTCAGTACCTCAGAATCCCATAGTGGGGTCTCTAGTGTCAGTTTACTCTTCCAGACCAATGTCGTGGTCGCCCTGTGCCATATCCTGACCACTACAGCTGTGAGGGTTGGTAATGGTGTCAACCCCTTTTCACTGTATAGTCACCAAACATACCCCGCTGGGTCCATAGCCTTTCTGTCTCCCAACACTGAGGGTTCCTGTTGGGAGGAGTTGGCCCAGTCATTGATCACTTGCAGTTGTGTCACCCAGTAAATATAGTCTTAAGTCTGGGAAGGCGATTCTGCCTTCCTGGGGCTTTCTGGTGATGAATGTCCAGGCAATCCTCAGTGTACCACGCTCCCACACTAGGCCTTGTGTTACGTCAGCCACTGGCCAGAAAACTCCATCTGGGACCTGTATCAGGTGTTTTGTAAAACAAAAAGAAATTTCAGCAGATAAATCATTTTATAAAAGGCCGCTTTGCCCATGAGGGAAAATGGAAGTCTTCTCCAGGGCCCACATTTGCCTTTTAGGACTCTGGGATTCTCAAAGAACAGTTCACGTTCCTTTGTGATGAAGATCCCGAGGTCTCTGAAACCTTTGGGTTGCCATTTTGTGAGTTAGTTCCAGGTCCACTCAGTCTCTTCTGCTGACGGTGGAAACGCAATTGAGTTGTGGCAGTTTATGCGGATCTTTGAGTATGAACTAAAAAGCTCCAGGATTTCGAACACCCGGGGTGGGGGAGAAAGGTGGTGGGGGGGTAGGGGGGATTGGGGGGGATATAACGGTTTGGGTCAGCTAGGTAGAGGAGTATGTTGTCTGCATAGAGGAAGACGTGATCCTCTGATTCGGGGTCCCAGCATAAGCCCAATATAAGTGCATTTTTCCGCTGCGAAGACACCAGGGATTGTATTGCTAACATGAAGACCAGTGGGGACAGTGGGCCTCCCTGTCAGGTACCCCTGCTCAGTCTAAATTCCCTGTAGAATGCTCCATTTGTCTTGACACTAGCAATAGGGTTTTTGTATAACAGTTTCACCCAGGTCAGGAAGATTGGGCCAGTCCTCATTTTAGACAGTATTCCCATTAAATAGGGCCATTCCAGCGAGTCAAATGCCTTTTCTCCGTCTAGAGTGAGCAAAATGACTGGCTCATCAATCTGGTTACATTGCTCCAGGCATCTGCCCAGTCTGCAAACTTTTGCCAAGACCTTGGTTTCTAGATTTAGCAGCGATATTGGCCGGTAGGAGGTACAGTCCTCGCCCGTCAGAGGTATCTGGGTAGGGTGCCCTCCTTCCTTGCCCTGTAAAACGTTGCTCTTAGCAGGCCCACTATTCGGGACCTAAAATATTCAGGTGGCAGGCTGTTGGGACTTGGGCATTTCCCACTTTTCATTTTGCCCAGGGTGTGAGAGATCTCTCGTTCCGACAGTTCTGCATCTAAGGAGCGCTCACCTCTTCCTGGAGTCTGGGTGATGGTATATCGTTAATAAAGTTGTCTTGGTCGGTTATGTTTATTGCCCTCTTTTCCTGGTAGAGGTCAGTCAGGTGTGTAGCAAAGGTTTGAGCTACATTGACCAAGCTTTGGGCAAGCTTGCCTGTCCCTGTATAAATGGCGTATATTTACTTTTTGCCTTCCTCTTTCTTTGCCAGCCACGCAGTAATTTGCCAGCCTTTTTGTTCACCTCGTACAGCTTGCCTTGCTTTGCCCTAAATTGTGTTCTCTCCTCTTGGGGGCCAGATTTCGCAGGTCTTCCCGTCTATCATGAGTGCTAGCCTCGGGGTGGGAGCAGCCACATAGTCTGCCTCCTGTTGTAGTAATTTTACTTCTAATTCCCTGTCATTACTATCTCTCTATTTCTGTTTTCCACACATGTGCAACAAGTTGCCCACACATTACTTTCTTGTATGCTTCCCAGAGGTCTATCTCAGAGTCCAATCTTCCTGCGTTTTTTAAAATGTAGAGATCTGTGGTCTCAGCGATCAGCTTTCTGGTGGTCCAATCGGATATGTCCCATGGGTCTAACTTCCAATCCCCCTTTGTTCCCAGTGTGTCTGTTTGCAGCTGTGTTGCCGGGTCTTCAGAGAGTGGTCAGAGATGCCTCATGGTAAGATGGTTGTATGGCTAAACCTGCCCAGTTGATGTCTTGGTGTCAGAAAGTAGTCCAACCTGGACATTGACCGCATTTTGTTGTAGCTATATGTATGTTGTCATGTCCCAGGGTGCTTCTCCGTCCATAAGTCTGCCATCCCCAGTGAATCAAAGAAGGAGGTACGGCGTGAAAGGGGCCCATGTCTGTCTCCATAAGCCGTCATTCTGTCCAAGTCATTGTGCAGGGTTAGGTTGAGGTCTCCTCCAATAAGGAGCAGAGTCTTTGATGTCTCTGCTATCCATTTTCCCACTTTATCAATCCTCTATGCAGCCCCTGGGGAAAGTACCAGGACGCAAACAACAGGTTTTCACCATTCCACGCACATTTAATGCTGCTTGGCATCCAATTGTATCTACCCACGTTTGGGTGACCTGCAATAGGAGGGATTTCGGGACCAATATTCCCACTCCCCGACACTCCGTCGAGAATCCTGCATGGGCCAGCAGACGATATCTGCCATAGTTTAGCACCCTGCTGGGGTTGCCAGCGAGGGGAGTTTCTTATAATAGGATGATATTGGTGTTTGGCATTACTAGATACTTCCACATTACTACTCTCTTCAATTTGCTGCCTAGGCCATTTATATTTCAGGATACCAGCTTAAGTGATAGTCCTGGGGGTCTTGAATGCAGTGTAGGCCTTGCTGTTTGTGTTTGCCTGCTTGTAGCATTGCTTGTAGCATTGTTGTGACTCAGCATGCCTCCAACTATACTCCTACCCCCTTTGCCCACTTCCAACCTCCTCGTGCTGTGGATCTAAAACTACCCGCCACCTCAGTGCCCAAGGTGTCTGTTGCCCCAACATGTCTTTTTTTTTTTTACGGAGTTTTATATAGCGCGAACTTGACCCGAAGGTATCGGGTATCAGAGCGCTTTACATAGAACCAGTTGACACATTCATTTTTGTTAGGCACGGGGAGATTAGGTGATTTGCCCAGAATCACAGGATTTTCAGCGTCATTGCCGAGACTCGAACCCAGTTCCCCAGATTCAAGGTCGACCGCCCTAGCCGTTAGGCCAACTCCTCTCCCCATGTCTAACTGAAACATCATGATATGCCAACAGTAACAATCACTCTGGTAGATAGGGGGGCTAAGCCCCCTGCACCCATTATTGTTGTTGTCCTCAGTGGACCCTGATTGTTTTTGCGCCGAGTGAGCCACCAGGTCCATAATGCCAAGAGTTGCCGGGCTGGCATCAGGCCACTCAGACTATATGGTCTGTAGTCATCGGGGTGACCTCCCGTAGGGCTGTGCCTTCGATTCTTCTTGGGAGTCCTCAGATCTGCTGGCTGCCTCCTCCTAGTCCCTCGTCAATGCCCCCATTTTTTACTTGTGTCCAAGGAGTAGTGGTGATGTATATCTGCAACAACTTTGGCTCTTTCAGTCTCTGCTTGGACTCTGGTTGGGGCTGCTATCGGCCGTCTATGCAGCCTACAATTTGGCCTCTCTCGCTGCCCTTCTAGGGATCAGATCAACTCTTGGGTCTCCGGGGGCAGGTAGCCGTGCATCTCGAGCCAGTCCTATGCTGCAGGAGCAGACAGAAAATGTGTGACTCACCCTTGTCGCTAATCCAGAAAGAATAGGGTGTACTTTAGATTCAGTTTTTGAAGATGGCATTTTATAGTAAGGAATGTTTCTCTTTGGACTGTGTTAGAATAATCTGGGTATATGTTCACTGAGCCTCTTCCTATCTGCCAGGGCCAGTGGGGACGTGCCACTTGTAGGATATAATCCCTGTCTCGGAAATTGAGCAGCCTGGCCGCTCTCAGTCTTGAGTGGCCGTCCTAGCAGTTTACTCAGAACCCTGCGTGCCCTCTCTACTGCGAGCATCATGGATGCCTTGCCCACCAGCACC
This sequence comes from Calotriton arnoldi, assembly GCA_963921515.1. Lineage (NCBI taxonomy): Eukaryota > Metazoa > Chordata > Amphibia > Caudata > Salamandridae > Calotriton > Calotriton arnoldi. The sequence goes on from CAWUFW010002509.1 coordinate 1,320,728, forward strand.
TCCAAGAGGAGCCAGTCCTCCAAAAATAATTCCATTCTCGGGCCTTCCGATTTTCCGGGATCTCCACCAGCCGCACGTTATTGTGCGGGATCATCCTAGCCACCTTCCAGCTTGTCAAGGAATTGCACAATGGTTTTCTGGAGGGCATGAATCATCTTATCATTTTCCCTTACTGTAGGTTCCAGTCGGGCCAGTGTGCATTCAGTTTCCCCTATCTGCCCACTAATTTCTTGTAGTCGGTTTGTAGGAGGTCCAAGGCCACCACATCAGTTTCTTGCTCCAAGGCTGTTTTGGTATCCCCTATGGCCCCTAGGATTGTGGTTCTATGGGCTTCCAGCCCTTGTTCCGTCTCTGATTGCCCCTGACACCATGGGTCCTCCCTGCATCAAGGGTGGTCTGTCATTGGTCCCATCTTTGGAGTCTTGGGCTGCACCATCCCGTCGTGGGAGTGGCGGGTCTCCTTATCAGTTCACCCCCAGGCCCGCTTGCAGCCCTCCTCAGCGATGTTTTCTACACTGGGTTTGTGTTGCCTGTCACAGTTCATGGGCACCTGGTGTATGTTTTGCAGTGGGTCTGCCATACATGTAGGGGTGTGCCGAGTTCTCACCCAGACCAGAAGGCCATCCCCCAAATCCCCTGCCTTGGAAGGCCGGCTGCTCAGCCACCATTAGCCCAGCCAGAGAAGGAGGAGAGGTCCACCCTAGGAAGTCACCCCAGCCGCTCGCTGTCACGAGTAACCCCTGCATGTCTTAGGACCCTGCTGGTCTGGGGGTCCTGTCTGTGGGTGTATCTTGTCCCACCTCCTCGTCATCTCCCAGGTGTTAGCAGTTCAGGGAGGCTCCCCTCAGGTGTTTTTCAGGTAGCACAGAGACCAGGGGGGGGGGACGCACCGCCCGTGCTGCTTTTCCCCCCTCTGTTTAACTGTGGTAGGAGCTTCTTATCCCCGGGGGCCAGTGGGTGTCTCGCGGGCCTCCATCTGCCCTCAAGGGGCGCGGAGGCACTCCATGCTTAATCGGTCTCTCAGGCTGACAAGACGTCGCCACCTTGTTGCTCCCCACCCACCAGTGTCTGTGAGCCCCCACTGTCAAACTCTTTATTCCAGGCCTGCAGTTGTGAGATCAGCCTTCTTCTTTAGGCCAGTGGAACACTGCAGTCGGCCACTGGCAGCAGGAACTCCAGTCTAAGCAACAGAAGGGAAGTGTTGGACTTGAGGGTTTTTATTTTTTTAGAGTTTATTTAGCGCAAACTCGACCCGAAGGTATCGGAGCACTTTAAATGAGCACCAGTTACGTTACAGACAGAAACATTCATTTTTGGTAAGCAAGTGGAGATTGTGATTTGCTCAGAATCACAGGATTTTGAGCGTCACTGCCGAGACTCGAACCCTGTTCCCCAGCTTCAAGGTCGACCGCTCTAGCCGTTCGGCCACATCCTCTTCCCATGGGTTAGATCACTATTCTCACTCCTGTCTAAGCAACAGTAAGGAAAGGGCTGGACTTCAAAGGTGTTTGTTAGATTTACTATTCCCACTCCAGTCATAGCAAAAGTAGGGAAAGTGTTGGGCTTTGAAAAAATAACATCTGAAAACAAAAGTTCAAATCATTTATTAAAATAATTATAATACATAATAAATTATAGTACCTAGAAATTATTACCACGTTATTAATTAACAAACATCTAAAAAAAAAACTAAAAAAAACTGTAAATTGTAAAAAAACAAATTAATTTAAAAAAACTATAGTATATAGTGAAATTAACAAAATAACTTGAAAATTACGTCACAAATAAACAGTTCACATAAATAATCAATTTAATAAATAATTTAAAATAAATACTCACCATTTAAACTAAATTAATTATAATTTAATTAACTTCCCATCCAATACCCCTACAAACCCAACAAACTGCTACTAAAATATAACATACTAGTATTAATAATAAAATTAAAATATACATTAAAATTAGCATAGTAAAATAAAAAAATAAGCTATTAAACAATAAACATAATTAATCTATTAAATGATTTATTACCTATAAAAATATATACCATTAAATCTAAATGAATAATATATTATCTTCCCACTCTATTCCCCTACAACCGAACCTGCTACTAAAATATAACATACTGTTAATAATAGTAACAATAAAATATGCATTAAAATTAACAAAATAAATTTTAAAATATAACCTGACAATTAAACAATTAGTATAATTAATAATTAATTCAAAAAAATACTTACCATTAACCCTTTCGCTGCTATGCCTCCCCCACCCCCACCTCAGTGTTAAGCCTTTTTTGGCTATTTGGGATAGTTCGTGCTTAGGCCCCCATAACATTTTATCCACATAAGCTATCCACGCCAAGGTAACCAATATATTTCTGAAATGGGCACAAGATATGGAGTTTAGGAGCAGTGGTTATTTCTACATCTCTGAATTTGTGAGTACTTTACGAGCATATGATTTAGAGGGTATTTTTCGTCTTTCTTACACACTGGCTTCCATTTGGAAGGCACAAATGTAGCGGAACACAGCCTAAAACCCAACATGGATACCTCACATTTTTCCACTCAAAACTGACACGTTTTTTGCAAAGTATGTAGCTGTGGATTTTGGGCACTAGCTCAGCCGGCACCTAAGGAAACCTAGCAAACCTGTACACTTTTGAAAGCTAGACACCTAGGGAAATCCAGGATGGGGTTTCACCAGGTTGTTTTTCCCAGATCCCTTGCAAATCTCAAACTTTGAATAAAAAAACTAATTTTCCTCACATTTCTATGGTGGAAAGTTCTGGAGTCTGCAGGGCCCCATAAAATTCCTTCCACCCAGCATTCCCCTAGGTCTTGTGATAAAAATGGTACCTCACTTGTTTGGGTAGGCCTAGTGCCCACGACAGGAAATGGCCCTAAATACAACATGGATACACCACTTTTTTCCACTCAAAATTGCCCTGTTTTTTTGCAAATTGGGTAGCTGTGGATTTTGGGCCCTAGCTCAGCCGGCACCTAGGGAAATCTGGCAAACCTGTAAAAATGTGAAAACTAGACACCTAGGGGAAATCAGGATGGAGTGACTTCCGTGCCTCTCACGAAGGTGTTTTACCCAGAATACCTTTCAGGCCTCAAACATTGACTAAAATAATACAGGGGCTTATTTGCAAGCCCATTGCGCCGCCGGTGCATCACTTTTTTTGCCGCACCAGTGGCACAGTTTGCCTGCCCATATTTACAAGGCCACGGAAAGACACCCTATGAGGCTTTTCATGGCATTGTAAATATGGCCCCCTTTAACGCATTACTCTGCATGAAAGGTGTGTTCCCTGTGGGTGTTCCCACACAACATTCATGGAACCTGATGCATTCCCAAATTTACAAGGTTTTGTAAACCTGGGAATGCGTCAGATTCCTACCCTTCCCTAGGGGAGGCATAAGGGAAACGCAACGATGGGAAATACCTTAATTTCTCCTTGTTTTTCCTTTTTCTATGTGCAGGAAAGTGTTCCTTCCTCCACATAAACAATCAGCCCTACAAAGCAGACACCTTTGCACCTTGGCACAAGGGTGCCTGCGTTGGGGCATGGCAGCCCGTTGTGCACCTTCGCAGGGGAAAAGAACAGGAATGCACCATATTTTGTAGATATGATGCATTCCTCGCCTTTTCTTTTGACGCACAGCTGCGCAGAAGGAAGGTTTGCTGCACTGCCATGCGTCAAAATATTGTAAATGAGGCTCACATTTTCCTCAGATTTCTGTGATGGAAAGTTCTGGAATCTGCTAGAAGCAACAAGCTTCCTTCCACCCAGCATTCCCTTAAGTTTTCTGATAAAAATGGTACCTCACTTGTGTGGGTAGGCCTAGTGCCCACAACAGGAAAGACCCCAAAATACAGTTTGTCACAAAAGTGATCTGATTTGGCAAAGGGGGTAGCAGCTTCTTTTTGGCCAGAGATTGACGGCTACCCAGGGAAACCTACCAAACCCAGACATTTCTGAAAACTAGACACCCAATGGATCCAGGGGGGAATGCCTTTCATGGATCCCATAAAGTTTTCTTACCCACAATGCCCTGCAAACTTCAAACTTTGCCTAAAATTTCACATTTTCCTTGCATTTCTTTAACGTAAACTTCCATAATCGGCAGGAATCCACAAAATTCCTATCACCCAGCATACTCCCACTTGTCCCAATAAAAATGCTACCTTACTTGTGTGGCTGGGCCTAGTGCACGCAACAGGCAAGCATCAAACCAAGGTCAAAGGGAGTCTCGCGGATCGACTCTCATTGACCCTGGTTTGATATGCGTCTGTCGGGGCACTAGGCCAAGTTACACAAGTGGGGTAGCATTTTTATCAAGACACGTGGGGGGAATGATGAGTGGTAGGAATTTAGTGAATTCCTGCTGATTCCGGAAGTTTACGTCACAGAAATGCAAGATAAATGTGCAATTTTAGGCAAAGTTTGAGGTTTGCAGAGCATTGTGAGATAAGCCCCTGAGCACAGATGCAGTGAAAATGAAATGAACCCTTCGCCTCATTTCACTTTCAATGTTATGGGACCAGCATGCCATGCGCGCCGATCGTCATTACATACTAAAAAAGGAAAATGCCTCAGACTGCTGGGGGAGCTCTTCCCCAGCTCCTGAGGCTAAAATAAGTGAAAGGAAATGGCACCAGAGGGATTTCCTGCCTCGGGTGAGAGGACGGCCTAGAGCTGTCCTCAGCACACGAGGATTGTTGCGAAGGACGGCACGGAGCTATCCTCCGCACCGAACCAGTTGAATTTAAATTCATTATAATTTAATGAACTTCCCACCCTATTACCCACAAACCAAACAACCCGCTGTTAAACTTAAATGTATTAATTAGATTTAAAATAAATTACTAAAACACTCAAAATTACAAACTGTATTTTAAATATATAAATAACAATAATACAATATTACTACTTAAAAATAATATAGTAACTAAAACACATTAAATTAATTAACAATATTAGGCCCATTCTGACACGGCGGTGCTGCCTCTGCTGTTGCAGACAATAGTCAGGAGATTTGCATCAAGCAGATTTCTTCAAGACACAAGGTGTCACCCTTGAGTGAGATGGTGGTTGCCCTCTGAAAGTCCTGGCTTGCCAATAACTTGTTCAACCTCAGGATACAGGCCCTGGGCTGAGAGGCCAGTCTCAGAATAACAACCCGGAAATGGCAAGAGGGAGAGTGGAAATAGGGTGCCTATCGCCTGGGGTTGCTGTCCCCCACTCTGAGAAACCTACCAGGCCAAAGAGACCTCAGGAGAAAGTGGGGGACTCCTTGCCAGACCCAGGGCTGAAAGTAAGGCCTGCCCACGGCCCCCGGTTGGAATCTCCACCTGGCAGTGGATAGGCGAGGGCCTGGCTCTGGACATTGACAGCTGTCAGAGGCCTCTGTTGGTGTTGCCCTTATGGGCAGTTTTCCCTGAGTTTGGGACAGAGGCTTGACTTAGGGGCAATATGGGCCACATTATATTGTTTGCCATTGTGGGACTGTCTGCCTTCTGGGATGCATCTGTGAGCAAGCCAAGGTTAGGTGCATCACAGAAGGGGTCTGCAGATGAGGAACAGGGTTCTCCCCGGGCCAGCCCAGTGGTGCAAGAAGACGGTGGAGAGAGAAATATATAGGTTAAAATGGGCGTAGAACAGACAAGTGCCACTTGCTTATGTTATATCGCTTGCGTAGGAAAGACCATCAAGCTATTGATTAGTCTATCCTAGCTTTTAGCTGGGGGAACGTGTTGGTAATTTGCCCTTCCTGCAGAATCACCCGAGGTTTTTTACCTTGTTTACCCCTATTTTTGTTGGCTGTAGAACTCTGTGCACTTTGCCCCTGCTAACTATGCATAAAGTGCTTGCACACTCCCTTGAAAACATGGTAATACCCCTGATTGGCAAATGTAATTTGCTTCTAAGTCCCTAGTATAAGATACTACATGTACCCAGGGCCTTTAAATTAAATGGTACTAGTGAGCTGGAGCACTTCTTTTACCATCCACTACAGTAGAACTGTAAAAACATGTCTCCAGTCCTCACACTGCATGCTGGATGTGTGGTTTTAAACTGCCATTTTGACCTTGCAAAGTAAACATTTTACGAGGCCTAAACCTTCCTTTTTAATACTTCCAAGTCAACCCTAAGGTAGTCCCTCAAACCTGTTAGGGCAGGGTGCATGGTATTTAAAAAGTAGGACATGTATATTTAATGTTTTAATGACCTGGCAGTGAAAACTCTTGTTGGAACTGGCATTTTCTGGTTGGCTGAAGGGATGCCCCCAGCCAGGCAGAACCTACCGCTCCCTTCAAGGGCGGGTGATTACACTTGCTTTATAACCTGTGCTCACACTTGGGTAGCTTGGCACTGAGCAGTCAGGCTCATATCAGAGGCAATGTGTAAAGCAAAGGCACAGCAGTCACTCGCGATAAATACACTGAGCATCACAAAAGAAACTTCACTGAGGATGTATGTAAATAACATATGTACTCAACACACATATTCAATCATTATTACATAAACATCAGGTACTTTTGGGCATAAAACACATTTGAAAATATTACTAGCAGTACTAGGCGTATTGTTATGATATCAATTTTATGCACATTGTGGACAATTCCTAATCTAATCCCTCTCCCACTTAGAAAGAGCACACTTATGCGGTATGATACGCTGTCCACCCCAGGCCCACTCTAGAAATCCTGATAATACAATCCCACACAGTTATAGAGTACACCCCGGGTTACAACAATATCAAAAATATGTACATGCAAGAAACTAGAACACTTTTTTGTAGCACCGTGGGCCGGAACCACATGAGTAAACCTGATGTCAAATGTATTGTGCTGTTGGCATGAAATCAACATATAAAGTGGCACTGCCGGCCAGTGTCATGAATGACAGCCAGTTCGCCGACTATCACTCCCACTTACACACTCACTCCGCACTGCTACACGGTGCAACAGGTATCAGCCCCGTGCGTACGGAACACTCTTGCACGCATACACACTCAACTCCCTAATGCGGTGCTACTGGTACCCAGCAGGTCAATGGATAACCCCCTGCACACTCTGTGGCCCCAGCCTCCCTCCACCCTCTAGTTCACCCCGATTGTTCTATACCCCTCCCCCTGGAGGGAAGATAACCAGCCCCTCCTCCCGGATACTAGGCCGCACACGGCCGAAGTCACACTCAGTCTGGGTCCTCGGGGAGCAGGTGGGGATATGTAGCAAGTTTTAATTAGGAAGTACATGTGAACAAGGGGAGTTTAGCAGCCACTCAGGAAGTTCACTCACAGGTCTCAAAACACAATGGAGTCACGCAGTCTCTTGACTCGCTTCCGACTGTCCTGGAAGCATTCCTTCAACCAAGTCAATCTCTCTCGCTGCTACCTGGTGCCAATATGTCTTCGGGAGGGGCCAAGTGTGGAGAGGGCAGTTATTCTGCCGCGATGAGGGTCAAAGGGGAACAACTGATGAATGTGGAGTAACACAGGGGAGCCTCTTGATGGGAGGAGGCGCACCGACCAGAACACGTTGATCAGGGTCGTGCCCAGGCAGTCCGGGCACAGCATCTGGTGTACGTTGGTCTGGGTCGCACCAGACACTTCAGGTCTCAAACACAAAGAGTTGCAAATTCCGTACCTCCCATTAAATGAGGCACAATTACTGGTTCACGTTGAGATGGGTTGCACCAGCCAATTCCGGTCACACACAGCGAAGAGTTGCAAATTCCACACTTCCCTGGAAATGTGTCACAACGTCCGGTGCACGATGATAGGTTACACCAGACTAGTCCAGTCACACACACACACAGGCGTAAGTTTGGCAGAGCCACATGAGATAGAATGAGGTACCACTATGGGTACACCCCCACCTCCGAGGGATGCACCCTGTAAATCGGACACCGCACCTAATGAGCATGCAGTTGGCGTGACGCACGAGAGAGATGCAACTTGATTTACTAAACGAGCCATGCAGAGTCCCGCAACTGGTAAATCCTCTCACCACCACTAGACTCTTATGAGTCTCAGGATCGCTGCAGTGCAGGAACCTCACACCTTAGATGCGGGCAAGATTTCTGGGGCTCTGCACTAGACAATCTGGTCTCCAGGCACAAGTCTTAGTTCTACGCTCACACCACGCTACCCTATGGGATTCAGTAGGCGATGTGGGCACCGCTCTCTAGATCTCACTGGTTGATGGTGTAGGTTCCTCGCAGGAGATCTTAGATGTCCCTGAGATCTCCGGGAGAATAGTAGGCATGCCGATAGGCCCTTGTAGAGCACACGTCAGGGCGCCACACTTCAGGAGGTCTTCAGCCCAGGCTAGCCACTGTTTAGAAAGGGCACGCGGTCGCCTTCAAGGGCGGTAATCCTTCATATGCACAACAGAGTCCTCTGGCAATGTGCACTACGCAGTCTGGGTTCTCCGGTCCCGCGTCCCCACAAGCGTATCTCACCCTTTGTTTAAGGATGGCACCAGTAGTGTCTATGAAGTTAGGGGTGGTTAAGGGGTTTCCCTTTGAACCACAGATGTCTCCCCTAAATTGTAGGCTTGTCTGCCATGGGGCCGAGGAATGCATATCTTAATCTTTCGTGGGGCCATGATCTGGTGGGGCCATGATTTAAGTGCGAAAACCTCTTTTTTCAATCTATCCCATCCAGCCCTGAAATGGCAGTGGTCTGTCATTCTAGTTGTGTACCCATGGTTTAGGACTGTCGCTTGGGAATGCACAGATGTGCTCCCCGACCCCTGGTGTCCACCGGAGCCAGGCACCACAACACACAAGACTCTTAGAGCATAGAAATGTCCATATTGTGTAAGTGGCATTTCTACATAAGTTATGCCAAAACCCCCTTTACCACTGGAAAGGGTTTGACATGGCAAATCCATTGATAGGAAACATCATGGGGCTATTCCACTGCAATCCAGTATTGCAGCCCGAAGTAATGTCACCACTTCCCCATGTTAACTTATGAGAAGAGCAAGCCTCATGGGTAGTGAAAACACACATATATTCCTCACTACCTGGGCGCACGTGTGCTAGTGCGCACATAGACCTTCGATAGCAGGTTGGACACGTAGTCCCCAGCACCAGGGGTGCAAGTGTGCCCTACCGAGTCTGCAATGGCAGAGTGGACACAGGTTTACTAATGCGGGTGTTAGTGCGCTAGCACTAGCCTGCGATGGACGGCTGTACACACAATCATGGGCACCATAGGTGCGGGTGCGCACATACAGCGCCCTGCAATGGTAGGCTGCTCATGAGTTTAATCATGTTAGAGGCCAGTGTGCACACACTGGTCTGCGGTGACAAGCCGGGCACATGGGCTTACCGAGGCCCTAGCACCTTAAGTGTGAGTACGCGCACACCACCCTGCCCGAGTCAGCTGGAGACGAGTTGACCCCCTATGGGTCCAATTGTGCACACCTGGCCTGCGACTGCATACCAGGCACCTTACCACTAACACCATGGGTGCAAGCGCGTGAACACAGGCCTGCAACAGCAGGCCTGACCCTGTTGTTATAACACCGGGGATGCAGGTATGCACTCACCAGTCCGCAATGCCAGGCCGGGCACCTATCCAATATGCCGTATGTGCCAGGGCCCACCCTCAAGCTTGCAACGGCAAGTGGACATATATTCGAAACAGCTTAAGGGCCGGTGCGCACACCCAGGCCTGTAATGGCAGGCTGGATGCGTAGTTAACACGCTAAAGGTGCAAGTGTGCTCTCCGAGGTCGGTGTTGGCAGACAGGCCCATGTTTCAGAACACCCGTGTCAGTGTCTCTTCCTTGCCTGTGTAGGAAGGTGCACAGACTTCCATGCTGCCTTAACAGTAAGGACGTGCTCCAAGCCCTGAAGCCACACAAGATAATAGGCCACACCCCAGGATTATACCATGGGAAGAGCCGAATTCCAAAGCATGGGAAGCCCCACATGGGGGGGGGAACATCCATATGTACCCACCTATTCTTCAGCCTACCACCCCCCTGCGCCCGTCAAGGCTTCCCTGGGAGGTTGCCCTCATGGTATAGGACGACCCACTCAGGGTTGGCTGAGGCGTAAGTGATGCCAACCTAGGCAGGTGTGCAATTGCGCCCCACAGGCCTGCAATGGCAAGCCCGATACAGGTTTGACAGGCTATCCGATGGGTGGCACACTCCGTGCTACGTCCCACTACTAGAAAGTGCCGTACCTGCCCCAGGTATGTGGTGTAGCTGTTTACGTGCGCGTAAAGGTATGGTACCTAAACCCATCGCGTACACACCACTTGCCTAATGCAGGCAAGGTAGGCGCATGCACCTTTCCTCTGCAGTACAGGGGGAAGGTCCCCAGATTCCTATGGTCATGCAGAGAGAGTCGGCAAATATTAGGAGGAAAAAGTGAAATGTTTCGGGGTAAATTCCTCTAAGAAGGGCCATGTCCAACAAATCTCCAGTCATTTTTCAATTTGGTAAGGCTAGCCCTCCCTATAGGTTAACACTGGTTTACATTATTACCTTTAATTAGTGTTAGATTTAGTTTTGAAGCCACTAGAAAAATCGTTCAGAACTAATTTTCTTAGAAATTTAAAATTCAACTTAATGGTCAAGTATGATTTTATATTACTATTTTGGAAATGACACTGTCTAAAAAAATGACTGCCATTTTTCTGCCTAAATCTAAAAGGCTTTCCTGCCAGTTTTCAGCTGTCACCTGACCCCCTGGTGACTCCCCTGTGGTGTGAAGGAAGTGGCCCTTAGGGGCCACCTGGGTTACTTACAACCACCTGCTTGGCCTTCCCAAGTAATGAAGAGTCAGTCAGACAATAGAGAATACAAACATACCTTTATTAGTAATACTCTGCAGAGGAGTCCAATCTGACCTGCACCCTAAGATGTCTGCCGAGGGACTGACTCCCCGACGGCTTGCAATGCATGATCATTCCTCCAAGAACCCCCCAACCACGCCCACAGTGGAAAGTTACCGGCCTGAGCCGAACATGAACAAAGAAGGCACAGAAGGATGGGCTACCACCTGCCAGATGGGTACATGTTATCGGCAACTCAAGGTTACCGCGCTGAGTCTCAGCGTCTCCTAACGTGGGAGCAGAACTACACACTCGGATAGGCATGCGAGGGCAGAATGGCCTATTCATTAGTAAGTCAGGATGCAGCCTTGAACAGGAAAGGAAAATAATAACTGAATACAATATTCTGCTGAGGCAAGCAGTGCAAATAATGAGGCCTAGTTCAGACACAGCCTAATAGGGATTACGAAATACAAAATGGAGTCACACTTGCTAACTAAAGCTTGCACGTTGCAGGGATAACTCAGTGGGTTGCATAACGTGAATACAAATGGCATCTATTTAGCCACACACTGCTAACCTAATGTAGCATGATACGAGTGTATAGCAGGAATTGGATTTTCAAATCTAACAGACCCTCCTTTTAGCAGGGGTGGCTAAATGCTTTATTGAGGCTATCCGGTAGGGATTTTAAATTTCTAAGTGGAAGGGAGAAAATGCATGCTCACTTCACGTCACAAGAAAGAAGAAAACAGCACATGAAAATCAACATCTACTTAGTACTCAAAAATACCTTCATCGATGAGCATGATATCCTGGATATCCTGCATCATCATTGCAGAGACCTTAGTATCACGTCCTGGCAACTTAGGGGTAGGTGTGAGCTTGCTCATACAATAGGTGCAACATGCCGGGAGGCAATTAATACATAGGCAACATGTGAAGATGACACCTGCGATAGTTATGAGGGCAAGTAGCATCTTCCAACCCCATGATGTCAGCAGATCCCAGAACCACCCTGTGAGGGACCATGAACCATTATCCTGATGGATATCTGAAGCAAGCCTGTGTAATTTCTGTATGGTGGAGTATACAATAGGGGCGTTGTCAGGAATGTAAACACAACGGCTGCTGCCGATGACGCTGCAAGCTCCGCCCCTATCAGCAAGGATAACGTCTAAAACCATCCGGTTTTGAAGAGCAACAAGTCTCGTAGCCTGAAGCTCGACTGTAATATTAGTCAGTATGCCTGCAGTAGTGTTAATGACTCCCTCAACTACTCTAGCAAGGCGACGGATATTACGACTATTGAACATGTGGCCCCAAAACGGCAAAATGCCCTTCATGATGTCAGTAAATTGCTGTAAGGAAGTATCCGTTTGATCTATATCTTCTGGATTGACAACTCTCCTGGCTCGATGCAAATGGAGATCCCTACACTGTAGCCTATGATCCTTGTGATAGTTGGATGGTGCAATATAAACAGGGGGCAAGAGAAAAGAGAGATAACACCGGCCAGACCATCCCCTGGGGAGCCAGGTATAGGCCTGCTCCCCGCAAACAAAGTATACATTTGGAGGTGTGAGCAAAGGTGGGTGCTACTATCAGTGTTCAATCGGTATGTATAGTTACAACTGCTCTGGCCTACCGGAATGTTCCCTGTACCTTCAACACAGAAACTGGCTGCTGTATTGATCACAGGGACGGGCATGGCTTTGTCTTCAGTTCTATTTCGTTCCTGGAAACATTTAAAATATTCAGTAACATTAAACCCTTGAAAATACAGCATTTCGTTTTGTAACCAAGTGCATTTTTATTATCCTCGAAAATATTCATACATGCTTCTGGATTTAGGGTACCCTCCTTTCCATCTGCCCCAGGTGTATATCCTTGATGTATCACTATATATTCCAACACTGCTTCGTAATCAGACTGTTCCATATTCATCGCGCCCGCATAATAGTGCATATACACCATAGAAAGCAACTGGAACCATGCCTCACAGCTACCCAAGTATGACAGGGCCAATGACACCAATAGATCGTTCTTGTGCATAACGGAGGGAAGTAACCCACATACCCAGCAATTCGTGGCATTAGTGGTACTGTGTACCTGATGAAGCATCTGCAAAAACGCGTTCTCGACATAGGTCTGTCTATGCCTCTCTTTGTGTGGGGCCAATGTAACAAATGAATGCTCAGATGGAGCTGGTGTAGTCCCTATCAATGTGTGCACAGGATGCTGTTCTTCTAAGTACCACACCACCCCGAATAGTGTTATTGTTACGATGAGAAGGACCACTACCACCCTACTCCCAGTAGACCAACTGGACCACACAGGACTATTCTGCTGTAATGGTGGGGCCACCAGAGGCTGTTCCTCCTTCATAAGTGCGCGGCCAAATGGGTACATAGAAAGAAACTTTAGGAATTGGAGCCACAAAAATACAACCGACCAGAGGGGTACAAATCTCCCAGTGTCCTTCAGAGCCTCACTGGTAGACTCCTATTGTTCATCAACAATGGTGCTATGAAGCACTCCCACGGGGGAGCTGCGCGATCGCAGCCCTTGCTGGAAAACAAATCCTCTTCTTTCAGGATAGAGCACTCTCCCTCCTTGGAAGACACCCTCAGCTAATCCTGTCCAGTGTGCAGGGCAATGCACCAGTGTAACTCACTCTAATCTAAAGCAGGCACCTTAGGCATAGCACCTACGCCCTAAGCTCGAGTCCTTCCCTAACTCCTGGACTGTCCAACTGGTGCACTGTTCTTCCTTCGGGGCCGCAGGTTGTACCTGGCAACCCCAGGCACTTCCTCATCAACAAAAAGGGGAGGAAATTCAGGCTCAGCAGGGCATTGAGACTCAGGTGACTGCGCACCAGAAGCAGGAGCATCCGGGGCGGCCCTTATCTCTGGGGGGACCGCCTCAAGTAAGGCCTCATCGCTTTCTTCGTCTGTCTGCGCTCACCTCAATCGGGCGTCAGAGAAAGGAACGAAACAGGGCACCCGCTCCCCTTCCTGGTCAGCAATGCCTTCGAGGGCCCACTGATCATACGGAAGTGGTAGAGGTACCCTTTTTACATGTGATGCATGCACCCAGTGCTTCCGGCCTTCGAGCTTCACTGCAGTGCGGGTGGCGAGCAGGACAATCGGGGGCCCTTTCCACCTCGGCTCCAGGCAGTTCTTCCGTTGAAAATTCTTGACCATTACAAAGTTTCCGGGTTGTAGCTGATGCCCGGGCCCCTCTGGTACTGGTTGCAGCGTGGCGTGAATCTGTTGGTGGACAGAACGAAGATCTTTAGTCAACTCATACAAATAGTCCACAAGTAGGGGGTACTCTATCTCGGAAAAGCGCTTGGGTCTTGGGACGCCCCAGATGTTGTCGGGGCGTCCAAAGACCACCTCGTACGGGGACAACCCTGTTCTAGAATGCACGGCCGCTCTTGTTGATAAAGCCAAAGGTAGAGCATCGGGCGGGCCATTGCAATCCTGTTCTTTCTTGAATCTTTGCTAACTTCAATTTGAGAGTACCATTGTACTTCTCAACCAAGCCTGCTGACTGAGGGTGGTTCGCTGCATGAAACTTCTGTCTAATATGCAAGCCTTTACACACCAATTCAATGACCTTTGAATTGAAGTGACTTCCGTTGTCACTCCAGATCACACGTGGTAATCCATAGCGTGGGAAGAACTCTTTTAAGAGCGCCTTCGCCGTCGCCATGGCCGTATTCTCCTTAGTGGGGTAAGCCCTCAATCCATTTACTGAATGAGCAAATCACTACCAGCACATACTTCAAATTGTTAACTCATTCCATTTCGATGAAATCCATCTGGGGAACCTCGAAAGGGAAGGAAGGCGGTGCAAAATTACCTGCGGGTGTAGAAGTACCTTTCCCAGGATTATGTTTCAGACAAATGATGCAGTGTTTCACTAAGTGCGTGGCTACCTTAGGGATATTATCATTTCGCCATACTGGGTCCAGTAGCTTACATATTCCTTTGGCACTAATGTGTGCTGGGCCGTGGGCCATGGTAACAACAGGGAGCACGTATGCATTGGGCAGCAACCATCTCTGTTTCCCAGACAAATTAGTCCAACACCCATCCTCGTCCAAACGCCCTATCCTCTCCTCCCATTCTGCCAGTTCATCTACTGTCGCCTCACTCTGTATTTCCATGACATTGTCTAATGTGTCCTCGAACATTCCATTGTCTGGAACCCACCTAGCGGGACCTGCCACGAACATCTTTTTCATCTTCGATCTAGATGTCTCGTTAGCTGTCTGATCTGCAAAAGCATTGCCCCTTCCAACATCGTCTGTTACTGCTTTTTGAGCGCTACATTTTATTATTGCCAACTTACCAGGAAGTATCAGTGCTGACAACAATCTATGTATCAATGGAACATGCTGTATTCGCAACCCATGGGAGGTCAAGAACCCTCTCTCCGCCCAGAGGCGCCCGAAATTATGGGCCACCCCAAAAGCGTACTGGCTGTCGGTGTAGACATTGACAGTCAGTCCCTCACTGAACTCGCAAGCCCTAAGGAGGGCAACTAACTCTGCAGCCTGGGCCGATTGGTATGGGATACGGGATGTCTCAACTACAGTGTGTAACGTTGTGATTGCATAAGCTGCAGTGGTAGTGCCATCTGGTAGTTTGAAACAAGAGCCATCGACATATAGTTCCCCTTGGGGGTCAGATAAGGGAACATCAGTCAGGTCTACCCGTCCCTTCGTTTCTTCCTCAGTCCGAAATAAACAATCATGGACATCATTGTCCTTTTCTTCCGAAGGGAAGGGTAGTAACGTGGCTGGGTTCAGAGTAGCACATCTTTTGATGGTAATGTGCGGAGCAACCAAGGTTAACTCATATCCAGTCAGACGTGCACTAGTAAGGTGCTGTGTCTTTGTCTTATTCAACAGTGTGTCCACAGCATGAGGTACCATGACTGTGAGATCCATATCAAGGACGAGCCCTGCCGATTGTCTGATGGAAACTGCCACTACCGCGGCAGCCCTCAGGCAGCTCGGGAGAGCTCTGGCGACGTTATCAAGAATAGCAGAGAAATACGCGCAGGGTCTCTGCTTACCACCAAAACCCTGTGTTAGAACAGAAAGCGCGCAACCGTCCGCCTCTTGTACATAAAGCACAAAAGGCTTCTGGTAATCAGGAGCACCAAGCACAGGAGCAGAGCAAAACGCAACTTTTAATTGCTCAAAAGATTGCCGGCATGCAGATGTCCAAGGCAAAGGTTCATGCATGTCTTTAGTGGTCAGGTAAAGGAGGGGTTTCGTTAGTAAGGAATAGTTAGGGATCCAATGACGACAATACGAAGTTATGCCAATAAACGCGCGTACCTCTCGTTGGGTCTTAGGAACAGGCATATTAGTAATAGCAGCTATGCGTTCAGGTGTTAGTCTGCGACCCTCCTTCGACAGTAGGTGACCTAAATAGGTGACCTCCTGTCGACAATATTGAAATTTCGAAAGTGACACCTTGTGTCCATGGTGTGCCAAATGTAACAACAATTTAAATGTGGCCTCTTTACAACCATCTTCAGTGTCTGAAGCCACCAGGAGGTCGTCAACGTACTGCAACAGCACATTGCCAGGGGGGAGTTCCAAAGAATCCAATTGAGCTTTCAAAGCTTGACTATAGATACTCGGACTTTCAGTATAGCCTTGTGGAGCACGGCAGAATCTAAAACTCCTTCCGGCTATTGCAAATCCAAACAGATGTCTGCTATTCTGTATGGATCGGAATGCTGAAGAAAGCATTCTTCAAATCGATGACTGAAAAGAATTTTGCAAACGGGGGAATCATTGTCAAAATTGCGGTAATGTCTGGGACTACAGGATACTGGGGGACCACTATCTTGTTCACCTCTCTAAGGTCAATTACGAAGCGGTAAACATCAGGGTGAGCATCAGAATAATCCAAGGGTGCCTTTTTAAGAATAGGAAGAATAGGGCTGTTACACACATTCGCCGCTGTCTCTTCAACCACACCAGACTTAATCAAATCCTGTATTATTTGCAATAAGGCCTTTTCTCCTGCCTGGGATATCTTGTACTGGGGAATACGTGGTAATACAGCATTGTCTTTGGTCTGTATAGAGACCGGTGGGATCTGGAGTAACCCCACATCTGTGTCTCCTGTAGCCCACAGCGTACGTGGCACATCCTGAAACTCAGCGGGGAGGGGGGCATCTTTTGCGAGGCATTGTTTGGCACGGGCCACGTGCGGTCCAATAGTCATGTAAACACCGTCTGGGGAACAAAATATTGTCGCATGCAACCTTTTCAACAAATCCAACCCTAACACATTTTCCCCACAATTTGACGTTAATAGAAATGGTGATTTAACCGTGAAGGGGCCAATAGTCAAAGCAAGAGGTTTGGAAATGGGGCTGACAACCGGCACGCCTGAGAAACCCACGAAACATTATTTTGGCCAGACAGAGCTGCCCCCCGGGACCAGTGAACGGGAAACAGAGCTATTCATAGCCCCTGTATCAATTAAGAATTTCTCGGTCGTACCATGCAAATCTGCGGTGACATAGGGTCCACACTGATCTACAGGCACCGGAACTGGTCCCTTACCCTGTACCTGGCTGTCCTAGCTGTGAGACATCCCTGTTACTTCTTCCATGTCATAGTCGTCGTGATAGTACTGTCTCCCTCGGGGATCGTCAAAGTAATTCCCGCTCTGTCTATTAGATGTGTCCTCCGATCGCATGTCCCCGCGGCCACCTCCTCCCCGTCCACGTCCTCCAAACCCCCCACCTCTCGGGGCCTCACCTCTCTGCGACAACTCCGGTAACTCATTCCGCCAATGTCCCTCCTGCTTGCAATATGCACATTGATTGAGCCCAAGGGGTGCATTCTAAGTACCACCCCTGTTAGTCCGGGGCAGCCGCTGGGCCGAACCTCTTCCTCTCCCTCTTCCTCTTGCAACTTGCTGCATCAACACCCTTGTCTTCAAATCCTTTGACTTTTTCTCCACCTTCTCTTTGTCCTCATTCTCTCTATGCTCGTAGTACTGTGCCATACTCAAAATTACGGACGGGGAAGAGGTGCTCCAAGTGCTTTCTGAAGCCTGCAACCTAGTCGCAATCTCAGGAAGCAAATTGGTCATGAACCTGCTGACAAACAACCGGACACCACCTTCCAATGACAGATCCTGGCCACTTAAGTCGAGAAACACCCCTTCAAACCTAGTAAAGAATTCAGACACACTCTCGTCCTTCTTCTGACGACATGCAGTCAACTTGTCCCAATCCACCCGCCTCGGCGGGATAAGGGAATGCATATAGGTGATAATGCGGCCCGGCAAAGCCAATATCTCCGCCCTCGGCTTGTCACCGGGCTTGCGGTCCTTATCCCACGCCCTGATCTGATCCCATGTTCCTCCCAATTCCACCACATGATCCTGTGTATGCACTTGCCTCCAAATATCCACCGGTACCAACAAGCCAAAAAACAACTCAATATCTGCTAACGTCATCACCGTGGAGGAGGCCGCCTCTGTCAACTCTTTATAATATGCAGTCGGGTTTTTCCGAGGGTCTGGCAACTGACTTTTAAGGGATATTACCTCACTCCTCTTCCAAGGAGTGTAGATCCACTGTTCCTGGAACCAAGCATCGACTCGCGGCCTAACTACAGCATTCGTGGAGTCGCGCAGTTCTGGTATTTCAGGATGATAAATGGGATGGACCTCTCATGGGGTACTGGGTCACCATCGTCGGAACCTTTTGGTGCAATCTGCCCCGACAACCCACCAATGTCGTTACATTGCTAAAAACCTCATTAGGAGCCATATCTGCAGCATATACCCTGTCCCGTATGTCATAGATAATCTGCGGTGCAATACCTTGAAAACACTGCTCCCACAGTCCTATTAGCGTGGCCGACATGTGCTTAAGGGCATGTTGCTGTATGAAGGGCTCATAATCTCTCATCACACTCCACACATCTTCCACACTATAGATCGGGTTCCGAGCCCACTGAGCCGCCTGATTCGCCACCATTTGCTTCTCCTCATCACCCACAGAAGAACGCACCAACACTTTGTCCATACGGTCTCTTGCTGCCGCCCAGTTCCCTTCATGTATTCCTCGTACAGGGGTCTCGCCATTCGGCAGTGCTAGGGGTGTCATACTTGAGGGAGAAAGAGCAGATGAGGAGACGGGTATCATCATGAAAGGAGACAATGCTGTAGGGGTGAAAGGGGGTGTAGCAGTAAATACAGAGTCAGTAGACAGAACAGGAGAGCTAACGGCTCCCGCTCCTATTACTGGCGTGAGCAGAGAGGAGGCAGGCGGGGCTGGGGCCGAAGCGGTTTGACTAGGAGCCGAGATACTAGGAAGTGTGGTACCAGAGGCTGGGGACTGAGATATGGGGACCCTTGGGTATATCCGCTCAGGAGCATAAGGTGGAGGAGGGCGAGAATTCAATAGCTCTTCAACGAAAACATCACCTTCCTCTCGTGACATAACATTTATCTGTCTGCAATCGAAACTTTCTATCTGCACATTCTATGCCTTTCTCTATCTTTGCCTTTTCATAGGCCACTGCTTTCTGCGTTATTGTTTGCTTCTGTCTCTTCCGGGCCTCTTTCTCTTCTGGGCCTCTTTCTCTGCTCTCATACGCCGCTGCTTTGCTTCCTTCTGCCATACTCTTAGAGAATCAAACATCGACTGCCTGCTCTTTTTAGCGAACAATTTGTCCTGCAAGAAATTCAATTTTTGCTCATCAAACGAGCCAGTAAGTGGCCACTGTAACTCAGTATTGTCCCTCGTATATTTATTCGACAATGTGCTAAACATAATAGGGCCAATACCATGTTTGACGTATACATCAAAATTTGGGGTACCCTCCGGAGGCGCAGGCTGACTCTCTTCCAGTCGAGCCTCAGTATAACAACACTGACATCCAAAACACCCCAATTTGCTTAAGCAAGGCATCTTAATGTAAGACACGTGCACTGTCCCTAACGAACAAGTATAGCACCAGCAACAGTAATATAAAGAAAAGATAAATAATAAAAATTATTCAGAAACCAAACCAAATGGTCCAAAGACCACTCCCCACAGTCCGGAGACTGTACCAAGTTCAAGAAGACAGGCTCAAGCCCCAGACCTTTTCAAGCGCTGGCCGAATTTCCAGTTGGTCTGGTAAACTGCTCACAAGCACTCTGTGCCTTTTTCAAGGGTCCTCAGACCCACCAAGTTCAAGACAAGACAGCCCGAAGACCATACCAAGACACAGCCCGTCGACTCGTGCCGTTCAAGCAAGGCAGTCCGAAAACTGCACCAAGACAGTCCAGAGACTGTACCAAGACACAGCCCGTAGGCTCGTGCCGTTCAAGAATGGCGCCATTTTCCAAGAATCATATCACTCACCTGGTGCACACAGGTTGAGTCAAGTTATTCTCCACTGCCGACTCTTCGGACCAAACGGTCAACTCCAAGGTTTCGCCTTCTCAGGACCCCAGCCGGCGACCACTAGACGAGGAGGCGCCGATCAGACGGGCGGGGCAGCTGCGAGAACCAAGCTCGATCGTGTGGGGTACCACGACCCGACCGACCAGACGCATCCCCGACCCTGCAACCCGATTACGGGCGAGCTGGATCACCTTGCGGGGTCCCTGTTCGGGCGCCAACTGAAGGAAGTGGCCCCGGGTTACTTACAACCACCTGCTCGGCCTTCCCAAGTAATGAAGAGTCGGTCAGACAGTAGAGAATACAAACATACCTTTATTAGTAATACTCTGCAGAGGAGTCCAATCTGACCTGCACCCTAAGATGTCTGCCGAGGGACTGACTCCCCGACGGCTTGCAATGCATGATCATTCCTCCAAGAACCCCCCAACCACGCCCACAGTGGAAAGTTACCGGCCTGAGCCGAACATGAACAAAGAAGGCACAGAAGGATGGGCTACCGCCTGCCAGATGGGTACATGTTATCGGCAACTCAAGTCTCAGCGTCTCCTAACATGGGAGCAGAACTACACACTCGGATAGGCATGCGAGGGCAGAATGGCCTGTTCATTAGTAAGTCGGGATGCAGCCTTGAACAGGAAAGGAAAATAATAACTGAATACAATATTCTCCTGAGGCAAGCAGTGCAAATAATGAGGCCTAGTTCAGACACAGCCTAATAGGGATTACGAAATACAAAATGGAGTCACACTTGCTAACTAAGGCTTGCACGTTGCAGGGATAACTCAGTGGGTTGCATAACGTGAATACAAATGGCATCTATTTAG
Source organism: Calotriton arnoldi (assembly GCA_963921515.1). Taxonomy (NCBI): domain Eukaryota; kingdom Metazoa; phylum Chordata; class Amphibia; order Caudata; family Salamandridae; genus Calotriton; species Calotriton arnoldi. Next base: position 1,341,815 of record CAWUFW010002509.1, read on the forward strand.
CCACACACTGCTAACCTAAAGTAGCATGATACGAGTGCATAGCAGGGATGGGATTTTCAAATCTAACAGGTGTGATGTGGTTTTCTACAAAATAGTGGACAAACAGCCCTGGGTATGGGAAGGGGACTCCTCCCTTGACAGGATGGCCTGGGGAGCTGTGCCCAGCCCATTCCTCAGCTTCCAAGGATGTCAACCTTGTTGCTGACATATGAAGCTCACGCCTAGGCCTGCCTTCCCTTTCTCTCTCTAGTCAGTGGGAGGAGAGGAACTGACTATAACTGGTTTAGAGGGTGGACAAAGGCTTGAACTCTGCCCACAGGCGGACACTGGGCATAAATGTGGTCCCCACAGAGCTCTTGTAAGAACACTCCTGGACCTGTGAAAACCTGAAGAAGGGCTGCCCTGCTGTTTGAAACCCAAAGGAAGACTGGGCCTTCTTGCCTTGAACCCAGGACACCAGAAGTGACTTCAAGGATCATTTGGTTGACCTGTGTGAGCTACAAGGATACCACAAACGTCCAGAGATTCTTTCCCTTCAACTGCCTAGTTGACCAGCACCAACTGGACCTTCCCTGGACCCTGCTGCTGGCCTCTGATAGAGTGAGTCTTAATCCCCAAGTGTTGCTCCCCAGGTCCTGGACCTTTGCCTGGTGTTAGAGTGTACTCCCCCTGTCCCCCAAACTGCAAGAAATTGGACTTAAAATCCTTTTGCTAACTTTCTGCCTGGAGTACCGACGAAGACCGTTATCACCGTTGAAGCTGTAGTTGTGGATGTTGAATCACCGGTTGGGGTCAACTTGCAAGTTTGCCCCGCTGAAGGAGATTTGACCTCCAGGATAATTTCCAAGTCCGAACGTAGAAGGCTTCACTGAGCCCCTCGCCAAGCCTAATCAAGGCCTTCTTGGGCACAGACGTCTGAGCTTTCCTGCTTTCGTCGGCGACCGCAATGGAACCCTGCACTTCAGCAACCCACTGTGGTCAAGCCCTGCTTCAGATCCATCTTGCAGCTTGCCCTGCTGACTCGTTGATGACCAGTTTTTCTCCATAAAGGTTTCTAAGTCCAACGATAAACTTTTCACCGGGACGAACCTGGTTCCTTTATCTGGCCCGTGTTTCGTTGCGGTTTGCCTTAACTTTTGACTTTGACCTAGCCAGCGTGACCAGATCATCGTAGTTGGTACTTAGTGCTTTTTGTTGCTCTTTTTAATTCTAACTTTAAAAATTGATATTTCTGGTTCATATTGGATTTGGTGTTATTTTCTTTATTACAATTTTTCTCTCTTTTTCTAAATTGGTTTGGAATTTTCTTGTGTTGTGTTTTCACTTTATTACTGTTTGTGTGATGCATAAATACTTTACACATTGCCTCCAAGTTAAGCCTGACTGTTTTTTGCCAAGCTGCCAGAGGGTTAAGCGCAGGTTTATTTTGTTACTTTGGTGGTTCAGTCTGACAAGGATTACAATTATTTGAAGTGCATTCTCACCCCCTTTAACTAATACTCCAAATTCTTAAACTGACCTTCAGGTTTTTAAAAAGCACCTGCGGTTTCGTTTTTTTCCATTAGTAATGGCACCATCATTCTTCAAGAAAATATTGCTAGCCAAAGCAATTTGCTACATACCAAGACATTAGGCCATCCTACGGTCAGTCTAGGGAGCAGCGGAAATGCTGGCTCAAGCCATCCGAGCGTGCTTTCATGTGATGGCCACTGTTAGGTGTTCAGAAATTGAGAGGGGCATCAGAGCACCAAGTTGTTAGAAGGTTGGAAGACAGCATGGCTACTCTGACTGACTGAGAGTTCCCTCAGTAAATTCATCCCCTTTGCTCCTCCACGGCTGCCAGAAACAGAGAAGTGTCCTCATTTGTTTGAATTCAGCTACATTGATAAAGGACCTTCCAGAAACGCATGCCTGCACCCATGAATTTGGATGATAGAGGCATTCAGAGAGACTCCTCATCCTACTCACATAGGATATGGACTTCAGAACTCCTTCCAGTTCCACAAGTGTGTGGAACAGAAGGCACCATGGATTATATTGTTTGATAACCACATTTGGAGGCTTGAATCCTGTGTATCATTAATGATGGGCAGTTAAGGGTGGTGCCCAACTCATGAGACCTATGAATGCTTCCTACCTGCACTAAAGATGAATAGTACCACTAGAGACTTTGGTGTGCTTCCACACTCTAAATTGGATCAATGGAAAATTCAAAAGAGATGGTTCTACAAGGCCAAGTCATTATGAATGTGCCCGTAAACTGGCATATGATTCCTGTTGTATTGTGCTCTAGGAGAATAGTCTAGTCCACATTATGGTCCAGCTGTCTTAAATTGCAGCATATAGAAAGGCGTACTGTAATCAAGTGGTCTCTACGACTTATACATGGAAGCCCTTGGGTGGCTGGGCACTCAGACAAATTCACAAATCAAGTATGTATCTACTGTGTTGATACCCCTGGTAGGGTAAAAGACACTTTCAAAGACTAATGTCACATCTTAGTGAGGGGATTTGCCTACAGCCCTTCTGAGCACTGCTGGTAAATGTAAGGGACCTATATTCTGCTAACAGGACTTATTTACAGAGTATTAAGTCTCAATTGGCTCGTACAACAGTTTACTCTCTGAAAGCTGTATTAGACTCATTTGCGCCTATGCCACAAAGAAACAAGTGTAAAGAGAGATCTTGGGTTACTTTCAGAAACAAAACTATCAAAAGCTAAGGCATATAAGGACCTCTGGCACTGTAGCTGCGAAAGCAACACATTGCCAGGTCTTCTTAGTTCTTCAATGTGCTTCGAGACAATAAAGCAAGAATCATGGGCAGGAATTAAAGAATCTCTTAAGCTGAGCCTCAGTACCCAGTGCTAGATCCTGTATAGCAAATTTAAGACCTATACAAACATGTCACCTTAAAAGGGTACCAAAACACAGAATCAGAGTGAAGAATGTAAAGGGACCATGGATCAAATGCTAAACAAATTGGAATACTTTGAGAATCAGACAATGACAGCTGCCTACAAGCAGCACCACAATGTAAACCCTTTACAATTTGGGAAGGCCATAATTACGGTCTGGAGAAAAGAGCAAATGGAGTAGTGTTCATGTTGTCTTGGTGACCTCTATAGACTCTCTGATTTCTTTCATGAAAAAACATTTTGGGAATCTGATTCGAGAGAGTCCACAGAGGTGGTTCAAAATCAAGCATCTCAGCTACTCAACACAAGATATCTTCTAAAGGCCATGCAGTTGTGAGTTTACCTTGTGTGATGCCTCGGAAGGAGGGCAAAGCCACTTTATCTGGAAATGCCACTTGTTGAGAACCGTAGGAAGTTAATCTTCACTGTAGAAATTGTATGTTTAATTGTGCATTACTTAGTTTCAGATGATCCTATCTACTCTTTCGAGAGCAGATGAGTCTTTCCACTGTCTTGAGACCTCAGGCTTATTTTGCCCCACTCATAGAGTTAAACTCTCTAGCAAACGTATTTTCTGTCTGGTTGAACCTTAATTTGGTTCTGCCTTTAGAGGCTTTACGTGGGGACACCAGCTGCTTAACTTCCCCTGACCTCATTTGAATCCTCAGCTCAGCATTAGTCAATTTCCCTTCAGAGGAAATTGAATCCTATTCTATTTGCATATGATAATATTTAAATACCTTGCCTTTGTATTTGCTATTTTGACTTGCTCTGGATTCTACAAAAACATGCTTTTATAAGTTTATTATTGATTTATGACAAATTTTAATGATTAGAGATTGTAACTTTGCTAATCTGCTAAGAAACCTTCATGGTTTGCAAATCACCTCTTCTCTGTAATTATCGTGGAGCCTCATTAGGTTCTCTGTCATTGATGTACTGTTGATGAGTTGATGTTAAGCCTCAATTCGAGACAAAGGTCCATCTACTCAAGTGCAGGTTGTACTAGAATTTGCATCAAAGATTTGCACGGTGCAAACCACATTCAGCGCTGCTTCAGTCATGAGTTTATAAAACAAAAAGGATGTGACACTGAAGTCAAAGATCAGCAAAAAGAAAGGATGCATTAGTGATGGACTTTTACATTTGCAATAGCTTTTAGCAACAAGTTCTAGCTTGCATTCTACATGGAAGAGATTGCAGTCGTCCTAGGGACCCTAACTACAGAGAATCAAGGTTCACATGAGACGGTGTAAATTAGAGAAGCTGGCCATGTGGAAAATAAATTTTTTACGCCAGTTAACAAAAGATCTAATCATCAATGATTCTGAACAGCAAAGATACTGTATTATATCAGAGGTTTGTGGTACACATGGCTAAACAGTCTCTCGTTGTCTTTAAATATATATATCTGATAGAGACTTGTAGTTGCAGATTCCTTATCTTATAATATTCCCCAGGTGTCACTCTGGATCCAGAAAATCTTGAGCAGTAAGTACCCCAGCGTGCCGGTAGGTGGCACTAAATGACCCAGCGTCGTCTGCGCCTGATGTGATGTGCACGAAGTCTATATAGGCGCCACTCCAGCGCGCTGACATTAGTTCTTTTCTTTCCATATCCACAGCGAAGATCAGGAAGAGCTACCCCTTTTAATTTTGACGACTTTTTTGACATTTTATCACGCTTTTTTTGAGCATTCTGCTATGCATGTTCTAGGGATGTCCCCTAAAAAGCCAGTTTGTCTCAGGCAAATGTCTGTGACGGACCCACATCGGATTAGTTTCTGGTGCTGGACTTCGACTCCAGGAACTATCCAGACTACCGCACCATGAATCCAAAGGTGATTCAGGACAAGGAGACAAAGCTTCTGGCGGCTCAACATTAGAAGACTGTGCACCGATCCAGGTTCTTGCCGCTTAGAGGACCCGAGCTTACTCTTGAAGTTGTTTCCGTCGGTTGTCATTGAGGTCAAAGATGTCGTCGGGTAAGTCCCACAAACACAAGAAGTCAAAGCACTCGTCAACTCAGCGGACGAGGCGCAGGAACGATGCCACAATTTGAAGACCTGCGCCTGCACTCCACCCAAGGAGCACAAGTCTGGGGCCGCTTAGCTCCTCCCTGAATTTACTGGAGCCGGAGTGACCCCCTCCCTAATCAAGACGTTTTATAAGGCTATGCACCTCATATCTGGGCATACGGACGCCTCTGGGGTGCCTTTGGCCCACATGGGTCTGGGAGACCCACCAACCGGACTTCCACTGGCGGGTTCGCCCTCAGCACCAGTCAGGCACTCTAGATCCATTTCCAGATCCATGCTGACCCTGGTCGCACATCCACGACCTTTACATGTATTCGGCCGTGTGGCGCCATTCCTGGTGCTACGACAGGTCTCAGCAGTGCCAAACCCATAGTCATTTCCGACTCCGACACAGAGCTGGACCGGCGTCTTCCGATGTTGACACCGGTGCCAACCAGACCCAAACGCCTATCCAAGTCGGAGACTGGTCCTTGGCAGGCCCTGTGAGGATTTTGGCTGGGGTGGATCTGAGGATCCTGATGGTTACCCTGACCAGTATGAAGACCATTTTGCACAACTGCATGACGACAAATTTTATGAGGAGCTGGTGGATTCCAGTGGTCTGGAAACCTCACAAGACACTGGCCTGGTCGTTCCTCCTATTGTGGAGGAGGAGAGCGAAACACATATAACAGGAATCACCCATAAACCTAAAAGGACCAGGGTATAGCTGATATGATCAACAGTGTCCATAACACAATATTATGATTCGTTCAATAAAATGTATTGTTAATGGGCACACATCAATAAATGTGAAAAGAAAGATATGGCCAAAATATGTCAGAATGAATTCATATATATTTGATCTGATAGAGACTTCTAGCTGCCGATTCCTTACCTTTGAATTTCCCCAGGCATTAGACTGGATCCTGAAGATTTTTCATGAGCGGTATCTTTGCGCTCCGGTAGTTGGCATCGATGTGCTCCGCGGGGCGTCAGCAGTGTCGTCCGTGCCGTAAGTGAATTCCACGTCACCTTTATCGGTGCCACGTTGGCGTGCTAAGTCTTTTCTTTTCTTTACATGCCAGCCAGCACTGATCCGAGAGAAGAGCTACCCCTCTGTCAGTTTTTGACAGGATTTTTGCGACATTTTGTCAACCTTTTTTCCTCCTGGTGTGTCAAGGATGTCATCGAGGAAGACAGGTTTTACACTCTGTGGCGCCTGGCACCGCGCCATTTCGGTGATGAACCCGCATCTTGTGTGTTTGTGGTGTCTGGAGCGTGGTCATGACTCCAAGTGGGTCTCTGCCTGCCGGGCCATGGCGCTGATGGCTTTGAGGGAGCGGTCCCTAAAGCTTCTAGCAGCCCGGCATGCAACTCCGCTGAAGTTACGGCCCTGCTTGAGAGGAAGGTCTCTGGACCATTCCAGGAGTGTGAATTCCTCTTCGTCCCGACTTAAAACCTTCGGGCATTAAGGTAAGAGGCACAAAAAACACAAGAAGTCAAAGGAACATCGGTGTTTGAGGCCTGGTTCCTCGGAACCTGCACCTGGGCCAACTCCACACCTCCCCAGTTTTTCGGGATTCGGAGTGACACCTACTCAAATGAAAGAGGTCTGTGAGGCCATGCGTCTCATTTTTAAGTGGCCGGACCCCTTTGGGCCCCTTTTGGTCAGAGGGGGCCCCATCTGGTTCTGCGCCTGCGGCTCCTGCCCCGATGTGCCCCATGGATCTGGTCATGGATCCAGACCGGTGCCGGTCTTGCCACTCTTAACTTACCTGCCAGTGGGTTAGGTGCCGATGTTCTCTGCGCCCCTGAATCTGAATGGAGCCAAAGCTGCATCGACTGACACCAATTCCGGTGCCGACAGGACCCCCATGTCCCAGGTCAGAGCCTGTGCCCTATTCCGAAGGGTTAGGCCTCTGGGTGGAATGGAAGGGGTCGCTGGACCCTTTATAATACCAGCCTTATGATCAGGATATGGACTGGTGTGAGAAACGGGGAGATGCCAGCGGATTGGATATGTCTCCAGATACTGGCATGCTTTCTCCCCGTACCATGGCTATGGAGGAGGGAGTTACATATGCAATGGTTGACCTCATGGCAGTCAAGACCAACATCTTGACAGAGGTGCTGCAACTGGGAGTTTCCTCCTCGGAACCCCTACTCCCGTTCAGCTAAGCCCTCACTGTGAATATGACAATAGCCCTCCGCCTCACTCCAGGGTACCCAAATTTCCTCACCCAACACTCTACCTGGAGAGCTTGGTGGACCAAGCCTCCACTTCCGATGGCACGATCCCTGCCTCCCCCGCTGGACAGGAGATCCAAGAGGCTTGACAGCTTGGGAAAGAAAATGTTTTCTTCCGCCAGCCTTGCATTACGGTCAGTGAACACCGCATGCTTATTGGGCCGCTACTCCCACACGCTGTGGAAAACGGCTGCCACAAGTCCCGGAGGAGGCCCAGGCCATTCTCTTCCAAGCAGTTATAGACTGGAGAGACGCAGCGAAGTTCACTATATGTTGTGGCTTAGACATAACTGACTCGCTGGGCAGAGCAGTTTCATCAACAGTGGCCCTCAGACGCCACGTATGGCTATGAATGTCTGGCTTTTCAGGGGATCTCCAGACTTCCCTCATGGACATGCCCTTCAATGGCACCCATCTCTTTGGAGATAAGGCACACTCCGTGCTGGAGAGCTTTAAGGACGCGCTGGCTACGGCCAAGTCCTTGGGCCTTTCGGCTGCCCCATGTCAACTCCAGGCTGCCTTGCGCTCCTTTCGTGGCCACGGAAGGGCCTTTAAACCCGCCAACCCTATCCCAGCCACCCAGCCACGCAAGCTTCCCAGCCTCTGTGTGGACGAGGACGCAGTTCCTTCTGGCGTCGTGGGTTGGGTAGCCAGCAGTCTGGTCCAGCCACCACCCCTCCCCCAGCAGCTGCAGCCTCCAAACCTTACTAATCTTGCCCTTTTAGATCATGGGCGTCCAGTTGGTGGCAGGATCCGATATGATATCACCTCCACCATTAGCAGTCCATAACATCAGACAGGTGGGTTCTGTAGATTATCCAAACAGGCTACTCCCTCCCCTTCAGACTACCCCTCGCTTCAGGCCTTTATCTTGTGACCGGCTGATAGAGGAACATTTGTCTCTGCTCCGCAAGAAAGTAATGGCTCTCTTGGCCAAGGAAGCCATAGAGAGGGTTCCGGTGCCAGAAGTAGGATGTGGTTGCCATTCCCGCTACTTTATGGTCCCCAAAAAGGACAAGGGTCTGCCTCCCTTTCTTGGTCTCCGAACCCTCAACTACTTCCTCAAAAAGAAGTTCAAGATGCTCACATTGGCTCAAGTCTTGTCTGCCCTGGACCCAGGAGACTGGATGGTAGTGTTGAATTTGCAGGGCGCCTATTTTCACATCCTCGTCCTGACTGCCCATTGGCTCTACCTGCCGTTTACAGTAGGCCGCAAGCATTTTCAGTTCACCGGGCTCCCTTATGGCCTTACCAATGCCCCTCAGGTGTACACCAAGGTGATGGCAGTGGTGGCAGCTCATCTGCCCAGGTTAGGGGTACCAGCCTTCCCCTATTTTGATGACTGGCTGCTGAAGGCGAGCTCGCCCCAGGCTGCCGTCTCCCACCTCGAGCCGAAGTCACATCTGACTCCCTCTCAGATGCTCCCTTTCATCTGAGCTGTTCTGTACACAGTGCAGTTTCGGGCGTATCCTCCCGAGCAGAGAGTCCAGAATATTCAGGCTATGATATCGATGTTTAAGCCTCTATCCTGGGTTTCGGTGAGACTGACTCTGAGGCTGCTGGGATTCTTGGCCTCCTGCTGTTGAAGCATGCCAGATGGCATTTGCGGGCTCTGCAGTGGTACCTGAAGTTCCAGTGGGTGCAGCATTAGGGGAATCTCTCCGACATGTTCCAGTTCTCGGAGGAAACTGCAAAGGACCTGCACTGGTGGCTAACAAACCGCTTTTGGGTCAGAGGCAGACCTCTCCCTTCCCCAACCGTATCTTACAGTAGTGACAGATGCATCACTCCTGCGATAGGGCGGCCATTTGCGGAAGGTGGAGATCAGAGGACTCTGGTCTCCGGCAGAATCTGGACTCCACATCAACATGTTGGAGCTCCTTGAGATCCGACTGGCATTGAAATCCTTTCTACCCTCCATCAATGGAAGGCTTGTGCAGCTGCTCACGGACAACACCAGCATCATTTGGTACTGCAACAAACAGGGTGGGGCATGTGGACCCTCTGTTAAGAGGCCCTGCGTCTCTGTACATGGGTGGAACAGCAGGGCATATCCCTGGTGGTACACCACCTGGCAGGGTCTCTGAATGCCTGAGCGGATAAACTCAGATGGCAATGCCTAGCGTATCACAAATGGTGTCTCCGCCCGGAGGTGACGTAAGGTCTCTTTCAGCTGTGGGAAGAGCCTTGGTTAGATCTGTGCGCTTCCCCGAGAATGTGCAATGTCAGCAGATTTGCGCGGTGCAGTTTCCAAGGCGGCTCTCGCTCGAAGACGCTTTTTGTCTCAGGCCTCCTGTGTGCCTTTTCTCCCATACCACTTCTGCCCAGAGTTTTCAAGAAGATCAGGAACGACCGGACCCAAGTCCTTTTTGTGGGTCCAAATTGGGCACCGAGATTCTGGCATCCCGAGCTACTTAACATGAGTGTCGATCCTCTGTTTAGCTGCCCCTTCGGGAGGATCGTCTGTCGCAGCAGCAGGAGGGGTCCTTCACTCTGAACCTGTCAACTCTCCGCCTTCTTGCGTGGAGATTGAGCGGCAGCAGTTGATAGCTTCCAACCTTCCTCCCGAAGTCTGCAATGTTATTCTGGCAGCCAGGCATCCCTCCACCAAGATGCTTATATGCCTGTCGTTGGAAGCGATATGTATCATATTATACAGAAAAGTCAATTGACCCACTATCTGCCTCCCTTTCTGAAATTTTGCTTTTTATTCTTACCCTTGCCCAGCAAGGCTCTGCTTTTGGCACTCTGAAGGGTTATCTTTCTGCTCTGTCCGCCTTCTTGCGGCTGCCTGTTGAACCCTCTTTATTTAAGTCCCCTATTGTAAATAGATTTTAAAGGGCCTTGTACATATGTTTCCCCCTTCTCCTTTTATTATCTCCAGTGGGACCTTAATTTGGTCCTCAAATTCTTGTTGTGTGCTCCTTTCGAGCTTCTTCACTATTGTCCCATCAATCTGCTCACCATCAAAACAGCCTTTCTTGTGGCAATTACATCAGCCCAGAGGGTGAGTGAACTGCAGGCGTTATCTTCCAAGCCTCTATTCTTATCAGTTTATTCGGACAAACTGATTCTTCCCACTAGGGCCTCTTTCCTGCCAAGTGGTGACACCGTTTCATGTGGGCCAATCTGTCACCGTGCCCACCTACTATGCTCCTCCAAATCCCTCTAAGGAAGAGGAGCGACTCCACCGTCTGGACCCAAAAAAAGCATTGTCGTTCTACCTTGACCTCACAAAAGAGTTTTTGTTGGATTGCCAACTCTTTGTGGGGTATCAATCAATCAATCAGGGTTCTTGTAAAGCGCAACTACTCACCCATAAGAGTCTCAAGGTGCTGAGTGGGAGGGAGCTGCGGTTCAGTTGAAGACCCAGGTTTTGAGGTCCTTCCTGAATTGAGGCACCAACTGTGATTGCCTGAGATGTGAAGTTCCATGTCTTCGCGGCGAGGTAGAAGAAGGTTCTTCCTCCAGCTATAGTCTTGCGGATCTGTATGACGGCGGCCAGGGCCAGTTGGGCTGAGCGGAGATGCCTGGTGGCAGTGTGGAAGGAGAGGCAGTGGTGGAGGTATGCAGATCCGGCATTGTGTAGGGCTTTGTAGGCATGCATGAGGAGCTTGAAGGTAATCCTTTTGTTGATAGGTAGCCAGTAAAGGTCTCTCAGGGGACAGTGATGTGGCTGCGGCGGGAGATGTTCAGCATGAGTCTGGCGGAGGTGTTCTGGATGTTCTGCAGTTTCTTTAGAAGTTTCTGGGTGCTGCCTGCATAGAGTGTGTTACCGGCGTCAAGTCTGCTGCTGACGAGCAAATGGGTGACTGTTTTCCTGGACTCAGTGGGGGTCCACTTGAAGATCTTCTGAAGCAGGCCAAGAGTGTGGAAGCAGGAGGACGAGACAGCGTTGATTTGGTGGTTCATTGAGAGCGAGGAGTCCAGGATGATGCAGAGGTTTCATGCGTAGTCCGTGGGTGTAGGGGGGTTCGAGCACTGCAGACCACCAGGAGTCGCCCCAGGTGGAGAGGGAGGAGCACAGGATGAGGATGAGGTCTTGTCTGAGTTGAGCTTGAGGCATCTGTCCTTCATCCAGGTGGCGACAGCCTTCATCCCGTTGGGGAAGTTGCTCTTGGTGGCTGTGGGTTTGTCTGTGAGAGAGAGAATCAGCTGGGTGTCGTTGGTGTAGAAGATGAGTCAGTGGCTTCTGATGACGGCTGCAAGCAGGGCCATGTAGTTGTTGAAGAGGGTGGGACTTGGGGAGGATCCCTGAGGCCCTCTACAGCTGATCTCTGAAGGTTTTGAGTAGAACAGCTGAAGTCGGACTCTGCGTTCGGCCGGTGAGGAAGGAGCGGATCCAATCTAGGGCTTTGTTGCAGATGCCGGCGTTGTGGAGTCTTGCACAGAGGCTGAGGTGGGAGACGGTGTCGAAGGCAGCTGAGAGGTCTACGAGGTTGAGGGCGGCAGTCTTGCCTCAGTCGAGGAGGGTGTGGATGTCCTCTAGAAGTGAGGAGAGCGGTCTTGGTGCTATGGTTGCTTCTGAAGCCCGACTGGGAGGGGTCCAGGATGTGGTTAATTTTGATGAACTCAGAAGGTTGGGCTTTGATGGCTTTCTCGATGAGTTTAGCTGGGAAAGGGAGCAGGGAGATGGGTCTGTAGTTCTTGAGGTCCGTTAGGTCGGCAGGGGGTTGATTTCTGTGTGTTTCCAGTCTTCTGGGATGGTGGCAGACGTGATGGAGCAGTTGATCGTGTGGCAGAGCTCAGGTGCGATGTAGGTGCTGGCTTTGTTGAAGATGTGGTTAGGGCAGGGGTCCGAGGGGGCTCCGGAGTGGATGCTCTTCATGATCCTGAGGGTGTCGTCAGAGGTGAGGTTGGTCCAGTTGGGCAGGGTCTGCTGGGGTCAGGAGCCATTGGGTGCGGTGGTTGCGGGTGTGGTCGGTGGGTCTCAGGTTGCGAATCTGTCGTAGATCTCCTTGATCTTGCGGTGGAAGAAAGTGGTGAGGTTGTCACAGAGGTCTTGCGAGGGCGGAATGCCAGCTGTCTCTGTGCTGGGTTTGGTGAATTCTTTGACCACGGTGAAGAGTTCTTTGCTGTAGTGTGCATTGGTGTTGATGCATTCATGTATGGCTGCTTTCTTTGTTGTTCTGATGAGGTGGTGGGGTGCGGTGACTGTGATTTTGAAGGCTGTGTGGTCTGCCATGATCTTGCTGCTCCTCCATCTTTTCTTGAGCCCTCTGCAGGTGCGCCTAGACTCTTGGAGAGCGGGAGAGAACCAGCTGGCTTTCTTGGAGGGCTGCTTGCGTGAGAGTTTCCTGAGGGAGCCAGTGTTTCGGCGCAGTTGGAGATCCAATGGTGGAGGTTGCAGGCTGAAGCGTTAGCGTCCGTGGATGACGGTGGTAGGGTCTCGCTGAGGAAGGTGGTGAGCTGGTCTTCGGTGACCTTGTTTCAGCTTCTGCTAGGATAGCGGTGGGCGTGGTGACGTACGGTTTGGTGAAGGAGAAGTGGACGTGGTGGTCGGTCCAGTGTTGCTCGGGGGTGCAGCTGACGGAGATGTTGTTGCTTGCTGTGAAGATGGGGTAGAGCGTGGGTCCTGCTGAATGGGTAGGAGAGGTGACCAGTTGCTTGAGTCCGATGGTGGCGAGGTTCTCCAGTAGGGATGAGGTGTTGTGGTCGCTGAGGTTGTCCAGGTGGAAATTGAGGTCGCCGAGGAGGATGTAGTCTGTTGAGACGGGAGCGTGGTGGACGATGAAGTGGGCTATGGCTTTGCTGAGTGGGGGGGCGGTGTCTGGGAGGTCTGTAGACGAGGGTGCCATGGAAGGTGGCATTTGGGTTGGTCTTGATCTGGAAGTGGAAGTGTTCCATGTTGGGCGAGTGTTCGTCGGAGCTGGTTGTGTGGTGGAGGGTGTTTTTTGTGTACGATGGCGATGCCTACTCCCTTCCGGTTGACGCGGTCCTTGGGGATGATTTTGTAGCCTTCCGGGATGGCTGCTGCGCTGTCCGGGGCTGAGGTGGGGTTCATCCAGGTTTCTGTGAAGAAGGCAACGTCGGGGCGATGGAGTCGAGCAGGTCCTAGATCTCCACGGTGTGTCTTTTGAGGGAGCGGGTGTTGAGTAGGATGCATCTGAGTTGGTCGATTCTTGAGGGATGTGTGGTCGGTGGGTCTGGTGTGCGGAGGCAGGAGAAGTCTCAGTTGTGGCAGGAGAACGGGCCTTGGGTGTTCTTCAGTGAAGGTAGGTGACAGGCGGTGGAACGTCCGGAGTTGAGAGCGTGGAGCGTGCTGGCGTCATAATGGTGGAGGCTGCAGGAACCAGGGTCCATGCCGCTGGGCACGGTCCATGTGCGGATCGGGCGCAGACGGGCTTGCCTTTGGCGCACCTTTAGAGCGCCGCTGGTGCGCCTGCTGCGTACGGCTGCCATTAAGTAGTGTTGGGGAGTCGGGAGGGCTGGACTGCTGGGAGGCAGGAAAACGGTGCTTGGCAGGGGGCGGGCCGTGGGGAGGAAGCAACGGCGTGGGCGGGAAAGGGGGAAACCGGAATGAAAGTAAGGACAGAAGTAAAAACAAGAGGCAGCACAAAGTGATATAGAAAAGTCAGTAAAGAAAGTAAAGAAACAGTAATAGAAAAGAAATAAGAGTGGACAGAACGGCGCTTGGAAGGGGCGGGCCGTGGGGAGCGAGCAGCGACGAGGTCAGGAAGGGGGGAAACTGGAGTGAAAGTAAGGACAGACGTGAAACAAGAGGCAGCACAAAGAGATACAGAAAAGGCAGTAAGGAAAATAAAGTAAAGAATGAACATTAATAGAAAAGAAATAACAGTAGACAGAACAAGCGCTCACCACTGGGCCACCAGGGATGAGGCGCAGGCGGGGGCCTGGGGGTTGAGGAGGGCCTCTAACTGGAAGCCAAGGGCTCAGGAGGGCAGACCACAACAGGTGGAGCTGTGCAGTGGGGGGAGCAGACGCACACTGACAAGGTCAGTGAGGTCGTGAGGGTATATTGGTGCAAAGAAAGGTCAGACGGGGCAGAAACGGACCATCTCTTGAAGGAACGTTCTCTGCATCAAGATCTGCTGCGCACTGGCAAAGAAGCAGCCTCCTGAAGGTTTACGTGCTCATTCCACCAGAGCTAAAGCTGTGACCACTGCATTAGTACATGGCGTCCCAGTCCTGGACATCTGCCAGGCAGCAACGTGGGCTTCTCTGCATACATTTACCAAGCATTACTGCCTGGACAGTGAGGTTTGCAGGGACAGGAATTTTGCCCATTTGGTCCTGCAGGACTTCCTAGTTGAAATTTGTCCACAGACCCACCACCGGGGATGGTATTGCTTGGGTATCTATTCAAAGGTAAGGAATCTACGGCTAGAAGTCTCTATCAGATGAACAAGTTACTTACCTTCAGTATCACCTTACCTGGCACAGACAATACCTAGCTGCAGATTCCTTACAGACCCACCCGTCCTCCTCGTTCTGCAGACAGATTTCTAGGGTCAGGGATGATCCCTTTCAGGCTTCTAGTTTGGACACACCAGTGTTAGTGCATTTCATTGCTTCGTGCTTCTGGCGTGGAAAGTCATGAAAAGTAACTGACGTCAGTGTGCCGAGGTGGCTCCTATATAGGTGACGTGGACGTCACTTCTGACGCAGACGCCCTGAGCCGATCAACGCCACCTACCGGGGCACAGGGGTACTGCTCACTAAAAATCTTCGGATCCAATCTGACGCCTGGGGAAATTCAAAGGTAAGGAATCTGTGGCTAGATATTGTCTCTGCCAGATAAGGCGTTACTGAAGGAAAGTAACTTGTTCATTAGGTATAACAACTGATATTAAGCAGTATCAAAATAAATATAAATTGAAAGGTGTTCAAAGTGTGGAGTGTGCATAAAGTGCTCAGGATTGTGCAGGCGATGCAAAATAGTAAGCAAAAAGGACAAACGCAATGAAAAGAGGTGACAATTCAGTGATGTGCATAGAAAGGTTAAAGATAATTCATAATATTTCCATTGCACATATATGTGTTCAATAATCCTCATCTTTTTCAGCCGATATGAAATCAACTACGTTTCGACCTTTAATAATTCACCAGGTCTTCATCAGGACAAAGCATTAAAGGAACACCAAAAATATAGATTGCTGCAAGTTCAGTACTGGGGTCATAAATTAATCTTGTAAATGTAATGCTCACGGAGTCGTAACAAAGCTTACTGCTAGTAAAAAGGGTAAAGGGAACTGGAACTGATAATGGCCACTTTCTGAAAAGTAAGCCTGGTGAGCAATAAATCCTCCATCAACCTGCAGCGCAGGTGTCCCGCTGTATGGAGGAGAGAGCATTTTTTCTGGTGGTGAGGAGCGTGACTGAGGTCCTCGACCTTCAGTTTCCTTCAGTGGAAGTCAAAGCTAATGTCCTGACAGAGGTTCTTCAGCATGGAGCATCCTACACAGAACCATATACTGTCCTTCAAGAAGCCGTCTCTAATGTCCTGCTTGGGCCTGGCCCAAGCTCTGCACGGGCACCCCTGTTAACAGGATGATTGCACGTCGCCACTGCCCACTCCCGGGGACCCAGATTTTCTCACCTAGCACCCTACCTCAGAAGAGCCTGGTGGTGCATGCTTCAACGTCCTGAGTAAGTCCCGGCACATTCCCTACCACTCCACTATACAGGGAATCCAAGAAGCCAGATACTTTTGGGAAGAGGATTTTCTCTTCTACTAGCCTTGTACTGTGGTCAGTGAACGCCAAGCACCTCTTGGGCCAATATAGCTACACTGTGTGGGACTCGGTTGCGCAAGTGCTGCCTATGGTCTCGTAGGAGGCCCGAGCCATCCTGAACCAGGCTATTGCTGATGGCAGGGACGCAGCAAAGTTCGCCATCAGAAGCGGGCTGGATATGATAGACTTGCTGGGTAGGGCCATTGCTTCCTCTGTGGCACTCCGCCGCCACGCCTGGCTGAGGTAATCTGGGTTTTCGGGGGAATGTCCAGACCTCCATTATGGACATGCCCTTCAATGATACTCGCCTTTTTGGTGACAAGGCTGACTCATCAGTTGAGCGCTTCAAGGAAAGTAGTGCTACCCCTTACTCTTTGGGGTTCACCAAGGCCCCACGCCAGCCACACTCTTACTTTCGCTCCTTCAGTGGCTAGGGTTGGGTCAGCGGCGTCCTTTCTGGAAAAGCTACCAGGGCCAAAAGATTTTCCAGTCTTTTTGTGGCTGTAGCTCCCACAAGTCTTTGAAATCAAGGCCAAAAATCTGTCCAATTCGCCACCCCCAGCAGCTGCAGCCTCCTAACACCTTTAGTCTTCCCTCACCACAACACGGGCACCCTTTTGGAGGTAGGATCGGGCACCACCTGCCCCAGTGGCAAGCCATTACTACAGACACGTGGGTGCTCAAGATTGTCCGGCGGGGTTACGCAATTCCATTCCTAGAGACCCATGTCACCGTCCTCTAGTCAGTGGACGGAGGACATCCTCTCCTTGTTGAGTCAGGAAGTGCAGGCTCTTTAGGTAAAAGTAGCCTTTTAGAGGGTGTTGGCATCAGAAGTAGGCTTTGATTGCTATAACTGCTACTTTCTGGTGACAAAGATGGATGGAGTCCTCACCCTATTTCAGATCTGTGCCCTTTCAATGCCTTCCTGTGGAAGGAGAAATTCAAGATGTTAACACTTGCTCATGTCCTGTCTGCGTTAGACTCTGGAGACTCGATGCAGGCCTCGAAAAATCATAATTTTTACTAGACTTGCAGGTCTTGAATAATCTCCTTGACCTAACTGTAATGTACTTGACCTTAAACTGTTCTTAATATTTGTGATCGAAGGCAAATATTTGATTTTTTTACGGAGTTACCTTTTTCTTCATTATCGCATATGAGGGCACCTTCAAATATGTGAGTTAAAAAACTCTTTTGTTTGATTTAATAAACGATTGCTCCATGTATAATAAAAATCTAGCTCACATACAGGGTACACATGACCCCTTTACTTGGCCCTTAGCGCACTAAGAGCATTGCCATCAGGACAGGGGCAGGAGTGCTTCTCAGTTATGTTTAAAAACGAATTTTATTAAATATATTACTAAAGCATGATGTGGTGGTGTACTGACATTTGCAGACACCACATCACTAACGAAATGGCCACAAACTTTCCCACTAACATGCAGTTTTACTGGTAAAACTATATAGCGCATAAACAATATTGTGTGGAAATTGGGTTTCAGCAAAAATAATTATCATTTGCACATCACCAAGCAAAGTGTTCTGATTTGTTTTCATCCTATTAAAATCTTGTTTTCAATCACACAGCTTTACAAAAAACAGGCTTCATAACTAATGAAATATATTTTTTCACTTTTCACTTATTTGCTATTTAAATGTGTTTTTAGAAACAAAATCTTACATCTTACAGCCTTTCATTTAACACTCTTTGTACAGAACCAGTGTCAGACAGTTCACTTTACGAAATCCTCTAACTTTGCAGTCAGAGAAAGAAAAGTAATTGTAAGAAAACATAAACTGGCTTTTGACCTCTGTCTCTGAACACAGAGCAAATATGACAAGATAAAAACAAGATTTGAATGCATCTTTATTGCTCATTCACTTTCTGAGTGAACAGAACATCTGTTCTTTGTCTGCTTGCCAGAACGGGCCAGTAAGCGATAAAAATAGCTTGCCCGGATAAAATCTGACTCGCCATAGTGAGTGAACGTGTAGATTTCTAGAGGCCTGGGATGGTAGCGTTGGACCTACAGGATGCCTATTTTCATATCTCTATCCTGCAGGTTCACCAGCGTTACCTTTAGTTCACGGTGGGCCAGGCGTATTTCAGTTCACTGTGCTCCCCTTTCGCCTCACCAGTTCTTCTTGGGTGCTAACAAAGGCGATTGCTGTGGTTGCAGCACATCTGCGGAGGTCAGGGGTCTCAGTCTTTCTCTACCTTGATGACTGGATACTGAAAGCGGGTTCGCCCAGGCAGTTGTCACCCACTTCCAGACTATGGCGGACCTCATGCATTTGCTGGGGTTCACTATCAACATGGCAAAATCACTCCTGACTCCTTCTCTGGATGCTCCCTTTCATATGAGCGCCATTCTGGACACAGTGCAATTCTGCACCAACCTTCCAGTGCTGTGAGTCCAGGCCATTCGGGCTATGATCCAGATGTTTTATCCTCACTTCTGGATTTCGGTAAGACTGTCTCTGTGGTTGTTGTGGGCTGATGGACTCCTGCATCCTGCTGGTGAGGTACACTCGATGGCATATGCAGGCTCTCCAGTGGGATCTAAAGTCCTAGTGGGTGCAGCACCAGGGGAATCAGCAGCAGACCCTCTCCCTTCCCCACCCAGAGCTGATAGTAGTGAACGATGCATCACTTCTAGGCTGGGGCAGCCTCTAGGGGAGTTTGAAATTTGAGGCCTCTGGTCTCCGGCATAGACTCAGCTTCATTTCAACCTTATGGAGAGAAGGGCTGTTCGTTTGGCGTTTAAAGCTTTTCTCCTACCTTTCATAAAAGGGAGCCTGGTTCAGTTGTTCACAGACAGGGTGGAGTGGGGTCACGGAGCCGGTGCCAGGAGGTTCTGCGCCTCTGGACATGGCTGGAACATCAGGGCATTTTCCTGGCCCTGCAGCACCTAGCGGGATCTCTAAACGCCAAAACGAATGAACTCAGCCGTCGATGCCATGCTGACCATGAATGGCGTCTGCATCTGGAGGTGGCTCGAAGTCTCTTTCAGTACTAGGGAGAACCTTGGGTAGATCTATTCACCACCACTGAGAAAGCGCAATGCCTGCACTTCTGCACGCTGGAGTTTAAAAGGCAGCTCTCGCTTGGAGATGCATTTTGACTAGACTAGAATACAGAACTCTTTTACGCTTATCCACCGATACCTCTCCTTCCTCAAGTTCTGAATATGAACAGAATGACCGGACTCAAGTTATCCTGGTTTCTCCGGATTAGGCGAGGAAAGTATGATATGCACAACCTCTGAGCATGAGCATCTGTCCACCAATCAGGCTGCCCTTTCAGGAGGATCTACTGTCGTAGCCACAAGGCAGGGTCCTGCATCTGAACCTGCGCATGCTCCACTATCTTGCGTGGAGATTGGCCGGCAACAGTTGAGAGTATTCTACCTCCCTCCTGAGGTATGTGATATTATCATGGCAGGCAGGCATCTTTCAACAA
The DNA here is from genome assembly GCA_963921515.1 of Calotriton arnoldi. Lineage (NCBI taxonomy): Eukaryota > Metazoa > Chordata > Amphibia > Caudata > Salamandridae > Calotriton > Calotriton arnoldi. The sequence continues at coordinate 1,361,161 of CAWUFW010002509.1, forward strand.
AAACTTTATACGCTGCCGTTGGGACAAGTTTGTGGCATGGTGCGCTGAGAAACATATTGACCCACTTTCTGCACCCTTGTCCAAAGTGTTGTTGTATGTTATGTCCTGAGCCCGGCAAGGCTCTGCTTTGGGCACAGTAAAGTGGTATCCTTCGGCCATCTCAACATTCTTGCAGTTTTGGGACAAGCCCTCCCTGTTTAAGTCACCCGTTTTCAGAAAGGTCTTCAGCAAATGTTTCTTCCCAAACCTTTCATTATGCCCCAGTGGGATCTTAATGTGGGCTTAACCTTTTTGATGTGTTCTCCATTTGAACCCATGCATAGCTGTTCCCTTAGATGTTTGACAATCAAGGCTGTCTCCTTCTTGACCATAATGTCGGCCAGGAAAGTCCATACTCCAGCTTCTTCCAGATACACTGATTCTTTTCTGCCAAACGTTGTGACACCTTTCCACATCGTCCAAAACATCACTCTGCCGACTTTTCTCCTCCTCCACAGAAGAAGAGAGGCTCCTCCGTACGGACCCTAAAAGGGCACTCTAATTCTATAGTGACCGCACCAAAGAACACCAGTTGGATGATCATCTGTTTGTAGGGTTCACTGGAATGAAGAAGGGAAAAGCAGTACAGAAACGAACATCATCAGATGGATTGTACTCTGTGTCAACATCAGTTATGCATTAGCCAAGAAGCAACCTCCTGAGGGCTTGCAGGCTTATTCCACCAGGGCCAAAGCTGAGTCTACTGCTTGTGGAGTTCCTGTCCTGGATATCTGTCAGGCTGCTACGTGAGCATCCTTGCACACGTTTACCAAACACTACTGTCTTAACAGTCAGGTCCGAAGTGACAGGCACCTCACTCATTCAGTCCTCTAGGACTTGTAGGTCTTACCCAATTTGCTAACTTACCTCTGGAGAGGTATTATTTTGGTACCTATTCTAAGGTAAGGAATCTGCAGCTAGAAGTCTGTATCAAATGAACTAGTTACTTACTTTTTGTTGTGCCTTATCTGGTAGGGACTCAAGCCACCTGCAGATTCCTTACCATCTCTACCACCCTCCCCATTCTACGAACTGGGCTTTTCTGACTAAAACGTCCTTGTAGGCCCTTAGAATCTACACACTGGTCACCCAGTCTTCTGATGTGCCTCTGTGCTTCCGGTGTGAAAATAGTCACAACTAGTCACAAATAGTCAGTGTGCTGGGGTGGCGCCTATATAGGCAGCACGCACATTACATCCGCTACAGAAAGTGCCTACATGGAGCTATTCAACGACACCTACGGGTGCAGAAGGGTGCTGATCAAGATTTTCCGGATCCAGTCTGATGCCTGCAGAATATTCTACGGTAAGGAATCTACGGCTAGATAATCTCTACCAGATAAGGCACTACCAAAGGTAAGTAGCTTGTTTGTATATACACACACATATATATTTATTTATTAACGGTTAAAGTAAGGTTATGCTTAGCTTTGCTTATAACACCGTAACATACATTTAAAAAAACAAACCTGAAATTCACTGAAATAAACAAAGGGCAGTTATGTTTACTAAACCAAACTTTAAAACAACAGAAATTCGCCAGTTATGGTTCAGTATACCAACCATAACATGCACCCCCTTCATGAACTGCTTATGACCTCCCATATTACATCGCTCATGACATACTAAATGACATCATGGGTGGCATCACTGACCAGTGATAAAAATACTCTGCTGATTCCACCTTAACCTAACAGCTTTAAAGAACAAATCTATTTACTAAGTCTCATAATTGATATAACTATTACGAAAACTGCAGCTGGGGTTAGGCACAAGGCCTGGCCTGTGTCCAAACGTGCGCCCTTCCTCGTGGCTTCCAAGCGAAACCAGACACTCATTTTAGTGTTTGGCTTTGCTTTTTCTTTTTACAGTGCCTGAAAATTATCACATAAAATGTTGGTCAAATCCAGCACTTAAAAAGGCCACTGGCGATTCACAAGTCTGTTCCGAGTCGCAAGCTGTGCATCATTTTATGGGCTTTATTCCTCTAGATTTGTTTTCTTCTCTGCGTCTAGATACCGCTGCCCCGATGTCCATCACCTTGTCACCTTAGGGATTAGCCTCCCATGGCTGTGAAAAACAAATTTCACTGAGCCAAAATCTCAAATTGAAGCCAACTAGCTAGTTTCAAAATGGCGGAAAAGAAACCTTTTCAGCCCTAGTCCAACCAATCACATTTTGTACAAATTTCAAAATGTGATTGACAGGATTCAGGAGTCTTGACGGATTAAAAAGGCAGAAATACACAAAAGTGTTAACCATTTAAAGCCTGCTCAGTAATTTTCTGAAACACTTTTTACTCAAAAACGACAGAATGGATTTGCACCAAACCACAAAAGGATCACCTTCTGAGTGACGTTCTACTTTCATGCCACGTTTGGTGTAAACCTGTTTAGCTATTGGGGCTGTAGATTTGAGCAAATTTCCCCTTGGGAGCAAAAATGGGAAATCCCTTGTTTTTTTGCACAACTTTAACTTTTTCCATGAAACCTGGCATGCTGAAATTTAGATGTCTGAACAAGAAGAGTATTACTTTTTTGGCAAACCACAAAATGTGGTAAAATATAATTAAAAAAATATATAATTAAGTTTATGGTTTAAAGTAAATTTAAAACCAGTGAGATTACCCCCTAAGAAAAACCACATATATCCGTTGCACCCTTCCTCCTGGTCTGTGATCACATTCACAGATAGCTCAGATGCTTGAGCAGTAGCAGTGGTATCAAGGACCTACCATCATTCCCCATTATGGATAAAAAGTGCGAGCACTCAAGGTGGTGATTGAAAGTACATTCTGTTTCGGGAGCTGCCGGCACGTTCCGTCCTTCATTGAGCCTTTCCTTGTCTTGATAAAAGTTCACTGGGAGCCGGAACATATGGGCTACTACAAAAATAAACTGTACTTTAAATCACCATCTGGAGTGCTCATGATTCGTTTCTATAGCAGTGATGATGTTCCATAAAATGTTGTCTCTTGTTTTTAGAGAAAAAACTTAACTGCCCGCATTCTCATAACGAGTTACAGATTTCTGTTTAGGATTGCAGCAGGTCAGTGTGTTTCATGGAACTAGGCAAGGAAAAAACTAAAAGCGTTCTTAACATAAGAAAGTATATATCTATATATATCGCCAGTAGGTAGTTATAGTTAGAACCGAGTTTCCATAGGAAAAGCATTTTTTGACTTGGCTATAACTTTGGCGTTGTTTGACCAATCTTCATAACATTTTCCCAAAAAAAGTGTTGAGGTAAGTTCTGTGTATCATGGAAAGTTTGGGGGTGATCCAGTGGTGACCGAGAAATTGGGGCGCAAAATAAGGGTGCATTTGTAATTTGAATTCCCATAGGAACCTTTAGCCACAGCTACAGCCTGAACCGCTGAACGGACTTACATTAAATATGGCATGGAGATAGATGTTGGTTCAAGGAAGTGCCTTTTGCTTATTTGGTGTAAATCCATTCAGTAGTTGTTGAGAAATTTAAACTGAAAATTATAGTGATATCTCTGGTCGCGAAGCTTTCGCGAAAAAAGACGAGCTTGTGCAGGGAAATGCATTGCTCTGAATGGCTGCCAATACTTCAACCAGGAAGTGTTGGCAGCCATCTTGGGACTCAGCTTCACTGAGTCCCCCCCAAAAAAGTGAAAATAAAGAAAAGGGAGCAGGGTAGGAATACCCGGGCCCCCAAGCCATGGTCTTAGGGTCCCCCAGGGACCCCGCCACGGTATAAGAGCATTTTGTTTAAAATGTTGCAGCAAAATCGTGATATTCACAAATTTGCGGCAAATAAATTTTTTAAAAAGCAAGTGCGGGCTCCCGCGCTTGCTTTAAAATAACCCCCCAGGTGGGCCAGGTCCGGGGGGCATCAGGTAAATATATTTGAGGGCACACGGGCCCCCCTCCTAGGGCTTATCAAAGCCCCGGGATCCGCCACCTCCCTGTGGCTAATTAAAACAATATGGAGGTGCCTCGCGGACCCCCCCCTTTCCCAGGGACTGCCATCTCCCCAGGGCTACTTTCAACAATATGGGGGGCCTCGTGGACCGCACCTGCCCCGAAATGTGGGAGGCTCTGGCCCCCCCACGCAGCCACCTCCCCGGGGCAGACATACAATAACTAAGGGGGTCCTATGCAGATTCCTGGCCCCGGGGACCACCACCACCCCCAAGGCCGGCTCCAGCATTGTCCCTGGGTGCCCACCCCCTGGACATTGCAGTTTGCTATGGCATGGTGGGAGCACCACTCAATGAGTGATGTAATATGTGAGGTCATAAGCAGTGCGTTGCGGGGGGCGCGAGTTATAGTTAGCTCAGCTCACTATAACTGCTGAATTTGTCTGGTTTCGTAGGAGTGAAATGTCAGCCTAACTATAACATCAGGGTAACCTTTGTTTTTTCTGTGAATTTCTAGGTTTTTTCAATTATATTTCCTAACTATAACGTCCCTGTAACCTTTTGTTTTTTCAGTGAATTTCTAAGGTTTTTAAATGCTAATTCCTAACTGTAACATCCTTGTAACCTTTGTTTTTTTCAGTGAATATATATCTATATTGGTAGCGGCTGGTATCAGGGCAGAGTGGCGGGCGGGGGGAGGGGGACGACGGATGATGTCAATACAAAAAAATAAATTGAGAGCAGCGCCAGGATTGGCCTGAGTGCTCTGGATTTGCGCTCCCAGAGAGACTGGAAGCCTGTGCCTGCTCTCTCTCACCTGGCAAAGCACCTCGGGTTGGAGATAACTCTGTGTGCATGTCGGTTTGACTGTCCTGAGTCGGCTGCCCAAACCGACATGCGCACTGATAGCAGTGCCCACCACTCCCCCTCATGACTGCCCTCACAATGGCCCCACCCCCAAGACTCGGCCCGGCCCTTAGAACTTGAAAAATAAAACGATAATAAACCTGTTATATTGTTTTATTTTTCAAGTTATGAGGCAAGGTTTTGGGCAAGGCTGTCAGTACATGGGCACCTGTATTTTTTTTTCCTTTTTGTGTGTGTGGGTTTATGGTTATATTGTCTCTGTAGGTGTGTTTGTGTGTACACGGTTGTGGTTCTCTGACAACATACAAAATGGCTACAGGAGATTTATAATGATTTTTTTCTTGTGATTTCAAATAATTTTTATTAAGACATTTTAAAAACGAAAGTACAATAAAAATACAAACAACATCAGGTATTACAATCCCCATAGACATGGGTATCATCTACGTAATCATTACATAGCAATAGTCATACATTTTTAAATAACCAGGGACTTGTTTACATATTCAAATCATGGCTGTTTCACAAGTCAAATTTCCATACTCGGTAGTGGTCAATAGTTATAGATCACGTCATCATTGAGATTTATTTTCTAGTTTGATTTTTAATAGTCCCTTCTTAAGGCGTTTTGTGGGGGTTTCGTAATTGTCTTTCTTCTAAAGAGAAAAATAGGGGAAGGGGGAAAAAGTAACATTTAAATCAGTAGGGAAACTAAAAGGAGGCAGCCACTGGAACATCACAACGCTCAATTGCACTAAGGGGGGTCTCTTATAACAGGGATCTGACCTGGTTATCCTGGTTTCCTTCGCTGAGGGGTAGGCCTAGTATCACTGATATCTCACCTTTAGTTCATGGGGGTTTAAACACTGAGGTGGAAGTGTCTAATGCGTTCCATAATTGAGTGTGGGGGGAGCACCATGGAGTGAGTTGTAGAATTAAGTTGTGTGTGCCTCTAAGAAAGGTTAGCCACTCCTGCCATATCTTGTATGAAATGCCTTTGTAATTCTTCCAGTTACATAAGATAACTTTGCATGCCAGAGTCAGCATTAAGTCTAGCAGGTCACAATCATTGTCATTTTGTAGTAAGGGGTAATGATTTTTTTCTAACAGCCAGGACGAAGGGGTTAGAACAGGCAATGGATACTGAAATTGGGTTACTGGTTGACTGGGGTATGATCCCTGGTCAAGCAGTAACCACAATCCTAGTCATGGTAAAAGGCAGGCAAAGTATTTGTGCAACAATTCAAACAGTAAAACTGTGAAAACACCAAACAAAAAGATTCCACACCAGGATAGAAAAATAGCTCTGATTTTAATAAATGCCACAAGACCGAAATGAAAACAATCCAATTAATAGAACCGCAAATGTTGATGTTTATAGTGAAAAATAACGCCAAAAAGCACAATGTGCTATTGGGGATATCTGGTTGCGCTGGACCAGGACAAAGTCACAAGTTCAGGCCAACCGCGGTGGAGCGCGGGCCTGCTACAGAGACCCAGTTAGGCCCCTGGACGAAGTACCTTAAATCCTGGTTGCGGTGTGTTGGTCTGCGTGGAAGATGTGTTGCGCAACTGCTGCGATGTGTCGGTTCTGAGATGCGGCGAAGCTGCGGTGCAAGGTCATGGTGCTTCGACGTCGAGGATCCCGTCGACGGGGCTTGCAGTGCGAAGTCTGGTGTTGAGGTCTCGAGGTGCAGCAGAGGCGATGTGTCAATTCTGATGAGCAGTGTAGCTGCGATGCAGAGTTTCGTCATCGTCTTCGAGGCTGCTGTCAAGGTGGGATGTGTGGAGCTTGCGCTGGGAAAAGCATTGCAGCGGCTGTTCCAAAGGAGATGGGTAATTCTCAAGATGCGAGAGGCAGCGGCGATACGTTGGTTCTGATCAGGGATGTGCCGCTTAGCCGAGGAGATGCGTCGGTTCTTCCCAGGGATGCATCTCTCAGCAGAGAAGATGCTTCGGTTCCACTGGCAAGCACCTTATGCCCACTTCCAAGGGTCCAGGACTTGGGTAGCACCACTTGGCAGAGTAGCCACACAGGTGGCAGGTGCAGGGGTTGGAAGCCTGTTCTCTTCCAGGGATCATCAATAGTCATAAGCACTGAATATGCCCGCCCATGCGCGGGGACCCCGGAAATAATAAAAAATATATATGAAGACATATATATATATATATATATATACAGCTCTCTCTCTCTCTATATATATATATATATATATATATATATATATATATATATATATATACATATATCATTTTTTCACACATCAATGCAGCCCCTATAAGGGAGGCTAAACAATGCAACAATAAATAACTGCTTTTGCATAAACACACTATAGAATATAGACCACAGGAGGGCAAGCTTTACTTGTACTCTTTTTAATGAGTATACTCAAAATAGTCTGCAAAAGAGCAGGCATTGTTAGCCTACAGGCTGCATTGAAAACCAATAGTAAAGAAAATGAAAGCAATTGTAACATAAAAACTGGCACCGTGCCTTTAAGGCAGCCATGACCCCTGGCTTCCCATCATGCCTCAGTGGTGACATTTAGGTCAGTTGTTCTTTCCGGCTCCTTCAGTCAGGACCCTGGAATTCACAGCTCTGACTTTTTGACTATTTTGTCAAATAATTCTCTGCTTTATTGGGGTTTTCTACCTTTTACTCGACGTCTTTTAGGGTTTAGAGTGAGGTACAACCGTTTTTTTGACAGAAAGTGATTGTTTTTCTGTCATAATGCCATCTCTTTTTGACCCTTGCCCCTCCTGTGGCAAGAAGAAGGCCAGGTCTGACACACATTCTGTGTGTATTCTCTGTCTTTTATACACCTGAAGGAGTAGGGAGTGATAAAAAGTGTCTCTATTAGATGGTGGCACGTGCTGGTTGTCTTAATACAGCCCTCACTCACACAGTTGTGTGACATGCTTCATCATAGGGCTGCTACAAAACACCCCTGCACAGCCAACGCCTGGGGTGGAGCAATAGGGTAGGGGAAGACAAACACAACACAAAAGAGAAACAATAATGACTAAAGTGACTGGGATCACCAGAAGTGAAAGTGCAGTGTAGATTAAAACTAGCTCGGAGGTGTCGCTGTGCCTATACTTTATTCCTGAACCCTCCGGCGAGGATTAAAAACGTGAAGGCTGGTGGTGATTGGGAGATGTAATGTACTCCTTACACCCCTCCTTACTGCCAATTCGTCGACATGTTTCGGCCGTGTGTCTGCGCCCCGTGTTCGGGGTCACACCGGCCTTCTTCAGGACTCTCGCGGTCCCAGAATATATGTGTATATCTCTCACCTCGTTATCCGAGATAAGAGGGAGTCAGAACCACTTGTCCTGGCCCCAAGGTATCCCCTTGACAGTACTCTGTTGATGTACTAAAATAGGGACAAGGGGACAAAAAGATACACAAAAAGAGGGGTCATTAAAAATTATGTTTCCCCTTGTGGTTCTATGTTTCACAATGACATATTAAAAATTGCAATCCACCACAGACTCGGGTCGGTTACCCTCGTCGTACTCCTTAATAGGAATCAAGCTGGTAGCTCGTTACAAACAAATTGTTTATCCTACCCGAAGAGTAGGTGTAGATCAAAGCGACGTGTACACCATAGTATGTTTTTTATACAATCAAACATAGGGACACTGAGTGTCTCTTCACTTACAGAGTTTACCCCTAACCAATGCTAAAACTGGCGAGAGGCAAGGAGAGACCCCTTGTAGTCACACTCTGGGGGGAGAAAATTAAAAGAGGAAGAACAACATAGTTATAGTTCATGGTAATTGTTTCATATCGTATTGGTGTCAAGAGGCATGGTGATAATCAAAAGTGTAGTTGTCAGAGGCATCAGTATCATTTAGGGCATAGTTGCGGCTGCAGTGATCGATTGCGTGCGGTAGGCGTGGCCTTATTGATCAGTGCTGATCGTATTGCACTTAAGAGACACATAATCCCGCTTGTTAATTTTATAGCGTTTGCAGGAGCTCAGAATTGTATCTCTAGGATGCCCCCATGTACCACTGCGGGCAAAAGACACCGGCTCTACGGCGCCTTGGGGAGAACAATCCCCTTAAATGATTAAGCGCCCGGGGCTAAGCCCGTACAGCGTGCCCCGCTACCCTCGACTCCTTGCTACTTCAAGGTGGGTGCTCCTCCTATGGACTGCTCGTCTGCTCTCGCCGTGTAGGTTTACGGGAGAGCGGTGAGCGAGTCCAGATAAAGCCTGCGTGGATCCCGGCCAGCCCATTGTGTTTCAGGTCACGTGAACGTCAAGTGGACGGTGTGATGACGTGCACGTTGCCGGTGGCTCGGACGGGAGGCACTGAGCGTCCTATTACCCAGGCGACCAAGCCTGGTCACGTGTGATGTTGCGAGATCACTTGTTTAATGCTGGTGAAGTACATTAGTTTTCTCCTTACAGGGGGTGGCTAACCTAGGTTGAGAAGCGAATAGTTCCAAAGAGCTTAGATACCTGCTCATTGAGGGCACCCTTTTGGCCTGTTCCCGTGACACAAGGAAGACGTGCGGTGCACAAACAAAACTCGTGGACCGCCGCATAATAGGTCCTTCCCAAAGTGGTAGTAGGCCCTCTTTCGTCCAAGCAAATGTGGACCATTGATAAATCTGGCAAAGGAACCTGTTCAAGCAATACTAGGTGACCATCCCTGATGACGATGTTGGAGCTGCCCTCGAGTGGCCCCCATTAATGTGTGGGGCGTCCAATGGACAGGATGCCCCCATCTTGATGAGTGGTTATTAAACTCACGGGGTGCAGCTCTAATCCCTCCAAAGAGGTGTCTCCCACATTATATACTTTGTAGTCCCACAAGTCAAATTTAAAGTCGTGGTGGCCCCCTACATTGTAGAGTGCAGGGGGGTTCCTCAAGTTCGTCAGGAACTTACATAGTGACAAGTTATCTCCAGTGTCTATGTGTGGGGTGGACATCTACCTGTTCAGTGTATGCCATGGAATGTCGTCGTTTAGACCCACCACATGGCTTTTCAGACGATATACCCATTTCTGCTCTCTCAGGAGGAGGGCCCTCGTCCTTTCTCCTGCGACTGGGTTCAGAGCGGGTTTTTCTATTATCGTCCACCTCAGATCGTCGATGGTATGGTGTTTCTCTAGGTAGTGTGCTGTAAGCTTAGTGTTGGATTTCAAGCACCTTATTGTGCTGCGATACTCCATAATATGTGTCTTCACCTTTCTACTAGTCATGCCCACATACTGTTTGCGGCACGGACAAGTAATAAGGTAGATCACGAAATCGGAGTTGCAGTTAGTCTGTGATCTCTGTTCCCATGGATAGGTCAGTCCCACATCTATTGTTTTTGTGTTCTCGGTAAGGTGACACACGTTGCATGATCCACATCGCGAATGCCCTTGTAGAGGAGGTAGTCCCCCTGGTGTTACGGTCCTCCTCTGCTGTGGTGCGGTTGGTCTCGTGTGCACCAAAAGATCTTTCAAGTTTGCGCTCCTTTTGAAGGAAAACAGAGGCTTAGCTAAATTCATACCATTCGAACTCAGTATGCGCCAATGTTTTAGTACCGCTTGTTTGATCTGGTGAGAGGCCGTATTGAAAGTAGTGACACACACCGGTTTTTCTGTTGGTGGTCTACTAGTCTTCTCCAAGAGGTTTTCCCTATTGGCATTAGTTGCTCTTTTCCTGGCTCTCGCAATTGTGTGCTCAGGATATCCCCTTTGGGTAAGCTTTTTCGTGAGGAGTGCGGCCTCTCCCTTGAAAGTGGTTCTCTCTGTACAATTTCTCCTTAATCTAAAGAATTGTCCTACTGGCAGGTTGTCCCTGAGGGATTTCGGGTGGAAGCTATCATATGCTAGCAGTGAGTTCTTATCGGTTGGTTTGTGGTAGACCTTGGTATGGAGTTTTCCTCCTTTGGGTTCGATCACTAGATCCAAAAAAGGTAACCCAGTTCTGGTTACTGTCGACGTGAAATGGAGCAGGGGGTTCCTGTTGTTGAGCCAGTCAAGGAAGTGGGTGACAGATTGTGCATCTCCCTTCCATATCACCAGGATGTCGTCAATATACCGACGCCACAGTCTGATGTTCTCCGTCCAGGGGCACTGAGGATCATAGATCTCGGTTCTCTCAAAAGCACCCACATACAGACCTGCCAAGCTCGGGGCAAATGTTCTGCCCATCGAGGTCCCGTGGGTCTGCAGGTCATTGTATTCTCTGTCTCCCTAACTCTCACCTCTATGGACTTTCTGAGAGAAGTAGGTCTCCTGTGAGACAGAAGAAAAAGAGAACTCTCAAGGAGAGTAATGGATTCGGGGCCAGATCGACGTTGAGAAGCAAAATTCCGATCTGTTCCCCTTTGGCGTCGGGATCGGCGTCTAATTTACCAGTGGCGAAGAAACGGATGTCGTTGTCGAAGCCATCGGCACCAAGATCGAAGACGGCATTTTCGACGTCGAGTCATCAGGTAGCGGACCCTCTGTTGGCGTCAACCCGGCGACGCTCAACGTTGAGGAGTAGGTCTCCGTCAGCGTTGGTGCAACGTTAGACGTCGAGGCACGAGACTCCGTCAGTGGCCTCTCTCAGACGTTCGACGTCGAGGCACAAGTCTCCGTCGGCGTTGTATCGCAGAGGATCTACGTCGAGACATGAAACTCCGTCAGTGTCCTCCCAACACTTGACGTTGAGGCACAAATCTTCGTCGCAGAAGAGGTCGACGTCAAGGCACAAGTCCCCGTCGGCGTCGGATCAAAGGCGATCAGCATCGAGACACAAGTCTCCGTCAGCGTCATCCCAAAGACGGTCGACGTCGAGACACAAGACTCCGTCGGCGCCACCTCACGGGCGCTCTAGACGTCGAGACAGGGATCTCCGTCGGCGTCAACTCAAGGACATTCGGCGTCGAGACGAACACCCCCTCCGTCGTCGTTAACTAGGCGGCGATCGACGTCGGGACACAGTTCCACTCCTAGAGAACGGTCGACGCCATGGACACATCGCTCGACGTCGAGACATCGAACTAGGTCCTCCTCACGCCCAGTGAGCATTTCTACGTCATCACCACCGGCGTCGAGAGCAAAATCACTAGCACTGGTTCAGGACACCGGATGTGATTATCTCGACCTCGAGCAGTCCAGCGGCTTCTCCTGTACGGCCCCGTTCACGCTCTGAGGCTCCTGCATGAGAAGAGAGGCGGAAATCTCCATCTGTGCATCTCTCTCCTAGACGGTCTCTGCATCACTTGCAGAAATCTGGACCAGTACAAACAAGGCACTCAGGATTACTACAGCCCTCTACACAGGTCTCCTCTGACCCGGCTGGTACAAGCTATAGATCTCTCGCCTACTACTCCATCGAGAGGTCGAGATCAGACGCGTACTCCTGTACCTTCCTCAAGAAGGAGATCTACATCTCGAGGTCATAGGAGAAGACTCAGGTCACCGACACGTTCGCCCTCTTCTACACAATCCTCAAAGAGGGACTACTCTCCTACGCTTACAGACAGCCCACCGTTGAGGGTCTCTCCGGTGGATGACATCAGTACTTTTCAGGATGTTCTGGCCAGAGGGGCAACAAAGTTGAACATTGTTATGCCGACCCAGCAGAGTTCATCCTCTGTGATTTTTGAGACTTTACATCAAAGATCATCTGCCAGACCATTGTTACCCTTAGTGCCGGGGCTTCTCCAACCTGTGATGGACACTTTTCTTACACCTGCAACGCTCAAGACCGCGCCAGCGAGAATCTTGAAGTACAAACCTCCGGAAGAAAGATCCATTATTCCTTAGATCTGACCCGCTTCCTGACGCTGTAATAATCGCAGCTGCAAAAAAGACACATGCAGTGGCCTCTTCATCGACAGTCCCTCCCGATAAGGAGAGCAGAGCACAGGATTCGTGGGGGAGAAAAGTCTGCAGCACTTCAGCCTCCATGATGAAGGTCTCCAGCGCCTCGGCGCTATTAGGGCGTTATGACAGATCCTTGTGGGACTCGCTTCAAAGGTTTACAGACAAACTACCCAAAGAAGACCACAGGGACTTTGAGGAGATAGTACAGGAAGGTAGCTTGGTTGCAAACCAAGTGATCAGCGCAGCAGCTGATGGGGCGACGCTGTCTGCGCACTCCTATGCACACGGTATCTGTGCTAGACGGTCATCCTGGCTCAGACTAACTGCTTTAAAACCTGAAGCTCAATCACAGATACTCAACCTCCCTTTCTCAGGGTCCTCCTTGTTTGGCACTCACACAGATGAGGAAATGTCGAGGATGAAGACGGAGCTTGATACCGTGAAGGCGGTAGGGCTTGAAAGAAAGAAGGAGTTCAGGCGCCGATACAGGCCTTACGATCGACGGCCCTTCCATCAGAGGGTTCAAACCCCTCAGTGGCAGAGGCACCAACATCAGCAGAGCCAATCGAAATCCCATTATCAGGGACGGCGTGCTCCTAGAGGGAGAGGAGCCCCTCGTCAATCGGCTGCGTCAGCAAAAACTCCTTCGAAACAATGAGTGTCCGCTTCCCCCATCGCCCTTTCCCACTCCAGTGGGGGGAAAGTATAGCCAACCACATGGAAGAGTGGCGCAACATCACAAACGACCAATGGGTGTTATCTATGCTGCAGAATGGGTACTCTCTACGTTTTCGGCATCGACCCCCCTCGATTCCTCCAGTAAAAGCGACGTGCCACCAGATGCATATACTGCAGCAGGAAGTATACACCCTCCTGCAAAAATCAGCCATCGAGGAAGTTCCTATGTCGCAGCAAGGTCGAGGGGTATATTCAAGGTACTTCCTAGTGAAGAAAAAAGGTCGGAATTCAGAGTACAGACCTATCCTGGATCTTCGGGCCCTAAACAAGTCCATCAGAAAGGAAAAGTTTTGCATGTTGGCCCTCCATCAAATATATCCACATCTGCAGCAAGGGGATTGGATGTGTTCGCTGGATCTACAGGATGCGTACTTTCATGTCCCAGTCAGTCCACATCACAGAAAGTTCCTGCGATTTCTGGTGGGATCCACCCATTATCAGTTCAAAGTCCTACCCTTCGGGTTGAAGTCGGCCCCTCGAGTGTTTACAAAGTGCATGGCAGTAGTAGCAGCCGCTCTACGACGCAACGGCATCTTTGTTTACCCTTATCTCGACGACTGGCTTCTGAAAGGTCCTTCCCCCCCCCCCAGAGCGTGAAGAACCACTACCAGCAATGTCTAGACCTTTGCCAGCGGCTGGGTCTCCACGTCAACTTCGAAAAATCGACACAGCATCCCACACAGAGAATCCACTATCTGGGGGCTACAATAGACTCCGAAATAGGAAAAGTGTTTCCTTCGGAGAAGAGACTGTCATCTATCACTCTTAAATGCAAGCAGATTCTGCGCAGCAGTTTACTTTTGGTCCGTCAGGTTGCCTCTCTCCTAGGGTCGATGGCATCCTGCATTTTTCTTGTCCCCAACGCCAGGCTGAGGATGAGTCCTTTACAGCAGGATCTGGAGGACAATTGGGATCAGCGAACGGCTCGGTGGGACGACAGGATACATCTGTCGAAAGCAGCCAGAGCATCGATTCCATGGTGGATGCGACAGGAAAATCTGTTGGTAGGGGCTCCATTCCATCAGAGACCTCCCACTCAGTCATTAATCACGGATGCTTCCCTCCAGGGTTGGGGAGCACACATGGGGTCCCTCCAGACTCAAGGTCGATGGTCATCAAAGGAACAATTGTATCACATCAACATGCTGAAGCTGAGAGCGGTGCATCTAGCCCTCAAGGCCTTCCTTCCTTCGATTCAGACCAACTCCATTCTAGTACAGACAGACAATACGACCACCATGTATTATCTGAACAAACAGGGAGGGAGTCGGTCGAGATCTCTATCTCTGGAAGCCCAAGCTCTCTGGCATTGACTCCTTGCGAGGAATCTGACTATAACAGCAATACACCTACCGGGGGAGCAGAATTCAAAAGCAGACACTCTCAGTCGTCACTTCGAGGACCAGCAGGACTGGATTATAAATGACGAAGTCGTCGAAGACATCGTCCAAGAATGGGGTCGACCAAGCATCGACCTGTTCGTGGACGACACAAACAAAAAATGCCTCGACTTCGCTTGAAGATTCTACCGACCAGGGTCGAGGGGGGAATGCCCTTTTGATCAACTGCAAAAACAACAGTTGATGGACAGAATGCAGAACAATGTCATACATTCACCCCAGTACAGAGATCTGGGCCTAAATCCATCATTTTTTTGCTCACCATGCCATTCCAGTTTGAACCCAGCCATATGCAAATCAGTCTTGACCCTGTGCCTCATGGGAACAGTCCAGCCCGAACTGCCAAGCTAGGTCCTCCCTGGACTGGAAACAAGCATCCTAGGACCGGTTTCGGGGTTTCACCCCTCTTCAGCCAGGATAGCTTGTTTCCAGTGGCATGGAGAGCCCGGGACCGACGTCTGGGCATACCCGTCCCGCTTGGGGTGACAAATGCAAAAACAACAGTTGATGGACAGAATGCAGAACAATGTCATACATTCACCCCAGTACAGAGATCTGGGCCTAAATCCATCGTTTTTGCTCACCATGCCATTCCAGTTTGAACCCAGCCATATGCAAATCAGTCTTGACCCTGTGCCTCATGGGAACAGTCCAGCCCGAACTGCCAAGCTAGGTCCTCCCTGGACTGGAAACAAGCATCCTAGGACCGGTTTCGAGGTTTCACCCCTCTTCAGCCAGGATAGCTTGCTTCCAGTGGCATGGAGAGCACGGGACCCACGTCTGGGCATACCCGTCCCGCTCGGGGTGACAAATGCAAAAACAACAGTTGATGGACAGAATGCAGAACAATGTCATACATTCACCCCAGTACAGAGATCTGGGCCTAAATCCATCGTTTTTTTGTTCACCATGCCATTCCAGTTTGAACCCAGCCATATGCAAATCAGTCTTGACCCTGTTCGCCCTCAGTTGGCAGGGTATGCCCAGACGTGGGTCCCTTGCTCACTTTGCCACTGGATTCAAGATAGCCTGGCTGATGACGGCTGTAAGCCAGAAACCGGTCCCAGGATGCTTGTTTCCGGTCCAGGGAAGACATGGCTTGGCAGTTCGGGCTGGACTGTTCCCATGAGGCACAGGGTCAGACTGATTTGCATATGGCCATGTCTGAACTGGGGTGGCGGAGTGAGCTAAAGAATGATGATGGATTAAACCCAGATCAGTTGACTGGGGGTGAGTGCTTGCAATGTTCAACACTCCGTCCATCATCCCCTTTGGTTTTGCTATGTTCGCCCTCAGTTGGCAGGGTATGCCCAGACGTGGGTCCCTTGCTCACTTTGCCACTGGATTCAAGATAGCCTGGCTGATGACGGCTGTAAGCCAGAAACCGGTCCCAGGATGCTTGTTTCCGGTCCAGGGAAGACATGGCTTGGCAGTTCGGGCTGGACTGTTCCCATGAGGCACAGGGTCAGACTGATTTGCATATGGCCATGTCTGAACTGGGGTGGCGGAGTGAGCTAAAGAATGATGATGGATTAAACCCAGATCAGTTGACTGGGGGTGAGTGCTTGCAATGTTCAACACTCCGTCCATCATCCCCTTTGGTTTTGCTATGTTCGCCCTCAGTTGGCAGGGTATGCCCAGACGTGGGTCCCTTGCTCACTTTGCCACTGGATTCAAGATAGCCTGGCTGATGACGGCTGTAAGCCAGAAACCGGTCCCAGGATGCTTGTTTCCGGTCCAGGGAAGACATGGCTTGGCAGTTCGGGCTGGACTGTTCCCATGAGGCACAGGGTCAGACTGATTTGCATATGGCCATGTCTGAACTGGGGTGGCGGAGTGAGCTAAAGAATGATGATGGATTAAACCCAGATCAGTTGACTGGGGGTGAGTGCTTGCAATGTTCAACACTCCGTCCATCATCCCCTTTGGTTTTGCTATGTTCGCCCTCAGTTGGCAGGGTATGCCCAGACGTGGGTCCCTTGCTCACTTTGCCACTGGATTCAAGATAGCCTGGCTGATGACGGCTGTAAGCCAGAAACCGGTCCCAGGATGCTTGTTTCCGGTCCAGGGAAGACATGGCTTGGCAGTTCGGGCTGGACTGTTCCCATGAGGCACAGGGTCAGACTGATTTGCATATGGCCATGTCTGAACTGGGGTGGCGGAGTGAGCTAAAGAATGATGATGGATTAAACCCAGATCAGTTGACTGGGGGTGAGTGCTTGCAATGTTCAACACTCCGTCCATCATCCCCTTTGGTTTTGCTATGTTCGCCCTCAGTTGGCAGGGTATGCCCAGACGTGGGTCCCTTGCTCACTTTGCCACTGGATTCAAGATAGCCTGGCTGATGACGGCTGTAAGCCAGAAACCGGTCCCAGGATGCTTGTTTCCGGTCCAGGGAAGACATGGCTTGGCAGTTCGGACTGTTCCCATGAGGCACAGGGTCAGACTGATTTGCATATGGCCATGTCTGAACTGGGGTGGCGGAGTGAGCTAAAGAATGATGATGGATTAAACCCAGATCAGTTGACTGGGGGTGAGTGCTTGCAATGTTCAACACTCCGTCCATCATCCCCTTTGGTTTTGCTATGTTCGCCCTCAGTTGGCAGGGTATGCCCAGATGTGGGTCCCTTGCTCACTTTGCCACTGGATTCAAGATAGCCTGGCTGATGACGGCTGTAAGCCAGAAACCGGTCCCAGGATGCTTGTTTCCGGTCCAGGGAAGACATGGCTTGGCAGTTCGGGCTGGACTGTTCCCATGAGGCACAGGGTCAGACTGATTTGCATATGGCCATGTCTGAACTGGGGTGGCGGAGTGAGCTAAAGAATGATGATGGATTAAACCCAGATCAGTTGACTGGGGGTGAGTGCTTGCAATGTTCAACACTCCGTCCATCATCCCCTTTGGTTTTGCTATGTTCGCCCTCAGTTGGCAGGGTATGCCCAGACGTGGGTCCCTTGCTCACTTTGCCAATGGATTCAAGATAGCCTGGCTGATGACGGCTGTAAGCAAGAAACCGGTCCCAGGATGCTTGTTTCCGGTCCAGGGAAGACATGGCTTGGCAGTTCGGGCTTGACGGTTCCCATGAGGCACAGGGTCAGACGTTTTTGCATATGGCCATGTCTGAACTGGGGTGGCGGAGTGAGCTAAAGAATGATGATGGATTAAACCCAGATCAGTTGACTGGGGGTGAGTGCTTGCAATGTTCAACACTCCGTCCATCATCCCCTTTGGTTTTGCTATGTTCGCCCTCAGTTGGCAGGGTATGCCCAGACGTGGGTCCCTTGCTCACTTTGCCACTGGATTCAAGATAGCCTGGCTGATGACGGCTGTAAGCCAGAAACTGGTCCCAGGATGCTTGTTTCCGGTCCAGGGAAGACATGGCTTGGCAGTTCGGGCTGGACTGTTCCCATGAGGCACAGGGTCAGACTGATTTGCATATGGCCATGTCTGAACTGGGGTGGCGGAGTGAGCTAAAGAATGATGATGGATTAAACCCAGATCAGTTGACTGGGGGTGAGTGCTTGCAATGTTCAACACTCCGTCCATCATCCCCTTTGGTTTTGCTATGTTCGCCCTCAGTTGGCAGGGTATGCCCAGACGTGGGTCCCTTGCTCACTTTGCCACTGGATTCAAGATAGCCTGGCTGATGACGGCTGTAAGCCAGAAACCGGTCCCAGGATGCTTGTTTCCGGTCCAGGGAAGACATGGCTTGGCAGTTCGGGCTGGACTGTTCCCATGAGGCACAGGGTCAGACTGATTTGCATATGGCCATGTCTGAACTGGGGTGGCGGAGTGAGCTAAAGAATGATGATGGATTAAACCCAGATCAGTTGACTGGGGGTGAGTGCTTGCAATGTTCAACACTCCGTCCATCATCCACTTTGGTTTTGCTTTTGATCAACTGGTCAGGAGGATTTGTGTACGCCTTTTCTCCCCTTCCTCTCATCCCGAAGGTGATAACCAAATTCTCCCACTCAGAGGCGAGGATGATTCTGATTGCTCCGGACTGGCCATGGCAGTGGTGGTACCCGGACCTGCTGCACCTGTCAGAACGTCCACACATGAGGTTGCCGTGCAGACCGGACCTGCTGTCCAAGGTGAACAGGAGCATTCATCACCCCAACCTTCCGTCACTGAACTTGGCAACATGGCTCCTGAGGTCCTCCAATATGGTCATTTAGGACTCCCTCAGGACTGCATGACCATCTTGAAAGAAGCAAGAAGACCTTCCACAAGACACTCTTATGCTTGTAAATGGAAGCGTTTTTATATATGGTGTGTGCAAAATAATTACCACCCTACCAAGGGGCAGGAGGATGTGATTCTACCTTATCTACTCCACCTAGCTAAGGCAGGTCTAAAATTCTCTTCAATTAAAGTGCACCTGGTTGCCATCACGGCCTATAGGCGCTCCCCTTCTCAGCCTTCTTTCTTTCAGATGCAGGTAGTGAAAGATTTCTTACAAGGGTTAAAGAAAGTCTACCCTCCCATTCGGCCTCCTTCTCCACCCTGGGAGCTAAATCTGGTTCTTTCTAAACTGATGGGCCCCCCATTTGAACCCATCCACAAGGCAACCCTCCAGCACCTGACTTGAAAGGCAGCCTTTTTGGTGGCGACTACTTCAGCTCGCAGAGTGAGCGAGATCCAGGCTCTCTGCTCGAAAGAACCATACACAGTTTTTCATCTCAATAGAGTTGTTTTGAGAACCCACCCCTCTTTCGTTCCGAAGGTGGTGTCGGATTTTCATGTCAACCAAACCATGTCGCTTCCTTCCTTTTTTCCTAATGCCTCTACTCCAGCTGAGAGGTCCCTTCACTCTTTAGACCTGAAAAGGGTTTTGAAATTCTATTTGGACAGGTCTAAGACGATTAGGAAATCTGATCAACTGTTCATTAACTACGGTTCAATCCGTACAGGTTTTCCAGCTTCCAAGCGGTCCATCTCCAGATGGATAGTGTCATGTATCAAACTGGCTTATCAGTTAGCGCAAAAGCCACTTTGGTCTAGGCCCAGGGCTCATTCCACCAGAGGAAAAGCAGCTACAACGGCTTTCCTTAACAATGTACCGATTTCCGAGATCTGCAAAGCAGCCACTTGGAAATCTATACATACGTTTACAAGACACTATTGTCTCGATTCAGATACCAGAGCGGACACTCAAGTGGGCTAGGCCTCCTTGAGAAATCTGTTCCTACGCTGATAAAAGCTTTGATTGTTTTGTGTGCTCATTGTTTCTCATTTGCCCGCAGGCGAAGGATGGGCTTGCTATTCTATTCAGTGCTTATGACTATTGATGAGGATCCCCTGGAAGAGAAGGATAAGTTACTTACCTGTAATCCTGGTTCTCTTCCAGGGGTATCCTCATCAAAGTCATAAGCAACCCACCCGCCTCCCCAGACAAATGAGACTTCTGCTAAGCTATATCTTTGTGCCCTGAC
Organism: Calotriton arnoldi; assembly: GCA_963921515.1. Classification (NCBI taxonomy): domain Eukaryota; kingdom Metazoa; phylum Chordata; class Amphibia; order Caudata; family Salamandridae; genus Calotriton; species Calotriton arnoldi. The sequence goes on from CAWUFW010002509.1 coordinate 1,381,358, forward strand.
CCTCGGGTCTCCGCAAAGAACAACTGACCTAACTGTCACCCCTGAGGCATGATGGGAAGCCAGGGGTCATTGCTGCCTTAAAGGCACGGTGCCAGTTTTTATGTTACAATTGCTTTCATTTTCTATACTATTGGTTTTCAATGCAACCTGTAGGCTAACAATGCCTGCTCTTTTGCAGACTATTTTGAGTATACTCATTAAAAAGAGTTCAAGTAAAGCTTGCCCTCCTGTGCTCTATATTCTATAGTGTGTTATGCAAAAGCAGTTATTTATTGTTGCATTGTTTAGCCTCCCTTATAGGGGATGCATTGATGTGTGAAAAAATGATATATGTTTATATATATAGAGCTGTGTTAGAAATGGGATCTCTGGTTGGCTAAGGCTTGCGCCAAAGCCAAGCAGAGACCACCACTCTAGTCAGGGCGAGGGAGTTACACGCCAAAGATAACCCCTGCTCACCCCCTTGGTAGCTTGGCACGAGCAGTCAGGCTTATCCCGGAGGCAATGTGTAAAGCGTTTGCGCACGCACACAGCAACAACATACCAGGCACACTACAAAAAGAACTCCACACAAGGTTATATCAAAAATAGCCTTTGTATTATCATAAAACACATTAGAATAGTACTCACATAATATACATGGTGCCACCTGGCACTAGGTCATATTTACAAGGGATTATTTACACCTGACAGGGCCAACTGGACCACTGTCAGAACCAGCACAAAGCGAACTTAGTATATGTAGCACATATCATAAACGTACAACCAGTAATCACTGGTAACCACTGTACTCAGCATCATCCTGTAACATAAACCACATTATGCACAGTATCACCTAGGCGCAAAATACATTATACGCCAACCTCACCAGCATAAACACATTATGCACACATCTCATAAGTCTAAACGCATTAGACCCTAACCTCCTAAGCATAACTCACATTAGGTGTATAAAACACAGTAGAAAATGACTAAACTTCAACATAGGATGTCTTAACTCACAACCTAAACGCATTAGGGAATAATAACCTCACCAGCATAACCACATTATGCAAAACCTCATAATTATGAAAGTACATTTAGAGGCATAAAACAGGGTGCGTAAATCATAGTAAATGCATCACATTTCCTAGCACCACATAATCACATTAGGGCCTGGCGCCCTATAAACCTAACAGTCCCCCTGGCCAACTGGCCATCTCAAAAGGGGCTCAAATGCCCTATGTCCAAAAGTCAGGGCGCGCTGCCAATGCAGCAGAAGTCAAGGGTGCGCAATTGCGCAAACTTAAACGTAGCAGCTGGCACTAAGTGCTGCGCAGCTGTGAAAGAAAAGATGGGGGCGAAGGATTGCGTCTCACTCCTACCTCAACATGTCCCCTAAAAGAAAGACCTAAACGGTGCAGCTGCCCACTACTTGCTGGGCAGCTGGAAATATAGAAATGAGGCATGGGCTCTCAGTGGCCCTTGAAACAAATTTGCCCCCTTCGTTGGAGCCACACGAGGCTCTGAAAACCATTAGCCAAACGTTGGAGCCACCTAGGCTCTAAAAATAAACATGCCCCTAAGCGCTGGAGCGGCCCGCTGCCAGACGGGGCCGCTCTGACTCTGTGCCCCACGGGCACCACACTACCCAAGAGCCGTCGCCCCCACTGAGCCCTACTCACCGGCTCTGGTCGGGGGGGGCTCTCTCTTTGCGTGTGCTCCTCTTCGCCCGGTCCCCCTCCTGGGACCGGGGCTTCACCGTGGAGCATGGAGGCTCCGTCACTTCTCTCTTCACCCGGGCCCCCTCCTGGGACCCGGGACTTCGCAGGACTTCTCCTCTGGCACCGGGGCCCCGCGAGGCAGTCTCGGTCTCTCTCCGGTCTCCTCAGCAGTGCGGGCGGGGCTCTCTCCACTCACGGGAGCCCCGCTCTTCCGCCGACCATGGCTTCCTCGGGACTTCCCTCAGGCCTCACGAGGCCACGCCCACGTTCCAACAAGGGTTGCCTGACTTCCGGGTCGCATTTGCAGCGGCCCGGCAACGTTTCCTTCTCGGCTGCAGCAATACGGGGTAGGCTCCCGTTTTAATTAAATACAGAAGCGGGGTGGGCACCCGCTCAATAAAATTAAAATAAGCGGCTGGGCACCCGCACTGCAGGCATCACGGGGGAATCCCTAATCGGGGGATTCCCTCTCTCTCTCTCTAAGCAGCGCGACGCTGCACAGCCCCCGCTCCTCTTCCTGGGGAAAATAGCGTAAAGCGTTCACCAGGCGCTAGGATCAGGACAAGCTCCTTCAAAGTCCTGGAGGCTGGGAAGAAAAAGGCAAAAGGGCTCCAAGAAGTCCTTGAGGCATCCAGGGGCAAAGCAGCGCCCAGGGAGGCACGCCCTCATGGCAGCCCCCCCCCCCCTGGGCCCCAGCAGCAGCACGCCCCGCAGGAACAGCACACCAAGAGTGAACAACTTCATGGGGTCACAGCCCCTTCTTTTATACCCTAAATCCCTTTGTGTCACAGCACAGGGCTTGGGGGTACCAGTCAGAACTGGTATAGGGGAGCTTTGGAGCACTTTGTTTTGCTCAGCTCCTCTCTCCTTTCAGAGTGTAGGCTAGGGACATCAGACGCACCACAGGAGGTGGAGCCAGCATTGTAGAGGGAAGGCACAGCCCTATTCAGGTCCCAGGTGCAACTCCTCCCACCCATCTACATGGAGATCTCTCCATTCAGCCCTGCGCTGACTCACCCTGCCCCTCCTGGAGCCACACACACCTCCCAGCCCCTGTCACTCATAAGCTAGACATGCAATTCACATCAGGCAGGCAGACACAGAGCACACAGAAATGCCAACTTCTAGAAGTGGCATTTCTCCACCAGTCACCATAAATCTGCGCACACCATTGCGCAGCATTTATTCTCACGAATTCAGACATACTAGACTTGACCATGCTGCACCTCTCATAACAGGAATTACCACTGACACACTCATCCTCAATGCATTCCTATGGGAGGGCAGGCCAGTCTCACCACACACGCACACAGCGCGCACGCAGTTTACACTGGACCACAGTGCTAAAGTGCCCAGAGACTTAAAACTACTTACATACAAGGCAAAAAGTTTAGGGGTGAACCTGCCAAAAAGGGCCAAGTCCAACAAGATATATATATATATGTCTTCATATATATTTGTTATTATTTCCGGGATCCCCGCGCATGGCCGGGAATATTCCGTGCTTATGACTTTGATGAGGATACCCCTGGAAGAGAACCAGGATTACAGGTAAGTAACTTTTCCTTATGTCCCTGAGGCTTCAGATCTGGAGGCCAGCCAGCTAGCCCTTGGAGTCACTCTGGGTTCTAGGGTCAAGTGATGCAGGTTCAGTCCTTCTCACCCAGGGAAGAGGCCAGCAGGTAGCTGATCAGCACAGCAAAGCAGGATTCCAGCAGTCCAGCAGAGTGGCAGTCCTTCAGCAGCACAGCAGTCCTTCCTGGCAGATTATCCACAGGTACAGAAGTGTACTGAAGTGGTGGTGTCTAAAGTCCAGTACTTATACCCAGTGGTGCCTTTGAAGTGGAGAATACTTCAAAGACATGCCTTTGAAGTACACGGATGCCCTCCCTTCCTGCCCTGGCTCCAGACTCGCTTCAAGGGGGTTTGCTACTCTTTGTGTGTGGACAGTACTCAGCCTATGCAGGTGTAAGTGAGGCTGTGCTCAACTCCTCCCTCCCGTCCTGCCAGAGGTAGCCCATTGAGACACACCTAAGCTCCCATTGTGTGTGGCTGTCTAGGAGGAATACAACTGCCAACTACACCCAGTCATTTGATCAGAGACAGGCACCAAATGGCTAAAGCAAGAAAATGTGAACTTTCTAAAAGTGGCATTTTCAGAAGTGTAATATAAATCTGACTTCACCATAAGTTAGGATATCAAATTAGGATCCCAGAAACCTCAAACTTGAATCAATTATATCTTCCCTTTCGTATATTACATTTATACAATTTAATAAGGTAATCCCAATGTTTTTCCTATGGGAGATATAGGTCGAGCAGTAGCGAAAGACACATGTTTTGAAGTACATGTCCTGCCTTTTAAACACATTGCACCCTGCTCTCTGGGTTGTCCAGGGCCTACCTTTGGGGTGATTTATATGTTTAAAAGGGAAAGGTTTGGGCCTTGCAGAAGGTTTATTTTGCCAGGACGATATGGCAGTGTAAACTGCACACACAGGCTCTGCAATCGCAGGCCTGAGATGTGGAAAGGGCTACTTAAGTGGGTGGCACAATCAAGGCTGCAGGCCCACTAGTAGCATTTAATTTACATGCTCTAGGCACATATAGTGCACTGTACTAGGGACTTGGAAGTAAATTGAATATGCCAATTGGGTATGAGCCAATATTACCATGTTTAGAGGAGAGAGCACATGCACTTTAACACTGGTTAGCAGAAGTAAAGTGCTCAGAGTTCTAAAACTAATTCAGTAAAAAGTGGAGGGTAAAGGCAAACAGTTTGGGGGTTACCCTGCAAAAACGGACATTTACAACAGATACCTCCACTTCCTGCTCTTTTTGGATTACTCTTGTCTCTCCTTGTCATCATTCTATTCATTGGTATTGAGACATTCTGGCTCCATAAACACCCCTTTGAAGACCCTGGTTTCCTATTCCACAGCTTTTTATCCTTGCTCAGTTGGCTTTCTCTCCAAGGTTCTTCTCATCAAGAGGGCCTATAAAAGGGAAGGGCCTATCCGAGCACATGCTGCTTTTTTGTCGCTACCATGGGTATGTTCACTGTGTGCCTGAGGCTGGGCATGTGAGTGCACTATTGAATGTCTGCTCTCTCTGTGTTGCCATGTGATCTCGAATTGTAACTAACTGTGGTGGTAATGCTGGTTCCCCAATTGTTGGACTGGCTGTTTTCTGCCTTCCTTGAGGTGGCTGGTAGTAAACTGGTAGAGGTGCACCTTGCCCGGGGGCATCTCTAGGCTAATGATGCTATGATGTCATACTGCGCTGATTGCAGGGGTCCAAGGTGATGGCGACTGGCCCTGTTCTCAGTGCTTTTGAGGTGGTAGCTGTAGATGTTCCTCCTTTCTGCCTTCCCGGTAGCTAAAAGGGTCTCTGGCCATGGTGCCATTTGGCTGTAGACATGTGTATGCAGGTGGCTGCTGTTAATTCCGCAGCATGGGTGTGCGGTATTCTGCAGAGCTGACAGTCGCCTCCTGGTGCTTTGCAGCCTAACATTTGTTGCTTCTGCTAGCAGCCTAAGTGCTGGTGTGCAGAACGATATGCCAGAACAGGTCCTCTGGCTACCGTATTTGTGTAATTCTTGTGGTTCAAACTAACCTGCAGCACTTCCGTTGTAAATAGTAATGGAGTCCATAGCAGCAGTGTGCTGAGGATACTTTTTCCTGGATATGCTTGACACAGAAATGGCCTTCTGGACAGAAGTTAGTGGCTTGTTGCTTTGGAGTGCGATTAACGACGCTTGGTTTCCCTTCCCCACTCATTTTGGCTCTGAAATGCTGGGAGGGCTCGGCTACAGCTGTTTTTTGTTGGTAATATATTAATTTGCAGTACCCTATTGCAGTCCTGGGGGTCATGGCTTTGTGTTTCTTTTTGTCGTCTGTACTTTCTATAAGTACATTCTTGTTCTCTGCTATGCCCTAAGACCTCTGATTGTCTTAAAGTTGTGCCTTTCCAGCAGGAATGGGGAAGAGGGAGGAAATGTTTCAATTACGTATGGTAATATGAATAACATCCGCTCTGTTATTTCGCCTTACATTCTTTCGTTCGTGTTTGGAGTGGACTGGAAGAGGACTTTACTTGCTGGTTATAAGGGAAGATGTGCTCTGGTAGGTCCTCTCCTATTGCTAGCAAACATGCTACTGATATATTCAATCTCATTGTAGAGAATGATTTAGACATTATGGTCCTCACAGAAACTTGGTTAAGTAGCTCCTCCTCACCCATTCTCGACTTACTGGTTCCTCCTTCCCATGACCTAATCCGACTTGATAGAATCGGGAAACTAGGGGGAGGGGTAGCCTGCATTTATCGTAACTCAATATCAGTCAAGCAAGCGGACTCCATCGGGCTAACCTCCTGTGATTATCTCTGCATTAATATCTCGGATGCTAAACGCATCGCCAGCAAGCTACACATATTCTACCACCCCCAGGCGATAACTTGAGTTGTATCGACGAGATAATGGAGATCATGGCATCCAATGCCAACTCACTAGTTCCTCATATTTTCTTGGGTGACTTCAACCTCCATTGGAACAACGCAAACGATCATATTGTAGGCTGTCTTAAAGAGTTTCTGTCAGAACAGGAGCTATCTCAATTCTGTGACAGCCCAACGCATAACAAGGTAGAGACACTGGACCTCATCATTGCAAAAGCAAACATCGTCCAACTAGAATCCATCACCCCATGCGATTGGTCTGATCATTATTGCATCCTCTTCTCCATCAATATCGAAGTTACTCATAAAAGGGGCCAACCCTCAAAAACAAGGCAATGGAAACGGAACTTACAAAATATCAACCCCATCTCCTTGGGTTGCAACTCCGCTCTGACCCTCATGACGGACATGACTGATGTACATGACCTCACAACCTTCTACAATGCCACGTTACTTGAAATCCTGGACTCTATAGCGCCCCTCCAGGAAAAAACGTCTCCTCTAAGATTTCCAAGCCTTGGTTCAATGATGGCCTGAACTCGGAGCGTAGACATCTAAGAGTTGCAGAGCGCCTATGGAAATCGGCTCCTACCACGGATAACCTTGAGCACCTTAGAAGGTTAAGGAATTCTTACAATAGGAAGATTCTTAAGGCAAAGACAGACTTTTTCAGAACTCAGCTGAACCAAGCTATCAACCAGCCAAAAAAACTCTTTGAAATCGTCAAGCATCAATCATGCAATACAACTAACTCTAGGGAATTAAATGACCTGGCCACACCTACCTGTGACGTGCTTGCCAATTTCTTCCACGAAAAGACTAAGACCATTGAGCTAGACATCCAATCCAAGATGGCCCTCCCGCAAACTATGATCCAAGATCCTAAATGGGGCGCTCTATTCGAAGTACATTTTAATAATCCAGGGAAGTCACAAAAAACAATGCCTCTTGGCACACCTTCTCGCCAATCTCTCAACAAATTATCGACAACACTCTTCAAGCAATCAACCCCTCCAATCATTTCTCTGACCCCCTGCCTCCTGCCCTGTTCAAAATTTTAAAAACATCTATCCTACCATTATGGGATAAAATTGTAAACGCCTCCCTGAGTCAAGGTGTCATTCCGGACTGCCTTAAAATAGGGCAGGTCACACCTATACTAAAGAAAGCTGATGCCTCTCCATCTGATCTAAACAACTACCGTACTATAACCAACATCCCCACTTTGGCGAAACTATTGGAGAAATGTGTACAAATTCAATTAAGCAACCACATTGAGAATTACAACCTCTTAGACAGTCACCAATCGGGCTTCCGCCGAGGATCACAGCACAGAATCTGCACTCACACACATCATGGATGATATACTAAAAATGCTTGACCGCAATGAATCATGCCTTTTGATACTTCTTGATCTGTCCTCCGCCTTCGATACGGTCAAGCATGACAACCTTCTGTCCCTATTGGAACGTAGGATGGGCCTCTCGGGCACAGTGTTGCAATGGTTCTCCTCCTTCCTGAATAACAGAACTCAAAGAATCAAGATGAAGAATTCACTCTCGCAACCTTCTATGGTCACACTTGGTGTTCCGCAGGGATCTGCCCTAACACCCATTCTTTTCAACCTCCTAATGGAGCCTTTGGCGAACGCACTGAAATCAGCGAACATTCTATATCACCTGTACGCGGATGACACCCAGTTGTATCTAAAAATCACCTCGCCAGATGACTTCATTGCCCTCAACACTATTCTTCTGAACACGCAAAGCTGGCTCACTAACAACAACCTCATGTTGAATACCAAAAAAACGGAATTCATTCTCATCTCGCCACCAAGCCACACACCAAAGCTAGACCTATGGTTAAAACACCTAACCTCCTTTGACTGTGTCCCCCTCATCATTGACTCAGCAAAATCCCTAGGAATCTCCATAGACAAACATCTGAATATGCAGTCGCACATCTCTATGGCCACCAAGGGAGCTAATCACAAGATGAGTATATTAAGGAAACTCAAACCCTTCCTCCCTCAGGCAGATCTAAAAACGGCAGTACAAGCCCTAGTGCTACCAAGATTAGACTACGGAAGCACCACCCTCTGTGGTCTCCCCAAATACAAGTTGGCTCCGCTGAGAGCAGCACTGAATGCTGCGGCTAGACTGGTATCAGGAACCAAAAGAAATAGTCACATCTCACCAACCTTGAAAGCACTGAATTGGCTGCCTTACGAGGCAAGATTACACCTTAAAGTGGCCTGCATGACGCACAAAGCAATTCACAACAATACACCCAGTTACTTGGCTCTAAAGCTGGAAAGGTCTGGAGGCTGCAGACAACTACGAAGTGCGAGCACCTTCCTTCTGAAACCTCAATCCTTCCATAAGAGGAGAACTGGTTGTAGAGCTTTCTCAGGGATTGCACCAAAGATTTGGAACTCTTTACCCCACTAGTGCGTGGAATCACTTCCTTTACCGCATTCAAAAAGGAAGTAAAAAGACTACTAATGAACAAATTCATGTCCTAAGTTTTAATTATAGGATGTCACCGAGTCATCTCTAAGATTTGAATACCATTGCCTATCTCAGATGGATTGGACGAGTATAATGTATGTAAGACTTATATAACAGCCTTTTTTTTTTTCTTTTTTCTCAATAATGGTATGTAGTGTAAAGCTTAATTGGCTGTGGGTCCCCTTGGTCATCTATACATTTTATATCCACTATGAATCGATAGAGGCTATAATTTGTATGTTTGCTTGCACAATCACCTAAAGTTCATTAACTGTCTATTGTACAACGTCCTGCAGAATCATGGTCCTCTATGTTTGTTTATTCATATTTTTTTATATTTCTATTGTACAAAGTGACACATTTGAATGCGTGTATACCACCTCAACCATTTATGTTCTTATACTGTAAAGCGCTCTGATACCCTCGTGGGTCACGTTCGCGCTATATAAAACTTTATAAATAAATAAATTGTAGGGCCCAGAGAAGAGAAGGAACCTGAGAACAGAAACCACTCTGGCATGGAAGATGATCTTGCGGAAGCTGATGCGGTGGATTTCTTTCGGGAGATAGAACGCCTCATGGCTAATGAAACGAGGAAGTGTAAGTAAGTGGAGATTACCTCATGTCATCGTGACATTTTATTAGACAGAAAACATGTTCTTCCATGAAAGCATGTCAACCTTGACCCAAGTTGAACAGTAGTATCAACTCTGTGAGGATTCTCCCAATCCCTCACTTATACAGTTCCCAAATTGTTCCTTTTGGCCATTGGAATCTGATGACGGAGACAACTGAATGCATAGCAGTTCACAGACAAGGTGTCCCTATTGGGAAAGGGTAGGTAAACACAGTCAGTGTGAATGTTTGCCTTGAGTCTAAGGAGAACATTCTTTTGGTCCTCAGTGTTACATGAAAAAGCAGATTTAGCCTCAGTTGCCATAATGTTCATAACACTCGCACACACACACATCCACTGACCAGTTTGCACGGGCCCACAAAGGCACAATTGCTTAAAAATCGTAAACAGATCAAAGTAGTCTGTCCTGACAGCGTGTTCAAGTAGTAATTTATCATGGCTCTTGTTGAACATACCACGCTTCAGGGGATCACTTTACCTAGGCATATTTCTTACACACAAGGGTAACACTGATCAGCTCGACCGGCCATATCTTTACTACTTTAAAAATGAACAATTTCATACCTAATGAAGATTACGTTGTGGTTAGAATGTAGAAAGCAAGTCCTTTTTCTAAACAAAGGAGAACTACGGGGTTTCATATTGTCACTAAAACGTTTCAATGTATTCATTAATGATGTGATTCGAATACTGTCCGGCATGATTGTCCATGGTTAGCAGGTAATCTGCTTCCTATTTTACTGTTTGCCTATTACGTGGTGCTATTAAGAGCAAAAGTTAGACTGCAAATTGTTTCAGTTGAATTCAGTAAGTATTGCCAGCAAATGTAACTTTTGGTGAACCTAGCAAAAAAAAGTCAAATTAAATATCATTGAGTAGTAGTCAAAAGTGTGTATGAATTTGAATACCTGTGAGTAGGTTTCAACGACAGGAATAATTGGGATGACCATCTTAAACAAGCATTGGCATAGCCAATAGGTCTCGCCTTTGGGACCTTATAAGTATTTAGTTATGCAGCACAATATCCTTGGTGCAACAACATCAACTGTTGCATGGCTAAACACTTATAAGGTCCCAAAGGCGAGACCTGTTGGCTATGCCAATGCTTACCCTTGTTACATCTGTTGTCAGATAACTTCATGTCATCAAGTAATGCAATCCTGTGCTGTATTGGTGTTATCATAGTGTAATAATGAATGCAGACTGTAGAATTAGAAAGGTGTGTATGTTCTTGGTATTTAAGTAAATGTATAGAATGTATGGGTCAGATGATGCTGTGTCTTCCTTATGCTCGTACCGGTTCACCATGCTGTACGAGGTTGTTCAATAAAGTAAAAGTTGCATAACTTACCAGTGTTGATGATCACTACAAAAATTGGCGACGAGGAGTTTTACAAATCACCACGTTCAGGTGTGCTAGTCCAATTGATTCACTTCAAATAAACCAAAACTTCGACTCCCAAAACACATTAGATTAATAAAGTAAAAGGTGTTGCTAGAGCATTGTGTCCCTCATGACAGGGACTTATCTAGAAACGTAAAGGGCCATCCAGTAAATGACGTCCCAATACAGCTCAAAACCCCAGGAGACGCCCCCAAACAAAGGAACGCTCTAGAATGCTTTTTGTTGTCATTTGCGAGTGATGCTGGGCTAGGTAAGGAGAACTGTGGGAGGCCCACAGGGAGGCCCCTTTAGTCTCAGACTAAGCAGAACTCGTCTACACCGCAATACTTGTATAATAATTTAAAAGCTACTTAAATGTCTTTGGAGAACAGGATACACAAATACAATATTAGAATACAAACAATGAATAATGAAAGCATGAGGTGAAAGTTATCTGAATTGAAAAATATTGGTGGTTAATGTGCTACACATTCCACTGAAATGTATCGCTGGGGCCAACTCAGTTACTGGTATATGTACAACCTGACATTTCAATATAAATCAGTCCTGCGGCGTGCATCAGTTTCCGGTAGTGCTAGTCAGTGTCTTTTAGTCTGAATTTTCTGAATTCTCAGAACCGCCCAGTGCCCTTCTCGTTTTTTTAAATATTTTAACCAAATGCTGCTCAAACAAGCAGAGGTCTCGGCTCCTCTGCTCACTGCAGCCCTGCTGTCTGCCAAATCCCGTGACTGTGAGAACTGCCATTGTCATGTAGCAGGTAGATGGCGCCATCTAACGGTCACAACCTGCCCAAAAAAATATATACTGCACGATAGTTCTCAATTTTTCCCGTGTGTTTGTTTCATTGGGGCTTAAAAACGGAAGCAACATACACACTTTGACCTAGGGATGACGTCTTAGGAACGGAATATAAGGGCATATATTAAGATCACTGTGAATGGAAAAATGCACTTTTGGAAATAATACATTGCGGGTGATGGGAGAAATGGAGTTCCTTCACAAGAGGGAGCTGACCAGACGCTTGTGCGTCATGGCCTTTTCCCCCGCACGGCCGGCATGTGTTTCCAATTATCGCGCCTGCGTCTGGGCACAATAATTGGAAACACATGTCTGCTGCGCGCGTAACCGCAGGGAAAAGGCCATGACGCACGAGCGTCTGGTCAGCTTTTCAAACTCCCTTACTATAAGTCTCGCAGAGCAGCGCTTGCGCGCTACTCGAGGCTCGACCTAAAAAGCAGACATCTCATGTTCCCAAAAAGGTTGAAATTCAGGTGGAAGAGCAGTCGGTGCTTGCTCGAGTCAATGTGCATTAATCATGAGTTGGCAATGACGTCCTTGGTTTGGGTAAAAATGGGACCTGCTGCCTGGCTAACTTCCTACAGAAATGTATGAGGATGGATTGAGGCTACCAGGTGCATCTATTTAGTGAGCTTGCCTGTTGGCCAATCCCGAGGTATGATATAGTACGGCAGATAAGGTGATTCGGGAATAATACTGTGCCCTAATTGAAGCCAAATATATGAGTAAAGAAATAGAAGCTACACCAACGTGTATGTGCCTAGAGGTCAAAGCATAGGAGGGGAGAACCGTATTTCAGCTTAATTCGACCATTTACTTTCTTGAATTTATAATCAAGATTAAGTCTGGGGTTTGTCCTGTTGCAGAAACAATGTGAACATGAGACGCTGGATCTGTTAACTTGCCTGCGTATAATGAAATATTGGGTTAGAACTTTTTTTGATTGTGCACTTAAAGAACTACTACTGGCATGCAAAAGACCTCAAATGAGGCAGCAATAACTGGAGTTTCCAGATATATAGGTGCAGAAGGGAATCAGATTTTCAGAATGAGTATCTGCACCTGGCTAGTGATACAATCTGGGAAAGTACTTTATGAAGAAACGAATTTCAAGTTGTAACCGTCGTTTTGACATTTCTTTGCACACAGATGCTCCCAACATACGTTTCAGTACAGTATTCCGGCCTATTTATCAGTAGATAGTATAACCTATGCAGGAAATGTAGTTAGTATGAGACCACAGAGGTCTGTAAGCTGTGCTCTGTGAGTGAGGCCAGTAAGATTGGAAAAAGGTATTTCTGTGCATTTATAAAATTGTCAGGATAGGGTCTCTGGCACACAGTATACGAGCGAAACCTATTGCGGTGAAGAATAGGCATGTATGTGCTTTTGATCCTTTACCTTGTATAATGAGAGGACGTGCACTTTATTGAAAATGTGTGATGTTGATTTTCTTTGGAGTCTTCGTTTAATCCAAATAAAAGTAGAGGAGAAGTATAATGGAGTAAATCAACATTACAAAACTAGCATTTATCCTTGTTTTCCATTTTTAGATGCCGAGTCTCCGTTGAGTAGTCGGTCTCCTAGTTATTCTCCAAGAGATACAGACAGCTGTTTCAGTGGCAGCTCTGAAATGGTAAGAAATGTGACCAATGTCCCATTTACTAAACTAAACTGCCAGGTAAGTTTCACCGTATTATGCTACACATTCAGTGAAGCCAAGGGTCACGTATGTCTTAGCTGTGTGGCACAACGTTACAACTATTATAATTGGAAATTCAATTTGGCCCTTGTTGGAAGTAATTGTACTTTCAACCTTTTTTATGCAGTTCATACGTTTCGGTTGTAATACATTCCTTGCCTTTAGACCAATTACCGACGTGGTTACAATCTGATTCCGTTTTTTCATCCTCTTTTCTGTTATTATCAATGACAGTAGACACTACACTGGAGAACTCAAAGCGGGGAATTGGTACAATCAAAGCAAAATCCTCAACACTTCTAATTTCAAACAATAATGCAAAGGATAAACAGCAAACCTTTAGGCCGAGGCACACGTGCTTTAAGTTCTCACTCTCTGGACCCTCAGCTAAGTTGGCTTCCCTTTTATTTGTCAAAAGTAAACAATTGGAGAGATTATTTTGAGAAGGTTCAAGCTGCTGTGCATTTTTACTTTGTCTAACTGCTCACTGACATAATGGTGTGCCCATATTCTGGTATTGATCAGAACGGCTTGTCATAGGTGTGCCTGCTTTGCGGACGTGCTGTACTGCAGGTTCAGTTCAATGAAATAAAGTCCATTAGTAGTCGTGAGAAAATCCGAGTGTACTCACTTTCTAGGGATTTAGGCATGGTTTAGCAAAATCCCTTAATGTACAAGCTCACAGCATTCCTCCTTTCATATTGCTACCTGGCGTTTGTGCACCAGAATCTAGAATGCAACCCCAGTGAACTATGCTACACCTAAAACGGTAATGATGCATCATCTAAGACCACACAGGTTTAGTGATGTATCTAGCTAATCTGCCACCTTAGGGCAGGATTAGAAGTTGGGTGGATTACCGGGGGATACCGCTTGGCTCAAAATAATCTACTTTTCCCACACATGGATTTCTTAAGTGCACACTGGATCAATTTACTGATCATCAGTAAAAAGTCACCCCTGCCAGGCCACAGCTTCTGCTGTCCCCCAGGGCCCTTCACACATCTCACCGTACACTGCCGCTACCTTCCATTTTACACCTGCTTAAAACAGGTGGTAAATGGGAGATTCTGATGGATACTTCACATTTAGAATAATCTGCAGACGCCAGGCTGGACCCGGACATTTTTACAGCAGCGCTCCTGCATGCTGCTAGGTGGTGCCATCTAGTTCACTGTTGGCATCATTCCGCCCTAGAGGGGATGGAGCAGAGCTGCATATAAGCACCACTCCTGTGCATCAACATCGGTTCCTTTTTTTCTGCACCTTCGAATGTGGATCTGGAGTTCTGCTCTCTTTATCATTGGTTGAAGTTTATTCTCCAAATTAATTTCCAGTGTGCCAGGGAAAAATTCCCCACTGAAGACTACATGGTTTAGACAATGTGATAACTGTTGGAAAAAGATGTAGGTAATGACCTTCACGAAGGGGTGCCTCTGGTGTTTGGCCTCTGGCATGACCCCTGGCATGACCCCAAGTCATGCAAAGAATGTGCCTTCATTTACCTGAAGGTCGATCTGGAACTATGAAGCAAAGTTGTACATTGTGACCATCAAAATAAATAATGGCCCTTTCCTAAGTCCTGCTTCTGCTCCAAGTTGAGGGCGCGGACCTGTTCCCGCTCTATAGGCCGCTTCTACAACAGGTCTTCTTTGCGGGTAAATTTGTCATGTAACTCAAAGTCCAATTCAAAGAAGAAGCATAAGAAGTTGTAGCGGAACTCAATCCCATCCTTCCACTGTCTAAAGAGAAGTTGTGAGGGCTTCAGAGTGGCAATCATTCTCACTACTGATCCCTGATTGAGGAGCAGATTCTGCAGCTGGTCCCTGGCACATTGGCGACACCGAAGCAGGTTGAGGCCTTTAAGGAGGTCATGATGTGTATTTTTTGCACTCGTCTGGCTCCCTCTGGCACGCTTTCAGGCCCCAAGGATCCACAGGGGCCTTCTGTCTGGTTCCAGCCTACTAATACATCCTTGGTGCCATCTAAGCTCTTAAGAACCTATATTGGGTTCCTCAGCAACTCCGGTGCCGACTTCTTTTCTAGATTCGCCGCATATGACCAGTCCCTCTTTCATTGATGCCAATCCCGACATCGCCGGAGGGGGATCCAGTTCCGACTCTGATGTCTGACCTTGAGGTGAATCCGTCCTGACTGAGGTCACACTCTGACTCCACTCCAGCGTTCCCGGTAAAGTTTTGCTCGGATAATACAATTCAACTACTGTGGAGCTGGCTGTCAGGTTCTACTCACGCTTCCGCAGGAACGCCATGCAAAGGATGAAAAGATCCCCTAACTTCCCAGGATCACCAGTAGCACCCAACAGAGTCAAAGTACCAGCAGTAACCCAGGGAAGAAGGGAAAAAACAAAGGAAGATAAAGGATCCCAAGAAAGCTCTGTATCTCTTTGACAGTCTTTGGCGCCTGCCAACGTGTTATGGCTTCCACTTTCTGGGGATCCATACTGAGTCCTTGGGGGTTACAATAAATCCAAACAAGCATACTTGAGAGGTATGGAACTGGCACTTACCTAACTTGCAATATAAGTGGTTGTCTCTCAGACACTCAAGGATACTCCTAACATGGGTCTCATGCTCTTGTGCTGACGAAGAATAAATCAAAATATCATCGATGTATGCAATAACAAAGAAATCCAACATATCTTTGAGTGCTTCGTTGATAAAAAATTGAAAAGCAGATGGGGCATTACATAATCCGAATGGCATTACCAAATATTCATAAAGGCCAAACTTAGTACAAAAGGCTGTCTTCCACTCGTCCCCCTCTTTGACTCTCACCAAGTGGTAAGCTCCTCGTAAGTCTAGCTTGGTGAATATCTTGGCTTTCTTGATCTGGTCGAGGAGAGCGGATAACAGTGGCAGAGGGTACCGATTCTTGATTGTAACATCATTGAGTGCTCGATAATCGATACAGCACCTGAGACCCCTTCTCGTTTAGGTATAAAGAAGAGAGATGAGGAAGCAGGTGATAGGGAAGGTCGAATAAAACAGATTCTAAGCATCTCATCCAAGTAGTCACGTAGGTATACATTCTCTTTTTCAGTTAGAGCATAAATTGTGCTGCAGGGTATGCGGGCTCCTGGTATTAAATCAATCCTACAGTCATAGGATCTATGAGGCGGAAGACACGTAGCCTTTTCTTTATCAAAAACATCTTTCAGGTCATGATATATGGCGGGCAAATCAGTGTCTTCGGGAGTGGTGACTACCGCGACCTTCACTGGACTGATCTTGGTTTGGGTAGAATGATCATTGCAGATGTCAGGACTAAAAGTCACTGTCATATCTTTCAAATAAATAAGAGGATTGTGTTGACAAAGCCACGGTAAGCCTAGAATAACAGGAAACTGGGGAGACTGTATCAGATCAAACGTGATATGCTCCTGATGTTTTTCCTCCACTATCCGTGTTACCTCAATGGTAGCATGCGTGATTTGACCAGACTTAAGGTTACTGCCATCTATGGTTGTAACTTCCTCCCACGAGGTTTTGGAAACCAGGGGAATATTCTTGCTGTGTGCCCAACATAAATCCATAAAATCCCCAGAGGCACCTGAATCTATCATTACTTGGACATTTATAACCTGTTGTCCCCATTCCAGTCTTGAAGACAGGAAGAAATGGTGTGGAGAAGACAAGACTACATTTGATCAGTTAGGCTGTTGTGAGACGATTAACCCTGAACTACCCGAAACCTTCGTCCCGCTAGACTTCGGGCTTGCTAGTATTCCGACTGGGTTTTCTGTTTTGGTTTCACAGGGCATTCCCTCAGAAAATGTCCCTGTTTTCCGCAGTATAGGCATAGTTTTTTGTCACGCCTTCTCTGTCTTTCTTCATCGCTGAGGGGACCCCTTATGTTTCCTATCTGCATAGGTTCTGGTTCCTTTACTGGCTTTTTAAGGTCTGGTATTTTCTCTTTATAAAGTATGACACGTCCTTCAGAGCGTCCTTTTTCTCTTTTTCTTTCATTGATTCTGTGATCTAATTTTACCACAAGGTCTATTAGGGCATTACAGGACTCAGGAGGATTGACCACCTGTGCTAAAAGGTCTTTTAATTTGTCACTTAGCCCCCTATAGAAGAAGGCGCTACGTTTCTCTTCAGGCCACCCAGCTTCAGCTACTAATCTGTTAAACGTAGAGATGTAATGTGGTAAGTCCTTGGATCCCTGTTTTAAGTTCAACAGTTCTGTATCTACTGACTGCATGAAGGAATGTTTATCAAATAGCTTCCTTAATTCTCCCTTAAAGGCTATGTAATTATGCAGTAATGGGTCATCTTTTTCTATGAGCGGTATAGACCAATTGGCTGCGGACCCTCCCAAATAGGATATGACAAACGCTACTTTAGCTTGGTCGTTTGGAAAGCAGGAGGCCTTGCACATAAAATGGAGCTGGCACTGACAAATAAAGGCAGCACAATTGTTAGGATCCCCCATGAATCGTTCTGGAGGGGCTAAAGGAATAGACTGAGGGGTGGTTACCTGAATAGCAGGGACGTTAGTACCGGAAGACTGGGAAGAAGGTGGAATATGTACCCCTGTGTTTCCTGCCATGTTTCCCAAACTAGACTCGGTTCTCATGCCCCTCTGGATGGAATATACCTGTGAAGCTAATACTTGGGTTTCTTTCTGATGGTTACCCAACATATGAGCAAGATCTGCAAGCGTTACCCGACTCATTTCCATGGCATTCGGGCGGATAGTAAAACTTAGGCTTTGCGTTCTGTCAGGTTCTACTCACGTTGCCGCAGGAATGCCATGCAAAGGATGAAAAGGTCCCCAACTTCCCAGGATCACCAGTAGCACCCAACAGAGTCAAAGTACCAGCAGTAACCCAGGGAAGAAGGGAAAAAAACAAAGGAAGTAAAAGGATCCCACAATGCACCCCACTCAAGGATAGGACCAGTCAGCCAGGAGCAATATCTGTCAATAAATGGACATAACACAGTAAGTACACAAAGAACTGCTAGTCCTACGGTCTACAATATTTTTAGTACTTCAGTCTAGGCTACCTGGATGATTCCCTTCTTCCGTCAACTCTGGAATCTGGTGTGCGAGAAGGGGTGTTCAGGGCTGTGACAGGATAAAGGTATGGTGTAAATACAAGAGGTCAGAGGAATAGTCATGTGAAGGAAAATATAGGATTAATTACAACCTAACTCACCTAAGAATAAATGGTGATCTGAATTAACATAAATCTTGTCCTCAGAAACATCTGGGAAAGTGCTATATGCAATATATACAACTGTAGAAAATCTACCTTACTTCAGGCAGACCTACTGGGAAACTCCTTACTATCAGGAATGCCCAGAACTAAACAAAACTAGAAAAAACTAGATCTCCACAGACGCAGAGTTTGCATAAGGTAAGTTTGGCAGTAGGAAATCAAATCAGCGCAGAAAGCGCTGTTACCGTAGGACTTGTCACAGGAGTTCTAGAACTGTAGCACAGCGTGTTGGAGATAACTGGCCGACGTGGAGACGAGCACAGGAAGACTGCCCGGAGCGCAGAGAAGGGAAACCGGAGACCAGGACAGGACAGCTCATCTAAGAAGGAAACTGAACGAAGGACGACCGACGCTGGATCGACGGAGCTTGAACCCGGAAGCTGTCAGGGAAGGACCCGGAAGAGGAATACCAAGCTCGGGGCTGGATCGCAAAGCATCTTCCCTTCGGGATCAGCAGGCTTTTAAACCCGCTTGCTGCCACCCGCGCATGCGTGTGTAGCGGGAACAGCGATTTTTGAAGTCCGCCGATCACGCGTATCCAGCAAGCGTGACACTGTCCTCAGAAGCTCCATCATCTTTTTGGTTCTGATTCTGACCAGAATTTGCCAAAACATGGGGATGGCAATAGTGATGATAGGGATGGCAGTGGTGATGATGGGGATGATTTACCCATCACTATGATGATGATGACAGTTAATACTTGCACTTACAGGAGACCCGTGAGCTTGATACTTCCCCTTATACAGGGCAGGGTAGATTTTGCCCCTTGTACCCCCAACGAAATAGAGTGGTTCCTTTGCTATTGTAATCAAACAAGCCGCTGAAGTCCTAGACATACAACTGCTTTCTGTTGAAGCCAAGACAAATAAATGTCCTTACTGAGGTTTTGCACCCTGGGCCAGCCTCATCTGAGCCCTTGCTTCCATTCAAAGAAGCCCTTACTAACATGTTTTTGGGCACGTGGTCTAAAACTTGCTCTTGACCACCAGTGAACAGGCACATGGCCAGATGCCACAGACCATCACCCAGCGACACTGAGTTTTTCTCACACAGCAATCCTAATGCTTTCCACACAAGACCCCCAAACAGGAAATTGAAACTGATTGAGGCGCTCAACAAACTAATGTTCTCTTCAGCCAGCTTAGCCTTGAAGCCGGTCAGTGTGGTCTGGCTATTAGGCCTTTATATGCATACCCTATAGACCCAGGCCACCAAAATTTTACTGTTCGCCCTAAGTTGGCAGGGTATGCCCAGACGTGGGTCCCTTGCTCACTTTGCCACTGGATTCAAGATAGCCTGGCTGATGACGGCTGTAAGCCAGAAACCGGTCCCAGGATGCTTGTTTCCGGTCCAGGGAAGACATGGCTTGGCAGTTCGGGCGGGACTGTTCCCATGAGGCACAGGGTCAGACTGATTTGCATATGGCCATGTCTGAACTGGGGTGGCGGAGTGAGCTAAAGAATGATGATGGATTAAACCCAGATCAGTTGACTGGGGGTGAGTGCTTGCAATGTTCAACACTCCGTCCATCATCCCCTTTGGTTTTCCAAAATTTTACTGCCAGTCCCGGGGGAGTTTATGGCCTCCCTGGCTCAAACTATTAAAGATGGCCAGGATGCAGCCAAATACGTGATTTGGACTGGTCTGGATACTACCAATTGCTTGGGTTGTGCGGTTGACACTAGTACAGTGCTCTGTTGGGATTCACAACCCTTATGGATATGCCTTATGATACCCGCCTTTTTGGCAAAAAGGCTGCCCTACGCGTTTTAAGAAAAGAAGAGCCACAGATCGTTTCTTGTTCATGTCCTTCCAGGCTGTTTACTCATCAGTTTCGACTCTTCAGTAGCTACTCCAGAGGGTTGGCGTATAGACAATGCCAGCCCTCCCAGCCCCACAACAGTCACCCCAGTCCTTTCAGGGCCAGAGAGCAAGCAGACATCATGCTGGACACCAGAAAAACAGTCTTCTCAATCCCTCATGCCGAAGAAGGATAGAGGCCTTTGCCTTATTCTAGATCTTTGCTCCATAAACCCCTTCCTAAGGAAGGACACATTCAAGCTATTCACACCAGCCCAGTTGCTGTCTGCCCTGTATCTGAGTGACCGGATGGTAGCCTTGGACCGGGAGGACGTGTACTTTTTATATGCCTGTCGTGCAGTCCCACAGACGTTACCTGCGGTTCAAAGTTATCCAGGAGCATTTGCAGTGTGCTGTGCTCCCCTTCAGCTTCACCGGTGGCCCTTGGGTGTTCAGGAAAGTAATGGCTGTGGTTGCCACACATCTTCTGGGATTTGGGTTACCAGTTTAACTCTACCTCGACAACTGACGGGGCCGCCACAGTCAGCCGATGGCCACCTACAGATGATGCCGAACCTCTTGATATTGTTGGGATCCTTGATCAATGATGTGAAGTCACACCTGACTCCTTCGCAAAGACTTCCTTTTATAGGAGTTGTATCGGACAAGGTGCTGTCCAAGGCCATTCCTTTGCCGCATTGAGTCCAAGACATTCAGGGTATGATCCCAATGTTTCAGCCTCTGCCCTGGATCTTGATGAGAGCAGCTCGGGGGCTTCTGGGCCTGTTGTTATCATGCATCCTGCTTAGCCTCTTTGCCAGGTGGCATGTGTGAGCTCTGCAGTGGCATCTGAAATCTCAGAGGGCCTAGCACCATTAAACGTGTTATATGTCATCCAGGTGGGGTGCATTCCATTTTCTCCTTTACCATTTCTGACAAAACTTGTATCACCTGTGTCCAGAATCTATAAACTAGAGCGCAGCTCCAGGCTAAGTGTATAAAGTCAGCATCCAGCACCCCGCATCTAACACATCGTGAGCTGTCTCTAAGCCCATATTTATGTAATTGAAGAGGGGTGTAATATATTTGTTGTAACTATTTGAAGTGTATTATTTTAAGGTCACAATTGGCAGTGAGACGTCCCATGAGTGTGCAGCAAGTCTCCCCGTTCTCCTGAGTCATTGGTGTGCCCAGCATTTCATTCCATCTATCTAGGGCTGCTATCTTGTCATTTGGTTTCTCCCTGAGAGATGTATTGTACAGTTGGGTTATGATACCTTTGCGTGAGCTACATGTTAGCATCCTCTGCAACGCCTTCAACATACCTGGTTCTTCCGGGAATTCGGGATATAATGGCCTGCCCGGAGCCTGACATATATGAACACTAGTAATGTAGTGGAGGGCTGTGTAGAGGTAAATGCATCTAATGTCAAGAACTGTCCTTTAGGATATCTCCTAGTGTTGTCAACCCTGCTTTCGTTAGTATTTCCGTTGCCTTGGGTTCATGGGTGACGGCGATAGCTGGGTGGGCAGTTAAGTGCAGTGCCGGTGCATAAATAGAGGTTCTACCTGCCCTCGCACTTAATTTATGCCAGGCCTTCAAGGTGCTCTGTTTAGTATTAATCTCTAGTCGTGCGATCTCCGACCGTTCATATAGTAGAATGGCTGTAAGGGATACTGGGTGAGTGTCATCGTTCTCTACCGCTAAATGTGGTAAGTATTGAATTGGGAAGTACCAGTAATGCGCAAACTACGCTTGAGCACAAAGATGATATAACTGCATTTCCTGGGCTCCAAACGCTCACCGCTCATATGATTTCATCAGTAAATCCTAGCTGCATCTAGGTTGTTTGCTAGCCCAGGCCAGTGTTATCATGCAAGTTTTAGGGGTTTTAAAAGACTCACTGGTCAATAATATAGGAATATTCACGAACATATATAAAAATGTAAAGACATTTTCATAATTGCTATTCTGTCAGCTAGTGACAGAGGTAGCGGTATCCATGTAGCTACTTGGTCCATCAGTTTTGTGAGTGCTCGTCCGTAGTTCAATCGAACCACGACCTCCTGGTCCCTATGTATCCATATGCCCAAATATTTAAGGGGTTCTATACACCACTCAAGTGGGAATTCCATGTCGTGTGGGTCAGTCGTCTGTGTGAGAAGGAATATGGGTGACTTGTCCCAGTTAATACTGAGACCTGAATACCTTTCATATCGAATATATTCACGTATAAGGGGTGCTAGGTGTATCTCGGTTCACAGACATATGGCACCATATCATCCGCATAGAGGGCGATGGCGATTGGGCATTGTCTGAACCGTATTGCAGCTGCTGCATGAAGCTGACTAAATTACACATGCTAGTGGCTCCAGAGTGAGGGAAAATAAAATCGGTGATAGTGGGCAGCCTTGCCAAGTGCACCTGAAGAATTTAACTGGGTCAGAAATATACTTATTAATTCGTATCCTCGCTACTGAGTTAGAGTATAGTAGACGTATCCACCTCAGAAATGCCTGTGGCATTCACTTGCGGTGTGATACTGTGAACATATACTCTCATTGTATGGAGTGGAAAGCATTTGCGGCATCTAACAGCACCGCCACAGCCTTCATCTCCAAGTCCAGATGGTGGTAATGTTGTGAATATGTTTTGCAAGTTGTGCGATGTCGCACGTTCAGGTACAAAACCCAACTGATCCATCAGTACCAAGCTAGGGGCGATTATTTTTGCCAAGATTTTGGTGTCTATATTTATAAGGGATAGCGGTCTATAGGGTTCATGCCTGTCTGGGGCCTTATCTGGTTTCAATAGTGTTATTATTAAGGCTTCACAGAGTGTGGGGAGCAACATGTTCTTTTCATATGCCTCTAAGTACATGGCATGCAAGTGTGGAGCCAGGCGCTCTGCATATGTCTTGTAAAATTAATTAGGGAGTCCATACCTACCTGACGTCTTCCCATTTGAGTACGTATGGCCTCTTTCATATCTTCTATTGTAATTGGTTGTATCAAAAATTCTCTCTGTCCCGGGAGAGCCACGCTAAGACCACATCGTCCAGGTATTTAGCTATATCAGCTGCTGTGGCAGCGTCTCACGGCCCATATAGGCGGGTGTAGAAGTCCATAAAACCTGACAGAGTGTTGTAACATTTATCTTGGTACTGGTCTTCGATCTCTTAATATTTCTGTGCATGTTCCAATGGCAAGCACATCTTTCAGTGGTTCAACAGCTGTTTACCATGGCTATTTGAGAATGTCTGTGTCGGATGCATGGCAAACTTGGTTAGGTCAGTTTTATTGCTGCGGAGAACCGCAGTAAAGGATCCTCCTTTTCTACTGCCACTCTGCGCTGATCCCATCTTTCTTGCTGAGTGGAGGACTGGATACTTACCAGTGGAAGGTGAGCGTTGTAGAGACTGCCACTTCAGCTGTCTCTCTTGCTCCCTTTAGGATGGTGGCTGTTGCTGGACGAAAGAAGGGAGAGATGGTGGTTCCTAGAAGGAAATTTATCAACTTTTTTAGTGACTCCTCCCTCCCAGCAGGCAGGTATGGAGAGTAGGGAATGCACTGCAGTTGCGTCCTTGCAGTGTATTGAAGTCTCTTGCTAAGCAAGGATAGTTGTGATATTCATCATGGCAAGTAGAAAACATCCTACTAAGAGGTGCTATGTGGACGAAGACGAGGAGAGGCTGGTCCCTCTAGAATTCCGTTGTTCGATGAGGAGTTAAAGCAACTTGTAGGTGAGGCAGCTGAGGTGGCTTTAAACTCTTAATGCAAATGGCACAGGTTGAAGCTCAGGGAATTAGCCAGCTTTACCAAGGTCAGTGCTTGGGGTTTAAAGTGTGGATTTGGAGGATTTATTCACCTCTGATATGCCTCCTGTACCTGACAGCCTGCCATAGCATAAATTAAGTGTGTAGGAAAAGGTTCCTGGATAAAAGGTATCCTTTGAAGGGCTGTGAAATGAAACTTCCTTAGTGACAGTTAATTCCTTGCTGGCAAGCATGACCTCATGTCTAGCGATTGAGGGCCGTCTGCCCAATGATCCGGTGGACTAGAAGGTGTAAGGTATCCCTAAGAGAGCTTATGCAGCTTTTAATTGCGTTTTGGCTCTTCAATATATGCTGCTTATGCATCTCAGATTCTGCTGGAGGAATTTTATGCACATCGAGGGGATGCAGAACAGTGAGGACTGTACTGAATTTGTTTGTACAATGTAAATGAAGGCTCGCTTCTTGTCAGATACTTCATTCTATAGCCTATGTCCCTCAACTACATCACGAAGAGCTGCTACACCATCATAATAAAATTTGCCTTTCCTGGTACAAAGCTGTTTGGGCCATAGCTTGATGAGTTATTGAAGAAATCAGCAGAAGTGAAAATATTGTTGCAGCCTTTTAGGCTAGGACCTCTAGGCCTAGGTCCTTTATGTTTCCACACCCTTGTCATCTGCAAGGACATGTACAGCAGCAGTCTGTCTTTAGATGGCCCTTTCGAGGTAGGGCCCTTGGTCAGGGAGGACCTCCAATGACAAATCCTGATCCAGCGCTCCACCTACTCAGCAGGTTCCAAAAGGTGGACAATGCCAAGGTTCCAATCACTGAGGTTGAGGGATGGCTTTCCCTGTTAGCTTATAATGGAGCACTGCTTTTACCTACCAATGGATGCTGGATGTGGTTTCTTCAGTGTATCATCCTGAGTTTCAAAGATTTTCTCCAAGTTTTTATTTCAGGCTAACAACTCTTTCGGAGTAAGGACAGAACAGAGAACCCCTTCTGGACCTCAAAATGGTAAATCTTTATCTAGACAAGAAAACTTTCAAGATGAAGTAGATTATTTCTTTAGTGAAACCAGGAGACTTTTGGCAACTCTGGACCTCAGTTACTTCATCTCAAAAGTTACTTCGGTTTGCACTAGGTGAAGAACATTACCAGTTCACTGCTCTTCTCTTCAGATTAACTTCAGTATCTTGAGTATTTACACAGGTACTTGCTCCTTTGGCAGCCTTTCTGCTGGTTCACGTTATTCAAATATTCCTATATCTGGACGACGGGCTAATTTGTGCTTCTTCTTTTCTTAAAGGTCATGAAGACACATCAGAGGTGTGTCAATTCCTTCATGCCGGCGAATTGAGTCTAAACTTTAAGTCTCAGCTGATTCTATTGAAGGAACAGAAGCTTGTAGATCAGGTTTGCACAAACCTGGGGAAGGTGTTTTTTCCTGTGGGCAGAATGTTGGTCCTTCAAGAAGTTCTCACAAAACTGTTGACAAAAACGTTTGTTCAGCCAGGTTGTTTGTAAGGTTTCAGGGTCTAATGTTGGTCATAACATCAGTAGTCCACTGGGCTCATTTGCATCTCAAACTAATAGTTCAACCTCAATTAGCCCATTGGCTTCCAAGTTCATAGGATATGGATGTCCTGATTTCAGTTCCTTCTCATCTCCAAGAACAGATGGCATGGTGGATGTCAGAATCCATTTCTCATCAAGGGGGTCAACTTGGATCATTTGGCTCCAGTGGTGTTGACCATGGATGCCAGTGTAGTAGGATGGGAAGCCACTCTAGAAGGCAGTTCCGTTCACGTGAAGTGGGCATTGAGAGAGAATATTGGAGGGGGCTGATGCCAGTGGTTTTGGTTCAGACCAACAACCAGGTGGTAAAAGCCTACATAAACAGTTAGGGAGGGTACCAGATGCTGGAGTTTGGGCACTCCCTAGTAATCTGGGTGGAAATAAATCTGGTCTTCCTCAAAGTGTCACAACTTCAAGGGGTTAAATTCAATAGAAGACCCCCTGAGCAGAGTCGTCCCATCATCAGTGAAGTTATAACTGCATCGCAGGGCCTTTTGAGTGGTAGCCTTTCAACCAGGCCTGCCATGGTTGGATCTATGTACGTCAAGGAAAAATGCTCTCCTTCTCTTATTTTGCACCAGGGAGAAATGTCCAAAGGCATTAAAGACAGATGCAATGTCTTATCGGTGGTTGCACAGTCTACTATATGCCTTGCTGACAGGGCCCATGTTCCTCAAAAAGCTCCTCTTTAGGCTGCACCAACTCTGTACATATTTTAGTTAGAGTATCAGAGTGACCAGATGAGAGGGGGAATTAGGAAGGGATAGGAAATCTGTAATGAAAGGATTGAACCACTTAATAAATCTTTGGTAAGCATATATGCATTATTACATTCAAGTATTAACCTTTTAGAAACACCAACATACCTGTGGAATAAAAGGCTATCTCTTGTATACAATCTTGTTATACCAAAAGTCCAACAAGTATCTTGCTTTTAAATCTTTTAGAATTATGTTTGTGAAATCTTGTGGTGTTTTATATATTCAGGATAAACTGTCAGAAGCGATATAAGTCTTATCCCAAATATATATTCAAAACCGTATTCAAGTCTATCACCCTTGGCATATATCTTAATAAATCAAGAAATTGTTTGTGGTCTGTGTGAATTCTTTTCACATATAGTCTTTTAAAATCTTGGTAACATCAAGTTCAGTTGGAATCACTATACTTATAATCTTTCACGGTCTGGGCCATACGATGTTCAATGGGATTTACTTTCAAAAGGGAGCTTTCTGTTCCCTTAATAGTTTCTAAATTGCTTTTGTTCGTTAAATTTCCCTCAGAAGTCAATTAACTGATTAGCCCTTTCTTATTTTACCAATAATTTTGATCTTACCTGGAGTTAGGTGAAACCCTCCAACAAAATGTCAATATCTAAAATGCCCCCCACCCCCATTTACATTCCGTGTGAAAGAGGTTAAGTCTCTGAGTCTTCAGATTTTCCTGAGGCTCAACACAACTCCTGAAGCTCACTCAAGTAACTAATTTGCCCTCAAAATGCCATCCGCTCTTCTAAGAATCACCAAAACAACAAGCACGCCGTTTGGAGCATGGCTTAGCTTTCCCCGAAACCGGTCCCAGGATGCTTGTTTCCGGTTCAGGGAAGACCTGGCTTGGCAGTTCGGGCAGGACTGTTCCCAGGAGGCACAGGGTCAAGACTGATTTGTATATATCTGGGTCTGAACTGAGGTGGTGAAGTGAGCTAAAGTAAGATGACGGATTCAACCCAGATCTGTGACTGGGGGTGAGTGTCTGAAAAGATTCAGCGCTCCGTCCCTCATCTCCTTGTGTTTGCTTTGTTCGCCCTAAGTTGGCAGGGTATGCCCAGACTTGGGTCCCTTGTTCGCTTTGCCACTGGATTCAAGCTAGCCTGGCTGATAAGGGGTGTTAACCTGAAACCGGTCCCAGGATGCTTGTTTCTGGTTCAGGGAAGACCTGGCTTGGCAGTTCGGGCTGGACTGTTCCCATGAGGCACAGGGTCAAGACTGATTTGCATATAGTTGGGTCTGAACTGAGGTGGCGTAGTGAGCTAAAGAATGATGATGGATTCAACCCATATCTCTGACTGGGGGTGAGTGTCTGAAAAGTTTCAGCGCTCTGTCCATCATCTCCTTGTGTTTGCTTTGTTCGCCCTAAGTTGGCAGGGTATGCCCAGACATGGGTCCCTAGCTCACTTTGCCACTGGATTCAAGCTAGCCTGGCTGATGAGGGGCGTTACTCCGAAACCGGTCCCAGGATGCTTGTTTCTGGTTCAGGGAAGACCTGGCTTGGCAGTTCGAGCTGGACTGTTCTCATGAGGCACAGGGTCAAGGCTGATTTGCAAAGAGCTGGGTCTGAACTGAGGTGGCGAAGTGAGCTAAAGAATGATGATGGATTCAACCCAGATCTGTGACTGGGGATGAGTGTCTGAAAAGTTTCAGCGCTCCGTCCATCATCTACTTGTGTTTGCTTTATATTGTGCAGTTTTTCAATATGGCGGCCAAGAGTTCGCTGCTTCTTGTAAGATCTCTGCATTTATTTTGGTTTTTGACAGGAAGTAAAGCTTGTTTCCAGGATTGCTGAGTACCTGCAATGCAAAGGTTTCTAGACATCATCTTTCTAGTAAAGTGATAGCAAACAATTAATTCATTTATCCAAGATCTAGAGGGGTAGTAGCAGCATTTATGCATACAGTAATGCATAGCCATGTATAGTTTTGACAGAGGATCTGAGTCACAATACATATGACCAATATCTGCTGCTACTTTATATGTCCGGATTGTAGGGGTGAATGGGAGGTGATTTCATTTTCCTGACAGTTCCCTCCAATTCCCCTCCTCCAAAGGGAACGCAGGAAGATTTGGGGGTAGAGAGATCAGGTTATCCTAGAGGCCCTGTTCTGGCCTTGCAAGTCCTGGTTGCCAACATTAAATCAGGTAGCTTTGTGTATTCCTAAAAGAATTTCAGGGTTCACTTGTCCCCTTCTTTTGCTAGACCTTCTTCAAGAGTCATTGAACCGCCTCAGCCTGACAGCATGGCTGTTGAAATATTAGCCCTCAGATATCTGGGTCGCTTTGAGAAAGTGAAAGAATGTATTCAGCAGAGTAGTAGGCCAGCAGTCAGCACTTCTTATACAAGGAACTGGTTACATTTCTCTCAATGATGAAATTCAAGAGGGGCGTTAGTGGTCTCTTGTGGCCCATTCATTATTGTGGATATGCAGGAACTCTTGTCATTTGTCGCATAATTGAAATAAGAGGCTGAGCATATAACTGGGACGTAAGGAGTTGTAGTGACCTACCATTACAACCTTCAAAAGGCCTCAAAGTTGTAGTTAATGTTCCACCGAAAATCCAGTGCGTTCCAAGGTGGTGCCTCTAGTTTGCTCAGTAAGCAGTGTCACAATTAAACATGATTTAATTTCTAATGGGTGGGTAGATTAAATTCTTCCCACAGAGCATGAAAGCGTTTTAAGATCGTTCTGTGAAATTAGTTGAGCAAGGGTTTGAATACATGCCAATTTCCAGTGGGTCCAGTGTATGGCATTGCCACAAACACAAATAGCAGCAATGTGTCAGATGGGTGAATGAGTATGTAATGTAGCATCTATCTGAAACAATTTATGGGGCTGGGAAGAAGATTGCACCATGGCTTGCACTTTTCGTTTCAGCGTCAAAGAGGATGTGGCAGCATGTTTGTAAAGTAGTTGGAGACCCAAATCGCTAAAGGTAACACAACGCTCTATGGTATAACTGGGACATGGCTGTATAGTAATGTTAAATGCTAGGCAGATTAAGGCCGCTACATTGTCTGTGAGCTTTTAGTTTGGAGATTTTCAATTGTGGGTGAGTATCACCCTAGATAAAGGCTTTGATATCCTGGTCAATGCTCTGCAGTAGAGACAGAGGAACTGAGAGCAGTAGTATGCTGAGGACATATGTATACCATGGCACTATCTCAATTTTCACAGGGTGTGACCTGCCCCATAAGGACAGGCAGAGAAGTGCCCATTTCGCATAATCTAGCCTAGCTTGGGCAAGAAGAGGTACAATATTGACAGGGACCATCCCCTCTAGACCCCTGTTGAAATACAACCCCAGATACCGAAAGGGATATCCGGCTATGGCTGCTGCTGTCCTAACTTGTGAGATACGTAAGGCTTCGCTTGTGTACCAATTGACTTTATACCTGGACATACCAGTGAAATCTGATATGAGCCCCATAACGGTTGGGAAGGATTGTTGCAGGTCTGTAAGTGTAAGCAGGATATCATCTGTGTATAACAGAATCTTGGAAGGGCCTGCAGGCGTGGGGACACCACTATCAAAAGAGACTGATGGATGGCTGCCGCTAAGGGTTCCATCCCTTGTAAAAAGCTGCCAACTTAACATCATATAACAATGACCTGTACCAGGTCAAAAACACTGTCATGTTTATTTATAGCCATAAGCAAACACATAAAAGCATACATTGAAATTCCCCAACCCCAGCATCCCCGGATGTAGGGGCAAACAAACACCGGTCCCATCACTTGGTGCTGTGCCCATTACCAAGTATGGTTAGTCATAGAAAGTAACATAAGAGACACTTCGCCCTCAGAGATGGAGACAGGGGAGGGAATGTACTGAGAGTGGGGGAAGGGGATGGCAGGAAAGGGAAAAAGGGAGGAGGGAAGGGGACAGGAAAGAGTTGAAGGAGGAAAGGAGCTGTGAGAAGCTGCATTTAGATGTCCATTAAAATAAGAATGTGAGGTTTAGTTAGGGTCGCAGGAAACAAGGCAGATACAGAGAGCCATGCTGTGGCAGGATGATGACAGGATGGGAGCTATAGACAAGCATGATCTACCGATGAGGGTGTGGGGCAGGTGAGGCTAGGGGCACTCACAATGTAGGGAGAGTGATCAGCTAAATCTGTCGGAGCAGAGGACCATATGAAAGATGGCATAAGTGACCATTCTTGAGGTAATCACATGCAGGAGTGAAACATGAAATCAGAAATGCAGAACAAAGGAAAGGTTCAAGCTGCACGCTTTTAAGGCTGAGACAGGCACTCACACAAGGAGGGTAAACATATACCTAGCCAGGCACACACACACACACATACACATAGCCACATAAGGTCCAAGGAGGTCTAGACTTTGCATGGCATACTCATCTGCTCCAGAGAAGCAAGTGGCCTATCACGTGCCGGGAAGTCCAGCATCAGTAGGGTTGGCAGGGCTCATCGTGGGCTTCAAGAAAGCTCTAGATTTGTCACTGTTATTATCGTGGGTAATTTTCTCAATATTTTTTATCACAACTTGTGTTTTAGTAGGATCCTGCAGCCTACCTTGTCAAGCAGGTAACAGGCCTTTATGCTGATGAGAGATTGTATCATCGGAAGATGATGGAGTAGTGTCCATTGTGGAACCCTCCAGGTCACTGAAGAAATTAAGGAAGTCAAGTGGTTCATGAAAGTCCCCCGATTTTCCATCCTTTGTTATCCACTAATGAGCAAGCTCTAGCAGACCGTATTTGATGTCCCATTTCCGCAGCTGAGGTCTTAGTGATGTAAAGACTATCCGCTTTGCATTAGTTTCCCTGGAAAAGTCTGCTGTGATTTCGATTTTATGACCATCTTGGTTGAACAAGCCATGTTTACACGCCGCTGTGAGAATCTGCCTGGTCTGTTCATGGTGAAGGAGGCAAGCTACTATCGGTCAGAATCTGCCCATGAGGTACATTGCCCGGTATTTGATGCGCCTATCGAAACGCCAAGGGTGGATCGAAGGAGAGGCCTGTAAGGCAAGGGACAAGTTCCAATACGTAGCCCTTGATGTCTTCTTTTTCTTGCTTCTCTGTGACACCGTAAAAAGTGTGCATTGTCCCTGCGGGGCCGGTCTTCTGAGTCCACCACCATACATTGGAGGTGCCAGAGATCTTGGAGTCCTAGGCCTCCACATTGACCAGTTTGTTTTCAAGTGTTGTCACTCTTTTTTATAAGCCTGTCACTTTATCCTGAAAAGCCCAATCTCTGAACGGATGGACTTCATTTCTGTATTAAGATCAGTGATTTTGGAGTCTTTTGTTCCTAAGGTGGCCGCTACTGTCATTCTTTCTCAGAATCGTCTCCATGGTTGAGATTTATGATGGTGCTGGACCCGATGGCTGCTTGCCATCCCCTAAAACCACTGTAAATCACACTTGCCTTGAAGCTTTGGTGGAAGCAATTTCCAAGGCGGTTGTGGGGTCTATGGAGGAGCTCAGAGCCTCTAGAAAAGGTGATCTCCGCTCCCCAAAGAGTGTATAGTTAGCCCAACTGTTGAGGCCCAGGAAGGGTCCTGTTTAGGGGAGGCTGGTTTTGCAGGGATTCTGCTAGAAGCAGAACTGTGCCTTGGGATAACAGGATGTCAGAATGTAGGGACTGAATCTCTCTACCACGTCAGTACCTGTAGGCTCAAATCCGACTAGCTGACAGTGCCTCACCTGAAATCCTAACCTTTTCAGAGTAGCAGGTGATTTAGACAAACCTAGAACATGAACCTCTAGTCCCAAAGAGAACCGCGGAAACAGATCATCGCCTTTCGTTTCTCATTTATGCATGCCCCTAGTAAACAAAAAAAAGACACAAAGGAAGTTTACAATTTATTAACCCTGGGCATATTACTCCTCTCCGCCAGTGGAGTGTGCGGAGATTTGCCCACTCCGCTGGGAACGGGGAGTATAGGGCAAAACTCCGACTCCGGAGCGGAGTTAGCCAGCCCGCCCCCCCTGAAAAACAGTTCAGATTATTTTAAAATTTTAAAAAAACACACTTACCTGCCCTGCGGCGTCCCGGGCTGCCCTCCTCCTCCTCGTCGTCTCTCTCTCTCCTACATCTTGAGAGAACTGCGCGCGCGCACGCGCATGTGCAGTTCTTTCAAGATGTACCCCACTAATAGAGAGACGCGAGGAGGAGGAGGGCAGCCCGGGAACGCTGCAGGACAGGTAAGTGTGTTTTTCTTTAATTTTAAAATAATCTTAACTGTTTTTTGTGGAGGGCGGGTGGTGGAGCGTAGCGGAGTTCCATGGAGTTTCCACCCAACTCAGTGGACCTCCGCGTAGTCTTACTGCGCCTGCTCCGCCCAGGGTTACAATTTATTTATTGAAACTATTGTAGTCTATTTTGAAGCAGGTGTGCTGCGTTAAGTAAACAAATGCAATTGAGCAACGTAATCAGCTTTACTAGCAGGATGAATACAATGAACAACCCAACCATGGCAACTAATATATCTATCTAGGCCTACCCTCACTATGTGAGCACAGGTATATATTAGTGCTCTCTGGTATTAGCAACAGACCCCATACCTGGTGTGTGTAGTTAGGTGGTCCGCATCATAGATGTAAACTCAGTTTACGCAAGGCTGCTGCCTCCGTTTCAAGACCGGTTCCTCTGCTGGAATTCTCTGCTCTGCCCTCCAAGGGAGCGAGACACAGTTTATATGATAAAAACTATTCTGTAGGAAACTGCAGTTGTGCTACCGTGTTATGTCTAAAAACGTTAGAAGATATTGCTGACCATGCACAAGAAAACAGTACACTATGCTGTTCGACCTTGTACGGAATGTTCAGACTAAATCCCAAGAAGAGTCTCTGAATAACAAATACCATGTACAGCGTATTTCTAAAATAACATAATGTCACAAAAACAAATGTATTATGTGTGGCTGTGCACTGCAGTGGCAGCATAAATCGCCTAATAATGCAAGACTAAGGGAGAACGAAAGTGGGCCGAAAAGGGAAATCATTACACCCGCTCCTTGGTCAGGAAAGTAACTTAGCAACTAATAAAGTAATAAAAAATCATAAGCACAAGCTAAGATAATTCATTGCAATGCCAGTAGGCATATTATTCAATATTTATAATCATAATAAAAAATGTAAATTACATTTTGAAAGTGTGTCCATATTAGATTGAGCTGGAGGCACCCAAGATTTCTTCCACAAGATCAGTGTTTAGTGAATTCAAAATAGATTTCATCTCCGTAGACGACGATTCCGCGATTGCCCCATTCAAAAGCAACAGAGAACAAACATGATCCTCGTTACCAGCCAATGCTGAGGAAGTAGCCTGGTGTCTTACAACCCTGTTATTAATCCAGACTTTGGTATTACTGGTGCTGAAGCACCCATCTCCCCTGATGGGAGTGGCTCATACCATCTTGAAGCAGCCTTAAGTTCATGGGACAACTCCGAAAATGGGTCCTTATGGGACTCATCGACAGGCTCATGTCCACAGGAACAGGCAATTGCAGAGTTAAGCAGACATCCAGTGCCCATTGAAAGGGGCACCATACGCAATGAAACGCAGGTAAACCAGGCAGGTCGGAATGACAATGACCAGTCAATGTTCAGTTCCTGGAGCAAAGGGACTCCAAAGAGTCTAATTGTGCGCTCACTGCACAGCTGGACCGGTGGTAGTTCCATTACCAATGGGCTTCGAAACGGAACATCTATTGCGGAGTAACAAAAATAGAACCAAAATGCTGCAAATTAGAAATAATACCAAAGGTATGCCCCCGAAAACACTGGAAAACAGGGAATGGATAAAGGCCGTTATTACTCCAAAGATTTTCTGGAAGGTACTGACTAAGCTGGTCCCGATTATTTTTAGAAAGTGTGCTATACCGGCGTTATTTGAAGCATTAAAAATTTGGTGCACAACATGCACTGTGAATGGTGACATGTTTGCAAACAAGTGAGTGACCAACAGAAGAGTCTCATTCCTTTCAAGTAAGAAATACCTCTTTCTCAGCCCTCTCACAACGATAAGAGAATGGTAAAGACCATAACTCATGAATAAAGCTCCCTCCTAGGGCTTTATATCCACCTACTGGGAAATGTTTCATGCAAGCGGTGAACTGGAATGTTGAAATTGGCAAAGATATTATGCCATGTATTAACCACACCTCGGAGGGTGTCTTTGCTATTATGATTGGAAGCTGTTCTAACTTCTCGAGATGTAAGATTGTGTAAATGGCATCTTACTTGGCCATAAGTTGTTGTTTATCGGTCTGGTTGAAAGGCAAGAATAGGTATGTAGAATTTATGTAATGCCATGGCACGGGGCCACTTTGAGGACCTGAAGTGTCAAACCAAACTGCATGATAGATCTAAGCTGAGTTTGCCCAGGGTACAATGAAGGCATGTCATTTTGCATAATATCTATAACAGACAACAAAATGTTATTCAAGTTGTAAATGCGAGAAGACAACATATTAATACTATTATCAACAACAGCCGGTACTTTATCCAAATTATCTTGATCAATTCGTCTTAAACATTCAGCAGCTTCCATTTGTGATAGTTTCCAAATTTCAATATATGTGGTATAAATAAATCTTTTTGAATGCGAAGACTTGGGACCCAATAAGAAATCAGACAGGTCCATGGCTTCCGAAAGGAGGGAAAGATGTTGTTTTACTGCAGACAGTGTGAAATGTTCCAATCATCGTTGGAACAATTTCCCTACTGAATAGGTGGTTACTATCCCTGAATGTTGCGAATGGAAGTAACAAGGGTCGGTCCTGCTTGCCTTAAACCCCGGTGTGGAATTTAAAAAAACGAGCATAACAACCCTTTGTTTCCACTGGCCACAGTAACCACTTGTTTGAACCTGAAAGTATGGAGTTAAATATACCATTCTGTGACATACTATTGAGCTGTTCTTTGCTGTAATTTGTTAAATGTTGCCAAATCGGGCAATGGAAGGAATGCTTGGTGAATTCATGTATTTAATTTTTGCCAATCCTAGACAAGTAGTCTGCTGAACTGTATCATTCAGAAAAATCATCTGTGTTGGGATTAAGCACGCTTGAAACAAGGTGTTTGTTCCTTGAACTTGCCAAGTTTGGTACCCCAAATTGATTTCATATCAGTGCTATCTTTCCAATAGTCATAGCCTTTCACGGCTAATTATGCGACAAACAAGTCTGTATATATTAGCTTGGTTTGTGTGAGCATATATTTCTTTGCTGGTATAGGGACAATTTTAAATAAAAAGATTTCGGGTCTAATGTATTGTGTCCAGAAAAATATGTGACTTTATCCCTATATGTTTTTGAGCTCCCTTTCGGGGGAGTAGGACAATATTCCCATTGTGTATAATTAAAAAGTGTGCATTGAACACTATCTCGATGTAAATAATGATGTCCATAATGATGATAACAGAACATTTCACCATAATTAGTAGAATTTCGATATGTTTTCACTCTCGAAAACAATGTAATATTCCCGTTCCGAGAGCATGAGTTCACAATCTCGCCATCCCATTCATCAGAAGGTACAACATCATCCATAGAAACCTTAAAAACATTCAGAATCGGCAGTATTTCTGTAGGGCCGAATATATCATAGGGTACCTTATCCCCAACAATTCTATCAGTT
Organism: Calotriton arnoldi; assembly: GCA_963921515.1. Taxonomy (NCBI): domain Eukaryota; kingdom Metazoa; phylum Chordata; class Amphibia; order Caudata; family Salamandridae; genus Calotriton; species Calotriton arnoldi. Next base: position 1,417,355 of record CAWUFW010002509.1, read on the forward strand.
ACTGTGACAGCTGAAATGTTCACAAGGGACAGGTTTCTTTTTAGCTTATTTGACCAGTTCTGTGGCCGAGCTTTCGGGAAAGTAATGGCCATTTATCAGCAAGAAGAAAACAGTCACAAATCCAATACAAAGAAGTAGAAAAAACAAGGAAAGTGTTATCAGAACATATATCCAAGGACGGACCAGATAAGTGCATTTCAGCCATGAAACGAGAATACAGGCCCATGTAGGCGGAGTGTCTAGAACGGGGGAGCTGCCAAAAGAGTCGGATGATAAATCATCTGTTACTGCATAATAATGAGAAGCAGTTTGTTGAAAAACAGGAGCCACAGGTACAGTTAAAGAGCTGGTGGATTACACAAGGAGTGGATCAGTATAAAGGACATCAGCTGTGGAAAACGCAGTAGTAGGTACAGTACTTACTTCAGTCGTGTGGCTGTAATTTGTAGCGGTATCGGGAGTTAACTGAAGTTCATTCTCCACAATCTAGGGAGAAACAACTTCGATGGTGCTCACAAGCTGCAGAGGAATTTCCTGTATGGTAGCGAGAGGAGTTAGGGAACTATCAAGGACTCCTTGTGGCCTACTGTTTAGAATCAGCCACATGATGTAACTTGATGTGATCAACAAAATATGATTGTCTTTAGAACCAACAAGCGGTGGCAATATAACAGTTCTTGTACCTTGAATGCCAAGGAATGGCACCGGTGCACAATATGGTGGGCTAAATTTCTTCTTTACCGAAATCCTTTCTCGACTGAGATCCTCAACTTATGAAATCTAGCCCAAAGGTGCTGGCTGCACCTTGATCCTTTATTCCTGCAGATGTCTTAGCTGCTCGGGGGATTGGCCGTCGCAGAAGATTTGGCAAATCCTGTAAGACAGCACAACGATCATTTACGTCAAAGGGCGTGGCTGCCGCCACAATGTCTGGACTGTCAAGGTCTTGAATGTACATGTTGATGCCAAAAAGGACATCATAAGGGGTCTGGCCACCCAGAGATCTTTTAGGGAGATTATTAAGTGCTCTTTGTAACCCGTATAGGTGGTGGATCCAACTATGCCCTGCACCTAATAGCCTGGCTGTTAAGGATTGCTTTAAGTCATGGTTCATTCTCTCCACAACATAATTGCCTTATGGTCTATATGGAGAAGAGTAATGTATCTCTACACCCAGGGATCCGTGTAAGTCTTAGAGGCGAAAGCAGGGCCCTGGTCTGAGTGGAATGTAGTGCATGCACATGTTTCGATAAAGACTTGCAAATCTTTAATAACAGTGCATGCGTCAGCCGAACGCTGTGGCTGCACCCAGAGGACCCTTGAACAAGAATCAACTGTGAGTAGGATAAATTTGAACGCTCCATCCGAATTAAGAGGACCACAGTGGTCCAAATTAATGCACCCAAAAGGTTAGTTGGAAATCAACAGGTGTGTCTGCGGGGGAGGAGCCACAGTAGAAGTTGTAATTTGTTGACAAATGTCACAACAAAGGACATACTTCTTGCCTGCTTAAATAAGCCACGCCACCAATAACATTGGTGTAGCAGTGAAATTGTGGCTGCCACACCCGCATGTGCAGAAGCAACACCTTCATGCACAGCTATTACTGAGGCTATCCTGAGGTTTTGGTTGGGAATTAGTAGATCACCAACCCCTGGAATTGTAATAAAGGGAACGTTTTGTTCACTTAAATAATATGTATATTTAGTTGGAAAGCCCCTAGGCAAAGGGGTTCTGTTGTGTGTAGCATTAACGGCAGCTAGTATATCGTCGTCTACCCTCGAGTGAGAATGAGTAATTGCAGCAACTGTTGCAGTAGCAACAGCAGATCTGGCGGCTTCATCTGCCAAAGAATTCCCTACAACGTGTGGTCCCAGACGTTGATGACTCAATGTCTGAATAACATGAACCCATGGCAACCCATCCTGTAGGTCTGCCACCTTCACCCTAGGCAATTTATGCTTTAATGTGTTGCCTTTAGCATCCTTGAATCCATTTTGGCGCCAATAATGCAAATTGTCGTTAAAAGACTGGACACAGTAATATGAATCACACACTATAAATGTGGGGAATTCTGAATTTGTATGTTCCAGTGCAAGTAGCAAGGCTTTCAGTTCAGCTAACTGTGCAGTGCAGTCCCCTAAGGACTCTGTGCAAGTTTTTTGTGGTTGGAATAAAAAAACAGTGATGCAAGCTGCTAAATATTTGTGCTTGGTACCTATAGCAGGTTGGGCTGAACAATCAATATAAACAATATATTTATTCTGCTCATGAGGCAAAATATTGCCGGGCATGGGATAAACATGCTCATAATGAAGAAATTCTTGTGTCTGTAAAGATGGGTCAAAGACGAAGTCTACATCAACCGCTGTTAAGGATGTTGCCAATTGTATCCATCTAGGATGGAGAGATTTAGCATTAGGAATGCTTGCTTTGGTAACAGCCTCTAAGGCCAGAACGGGAGTTTTGACAATAATGCATTTCTTGTGTGCAGATGGCCGCTTTTTAAGTATAGCCATCTGCACTGCAGTCAGTAATTTTTCAGTGGACGCAAAACGCATATCCGCAATGGAATATAAATGTGATTTGTATGCAGTAGGCACTGTTTCATCTTCATTAACTGTGACATAGGTAAAGTCAATGACACCCGCACCTACGCGGATGACCAGGTTTGTTGTATTGACACATGCATGTAAGTCACGTGTTGCCAGCAAATCAGATTTTAGTGATCTGAGTATGTCTGTGTCTTCTGATGTCCAATGAGAACTGGAAAAATCAGGATGAATTAATTCATAAAATGATTTAATGTGTTGTGCATAATCATGTTTGTAAATTCTGTCAAAATTAAGAGATCCTAACAAGGATTACAGTTTCCGTAGAGTTTTGGGAGGCTGCAGCAGAGCACACTTCTTTAGGAAGTGTGGTTCAAGGCATCTTCCTTCATGTGTAAGTTTGTAACCTAAAAATAGGACACTTAGAAATGCTATATTAGTTTTTTTTAAGGTGAACTTTTAGCCAGATTCGGTGAATCTCAATATTATGCGATCCTCTCTGGCCAAATGTGTTTTTAACTCATCATCCGTATGATATCATCTACATAGGACAGTGTGTCGGGGTCAATATCTTGTAGAACGGACACTATGCAGGCAGCAAACAGTCCAGGACTGTTCTTATACCCCATAGGGAGTCGAGAAAAGCAACGCTAAAAGACTAGTGCTAAGAAGGCAGTCCAATCTCTGCTTTCAGGCGATATATTTTGGAAGAAAAAGCCATTGGAAATATCTTGTGTTGTTTTATATTTTTTATGGGCTATATTATTTATAAGTGCCGTACTGTGTGTATCTTGAATTGCAAATGTGCGTGTATGACTGTTTAAATGCCTGTAGTCCAAGACTATGCATATGAATGATCCTGTTTCAAAACAGGAAAAATGTGATTATTCATTTGGGAGACACAGGGTACAACTCCCTGGTACTCCAACTGGGAGAGTATTTCTCTAGGCATCCTGTTTAATGGAATATTGTGGTTGCACTTGTGGGCTGGACCATATGAGTATTATATGATAAGGGGAGTCCTTATCCCAGCCGACATGATTGCGATAAAAAGCTGGGGCGAGTGCAAGAGCCCATTCTGCTGCATAGGCTTGTTTAACTTCACCAGGTACAAGGGCAGAAAAAGATGGGAGTAGTACATCCTCACCCTGTGGGGATGTCTGGACAAACTGCGGGGGCCAATCGACCTCCTCTAAGAGAATGTAGTATGATAATGTTAAATTTTCTCAGAATATTACCAGAATAGTGCCCTGTATGTCACCCTCAATTTGTATATCTAAATTATATAATCTTTCTAGAGGGGCTATGCGCCTGTTTGGGTTTTCTACTGTAACGAAATTATCAGTTGCTGTCGCTGCCAGAAACTCCTGGAGATTCCGGGGCACTATAGTGACTTCTGCCACGCTGTAAGGAGAGTCACCACCCACCTCCTGTTCACGAGGAGAGTTCTCTGTGTTTGTGACAAATTTCGCAGTTATAGCCGCAACTTTCTTTTTCTGAATTTGGGGCTTAAATTGAGGAGGTTTTTCCTCCTTCCTTAGCTTCATGTCAGACGAGCGTTGTGAGTCCCTCTTCAGTTTTGCGTACTATTCCCGTCTACGGTCAGCTCACCCTCCTCTCTTGTATTGTTTTTCTGATGAGTCCTGAAAGGAACGAGAAGGCCGAGTATCAGTAAACTGATACTTATCAGGTGCTTTTAACTGTGTGCGATCACGCAAATGTTAGCTTCTGTCAGAGGACTCGGGTAGCGGAGAACCTCCTTGAGATTTAGCTTTCTCTTTAGGCTTGGGTTAGTCCCTTCGTTTTTTATCCATCTTCGGGTTCAGCTTAGCAGTATCCTTGTCGGAACTAGGTTTGCCAAGCTGTGTTTTACTAGGTGTGGTTCCCAAATTATTACGTCCTATACAAGTCTATAATTCAGCAATAATTATAGGTAGCGCGAGTTGCTGGAGTATAGCCAGAGAAGCTGCTTTTCCTTTAATGTTAGACAGAATCATTGAGGAGACTACGGCAAAGTTTCCTATTAATTTCCTATTAATTTCATCCCCAAATCCAGGTGAACAGTTGCCCCGTGTTCGTTCTGTATCTGTTTGAACACGTCCGGCAAGACTGACATTAATGGAGTATAATTGCTGTAGCTCATTAACATTGAGATTCTGTAAATTAGGGAATGGTGTATAACCAGCTAACACTGGCCAGGTGGCCCCTTCATTACTAAGGGGACCCATACGTACAGGATTAAGTATGTTTATTATGGCATCCCAAAACCAATTATGATGTTCCCAATGTGAAAGTGGAATTTCTAAGAGCTGATAAGCTCTGTATTGTTGCGATGGATTAACATTTGTGTATTCATGAAATGTCTGTGTATTAGCATCCATAGCCGGAAAATTGACCCAAGAATTAAAGACTTCTACACGATGTGCATTGTGGGTTTCAAACACGAAAATTAACTCACCGCCTACATTGCCAACGCCATGTAAAGTTAAATGTGCATGGACTGCAGGTCTGCAGTTACCAGCAATTGGAAATAGGCTGCGCCTTTATAAAAAAAAACTGTGAGGGAAACAAAGTGCAAACACAAATATGGGTAATCCTATTAAAGGTTCAAGCTTGAACAACCAACAGAAAAAAAATAGGTGCATCCTAAATTACTGTGTAGGATATATCCCCAGCACCCGGAAGTCTCTGGTGGTAGGTGTAAGGGTACTATGGGCACGCACAAACACTAGTCAGGAGACCTGCTGAATAAGTACCAGACCATTGTTGGTGGCACCTTGTTGCAGGGATTCTGCTGGAAGCAGAACTGTGCCTGGGGATAACAGGACGTCAGAATGTAGAGACCGAGTCTCTCTACCACGTCAGTACCTGTAGGCCCAAATCCGACTAGCTCACAGTGCCTCACCTGAAATCCTAACCTTTCCAGAGTAGCAGGTGATTTCAGCAAACCTAGAAGAGATCCTCACCTTTCGTTTCTCACTCATGCATGTCCCTAGTAATAAAAAAAGACACAAAGGAAGTTTACAATATATTTATTTTAACTAGTCTATTTTGAAGCAGGTGTGCTGCCATAATTAAACAAATACAACTGAGCAACTTAATCAGCATTACTAGCAGGGTGTATACAACGAACAAACCAACCATGGCAACTAATATATTTGTCTAGGCCTACCCTTACAATGTGATCACAGGAATATATTAGTGATCTCTGGGATTAGCAACAGACCCCATACCTGGTTTGTATAGTTACGTAGTCCGCATCATAGGTGTTCGGCAAGGTTGCTGTCTCGGGTCCAAGCCCAGTCTCTCTGCTGGAATTCTTCTCTCTGCCCCCCAAGGGGGCGAGCCACGATTCATATGATAAAAACTACTGTGCTAGAAAACTGCAGCTGTGCTATCGTGTTAGGTCTAAAAACTTTAGGAGATGTTGCTGACAGGACTCGAGAAAACAGTAAGCCATGGTGTTCGACCTTGTACGGAATGTTCAGACTAAATCCCAAGAAGAGTAACTGAATAACAAATAACATGTACAGCGTATTTCTAAAATAACAATGTCTCAAAAACAAATGTATTGTGTGTGGCTGTGCAAGGCAGTGACAGCCTAAATTGTCTAATACGTGAAACTAAGGGAGAACCAAAGTGGGTCCAAAAGGGAAATAACTATACTGGGTATGTTGCCAATAAGTTGGCAAAAGATGGCAGGCCACCAAGGAAGCGGAGTGGCTGGAGTGGACATTAACCACCAATGGGCTGACAAGCAAAATTGAGGCGAAGCATTGACAACGTGCCAAGTCAAGCCTTAATAGTGGTCATATCGTGAGGGCAATGAGGAACTATATGGCAGGTAGAGGAACTCGCAGCGTATACCAATACTTCCTTCACAGCCCGCCAGTCATCCGTACTTACCAACACTCAGTCGATGTTATGTTCTTATGATCTGGACAATAACTCTGTAAACTCTGTGCACCTTCCATTTCATTCTTTAACCTCTTAAATTTTGACTCGATCTTATCATTCCACATAAAATCCATCTTCTATATAGGTAGCATGCTCATCCCTTGGACCCAACTTCAAAAAAGCTAGTTAGTCCTTATTTTCAGGAGCTGACATTCCACTAACTGTCCTGATAATTTCCTTCTGAGGCTTCATACCACTTTTAAACAGAGTGTGGCTTAGAAGCTTACTCTGTACAACTTTCAAGGTTAATCCTCCCACATTCGCCCTACTTAAAACAGCTGTTACTCTCACATCATGTTCCTCAATCAAACTATCATGCACTAAACTAAAATCTTGGTACACTTTAACACCTCTTTACTCTCCCCAAAATATGTTCATTGCTCCCTTAAGTACTGAGGCAGCAGAAATTAACCCAAAAGGCATCCTTCTGAATCAAGAGGTTCCTTCAGTGGTCACAAAGGCTATAAAGTCCATTTAACTTTCATTTAATGGATTCGGATGGTATGTCGATGATAAATGAAGCGCGGAAAACCGTTTGGCTTCACCCAGTATATTTAACAATTCATTAATTCTTGGAATGAGGAATCTGTCATCAACAACACACCTATTTCCCCTCTTACAAATCTACACACCTTACATCATTATTCTGCTTGCAGGCTATCCCTACTAGTGCCAACCGTTCTGTCCCGTCAACCTTTTCAATCACCCCTAATGCTTCTAGTTTCTTCAGTTCCTACAGTATCCTGTAACTATATGGATATATTTAATATTTTACTCACAATTGGGGTGACACCTTTCAGTTTAATCTTGTGTATATAGCTTTTAAGGCAACCATTCTTCACGAAATACCTCTGGGAATCTCTTACGAAACTGCACTGCAGCTACTTCTTTTTGATGAACCATCTTAAGATCAATTATTTCCTTCAATTAGATACGTAGAAATTATGATCTAAAATGGTGCCTAAATCTGGTATATAATCTTCCACAGATGCACTCTTGATCTGCATTCTCTTATGAAAATGAAAACTCTGTAATATTGTAGTTGCTTTCGGTTTTAAGCACACTTCATATTCATTTAATCCACCAGACTGTTCCAGAGAGAGTTCAAGTAAGTGGCTGAAAACCTCTTGACTCTCTGGCCTAAAAAGTGTGATAATGATTTTTTCCTTTCCACACTAAGACTAGGGCCACATACTCTGGCATATCTTGAAAAAAGATTTTTCAGTTTTTCTCTTTTATGGTGGAATCACCTGGTGATGTTAGAAAGACTGAACGAGATGTTACATTCTGTTTGACCACGTTTATACGAAAGATGCCTCCAAAAATATTGTAAAAAAACAGTCCTCAACCTATTGAGCCAATACACTAAATACACACCGGCACCTGACACAATGCCTGAGAGTGCTTTTGATTTCTGTTGGTGGCCATGCAAAGGAAAAAAAACATCTATGTTCACAATAAGCAGATGAATCAAATTTGCAATAATAACAGTATATGAAGCAGCAGTAAGGTCTATACCATCTAACATACAAGGGTTGATCAAGAGAGGTATATCAACCTCATGACAGAATTCAAGGGTGTTCCTTTATATGAAATTGTAGATTGACAACGTAATCGTCTCCAAACACTTTTGTTATGCATTACAAACTTGATGCACGTAATGCAAGTGAATTTGGCAGCAGTATTTTGTGTTCTGTTGAAGATTATTAATTATATTGAAATTACTTACTAGACCACAGCAATGTTTTTTTTCTATGTGACGAAAGATATGTTCTTGATATATCCTCAACTGCAGGACTATGAGGGTAAATTACTTACTGGTAATCTTCATTACTTGTCATAGTACTAAGATTTCCCACCTCACCCTCCCATGAACTTAGTAAAGCTTGGTGTAATAGGAAGGTGTTTTCCGCAAAGATGATTAAAGGGAAGGGCAGGAGCAGGTAAAAAAAAAAAACTGAAAATACACTGGGCCAGATATAAGGCCCTATTTTGCATGCGTAAATGGGTTTGCGACCCGTTTGCGCATGCAAAATCTAATAGGGCCATGTTCAATACCTATTTAGCGAGTTGCAATTTTTTTGCAAATCGCTAAATAGGAATTGCGAGTCGCTATTAGGAAGGGGCGTTCCAAGGGCGTCCCTTCCTAATAGCGAGTCAGAGGCCTATGTAAGAATGTTTTGCAACCGCAATTGCGGTCGCAAAACACTCACAATTTACCGCCCTCTTCAAGAGGGTGGTAAAGCACTCACAAATGGGAAGGGGTCCCCAGGAGACCCCTTCCCCTCTGTGAATGCAGGGGAAAATACTTTTTTAGGGGCTGGCAGTGGTCCCAGGGACCATACCTGCCCTTAAAAAATGAAACGAAAACGTTTCATTTTTCTTTTTTTAAATGCAGCCCGTTTTCCTTTAAGGAAAACGGGCTGCATGTAAAAAAAAAAACTGCTTTATTTAAAAGCAGTCCCAGACATGGAGGTCTGCTGAGCCCAGCAGGCCACCATACCTGGGAGGGCCAGCCATTCTAATGGGGTCGCAAATTGCGAGTGCCTCATTAATATGCATGAGGCATGCAATTTGCGACCCCATTATGAATCGCTAACAGTGTCTCAGACACTGTTGTACATGGCATTTAGCGACTCTCAATTGAGCGCAATTTGCGAGTCGCTAAATGACATGGTCGTACATCTGGCCCACTGTCTTTAAAAATTAAATAAAAAACAATGAGGAAAGCTGTCTTGTGAAGGAGGCATTCCCTCAACTGATAAGGACTGTGATGGAGAAGGAGGGATGGGGTGGGGGAGTAATGACCAGCGAGCAGTGTGTTTTTCTCTGCAAACCATACTCCAGTAGACAGGCACCATGCATGAATGAGGTCGACAGCCAAGTTTACTCATCTCTATAACTGTGAGGCATCATAGAGAAAAATTCGGTATGGGCTAAATGGCAGTGTAAAGAACATTCTTACTTTGACATTTCAGAGCCTACCAGGGCTGCTGAACCAAGGCAATGTACAAACCTTTCTTCCTTCAGCAATGGCTCTGCTGTCTTTCCATACATGAGTGACAGCTACAATGAACCAAAGGCTATCTGTAATAGCTGATGAATGACGTATACAGTAACCAGTGGCAGAGGGGGTTGAACTTCAATTTCTTTTTTGAATGGATAAGTTCTGTGAGACAGCTAAAGCCATCTCTATCACATCTAACAGAAGATGTATTCCAACTGGTATTTCTAGCAGCTGTCAGTATCCCATCGAGACGGTAAAATAAAACATTTAGATAATTTCCTATATTTATTGAGTGTTAAATGTTCCCCAAAATGTTCTAAAGCTTGAGTTACAATTGTAAATTAGCTTCCCCAGCAACAACACAATACCGAATGCCTTTTGGGGGCAACATAAGGCAAATAACTCAAGTTGAAGCCTTTGGTTGCTGAAGTGTTTCCTTTGTTAGTGCCAGTGGTGGCACTAAGCTTAGGTGGGAAGTAGTCTGGGTAGCACGCAGCTCAGAGGAGCTGTGCTGGTGGTGCACAGTGAGCACTAGTACAGGATGAGGGCACCCACTAAAAGGCACACCCAATAGGTGAAACCTCAGGCCAGGAGGGTACCTAAGTGAGCAGCTAGGGGAAATGTTACTCAGTGTGTGCTGTCCAGCAGTGGAGATAAGCAAGTGGATGGACTTGCAGATTTACACCTACCATAACATTGGCAAAGCAGAAAAGATGCCCCTGCCTGTGTGAACTCAACTCGTGGCTGCATCACTGATTGAAATTGTGTAGTAGAAAAAGTCCATGTCATGAGTTACAGTTACAAGAGCAATAGTTGATGAATGACACTTACAAAAAAACAATGTCAAGGGTGCCACAAATTAGATATGCTGCACTAAGGTTGCCACCTGACCGGTTTTCTACCAGTACCCACCGGTATTTTGATATCCCGCCGGTATAAAAATAAGCACCTAAAGCCGGTATTTTTAGCCCTTAACAGTACATACCTTCAAACAGGAAATATAAACAGAAAACACTTTTAAATATGTTCTAGAGCTGCGCTAATGATCCCTGACTAATAATGAAAGTAAACAAAGACAGAAAAGGGGAAACGTTGTTTACCCCTCATTTTTTACTCTGCATGGCTTTACCCCGCATTTTTTAGTCCGCAATAACTTTTACAACGCAGGGCTTTACACCGCAAAACTGTTACAACGCATTCCCCAAAGTAACGCCCCCCTGGAGTTAGAATAGTAATTGCGTTGGAATGGGGAATGCGTTGTAACGAATTGCGTTGTAAAGCCCTGCGTTGTAAAAGTTATTGCGGAGTAAAAAATGCGGAGTAAAGCCATGCAGAGTAAAAAATGCGGGGTAAAGTGTCCTATTCACAGAAAAGTCATGTTACAAATGAATGCAGATGATTTTGTATAAAGTTCTATTTAGTATCAAGTTCGGGCATTTTCAGACTCTTAAAACAACAAAAAATGGCCAGTATTTTTCTTTTGGAAAGGTGGTAACACTTGCAGCAGCTAGACCGGTCTCTGTCCAGACATACAAACTGTGGAAAATCTGTCAAAAAACCTCTTGATAAAAGTCCCATCTGGCAAACAATGATGCCTACTTTGGCCGTGTCAAAAGAAACAAGCATTTGCAATGCAATCGGTCTCGCCTTTGGGACCTTATATGTATTTAGCGATGCAGCACATTAGCCTGGGTGCTGAAACATCTACTGTTCTTTAACATGGAGGGAAAGTAAGCACCAAACTACGTTACACACTAGGTATGGGAACACATGGAGAGGACTATTGCCTTTCAGCGGGAAAGGTATAGCCCAAAGCCCGGTTTTTAACATAAAATCAGGGCCTTCGGTGGTCATATCACTGAAAATACAAGATCTGAAAAAAATATTGTCTATGGGTGCTCATGGAAGACAATATCTATGGACTGGAATCTAGATGAATGCTAAAGTGATTCTGGTATTTTACTGACCTCTGCTGGTCGTTTTCTATCAAGAAAGTTAAATAGAGGCAGTTGCCAGAAAAATTAAAAAAAGAAAGTCCCTAAGCAGAAAGCAATTCTGGTATTTTACTGACCTCTACTGGTCGTTTTCTATCAAGACAGTTAAATAGAGGCAGTTGAAAAGAAAAAAAAGTCCCTAAGCGGTAGCAGACAAGTCCTAGGACTGATCTCCAGAGCCCACAAAGTACATACACATATAAGTATATACTACAGTATATACAAGAGGTCTCGAATGCTCGACCTAAAAAGTCTGCAAAGAAACATGCAATGTACTCTGGGACCTATAATGAAAAATAAGCCCATTCAGTCTAGTGCAGGTCCATAAGCCCACGAGATGTGACCTTTAATCAGACTAAATGCATCATACTTTCAATGCAAGAGCAGCATACTCAGTCTAGCCCGCAGTACTGTGATAACCCACATAGAGAGAGACAGGCTCATGCGCAAGCAGCCAACCTGATCACACGCTGCTTCTCAACGGAAAATGCCAACACTTAGCCCACTTCACAAAAGAAACAACTGTGTGCATAAAATAAAGGTCAGCCAATTGCTGGAGCAGGAATCAGTTCACAAATTTCCAGTGTCACGTTTACCATCAAACGGGCTAATTCCCGCTCTGTTTGTCAGCCTCTGGTTATATGGGTTATGGGTTTGCTGTTGTTTTAGTGAAGAAAAAAGCAAAACATCAGCTAAATTATCATCACAATCATCAGTCTAATTTTAGTAAGTAAAGAGAGTTTAAAGCGTTTTATTAATCAACTTTTAGTAGATCATCTTTATTGTAAAACACAAGTTAAATTCAAATTAATCTCAATAGTCAGTATATGAAAGAAATATAAAATCAATAATGGTTTATCAAATCATATAATAAAATGCATTAAAGCACGTTGCATAAAGGAAAGAATCCCTATTCTAAGAATTGGGTGAAAAATTGAGTTAGTCAGAACTCATAAAGAGTTCTAGTTCGAGAGAGAAAGAGAGAAAAGCATAAAGCTTCAGCATTTAAATCAGCTGAAAATAGATCAAAAATATCAAAGCAAAGAACTTCCCATAAACAAAGGTTCAAGAAACTCAGTAGAGTCTAAAAGCAATGCGACAAAGTCTGGTTCTGGGTAAAATCTCAATAGCAAGTGGGACAAAAGAAGGGGCAAAAACTGTGGTCAAAAAGGTTCTCAAAAAGAATGAGGGAACCTATTCTATGAACACTCACTATCATAGACTATACATTTCATGAACCTTTGTGCTCTTCGTCTCCTGTCAGCCAATCAGCTTCTGATGCTCTCCTGGGAACAGGATCACTCCTCATCTTCTCACACAAATACAATAGTCCTCAGACAGCAATGTTACGTTTGCAACTAAATTATAAAAATGATGTGCTCATTTGGAGTTTGCCTCATTCAGGCTTATTTTGCCACATATACACTACATCTTTTAACCTTCTTATATAAAGTTTCTAAACAATAGTCTATGTAAAATTCAAAACATCTGTACTAATGAAAAATAAAGCATTTTGCAGAATCACCATTGATGGTGAAAAACAAGTAGGTTGAAAAGTCAAGTTTGTGTTTTAAACTTTGCATTTTAATGTGTGAAATTCTCACTACCCCATTAAACGACAAAAATTAGTCATGTGTAAACAGTGGTCTTTGTGCAAGTAGAAACATTCTGGGGAAATATTTGAAACTATGTAAGTTACTTATTAATGATTATGGAAAAAACATGTTCATGGAGAGGTCAAGGCTCAAGCTTTTTATGCGTATATAGCATTTTCTATTCAAGTTTGTTTTTCAAGCAGTGTTGCTTTAGCCATTTTGAGGCCTAGTATGAGCGAATAGGATAACTTACAGTTTTATGCACTCTAAACACCTTATTTTCATCAAAGCTTGCAAGTTAATTCTGCACATTTAATTAAAACTAACATTATTTTCTTGTTAATTTTGAAATCTCTTTCTCAATCCCCCATCTGATGGTTATTTTAACCATCACATTTTCATCATAAATGAATCTTTAGAATAAAATCTCACTCTCAGTTTAGTCTTTTCTCTTACTTTTCAAACTTTCATGTTGTTTTGCCTTTCTGTATTTATCACAGATGCAATAATTTAATGCTAAATCCCTTTCCATTCGTCTGTCTCTTGCTCTTATTTTTCTTCTTTTAATTCAAAATAAAAAAAATGTGTAAATTGCAAAACTAGGTCTGTGTGCAAATCCTTACAATTAGTATTGGCACAAATATTTCTCCAATAATCCCTTTTACAGCTGTTGTGAACCAATTTCCGATAACAGAAACTAATTTGCCTAAATTTTCTAAAACACTAGATGTATCAAATGGTTCTAATACAGGTTTCAGGCCAGAAATGTTCTTTGTGAATTCTAAGACTTGCTTACTTTCATCAATCTGAAAGAAACAGTTAGTTATAGATTCCTTACCTTAGAATCTCCCCCAGGCGTCAGACTGGATCCGGAAAGATTTTTCGTCAGCAGTACCCCTGCGCGTCTGAAGGTGGCGTCGGTCGACTCCGCGTCCGTTTTCGGCGTCGTGGTCGCCGGGATGACGTAGCGGAAGTTATAGAGATGCCGCCCTCGCACGCTGACGTCAGTTCTTTCTTTTTCCGCACCAGCAAGCGCAGATCCGGGAAGAGCGGTACCCCCAGTGACTTTTTGACTGAGTTTTTTGCGACTTTTGTCGACTTCGTTTTCGAGTCTTTATCCTACTCCTGGTGCACGAGGGATGCCCGGTTTCAAGGCCTGCGGGTCCTGTTCCCGAATGATGTCGGTGACGGATCCGCACCGCGTGTGCCTCTTCTGCCTGGAGCACGACCATGACCCCAAGTCGTGCTCCGACTGTCGAACCATGGCCCCGAAGTCTTTGCGGGAGTGGTCCCGAAAGCTCCTCGAGGCCCGGCAGTCGGCTCCGCGTCGCGCAAGATCCCGGTCGCGTGGGAGGTTGAGGGACCGATCGTGGAGTCATCACCATCACTCTTCTAAGTCTTCACACTCTGGGTCAGGTAAGTCGAAGCACAAGAAGAAGCCGAAGAAGCATTGTCACTCTTCGACTTCCCCACGTCCGTCGGCCGATGCGACTCAGTGTGCGGGTGGTGCCCCTCCCGCGGCTCCGCGTGTGGAGTCTTCAGGGTCGACTCCGGCCTTCCCTCCCTTCCCGGGACCGACTCCTGCCCAGCTTCGTCAATTTTACGAAGCGATGCACGCCACCTTTGAGCAGTCCGACTCCGCGCCTTCGGGCCCCGCGGACTCGGTTGGGGGCCCTAGGCCCTCGACGCCGGCGGCTTCGGCCTCGGCACCGCAGGGCCCCCTTGGATCCAGGCCTGGATCCGGATCGGCGCAGGTCAACCTTATTACACCTCCACCGGCGCCGCTTCCACCGGCACCACGTCCGCAGCCGACGCCGGCTGGACCCCCAGCCGGTGTCGACCCCAGCTCCCACCTCGACGTGGACACGGAGCCGGACCAGCGTCGGTCGATGCCGGATCCGACGTCGATGGGTACTTTTGTCCCTGTTTTCCACCCTGGCTATTTTCAACCAGATTGGCAGCCAGAAGAGGGTGAGGAAGACTGGGAGGGGTCTGGTGACCCTTTAACAGACCAGTTGGAGTACAACCCGGATTGGAGAGAGGAACTGGGGGATGCCAGTGGTCTGGATACCTCCCCAGACCTAGGCATGTTGTCTCCTCCTACCGTGGCTACGGAGGAGGGAGCGTCATACGCAGTGGTGTTGCGTAGGGCGGCCGAGGCTCTCAACCTCGAGCTTCCTACGTTGGCAGTCAGGACTAACCTCCTGACAGAGGTGCTTCAGCCGGCAGCGAGCTCTTCGGAGCCCCTGCTCCCGTTTAATGAAGTCCTCACGGACATCCTTTTGGGCACTTGGCCCAGGCCCAACACAGGGGCTCCTGTGGATAGGATGATTGCCCAACGCCACCGCCCGGCCCCGGGCAACCCCACTTTACTCTCCCAACACCCCACCCCTGAGAGCTTGGTAGTCCAAGCCTCCACGTCCAAGGGCGCCTTCCCTACCGCACCTCCGGAAAGGGAATCCAAAAAGCTGGACCATCTTGGCAAGAAAATGTTTTCTTCCGCCAGCTTGGGACTGCGGTCGGTAAACACTGCATGTCTGTTGGGCCGTTATACCCACTCTGTGTGGGATACGGTGGGGCAGGTGCTGCCATGCCGTTGCCGAGGGGAGAGACGCAGCGAAGTTTACCATCCGCTGTGGACTGGATACCGCCGACCCACTTGGCAGGACGATTTCAACGTCAGTAGCCCTTCAACGCTACGCCTGGTTGCGTTCGACTGGTTTTTCCGGGGATGTCCAATTCACCCTTATGGACATGCCTTTTGATGGCCGTCGCCTTTTTGGCGACAAGGCAGACAACGCGCTGGAGCGCTTTAAGGACTCACGGGCTACGGCCAGGTCCTTTGGCCTCTCCACCACCCGCCCTGCGCAGTCTGCCTTTCGCCCCTCTCGTGGCTACGGAAGGGGTGCCCCACTACATCCCGCCCAGAGCCACAGGCCGGCGCAAGCTGTACAGTCTCAGCGCGGCCGGGGACGTGGGAACCAACGGCGTGGTTCTGGGGGCCAGCGAGCGGGCCAGTCCACCACCCCCCCCTCTGCCGCAGCCTCCAAACCCTCCTAGTCCGACCTTTCAGGGCCACCAAACGCCAGTGGGCGGCAGGATCCGCCATCACCTCCCCCACTGGCGCACCATCACATCGGACAGGTGGGTTTTGCAAATAGTCTGAAGGGGCTACTCCCTCCCCTTCGAGACTACCCCTCCCTCCATGCCACCTCAGTACCATCGCATGTCGGAGGATCACCTGGCCCTTCTCCAACAGGAAGTTTCGCCACTCTTGGCCAAGGGTGCCATCGAGCGCATTCCTGTCCCAGAAGTAAGTCGTGGTTGCTATTCCCACTGCTTTCTGGTGCCCAAGAAGGACAAAGGCCTGCGTCCTATCTTGGATCTCAGGAACGTCAACCGCTTCCTCCAGAAGGAGAAGTTCAAGATGTTGACGCTCGCTCAGGTCTTGTCTGCCCTCGACCCTGGAGACTGGATGGTAGCGTTGGACTTGCAGGACGCTTACTTTCACATCCCCGTCCTGCCGGCGTTACCTGCGGTTCACGGTAGGCCACGAGCACTTTCAGTTTACCGTGCTCCCCTTTGGCCTTACCAGCGCCCCTCGGGTGTTCACGAAAGTGATGGCGGTGGTCGCAGCTCATCTGCGCAGATCATGGGTTCCAGTCTTCCCCTATCTCGACGACTGGCTGTTGAAGGCGGGCTCGCCCCAGGCTGTCGTCTCCCACTTCCAGACTACGGCAGACCTCCTGCATTTGCTGGGGTTCTCCATCAACGTGCCGAAGTCACACCTGAGTCCCTCTCAGAAGCTCCTCTTCATCGGAGCGGTTCTGGACATGACGCGGTTTCGGGTTTATCCTCGCGAACAGCGAGTCCAGGATATTCGGGCTATGATCCGATCTTTCAGCCCCTATCCCGGGTTTCGGTCAGGATGACCCTGAGGCTGCTGGGCCTCATGGCCTCCTGCATCCTGCTGGTCGATTATGCCAGGTGGCATATGCGGGCTCTGCAGTGGGACCTGAAGTTCCAGTGGGCGCAGCATCAGAGGCATCTGTCCGATTACGTCCAGATCTCGGAGGGCACTGCACGACAATTGCAGTGGTGGCTCAAGAACCAGGATTGGGTCAACCGCAGATCCCTCTCCCTTCCTCAACCAGATCATACAGTGGTGACAGACGCATCCCTTCTGGGATGGGGCGGCCACATGGGAGAGGCGGAGATCAGAGGCCTCTGGTCTCCGGCGGAATCCGGGCTCCACATCAACCTTCTGGAGTTTCGATCCGTCTTGCACCCAAGGCATTCCTTCCCTCTGTACGGGGAAGAGTAGTGCAGGTGTTCACAGACAACACCACCGCCATGTGGTACTGCAACAAACAAGGCGGGGTGGGGTCGTGGACCCGATGTCAGGAGGCCCTCCGCCTCTGGACATGGCTGGAACATCAGGGCATATCTCTGGTGGTTCAACACCTGGCAGGTTCACTCAACGCCAGGGCGGACGAATTCAGCCGCAGGTGCATGATGGATCTCGAATGGCGTCTTCACTCGGAGGTGGTGCAAGGTCTCTTTCAGCAGTGGGGAGAGCCTTGGTTAGATCTATTCGCCACCGAAGAGAACGCGCAATGTCAGCAGTTCTGCGCGTTGGAATTTCCAAGGCGGCACTCGCTAGGCTACGCTTTTCGCCGCGAGTGGAGTTGCGGTCTTCTATACGCCTTTCCGCCTATACCACTTCTGCCCAGAGTGCTGAAGAAGATCAAGCACGACCGGGCCCAAGTCATTCTTGTGGCTCCAGATTGGGCACGAAGAGTCTGGTATCCCGAGCTGCTCAACATGGCCATCGGTCCGCCGATCAGACTGCCTCTTCGGGAGGATCTTCTGTCGCAGCAGCAGGGGACGGTCCTCCACCCGAACCTGTCCAGCCTCCACCTCCTTGCGTGGAGATTGAGCGGCGGCAGTTGACGTGGATTGACCTGCCTCCTGAAGTCTGTGATGTAATCTTGGCAGCAAGGCGTCCCTCCACTAATACGGTATACGGCTGCAGATGGAATACATTTGTGGCATGGTGCACAGCAAAGGCTGTGGATCCCCTTTCTGCCCCTCTTTCTGAGGTTCTCTTGTTCCTCCTCTCTTTGGCCCAGCAGGGCTCTGCTATGGGCACTATTAAGGGCTA
The DNA here is from genome assembly GCA_963921515.1 of Calotriton arnoldi. Lineage (NCBI taxonomy): Eukaryota > Metazoa > Chordata > Amphibia > Caudata > Salamandridae > Calotriton > Calotriton arnoldi. The sequence continues at coordinate 1,435,624 of CAWUFW010002509.1, forward strand.
CCTCTCGGCCATTTCAGCCTTTCTTAGGCTTCCTGATCAGCCTTCTCTCTTCAAGTCCCCTGTTGTAAATAGGTTTTTTAAGGGCATTACTCATCTTTTCCCTCCTGTTCCCTTCGTAATGCCCCAGTGGGACTTGAACTTGGTTCTTACATATCTTATGTGCGCTCCCTTTGAGCCGCTTTATAATTGCCCTCTCAGGCTTCTAACTCTGAAAACTGCCTTTCTGGTGGCCATCACCTCTGCTCGCAGGGTGAGTGAGCTACAAGCTCTTTCTTCTAAGCCTCCCTTTCTGGCTATCCATCCGGACAAGGTCGACCTGAGAACTAGACCTTCCTTCCTTCCCAAGGTGGTTACTTCTTTCCACATTGGCCAAACCATCACTTTGCCCACCTTCTTTCCGCCTCTGCATCCTTCGAGAGAGGAAGAGAGGCTCCACCGTCTGGATCCAAAACATGCGCTTTCCTTCTACTTGGATCGCACAAAACAATTTCGGGTGGATGACCAGCTCTTTGTTGGGTACGTGGGCGCAAAGAAAGGTCGGGCAGTGCACAAACAGACCATCTCCAGCTGGGTCGTTCTGTGCATCAAAGCCTGCTATTCTTTGGCTAAGAAGGAGCCTCCAGTGGGGCTGCGCGCCCATTCCACCAGGGAGACGGCAGCTACTACTGCTTCGGGATGAGGAGTCCCCCTGAATGACATCTGTCAGGCAGCTACGTGGGCGTCGTTGCACACGTTTACGAGACACTACTGCCTGGACACTCAAGTCTGGAGAGATGGCTTCTTTGGCCGTTCTGTTCTCCAGGACTTTCTGGTGTGAACTTGGTTCGCAGATCCACCTCCGGGGTTGGTATTGCTGGGGTATCTATTCTAAGGTAAGGAATCTATAACTAACTGTTTCTTTCAGATGAACAAGTTACTTACCTTCGGTAACAATATATCTGTTAGAAACATAGGTTAGTTATAGATTCCTTACCGCCCCACCCATCCTCCCCGTTCTTCGAACTGACTTCTAGGGTTAAGGACATCCTTTCAGGGCCCTAGTTTTGTGCACCAGTGGTCAGTGTCTTGCATGGCTCTGCGCTTCTGGCGTGGAAAGTCGTGTACAGAACTGACGTCAGCGTGTGAGGGCGGCGTCTATATAACTTCAGCTACGCCATCCCGACGACCACGATGCCGACAACGGACGCGGAGTAGACCGACGCCACCTTCAGACGCTCAGGGGTACTGCTGACGAAAAAACTTTCCAGATCCAGTCTGACGCCTGGGGGAGATTCTAAGGTAAGGAATCTATAACTAACCTATGTTTCTTACAGATATATCGTTACCGAAGGTAAGTAACTTGTTCGTTAACTATGAGCAGCAATGCTGAACTTTCAGTAGCTTGCAGACGCCGCCTTTCTCTGCGAGTAAAATGTCTAATGCTAGGCGATTTTGTAAAACCATGGATCTAATAGCCACAAATTCTGTATTTTCAACTAATAAAGCTCCATGAGTACTGGTTGCCAACTTGTCAACAACTGTTGAAAGCTTTCTAATCTTTTCGTAATTCAGTATGACTCCTACTGGTGGTATAATTGCTACAAAAATGTCTCTAAGTAGTTGTGTTCTATCACCTATACTATGTGTGTGTATAGGTGGTGGTGTCATTATTAATGCTTCTATACTACAAAGATGATACATCTTAGGAAACAGCAAATACACAGTAATTGAAAATAAGCATCCTGTCTACAAACAAAATAAACTCCAGGAATGACTCTTTCTTCTCCTTGTAACATTTTCTATGTACCTCCCATAATTTCAAACGTGTGTTCATAGCTACTGATTCCTACATGTCTACTTTTAATTTGGGCTCTTCTTTTGTAAATGCATAGTTTCCATTTTTGTCTTCTATCTAATTTCAATTTTGGATAAATCGTTTTCGTTTTTAATTTGTCTTCTTTTTTCCCAAACATTTTTCAAAATATCTTCCTCTTTGTTTTTACTGTGTGATATGTTGTGTTTCTTCCCTCTAATGTCATGATAAATACCATCTCAAAGGGTCTCATTAAGCAGGTTAAATTGTTTTCGTTTGCCTTAACACTATCTGTAGGGATGGATGGTCTAAAGTAATACCAGGCTGTGTTCATTTCTTTTGCTTGTGAATATAAATTCAAGCTCGTTACTAATGGAACTCTAGAAAGGACCAAATCATAATTCAAGTAAAAGTATTCAAAGTGTTCTCTCCTGTATACTAAGGTAAGGAAAATACTACATGTTATTGCATATGACAAAGGAATATGGTTTTAAGTCATCTCGTCTGCAGCTAATGAAAGTAAGTGGGCACAGACGTAGCAATCCTTTTAGTCTAGTGCCTAGTCTAGTATTCTTGCCCTAATCTAGAATAAACGTTAGTAATCTTCTTGTTTGTAACTCATGAATGAAGCCTTTAATTTTGCCTCATCTACTGTGTGTGGATGTTGTAGTTTCAGGCGTAAACATAGACTTGTCTGACTCTGGTGTCAAATAAAACTCTATTAATGTTGTTATAATCACTAATACTGTTACTAAAAATGTAATACCCATGATAATCTTGCATCTGTTTCTATTTAGACAACGTTTGTCTGTAGTCAGATCGTTTAAGCAAAATATACAGCAATAATTGTCAAGTTCGGTTTAGATCGTCTCAAGCAGTTTCTTTTTGCAGTTAGTTTCTTTAAACAGTCTTTCTTTAAGTAATTGGTTCTTTCTGCATTTATTTACAACAATCTATTAATAATCATCCTAAACCCTACTCTGTCTTCTTCTAAATATGTTATCCCTACTTTTCTTCAGCAGCCTTGGGCCTAGGTAATCTTCTTTAAAATAAAACAAAAAATTATTTGTCTTTTGCACTTTCTCAATTAATAAAGACTTTCAGAAATATTTTTCAAACAGCTTTTTCCACAAATTTGTTCTCAAAATGATATCACAGGGGTTCAAACAGTTTTGATCTCACAGGAAGAAAGTTTTCCACTTGCTCATTTATTACTTGATTAGTGCAGTATGTCCATTCAGGTGCAGAATACCTCAGACAAGGCACTCTTGCTCTTTTCGACCTTCTTGGTGTTTGCTGATTTTCTTCTGTGTCACTTATACTGCTTGACTCTGTTTCCTCTGCAATTCTTGGTGGTATGCGATCAACTGACACACTTATCTTAATTTCCTTTGGCCATAATGCTGTAGCTATTCAGCAGTGCGGGTGACTCTTCTCGTTCCAATACTTGTTCCTTTACCTGGATCGTCTGCTTGTATTGGTGCTGTCTCAACTGTTCCCTCAGTTGGAGATCTCGACACTTCTTCTTTTTCAGAGACTTCAATGCCACTTTGAGAAATCACAGGAACCTGGATTGGTGCGACTGTTTGTCGTGTTTTACCCCTCTCTCTCTCTTGCTGCTGTGCTTCTTTCTGAATTGCGCCTTGCAAATGTCCAACTTGTGACGGTTCTGCCACTAGTGCTGTTCGTTCTGGTTCAAAAAACACAATTTCTACGTATGGATTTTTTACTCTCTGGGTCCGCGACACATGCACCCAGTTTGGTATTCCCACACACTTAACTTAACAGCAGTATTCGTGAGGAGGATCACCTGGTAGGGGCCTTTCAATCTCGGTTCCAGGCAAGACTTCCAAACGTGCTTCTTGACCAACACCCTTCACCGGGACTGAGGTCATGGCACTGTTCTCGATGCAGATTTAAGGTGACAGCTTTAGCCTTTTGAGAGACAGAACGCACCACATCAGCCAATCCTTTGCAATAGTCGAGTATCGTATCATCTGTGATATTCAAAAGTGCATTTGAAGGGGGCGTAGCCGGGAAGGCAATGGAGGGAGACGTGCTTCTCTTGCTCTCCGTCCTCCCGGGGCCCATCGACCAGCTATCTACCACTAAGGGGCACCAGATATCGATTCCGGGAGCTCCAGGTGTCACCTGACGCCCGGTTGCAGCTGCAGCCCCGAACAGTGGCGATCAGTGAAGCCAGAGTCCCGACGAAGGAGACGACGCGCAGTGGGCACCATTTTGGCTCTACAATGCTGAGGAAAGCCTGCATTGCGCTACGAGTGGCGCGCGGGCGCCTGTGCTGACTCTAGGTGGCCTCCGCCTCTGTGATCAGGCAGGGGCGGCCCTTGCTGCGATCTCTCTGGAGCTGCCCAACGCTGTGGGAAGCGGCGGGCCCGCCGCACCGCTGCACATCTCAAGATTGCACCCCCTGCGAGCACTGGTCATCATGGCTGGGGGAGAGTGTTAACTTTAAGGGCCTGGGGGCCGCTGATGGAGGCAACATAAGACTCCCGACTCCCTCTTCTCGGGAGCTGCCATCGCTATGGGGTCTGCTCGGATGGAGGCCTCCCTGTGAGGGTGAAGAACAGCTTGCTCCCATCGGCACCGCAGGGGCCAGAGGCAGAAGCGCAGGACTGCACCGACGCGGATGCCTAGCCTGCACCCCTGCTGGGTGTCACCGACGCTCACGTCATAAGTGCGGTGCTCCCCGTGCCACCCCTGGAGTAGAGCCGCATGACCATTTACCCGGTAAGCGCCGGGCAGCAGCTGGTGCGGGCATGGGCCATAGACCAGGAGCCAGCGTAGGTCAGCCGAACCCAGGGACATTAATACTTAGCCCTGCATACTGCAAAGGCACTGACAGGGGGCACTCCGATACTGGGCCCCAATCCTCAACGGCGCAGGGAGCGCAACTACGTGCAGAGGGAAGCAAGAGCCCGGAGGCCATAGTGGAGGGCTGCTGGTGGTGAGACCCGGAGGTGGCTCCTTGAGGCCTGTGAAGTAGAGCGCTGAGAACCATCGAGAGCAGTGGGCATAACTGCAGTCGCCGCCTCAGATCAGAGGCCCCGTGGCGCCAAGGGACAAAACAGCAAAACCAGGGCTGGAACACAGAGGCAGACGGGCGTGCCTCCAAAGGCGTGCCGCGTGGAGGGAGTAGGCAGACGATATCCCTACCGGGAGTGAACTTGAGAAGCAGGCTCCGACTGCCAGCAGGGCCCCTTCACTGACAGCTTCCAGCACCCCTGCGGGCGACGTGGCCCAGGCCTGTAGGCCCCGTAAGGAGTACTCACGCCATCCCTACCACTCCCTCAGAACTAGTGGAATCTGGTAGCAACTAGCTGCAACATTCAAGGGAATGCATCGTCCTGTGTCTGGGCCCCTAGGCGGAACACCAGAGACGGAGGTGCACCCACTGGCTGGCTTACTGAAGGAGGCCCCAAACCCTCGGGGCAGGTGGAGACAGCGCCCAGCAGGACTAGTGGCGGAGGTCTGCTAGAGGAGTACTCCACGTGGTTGCTCCCTGCTGGCGCAGGCCTGCACAACCTGGGAGCTGCACGGGGGATTGCAGTCCTTGGTGACTGTACCCTTACTATGCCACGCTCCAAAGCATCCAAAGACAATCCGGTGATGTCTCTCTCGAACAAGACACCACATCCAGAAGTGGCCACCCACTCCCCAGCTCAGTCGCCCACAGCGTCGGGAGGTGAGTCCTCAGCGCAGATCTCTCAAGGGTATATGGACCGCTTCTTGCAAGTGATAAGAAAGGACATCTCCTCGCTTAATGAAGAGTTTAAATCGGGTCTCCGCGACATACGGAGGGAGGTGTCTGAAATCGGAGACAGAGTGGATGACCTTGAGCAGACGGTCAAAGCCAGATCAGAAGATCAGGAGATGCTGTGGAGACGAATAAATGCGCTGGAAGATCAACACATCGAGCTGCAAACCAAGCAGGAAGACCTGGAAAATAGGAGCCGCCGCAACAACATCCGTATACGAGGGTTGCCCCCGGGTGCGGAAGGAGTGGATATCATGGCCTTCACAGCGGAGCTCCTCCAGGTGGTCCGGGGCGACGAGGACGCATTCCCACCTGCCCTGGATCGGGCCCATCGAGTTGCCGCGTGGGCAGGACGAGCAGACAGCAGTCCAGATATCTTAACCAGAGCCCACTTTTTTACAGAAAAGGAAGCGATCATGCAAGCTGCTCGGGCAAGATGGAGATTAAATTTCAAGGCTACTTGATCCAACTTTACCAAGATTTCTCCCCTGTCACACTATGAAAACGCAGCAACTTCAAACCTATCACTGACGAGCTATGCGCCCAAGGTATCCGCTTGCAGTGGGGCCACCCTTTTGCACTTTTGTTCCAGTGGGAGGGCAGGCACCGCTCGCTACACTCACTGGCAGAGGCCAAAGCATTGCTGGGGCTACTGGACGATCCTCAGTCAAGGGGTGAGCCTCCTCACCCGGGCTCCTCAGGACATGATCTTAAACCTAAGTGGGCTACGGTTCCCCAGTGTCGACCAAACAGACAACACACAGAATTATCCTCCCAAGACGCAAAGAAAGACATCCCCATATCCCTCAATTGCTGGCTCTGTCTGACTGCGAGGCGATCTAAATGTGGACACGAGTACAATGGAAAGAACTTACTACCACGTGACCCTCTTATCGATCTATCACTGAAGAGGATGGGTCTCGGGAGGGATGGAGGACCATGACGATCGGGTCCTGTTGTCCCTCCTGCGTTCCTGATGGCTGCCCCCCCCCCCTAGACTTTCTCTTCTAGAGGGTGACTCCTCCAGCGGAATTCAAGCGCCCTGCGCCTATCTCCGCACACTGAAGAAGTCCTAGTTGGACCACGTAGCTCCTCTGCTATTATTTGTTGTATTTTGTTTTTTCTTGCATGTCGCACACTATGAAACATAAGGCAAAGGCGATGGGATGCTTACTGTTATAAGCAGCTGGGAGGGGATAGAACCGGACTTTGTGGCTAAGGCCCAGTCTCAAAATGGGCCTAACGCAGGGCTGCAATCAAGCTGGGCAAACATACAAGGATTAACCACAGGAAGGACAGGGGGCGTAGGGAGCTGTGATAGCTTTTTCCACCCCGGCCAGCATGCGTACCCCCATCCCGCTGCCAGCCCACTCACACAACCTCCCCAGCGCACTCGTCGACCACCCACCCACCATGGGTGATCTCAAGCTGTTCTCCCTAAACATGCGGGGATTAAACTCCCCGAACAAGCGGAAACAAATTTGGTGTTGTGTTGCAACACGACCCAGATGTCCTAATGCTTCAGGAGACCCATCTTGTGAAGGCCGACCTTCATCGCATGACACACCCGAAATACCCTAAGCGGCACTGGGCATACACAACTTCTAAAAAACTAGGAGTAGGCATCCTCTGCAAAGCTAGCGTCTATACCTCTGTAGTCCGAGAGACCCGGGATAGTGAGGGTCGCTACCTTTTCCTTCAGCTACTCAGGGGACAACGAAAACTGACACTGCTCAATCTCTATGCCCGAACACTTCCCAAGACACTTATATTAGACGAATACTGCAGGAGCACCTAGATGGGGTGGAAGACGATGTTATGGTCTGCAGGGACTTTAACTTGGTCTGGGACCCTTCCCTAGATAGAAGTAATGAGATATTCCAGAACCCTGGGCCTATGTCAGCAAGTCTAAAAAGGGACAATGAGGACAGCAGGCTGATAGATGCATGGTGCTGCAAACACCCTGACGTGATGGACTACTCCTTTTACTCACATGTGCAAGCTTCCTATTCTCGCATGGATTATGCCTTTGCCACACCGTCTATCCTTCACCAACTACACACGGCGGAACTCTCAGACATCTCTATCTCCGACCACGCCCATCTAAAACTCACCTGGTATGCTGGAGCGCCCCGCACTGAGCGCGCTGGCGCCTAACCCCATACCTTCTGCGCGACCCAGTGGACGTGGAAGAGATACGCAAGGGAATGACTGATGATTATTTTCACCTCAATGCACTACCTGAGATCTCCCTGCATACCCTTTGGGACAGGTTTAAAGCTTCCATTAGGTGCACAATAACAACTATCGCTATAGCACAGGGCGGGAGGCGAAATTGATGGAATCTAAACTCACAGCTGAAATTAAGCAGCTGGAGCGTCTGGACAAGGCGACCCCATTCCGAAGAACCAAAAGGCAGCTACCCTTGCTGCATGGCCATCTGCGCGCCCACCGCACAGGCAAAGCAGAGCGTACCCTTCTGTCCCTACATCAGAGATACTATGAGGGTCGCGATAAAGTAGGCAAGCTCTTAGCCGGTAAGCTGCGGCAACTGCATGCTAGGTCACACATTGCCAAGTAGGGAACACAGGCTGGGCGACTGCAGAGAGAGACAAGCTAGAGGCTTTTCGGAACTATTATCTGCAACTATACTCTCGTGAAGATCCTTCCCCTACAAGGCTTCATTCTTCCCTCTCTGAATGTAATTGGGAGCCTTTACCCCCACACCATGCTACCCTCCTAGACAACCCCATCACGGCGGAAGACCTACGCGATGCGGTTCAGGATCTCCCCTTAGGTAAAGCTCCCGGACCAGAGGGACTCCTGGTGCTCTTTTACTGCCTATTTCTTCCCCAGCTGCAAGACCACCTCCTGGGCCTGTTCAACTCTCTTTCCCAGGACACTGGTCTTACCCCCACAATGGCAACAGCGGAGATCTCTCTTATACCTTAAGTGGGAAAAGATCCGGCACAATGCTCTTCGTACCGCCCAAAAGCCCTTCTCAATACAGATGCCAAGATTTTTACTAAAATACTAGCTACCCGCCTCGACCCATATCTCCCTGGCCTCATTAATCCCAATCAGGTGGGTTTTATTCGCCAATGACAAGGGGCCGATAATGTACGGCGTATAGCCCACTTAGTATAAAAAACACGCTGATTGATATCTCCGCCTGTCTTCTCGCTTGACGGGGAGAAGGCATTTGACAGGGTAGACTGGCCATACCTCCAAGCGGTTCTACACAACATAGGCCTAGAGCGGGACTTCATCTCCAAAATCATGGCATCATACATAGCCCAGACAGCTTACATCCGAGTGAATAGGAGGGCCACGAGTTTGATATCACTGCACCAAGGCACACGGCAGGGATACCCTCTCTCACCTCTGCAATTTGCGCTAGCAGTAGAGCCCTTCGCTATCCGAGTGCGGGGCTCGGATGGGATTAAAGGCATACCCTTTGGCGGCCAGATGCATAAGATCAGTTTGTTCGCAGATGACCTCCTCCTTACTCTAACCCAGCCCGGCACCTCGCTCCCTAATGTTGTAGAAAACTTGCAGACCGTTGAGGCCGTTTCTGGCTTTAAGATCAACATGACTAAGTTGTTCGTCCTTAACCTCAACATCCCAGCCCCAGAGGTAAAAGCAATACAGAGCTCAATCCCCTTTCAGTGTTCATCAGACTCCATCAGGTACTTAGGCCTCTATATCACCCCCACCCTTACCTCATGGTCTCGAGTTAATTTGTCCACTCTTCATCGCGCTATCCTGGCGGACCATCAGAGGTGGAAGCCTCTCTATATCTCCTGGCTAGGACGTGTTAACGCCATTAAAATGAGCATCCTTCCGCGGGTTCTGTATATATTCCAGACATTGCCCACACCGATCCCACAAGAGGATATTCAACGCATCCAGAGGGACTTGCGTACCTTTATATGGAATGGGAAGCAACCTCGCATAGCTCACTCGCTACTGATGCGACCGCGTGACGGGGGGGCCTAGCGTGCCCAAACCTGCTGGAATATTATTTGGCGGCGCATTTGCGATATATCTCCGTGTGGGTAGTACACGAAAGCGACCGGGCAGTAGCATGCCAGCCTTTGTGGGATCTTGCTTGACTACCTAAACGAGCCCGCCCTCACAGCGCCTACGTCGCAACGCCGACCAGGACGGTATTGGAAATATGGGATAGACTAGCCCTGAAGAAGGGGCTTACCACGTTCCCGTCCCCTAATACGCCCATAGCGCCCAACCCTGACTTCCTCCCAGGCTTTTCGACACTCACATTTCGCAACTGGGCAGACTGGGACTGCCGGACGCCAAGGGACCTCTTTGTGGGAGACACCATCAAGTCTTTTTAAGACTGTAAGACCGAATTTACACTCCTGGCTACCGCACAGCTCCAATACCTCCAGCTGCGGCATTCGGCATTATTCCCAGGGGTACATGCGGCAGCTGTTTGCCCGTTCACCCTCTTTGAGAAGCCGGTACGTGCCCTTGATGGCACCAGAGGACTGATCTCTAAAACCTATCAGGTATTACAACATTCGGCCCCAAGCCACACCCATAACTATCAAACCGCCTGGCACGATGCTACCCCCGGGGAATAATCACCAAACAATGGGGAAAAACTATGGCGCGACATCCCCAAAACCTACCGCAGGCTCTCCTCCCGTGAGACTGCATATAAACTGATGTTTCAATGGTACCATACACCTGCCCACCTAGCCGCCATCTATCGAACTGTCCCTAGTCTGCGCTGGCACTGTGGAAAGGAAGAGGGAACCCTGTACTATATATGGTGGTTGTGCAAAGTGATTACTACATATTGGAAGGAGGTCCTGGGACATATCAAGGGCATCATAGGCTTCCCACTTCCACACCTACTTCACACGATTGTCCTAGGCATATGCCCCCCTGACATCACTGCAATGACACACGCTGACTGGGCCCTTGTAAGCCATTTACTACTGGCTGCGCGACAGCTCATAGCATGTGCCTGGAAACAAACGCCGCCCCGTCTGTGGCGCAGTGGTTTTCTAGGGTATGGCACCTCTGGCGATGGAACGGCTGTCTCACAGATTAGCCAACACAGACCAGAAGTTCCAGCGTATATGGCAGCCACTCATATGCTACCTTATGCGCATAGAATTTACATGCTTCAGCCCCCCAAAAGTCAGAGCTCTCCAGCTCTTTGACCCTGAGTGATACATAACTTCTGTCAGCCGTTATGGAGTCCACCGCATGCCGCAAGTACCCGGCCACCCCCCCGCACATTGCGCAAAATTGCACCCCTCCTGCGCCTCACACTCCGAGAGCTTTACGACCTGCATAGACCTTGTTCGTTTGATGTTCCTAGTTTACAAACAACAATGCTATTTTGGCTCTAGATGCCAGAACGCATTAGGCTGTTTTGTTATCGCTGACATAAACCCAATAACAACCCCATGGGCAGGAGATGGATAGGGAGACAGCTAATATGGTTACTGCGAAGGTTGGACCTGTTTCTTAATGCTATACAACTCTTTTCAAGGGTAGTGATGTACATGTGATTTGCTCTGTGCTTATCAAGAAGATAGACTTCCATGCGCATCATGCATACAGATCTCTTCCTGTCGCCCACCCTTGACATCGGAACTCGCCAAAGGAACGCTGCCGGGCCGATGAGGTTGTAGGCGACTTGCTGTGTATTTGTGTACGCACTGCTTTTGTTCCATTTGGCATAGATGCGCGGCCAGCCCGATCTGGGTTGTAGGCGACATGCTGTGTTCCACAACAATTGTTTTGATGATAACAATAAACCTTTAAGAAGAAGAAAAAGTGCATTTGCAGGTGCAGCAGGCAGTCTCATTGCACACCCCATCAAGATTTCATGTGAGGACAACCCAGTCTTCCTGTCGGGAATGTTTTGGAGACTCATCAACACCAAAGGTAAAACATCTGGCCATTTTATTGATATAGAAACACAAACTTTTGTTGTCGGGACCTAATGTTTCAGTTGAGCTGTTCGACAATTTCAGAAGCTTCAGGTCGCAAACTGCAGTGTAATCTCTGCTCAGTCTGTAATGCTGCACAAATCCTTCTCAGGGTCTCATTATTAAAATGTGTCCCATGATCTGACTCAAGAAAAATCGCCAATCCGTACCTTGGGATTAACTCCCTCAACAACTATTTATCTACAGTCAGACTGTTATTTCTCCGTGTTGGATAGGCTTCCACCCATCGATAGAAAATGCACACTATAACTAGGACGTATCTCAACCTGTTACAAACAGGCATCTCGATAAAGTACATTTTCATTCTGTTGAAGGGTCCACCTGATCTCCCTATGTGACTTAGTGTTACTGGTGTCCTTTCCCTTACTTTCATCCCTTGACATGTCACACACCGATGGGATTAAACCAATTCTTTCTTACTATTCTCACCATTGCATCTCTTTCTAAATGTGCTCAACCATGGAAGTATTGTGTCATTGGAAACAAAAAACTGTCTGTCAATACTGGTCTCCCATCTGCTGACATCGAAATGTCTTTTGCATTTTTCTCACATCCTGCTCTGATCCAACCCTGTTGTTCTGCTTCTGAAACATCTTACTGCAATCTTTTAAGCTCTTCCCATGTATCAGATACTGACAACATTGAGAAAACAGTGTCTTCTTCTGATTCATTTGAGTAAGCCCCGTTAAATGTGCAATCCACAAGTGAACAATACCGTGCAACTTTGTCAGCAAATCTGTTTCCAATGGTGCCATATCCATCGTCACTCCTGTGAGCTGCATATTTAACAACTGCAATTTCTGTTGGCTTCTGCAGTGCTTTCAATAATTTTCTCACATGTTCTCCATTACGTATTGAGGTTCTAGATGATGACATGATACCTCTTTGTGATCATAACTGTCCAAAAACGTGGACAACATCAAAGCCATATTGAATATCTGTAATTATAGTCACTCTCAATTGGGCTGTTCAGCACAAGTTGCAGAATTAATTGCCCTTACAAGAACTTGCAGTTGAAGTCACACCTCGAAGGCAGGAAACTTCTACAACTTCTTGAAATGTACAGATAGCTTAAGATGGTCTCAGGGTACCTTCATTGTTTCTCAGACACAACCATCAACAAACATTAGATAATCTGGTTCATTCAAGGGTTAATCTTTTATGTCTTCCATTGGCTTGGTGCATGCTCAACTTCCTCTCCATTGCAATCTTCATTTACAGGCAGAAATGTGGATGGATTTAGAATTTAGCAGCACTTTAATGTTATGTTGTCCATAAGGCCTGTTGCTCTTACTTAGTAAGCCTACAGTTAGTCATGTACTGAGTTTTTGTTCTGGTAAGCAAAATTTCAACAGAGTGAGGGACCCTAACAGTTAAAGGGTTTCCCATCACTCTATTCTCAGTCCTCTCAATACTAACTACGGCAGCTGCCACTGATTTAAGGCAGCCAGGAAGTCCTGAGGCTACAGGGTCAAGGATAGTCGAAAAATAAGCCACAGGTCTTCGTGGATCTCCATGCATCTGAGTAAGCATTGAGAGGCAGCAGGCCTTCCTCTCACTTCAAAATAATGTAAACATCTTACTGTAATTAGGCATTCCTAGTGCTGAGGCATGACAGACTTTCTCTCAGCTCTAGGAAAGCTTTTAAACACTTGTTGTCCCCATGGAAGCGAATCAGGCACATCTTTGTGGGTCAGCCTCAGTAAAGGCTTAGTCATTAGGGAAAAGTTCGGTATCAACTGTCTACAGTAGCCAATCATTCTCAAAAACATTCTGACTTATGTCTGTGTTCTGAGCGGATTCATCTGTAAGATGGTCTTGATTCTCTCGGGTGACCCTTTCCTTGCTCCTTTCTGAATAATATGTACCAAGTAGTGGACCTCTTTTTGACAGTATTGCAGCTTACCTGGTTACACTTTGAGTCCGTTCTCAGCCTGTTGATTTAAAAGTGCAATCATATCCTGTTTACAAGCTTCTCGTGTATCTGAAATGAACTGTAGGGCATCTGCAGAGATTCAAGATTATTTTTCAAGATCTGGTTGAAAATGGATGGGTTCTCTGTATATCCCTGTAGAACTCGGCACCATGCCAAAACTCTGTCTCCAAACACGAATGAGAACAAGAACTGGCTCTCCTCATGCAATGGAACAGATAGAGAAGAAAGACTGACACAATAAATCTCTCCCTAACAGGTCTACAGGACTAGAATCAAAGACAACAAACAGATGATTTTCTTCAAATGAATCCGTTTTCACAGGGACTTTTTCTGCAACTTGGTCGATAATCTGTTTATTTGAAACTCCTACAATTTGAGGGGTAGGTCTGGGACTTCCACTGTTCCAGCAGTGGATCGGATAGCACCGGTATCAATCAAAAATGACACTTGGTGGCCATTACTTATCCTTCTACAAATGGTCCAGTCTGGTCTACCTCTAAGACTGCTCCAAGCACTCAATCTTCATCCACCCTCAGGCACCGTCATTGGGAATTGTTGGAGCCAAAACTATCATTGTCTAACATTGGGAACTGTTGAAATGGGTTCTAATTCTGAAATGGGTTTGGATTTGCTTTGGGCATCAGATTAATTTTAAATCTAGGATTTTGTGGGACCATCTGGACTTGCGCAACCTGCATCATTGGGACCTGTTTCTGCACTGGCACTTGCATTTGCTCAACTGGTACGTTCTGCATCTGATTTCCTCTTTGCCTTTGACCATTTCCACTCATTCTATCTGGATTAAGTCTGCACTCCGTCTTCCAGTACCCAATTTTATTACAAAGGTGACCGGGGGTCATTTTCGTCTGCTTTGCAACATCTCCATCAGAATTCAGATCAACTAGAACACCTCTACCTCTACCCCGTGAAACACCAAATCCTCCTTGAACATTTTGAGTCTGCATTCCAGCCTGATTTCCTCCAAACAACTGATTATGAAAACCTTTCTGAGCAAACTTTGTCTGGGCTAACATTAATTTTTCCTAAGCTTTTTCTGCTTCATTTCTTGTTCATCACTGCAGTACTTTGTATACCTCAGAATCTCATCCAACGATTTTGTCTGCCAGCAAATCACACTGTTGTATGTGCGTGCTGATCTTAACCCAATAACAAACTGAGACACAAAAAACCCATATCACTTGATTCGGGATATTTCCTTCCACTGTGTTGCTGAAACACCTGAAGCAACCACTCATAATAATCATGCACTGATTCTTTTGGTTCTTGTGAGGTTCTTTCAATCTTTACCCAATCAATATCTTTTGGAGGAACCTTGCCTTCCAGAAATGTAATCGCGGCTTTGTATTTTCCCATGACTACAGGAGATGGTGCTTTAGTGCAAGCATCTCTTGTTGGCTCGGCATGCGACCATTGCATAACAACTTTACATTCAGCCCACAAATCATTCAGCACTACAATGTCAAAGAATGTATTCAAATCAATCCACAGCACTTTTGAAATCTTAGCAAATCTGTCAATTTGTGTGTACCACTACACAGGCTTTTCTATACATTTTAGAAAATTATTCATAAATGCTGCAAGATCTCCCCTGCCCACAGTACATGAATATATGCTCCTCCTGGTATTTCTCTCAACGGATAAGCCAAAGCTTCTCCTTCATCTGGGGGACCTGTCAGTGGTTTATTATTTATTTCTTCTGCCTCTGACTGTTTCTTTTCATTTTTCCTTGCCCATTTGCTCTCTAATTGATCAAATTCACTCCATTTACGAACACATTTAACTTATTCAGTGATGTGTAATCACATTCCTGAAGATTGCATTGTCTCAATAGTTTCATCATCCAATTGCACCCTAAACCTTTTCTGAAATGAAACACTTTTTGAGAAATCTACTGCATATTTTCTGGCTAATTCTGTCAATTTATCATGAGTATCTGCTGCACGTCTGGTAATTTCTTTACACAAATATACCAGCTCCTTCTCTTGGTACTGCTTTACATGCTAAAGATCCTTTCATAATTTCTTCTAAGTCTATTTTTATCTCAGGCCATTCAATGGTCTCTCCTTCTCTGTCTGCTGTGTAGTGGGAACCTGATTCTCTGTCTTTTAATTATCTGCCATTTCTTCAAACCATGAGGGAAAAATCCCATTCTCAAATAGTGTAGTCTGTATTGTTGGTGTCATAAAGACAACCCTTCTCTCAATGATTGAACTGTTTGCTGTGGTGTCCAAGCAATAATCTGTGAATTCTGTGAGGTCAGGTTAAACACTGTCACAGGTGCTTCTCCAACAGCTGCATGAGCTACTTTATTTGGAACGATATTAATTAGAGCAGTCATTGTGCGAATTTCTAATGACTGTTCTGTCACAACACTAGTAACAGATGCAGGGACAGTTACAAATGTAGCAGTAACACTTGGAGGCCTCACTGTAGGAACATTCTCAATTCGTGCAGGCACAACATTTTATATAACAGGTTGTACAACAGGCTGTGTCATCTGTAATGGTTTTTCAATTTGAATTGCATTTGGGTCAACAGGGGCTATATACACTGTTACATTAGATGTCAAAGTACCCTCAGCAATTGTTACAGGGGCCACATAAGGTGGTGGATTCGGGCTAACAATGCATTCAAAATTTCATCTCCTGAATCACTCTCAGAATCTGATTTCTTTACAGCTCCCTCATCATCTTTTCCCTGTGTCTTATTCTCTTTCAGCTTCTCAGGCTTTTCAGGATACAGTCTAGCCCCTTCAACTCTAGCTTTTCTCCATCTCTATTGTTGCTCATCCCATTGAGCATCTGCATAATTATACACTGCTCTTTTAGTTTTATTATGGTATTTCTCTTTTTCTTTAGCATGTGCTGTTTTCTCCCAAATGTTCAATGCTTCGTATTCTGTGGGTCTAGGTGGGAGCTTCATCTCATTTAACTTTTCTCTCAATCTTTCGATTACTCTCAGTTCAAATGTACCATATCTTGGAAAGCTCAAAGGACCTTCCTTTTCAGTGATCTTGCACCATTGAGGAAGCCACAAACATTTATGTAACCCCTCATTCATTGTCATATAATGTGCTGGTGCACCCTATGGAGGCGCCTCTTCACCTTCCTGTACCGGAATTGTCACATCTCCTCTCACAGGACTATTAAAACCTTTAAAACATTTCATGATTTTGGATTATTCAACAAATAGCAAACAACGAAATTCACCTTCACTAAAGTCTTGATTCTATTCCGTACACGTCAGAATTCTTTTCTTGAATCCCGTAAAAGCTTTAATTCTTGAAGAATCGCTAACCAATCTCAAAGCAGCACTTACACAACAATTGACCCATAACAGCGCAGCACTCTGTGCCGTCATCAACCAAAAGCAGCGCAACAGTAAACCAACCAATCTCAGTGTGACACACTAGGACGTATGATCGCATTCCATGCAGCGGCTCACCCTCTTTTACAGTTACTCTCATACACAAAATTTCTACAACTTTAAGCAAACACAAATAAACACTTTGTCTGCTCCACAAAAGAAAAGAAAAAGTAATTCAACAATCGGAATATTAAGGTTTTTACATCTTTCGACTTTTAACACAAAAAGAATTTCACACACACACAAATGAAATCTCAATCAGCGGGAAATCACCCGAATCAATGTAGCTTTCCTTTTGCGCAATTTGGTTCTGCCAACATCAGTCAATATTAGTACATCCACAGCAGTTCGTTATTATCTCTATTACAATTCTGTAGTCGACGGTACCTCACGACCCACACCACAAAATTCTAGCAGACAAGAAAACCATATAAAGTGTATTCTACACTTATCTCAATATCCATCTCAATAGCCCGGGATCTTAGGCTATGTCGAGCCCGATAATCTTTTCAACTTCTTCACAATAAGCACATAAACATCAGCAATTTATATAACTGCAGCACACAATAATATCAACAATTATAACTGCAACGCATAACCCTAATAATACTCACGCCTCCAATACAGCAATCTCCTTCGAAACTGCACCTTGTCAGTATTCAGATTGTGGGCTTTGGGCTATGGGACTCAGGCATTACTCTAATTAAGGGTAAATATTTATAACTCTTCTTCTTATTACGTAAACCGTCCTCCTGCTACTAAATTTGCTGGAGGGGAAATCAGTTCACAAATTTAAAGTATCACGGTTTACCATCAACCGGGCTAATTCCCGCTCTGTTTGTGGACCTCTTTAGAGAAGAAGAAAGCAAAACATCAGATAAATGATCATCACAATCATTAGTCTAATTTTAGTCAATAAAGAGAGTTGGGATATGTTTAAAGGGTTTTATTAATGAAAGCTTTTAGTAGATCATCTTTATTGCAAATCACAAGTTAAATTCAGATTAATCTCAATAGACAGTGTAGGACAGAAATATAAAATCAATAATGGTTAATCAAATTATATAATAAAATGCATTAAAGCACCTTCCATAAAGAAAATAAACCCACAAAGAGTTCTAGTCCGAAAGAGTGAGAGAGAAAAGCATAAAGCTATAGCATTTAAAACATCTCAAATAGATCAAAAATATCAAAGCAAAGAACTTCTCATAACGAAAGGTTCAAGAAACTCTGTAAAGTCTCAGAGCAATGTGACAAAGTCTGGTTCTGGCTAAGATCTCAATAGCAAGTGGGACAAAAGAAGGGGCACAATGTGTGGCCAAAAGGGTTCTCAAAAAGAATAAGGGAACCAACTCTAGGAGAACACTATTATAAATTACATATTTCATTAAGCTTTCCAACATGTTGCTCTTCTCGCCTCCAATCAGCTCCCAATGCTCTTCTGGTAACAGGATCACTCCTCATCTTCCCACACAAATACAATAGTCCACAGACTGCAATGTTACGTTTGCAACTAAATTATAACAATTATATGCTCATGTGAAGTTAGCCTCATTCAGACTTACTTTCTCACCTGTACACTACATCTTTTAACCTTCTAATATCAAGTTTCTAAACAATAGTCTGTGTAGAACTCAAAATATCTGTACTAACATTTCGTAGAAACACCATTGATGGGGGGGAAGTCTAGTGCATGTTTTAAACTCTGCATTTTAATGTATGGACAAAAAGTAGTTACGTGTAAACAGTGGTCTTTGTGTAAGTAGATGCATTCTGTGGAAATACTAGAAACTATATAAGTAACTTATTAATGAGTATGGAAAAAACATGTTCATGGAGAGGTCAAGAACAAAACTTTTAATGCGTATTTAGCATTTTCTATTCAAGCTTCTTTTTCAAGCAGCGGTGCTTTAGCCATTTTGAGGCCTAGTACTAGTGGATAGGATAGCTTACAGTTTTATGCTCTCAACACATTTTCACCAAAGCTTGCACGTTAATTCTGCACATATAATTATAACCAACGTTATTTTCTTGTTAGTTTTGAAATCTCTTTCTCACATTCAATGTCAGACAACACGTGAAATTTTCATATGCAAAGCATGTTCCTAAACAAGGTAAATAAATCAAGCATTTGCAATGCAATAGGTCTCGCATTTTCGAGAGTTTAAGCTATTGGCATTGTAAATGACAATGACTTTTATTTATTTGTTTTAAAAACCAACACATAAATAAAAGGCATTGTAATTTAAAATGTCAATAGCTCAAAATCTCGCAAATGCGAGATCTATTGCATTGCAAATGCTTGTTTAAAGGAGGCCTCGAAACGGGTCTCTATCGGGCTCTGTTTTGTGCCCTGGCACAGGTGGTCCGTTTTTTTCCGGACTGCAGTGACAGCATGCACATCGATGTGCGCATGCTCACACTGCTCACTTCTCACTAGTGGAGAAGTTACGGCATGACGTCATGCCAGGTGAGCGTAGTAGGGGAAGGGAAATCCTTTAAAGAGAGTCATTTTCTCTCTGGATTTCCCTTCTCTTTTTGAAACTCAGGAGCAGCAATATTGTCGTGGTGTCACCAGGGCTTTAAGTGGAAGATTTTTCAATATTATATACAAGCCATAGTTGCTGCTTATTTATCTTATGCAACTAACAACCATTGACAAAGCCAATAGTCCTGACTTGTTGTAGGTATGATGTTACTTGTTGTATCATATATCTGGATGCAATATCAGAAACAGCAAAATACAAGTCGGGGGGCACACTATGCTAAGCACAGATTTTCAGCTTAGGTGTTTGTAAGCCACGCCCTTAATTACATTGGCCACGCCCCTTTGAGAGACCCCCCAGTTTTTTCAACCCACTTAAAGCCCTGCTGCTTAGTTTAATAACCATTTGCACATAATATGGACAGCTCTGAAAAATACCTTTTAGGTGACTTCTTTGGGTATATACTGTTATGTTTACATTTCAACTGGGAAAATACCGAAGTTTGCTGTTTTCCGAATGTTTTAACAGGTGTTAACATAAAACAATACTAGGTATACATGTAAAATACTGATCTGGTGGCAACCCCTATACATACCACATGGGTACCATCCTCCTGTCTCGAGGGGTTCAGCACAGGTACTCTGGACACCAAGGAGCCACTGGTGGGTTTTACTTTCGCCTATACCATTTGCCTGGCCGGGGGGAGGCCCGGACACCCCAGAGGTTCATCTGCGCTTGGGACACAAAGGAGAAAACGTGTCCCGAATAAAGGAGAGGTGGCCACCCCCAACCTTTCGGGTCAGCACTGCCATTTGTCCTCTGGTAATTGGACAGAAAGGGGGACCCCATTCACTCTCTGGCCTCTCCTCTTCTTTTCGTTGGCTTCTTTTTAAATGAGTCTCGGGTGCCACAAAAGCCGTGGTCCTGACCCCATGTAGCAGCGCGCTTCTTTCTCTTTCTCCTTTCAGCGCACGGACGGGCAGGCGGGAGCGGGAAAGAGGAACGTGCAGGCCCGGGTGCGCAGAATGGGAGGGTCGCTGACCTCTGAAACTGTGTGCGCGACCTTTCTTTGTGAGTCGCCTGAGGTCCGACCTATTCATGAGAGAGGGTGTCAACAGCTTAGGGAGATGGGCCGAGCAGCCGGTCCCTTTACAGCTCCGCTCACAGCCGGGAGTTTTACAATTCTGACTTGTTGGCTTATTTTTATTGATAGCACCAACCGAGCTTTGTAAGTTCTTAACACGAGCAAAAAAGAACAGCAAATATGTGGTTATAGTTCATGTTGTCCGGGGTAGAAATGGGACAGTAAATAGGCGCAAACAAGCGCGCGAGCGCGCCTCGCACGGCAGCAGGGGGAGGGGGGAGAGGAGGGGCCCTGCGCGATTCCCTTGCGGGAGCGAGCGGCGCCAGGAGCGATAATTACTAACATATGGCGCCGCTGCTCGCTCCCGCAAGTGATTCGCCAAACGTGCACGCGTTGCCATTGAAGGCAATGGAACGCGTGCACGTTTTTGGCTGAAAAGCCGAATCGATAGCAAGAGGTCTTTTGCGCTGCGTAGGCGAGACCTAAAAACGGTTTCCTAGGTGAACTCATCTCGACGCTGCATTAGTGACGGTCGCTGTTTAACAGCAAAATGCAAGACATTCTGAGTGACAGTTACATCAGCCTATAGCTCCTGTAGTGTGCTATAAATGGCACTTACAAAACAGTGGCCAAATGGATTGCACCCCACTGTTCTCTTGACATTAATTACATTTTGTGAAACAGCTAGTGGTGACTTTAGCCAGGCCTAAAAAAACATGTTTCTAATTCTCATTCCATCTTTGAATTAAACCTCGAGACTATTTTGTATCTCGTAACATGCCTGCAGGATTGTTGTTTGTCGTGATACTTGAGTCGCTGCATGTTAATCTGTTGTGGCTAATCAGAATTTCCCTTTTGCAGAATTCTGACGACGATGTTCCAAACACTACTTCAATGGGAGACGCACAATACGATGCCAAAGATTCCCATAAAAAAGCATTCAGAAGTGATGATGCTGTACAACCTTCATCTTTAAAAGGCACAGGTCCACTAAACAGTTTGTACAGAATGAGTATTTCAGAAAAAGAAGCCTTCTTACCTCTAACAAAAGCGCCGCATTATGAAACCTCAGGGGAGAAAAAAGAAACGAAGGCAATGTCACAGCATGACTCAGTCCATGCTTCTTTTACCAGGAATGCGGATTATAAAGAGGACACTAGAAAATGTGATGCTTGGTCTCAAACAGAGGTACAAAAACGTGATGCGTCTACACAGTGTAAGCTAATGGCATGCAAATGCGGCGGTTACTGTTCACGATTTCAAGATAATAAGAACCTAATTAAACACCCATATAATATCACTAAGATACACCAGTAGAGGGCAGCAAACTCCACTAGATGGAACACTCCGGTCTGTACACACTGATGAAGCTGCTCATCAATCTGACATTGAGTATGTGACTATACATGATAATATCACTTTAAAAGTGTTACATTTCACTCATAAGTAAGACAACTTAACCACGCGCAATGTGGAAAACTATGAAGTATATTGATATATGTCAGAATGAACAAAATGGCAATCCCTTCTGATAGTGTCCTTGCCCCTTCAACCTACAGTATTTTTTAGAATTATAAAGCTGTTACTATATCAAACTTGCAAAACTGGCACATGTACTTGCACCATTTCTATCAGATGTATTGGAAGTATTATTAACAGCAAATGGAAGAATTATCTTATGCAGTACCTGCCCCCATAATTAGGCACATAAAAACAAAAATATTTAAGACAGGCTGCTCCTTTCTTCGTGCACAGTACAGTGCCGTTCACGGTGATCTGCACAAGTTTTAAATGTTTCTGTCCTCGCTAGGCGTTGCATGGTATTATTAACGAGTCCGGACAAATGCGCCACTTTAGTATGTGCTGTAACTGTGGCAGCACAAGATGGGTTGGGCCTCAGATTACACATATGGTCTCATTCTAAATTCCACAGATTTTCTGGCGGTAAAATTGTCTAAAGGTAAATCTGTCACTGCACCTTACAGTGTTTCCTCGGCATGATTTTACAAACCCATTCATAGTTTTAAAGCTCGGAATGAATGATAATGCACACGTTTGGAGTTGTCGCACCTGATTTTCACATATGTTCACTCTTTGGCCCGATTATAAATCAGTATAACTGGGTAAGCTACCACTCTGCCCAATTACAATCAGCCCGATGTTCCCACACTTGGACTCTCAGGTGCTGGCCACCAGATTTGATTTTACCAGCTGGAACATGATCCAGCCTGTAAAATCTCATGAGGTTGGACTGCACGCATATCCCAGCCGTAGCCCCTGGCTCTCATGGTCCTCTCCTGTGGCATAGGGGACCACGGAACGCTCTGCATTGCTATCCCACAGGCTTTGCTGTTTCCTGGTGCCTTACGCACCACCAAACCCCGCCTCCCCAAGCGCCATTATTTCACACAACATACATATTGGGCACGTTTTAGTGTTTTGCAGTTATGGCTGTAGCCTAAATATATAACATTGTTCTCAAAATAACAGGTGCTCATAATCATAAGACACTTTCTAAATTCCTAAAGTTAAATTTAAAGTTTATTACAGATTTATATTAGTGCTTTGATGCAAATGTTTGGGTGTATCTTTGTTTTGTTTCCTTTGTGATGTTTGTCTTACTGACTTGACTATTCTTTATTCACATTTTTTTAATTAAATAAAATGTTGATAATATTTTTGATAACTGGTACAGAATGCATTCATGCAAGGGTTTACCTACTCATTGCTGCATGAGGTAAATCATGCATATTCAGTAATACAGAGAGAAGAATTGATTGAGCAGTTCTCAGTGTGCAAGTACCAACCCTAAAATGGATTTTTGTATGTATTAAAACTATTCTGCTAGTTGAAAAAAAAATTCTGATTCGCAAATAAAGTTGTGAAAGGGTTGTTCGTTGCTAATTACAAATTGGTGCGATCACACAACAGTGATCATTTACAAACACCTCTTAGGAGATAGTAATTAGTACACCGTAGCACACCTTCTCCTTTGTGGAGGATGTCGGCGGCCACAGAGGGTGCTGCAAAAACAATCTTTCCAACAAACTGTCAAAGGGAGTGGCTACTGTGGAGAAGCAGCGGCGGCCGCTCATTTAGAGCGGAGGAGCGACGCACCCCCTGCCACCACCAGCAAATAAAACGATGATAAAACGGGTTTTAAACCCGTTTTATTATCTTTTTTTTAATCCCCAAGACCTGCCTCCGGGACTCTGACGAGTCTTGGGGGTAGGTCCACGGGATGACACTGCTGGTGGGGGAGTGGTAGGCACTCCCTTCAATGCGCATGAGGGTTTGGCCGGCCATCTCAGGCCGGCCAAACCCTCATGTGCAGTGAAGCTCTCTCCAGCTACGTTGCTGAGGCTGGAAAGAGCAGGCACAAGCTCCCAGTCAGCCTGGGAGCGCAAGTTGCCGGCGCTCAGGCCAATCCCGACGCTGCTTTCATGCAGCGTCAGGATTGGCCACAGTGCAGTCTGGGAGCCTGTGCCCAGAGGAAGAGGGAAGAGCGCGATGCGGCAGGCGGCCGCGTTGTTCAGGTAAGTTTTTTTTTTAATGTATCTATTAATTTTTTTTGTCCCTCCCCTTTCCTCCTCCAGCCTGCCCCGCCACTTTGGCAGGGGATGGGCTGCTACTCTGGAAAAGGTAAGGCAGGGTGAATCTGTTGGGCGCAAGGAGCACAGGGAGGAGGGGCATGGAGAGAGGCCAGTGGCGAGAAGAGGAGAGTTTGCTCCACCTGGGCATTCCTCGTGTTTCAGTTGTGGTCAAAAAAGCCTTGGAAAATAGGATAGACCAAATCTGTCTCAAAGTTCACATGAACAACCAGAACAACCTTGATTCCCCTTGCCCTCCAAATCGATACCCAACAGTTTAGGACAGCCCGAGAGGAAGTAACTTCTCTGTACTACATTTATATCCTCTTGAAAATTAAGGATATGCTATTAATGCAAAGCCCTCCTCATGGTCTGATTGGTATCAGTGCTAGTTAATCAGCTCTAAAAACTTCTGAATTTCCTACTTTTCCTCTCTCAGGCAAAACCATTCATGCAGCTGGTATTTCCAACCATTTCATACCTCACTCTATTACTGATCCTGTGTTTATTTTTTGGATCCGATTACCAACAGCACACTTTCCTTTTGAGTCCCACCTTCCCTGCGTTCTGTTGGGGATGGACCATTGATGCAAATTGAATTGCACTGTGGTCTGTAGTAGTTACAGTGTATTTTAAAATGTCCCAGTTGAGAACGAAATTCAGCTCTAGCTGCGCTGTGTGAAAATGATTCCTCAGAGGCCAGTGAAATTGTGAATGCTACAACCCAAACTGTATCTGAAATATTGAATCAAGTTCTACCCTCACTATGATCTCAAAATGCTAACAATGTAGGTTGTATTCTTATCGATGAACCAGTTAAAATTAAGTTCAATTCAATGAAAAAGTTTCCTCACATGCCGCATTTTCCAGCATTGGAACCTTCATTGAATCAAACACTTTAACCATTCCCCTTAGTCGAGCTGGGTGCCAAACTGTAATAACATTCTAATAGCAGCACAAAGGAATTGCTTTGAAAAAACACAATATGAGCAGTGCCACGTTAGTAGCACAGTCACCTCATTGGAAAAGACCTGACCTTCAGCCATTGAGGTGAGATGGGACTGAAATCCACTCCCGAAGATGCTTCCAAACCTCAGATTTGTACTGCAGGTTGTATGGAAGGGTGTCCCTGACCCATATTTTATTTGTTGCCTCTCTTCTCTCCACAAACCTAAGAGTTCAAAATGTGTCAGAAATGTTCAGCAATAACATTGAATGACCGAGACTGACATCTGCTTTTGGGCTTTAAAAGGAAAAGACCAATAACCAGTCGTAATCTGATGAGGAGTCATGACAATAAGAAACCCTTGAATTGCCACCTGGAAGGGGGGGTATTTTCTTAACAAATCAGCATCTGAGGAAAAATACTCTGCTTCAGAAGGGTCACCCGTAGTGCCCTAAGAGGTCCAACAAGAAGCCAGATAGACTGCACAAGTAGGCTTCAGAGGCTCACATCAGTGTGAAAAGCAACTCAACATTGTCAAAGACAACCTTGTTGATGATGCCCGTGGAAACGCCGTCATTTGGTGTTGCTCCTTAGCTGTCAGCCTCGTTGACAGCAGACCAGCATCACCTGTCAACGACGACACCATTGGCAGTACTGTCAATGACAAAATGGATGACGATAACACCATCATTGAGAGACATGCCACCATAGACATACCGTCATTGTTGACACTGCCATCTGATATCGCTGTCAATGGCACCATAGAGGAAAATAGTCTCATTGCCCATACAAATATAAAAGTAGGCTTCGGCTCCTGCAAGACACTTCCCCAAGCAAGAGTCCTTCACAGATAACGCCTATATTTTGAGACTTAAGGGGCCTTCTGGAACAGCTGCAAGCCCAACTTGGATTAATTTAAAGTTTCAAGATGCTGATGGTGGTGGTGAAAAGGACCAGTATCATCAAATGCCTGTTGAGCTGATTGACAAATTGCATTGGATGATGCAGGACGATTATAACAGGTTCCTTCCAATACCACCTCACAAAGAGAGTGCACCTCTGCCTCCACTTCCTCAGCCTCAACCACAACCACAGCATGGGTACTGCTTCTACCTCCACCACACCTACTACAACCACCCACACACCAAGGGTCCACACAAACTGATCAGCCAATAATAATGGCAAAGAGGAAAGGGAAATTCACGACTAACCAGGAACTACTACTGATGAGTGGGATGCTTTTGTGACTTATACGACTAGCTGGATGGCATTGCAGGTGCCATTCTCTGGTGGAAAGGGTGGCAAAGCAGTTTGACTTACCAGTTTCAGATGTAGAAACAGACTGCTTTGATGATTTTGAAGACACTTCACTGAAGTCAGTAAAATCAGTTCCCATTATAGACCATATTTGGAATGCAGTAGTAAAAAGTATGCAGATTTCAGCTTCTGTATTGGCCATAGTTCCCGGTCTCAATAAGAAACACAGAGGCCCTGATAACAGGCCTGTTTGACTAAATGGACAGCTCTGTTAAGATTTGCAAGACTGGCTTTGATTCTGATAAAACTCCAGCTCCCCACTCCCTCTCTGTCGAACAGTACAAGGATATGCAGATAAAGCAGAGAGCAAGAGGTGAAAAAGGAGAGAGGAGCAAGCGCAAGAGAAACAGGTGATATTTGTCTATTTTGGAATTTCAGTAAGGAGGTGGCTGGCTCAACCAGGGTGATAAACCTTGGAAATAAACACACAAATATGTGAGTAATAAGGAACTATGACACAGTGATACAAATGGTGCAGGAATCAAAAGAGAATGTGGCTTACCAAACTCTGTGGTGGAAGGTGCTGTGAGAAGCCCAACATTCATCAGGATACAGGTGTCGAACACCTTGACGCCACAGAATCTAGAATAAAGAGGTAGGTAACAACACAACAATGTAGCAGTCCTGCCTAACCCCTCTACACAAGGAACTGGAATAGGAACAAAACAAGAAAAGTGCAGGGTTCAAATATGGTGACCAACTGTCGAAGTGGGAATCCATGAAACTACACTTTGCCAGGTAGCTAATGCTGGGTAACTTAGGCATCAATATCCCACTACCTAAAAAGCCCCAGAAGTAGTGGACCTAACATGAAAGTAAGTATGCACCAAGGTTAGTGGTCTGGTTCTTACACCTAGTTTCACAAACCGGTTCTGCACAATTTCCAGGCAATCTTAAGCCCTCTTCTCTTCCTGTGTGCAGGTGTCCTTGAGACTAGTAGTTTTAATTTCCTTACTTGATCAAAATTCCAAAACTGGCATTCTGTCTTCTTAATCCTGACACAGTACCTCTTTGTCCCACTAGGATGTATTTGCGGGCCCAGTTTTTTCTGGAATCTGGCATAAAACTTTCTAACTGGAGCAATGCACAAGGGAATCTGTTAGAGACATCTAGCTGAAGATTCCTTACTCTTGCGCTCTGGTAGGTGGCGTCGGTCAGCTCCGTGAGATGTCATCGCGTGGTCCGCGCTGGAAGTGATGTCCGCGTCACCTATATAGGTGCCACCTCGGCACGCTGACATCAGTTCTTTTCTTTCTGCGCCAGTCAAGCACTAATCCGTGAAGAGAGCTACCCTTTGTCATTTTTTGACAGAATTCTTTTGACTTTTGTCGACCCTTTTTTAGGCGTATAAGAATATCATCGAGGAAAACATGTCAGTGACGGACCCACACTTGGTTTGCCTGTGGTGTCTGGAGCGCAACCTCAACTCCAAATAGTGCTCCGACTGCCGGGCCATGGCACCGAAGGCTTTGATAGAGCAATACTTGAAACGGTCCCTGAAGCTGCTTGTGGACAAGCACAAAGTCCTCTTAGTCCCACTGCATATCATTGGGGCACTCAGGTAAAAGGCACAAAAAACACGAAAAGTCAAAACGTTCTTCGACTTCTCCCCTTTGTTCGGCTGACGCGGCGGAAGAACATTGGCGTTCAAGGCCACATTCTCCGGTACCTGCGCCTGGGTCGACTCCACGCCTTCCCGCTTTTTCCAGGAGCCGGAGCGACCCCGGCTCAACTTAAAGAAAGCCTCATTTTTGAGCGGCTTGACCCCTCTGACGCACCTTTGGGCCCCGCGGGGTCAGAGGGCGGCCCATCAGCCGCTCCGGGTCCGATGCCAGTGGCCTCTCATGGATCTGGATCAAAGCCGCTCGTGCCATTGCGACCTTCCCCGGCGCTGGTTCTGACACTGATGCTCCCGGTGCCACTGGCGCCCACCGGCAGCACCAGCCCAATTCTGATCCCAGACAACACAGAGTCGGAGCCGCATCGACCGACGCAGACAGGACCCACAGGTCCCAGGTCATTCCTTGAGCCTTATTCAGGGGGGCTAGGCGTGAAGGAAGAATGGGAGGGGTAGCTTGACCCTTTGGAATACCAGCATTATGAACAACAAATGGACTGGCATGAGGAATTGAGTGAGGCCATTGGACTGGATACTTCTCCAGATACTGGCATGCTTTCCCCACCCCCTATCGTGGCTACGGAAGAGGGAGCATCTTATGCAATGGTGGTGCGGAGGGCACTTGAGGTTCTTGACCTTCAGCTACCCTCAGTGGTGGTCAAGACTAACATCTTGACAGAGGTGCTACAGCTGGTAGTTTGCTCCCATATAATAAAGCTCCCATTAACATCCTACTGGGAACATGGTCCAAACCTAGCACAGGTGGTCTTGTGAACAGGACAATTGCCCACCGCCACCACCCTGCCCTAGGCGACCCAAACTTCTTCACTACCCGCCCCACCCTGGAAAGCTTGTTAGTTCAAGCCTCTACTTCCCATGACGCTTTCCCTGCCGCTCCCCCGGAAAAGGAATCCAAGAGGCTGGACAGTTTGGGCAAGAACATTTTTTCTTAGTGGACCATTATTCCCACGTGGGAAACGGTTGCGCAAGTGCTGCCACTGGTCTCGGGGGAGGCCCGGACATCCTCTCCCAAGAAGTATCAGACGGGAGAGACGCAGCAGAATTCTCAATTAGATGTGTTTTGGACATGATCAATTCACTGGGCAGAGTGATTTCCACGACTGTGGCTGTTAGACACCACGCCTGGCTGAGAACATCTGGCTTTTTAGGGGGGATGTCCAGGCTTCCCTCGTGGAAATGCAATTTGATTGCACCAGTCTCTTTGGAGACAAGGCAGACACAGTGCTGGAGCTCTTTAAGGACTCACAGGCTACGGTCAAGTCCTTGGACCTCTCGGCTGCCCCCTGTCCCCAGTCTGCCTTGCGCTCCTTTTGTGGTTACAGAAGGGTCTTTCTGTCGCATCAACCCTACTCCAGCCACTGAGCCGCTCGAGTTCCACAACCCCTGCATGGACGAGGTCGCGGTTCCTACCGAACACATGGGTCGGGCAGCCAGAGGTCCGTTCGAACCACCACTCCCCCGGCAGGTTCAGCCTCCAAGCCTTCCTAGTCTCGCCCTTCCAGACCAAGGGCGTCCAGTTGGTGGCAGGATCAGCCATCACCTCCACCACTGGTAAAACATTACATTAGACAGGTGGGTCCTCCAGATCATTCGAAGGGGCTACTCCCTCCCCTTGGAGACCACTCCTCCCTCCATGCGTCCGTCCTACGACTGACAGAGGATCATTTACTTTTGCTCC
This sequence comes from Calotriton arnoldi, assembly GCA_963921515.1. NCBI lineage: Eukaryota > Metazoa > Chordata > Amphibia > Caudata > Salamandridae > Calotriton > Calotriton arnoldi. Next base: position 1,465,250 of record CAWUFW010002509.1, read on the forward strand.
AGGAGGAAGTCATGGCTCTCTTGGCCAAAGGAGCCATAGAGAGAGTTCCAAAGGACAAGGGCCTTCATCCTATCCTAGACCTCAACTACTTCCTCAAGACGAAGAAATTCAAGATGCTCACATTAGCTCAGGTCCTGTCTGCCCTGGACCCGGGAGACTGGATGGTAGCATTGGATTTGCAGGACGTCTATTTTCACATCCCCGTTCCGCCTGCCCATCGGCACTACCTGCGGTTTACGGCACACCACGAGCACTATCAGTTCACTGTGCTTCTCTTTGGCTTTATTAGCGCCCATCAGGTGTTTACCAAGGTGATGGTTGTCGCAACTCATCTTCTCAAATTAGGGGTACCAATCATCCCCTATCTCTACGTCTGGCTGCTGAAGGCGAGCTCGCACAAGGCTGTCGTCTCCCACCTTCAGACTATGGCGAACCTCCTGCATTCGCTGAGGTTCACTATCAACGTGCCAAAGTTCCACCTGACTCCCTCTCAGACTCTCCCTTTCGTGGGAGCAGTTCTGGATACAATACAGTTTCGGGCCTATCCTCCCGAGCAGCGAGGCCAGGATATTCAGGCTATGATACCGATGTTTCAGCTCTATCCTGGACTTCGGTTACAATAACTCTGAGACTGCTGGGCCTCCTGCATCCTGCTAGTGACACATGCCAGATGGCCTATGCGGGCTCTGGAGTGAGACCTGAAGTTCCAGTGGGCGCAGCATCAGGGGAATCTCTCCGACATGGTCCAGATCTTGGAGGGAACTGCACGAGATCTGCAGTGGTGGATAATGAACCGAGATTGGGTCAGAGGCAGACCACTACCCCTTCCCCAACCAGACCTCGCAGTAGTGACAGATGTATCACTCCTGGGATGGGGGACCATCTGGGAGAGGTGGAGATCAGAGGACTCTGGTCTCCGGCGGAATCCGGACTTCACATCAACATGCTGGAGCTCCGAGCGATCTGATTGGCGTTGAAGCCCTTCTATCCTCCATTAAGGGAAGGCTAGTTCAAGTGTTCACGGACAACACCACCACCATGTGGTACTGCAACATACAGGGCGGCGTGTGGTCGTGGAAGCTTTGTCAAGAGGTACTGCATCTCTGGCATGGCTGGAACAGCAGGGCATTTCCCTTGTGGTTCAACATCTTGTAGTTTCCCTGAAAGCCAGGGCGAACAAACTCAGCTGTTGATGTCAATCGGATCACAAGTGGTGCCTCCATCCAGAGGTGGTGCAACGTCTCTTTCAACAGTGGCGAGAGCCTTGGTTAGATCTGTTTGCCTCCGCCAAGAACATCAGCAGTTTTGCGCGCTGGAGTTTCCAAGGAGGCTCTCGCTCGGAGATGCTTTTCGTCCCAAGTGGAGATCAGGCCTCCTGTACGCCTTTCCGCCATACTACTCCTGCCCAGAGTTCTCAAGAAGATCAGGAATGACCGAGCCCAAGTCATCTTTGTGGCTCCGGACTGGGCACAGAGAGTCTGGTATCCCGAACTCCTACAAATGAGCATCGATCCTCTAATCAGGCTGCCCCTTCGGGAAGATCTTCTGTCCCAACAGCAGGGGAGGGCCCTCCATCTGAACCTGTTCACTAAATGCCTTCTTGCATGGAGATTGAGCAGCGGCAGTTGATAGCTTTCGACCTTCCTCCCAAATTCTGTAATGTTATTATGGCAGCCAGGCATCCCTCCACTAAAACAGTATACGCCTGCCAATGGAAGAAATTTGTAATATATTGTACAGAAATGTCTATTGACCCTCTTTCTGCTTCCCTTTCTGATGTTTTGCTTTTTATTTTGACCCTTGTCCACCAGGGCTCTGTTCTGGGCACCCTGAAAGGGTATCTTTCTGCTTTGTCTGCCTTCCCCAGGCTGCCAGACCAACCCTCTATTTTAAGTCACCCATTGTACATAGATTACCGAAAGGCCTTGTACCTAATGTTTCCACCCTCCCCTTTCATTATGCTTCATAATTTTGTTCTCATTTTTCTGATGTGTGCTCTTTTCGAGCCCCTGCAAAATTGTCCCCTTGGCTCCTCACCATCAAAACAGCCTTTTTAGTGGCAATAAATTCTGCCAGGAGAGTGAGTGAGGTGCAGGCTTTAATGTCCAAGCCTCCTTTCTTGACAATATTCCCAGACAAATTGGTGCTTCGCACTAGGGCCTCTTTCCTTCCAAAAGTGGTAACACCTTTCCATGTGGTACAATCTGTCACCTGGCCCACTTTCTACGCTCCTTCACATCCCTCTAAGGAAAAGGAGCGACTCCACCGCCTGGACTCAAAAAGAGCATTGTCATTCTACCCTGACCACACAAAAGAGTTCTGGGTGGACGACGAACTCTTTGTGGGGTATGTTGGTGCGAAGAAAGGTCTGGCGGTGCAGAAAAGGATCATCTCACGATGGGTCGTTCTCTGCATCAAGATTTGCTATGCTCTGGCAAAGTAGCAGCCTCCTGAAGGTTTATGGGCCCATTCCACCAGAGCTAAGGCCGATACCACTGCACTAGCACGTGGAATCCCAGTCATGGACATCTTTCAGGCAGCAACATGGGCATCCCTGCACTCATTTACCAATCATTACTGCCTGGACAGTCAGGTCCGCAGGGGCGGCTATTAGGGCCGTTCGGTCCTGCAGGATTTTTAGTCTATATATTGTCCACAGTCCCTCCTCCGTGGATGGTATTGCTTGGGTATCTATTCAAAAGTAAGGAATCTGAGGCTAGATGTCTCTATCAGATGAACAAGTTACTTACCTTCGGTTACACCTTATTTGGTAGAAACAATCTAGCTGCAGATTCCTTACTGACCCATCCATCCTCCCCACTCTGCGGACAAGTTTCTACAGTCAGGGCTGTTCCCTTTCAGGGTCCTAGTTTTTAAACACACCAGTGTCAGTACACTTCATGGCTCCGCTCTCCTGGCTTGGAAAGTCGTGAAGAAGTAACTGACTTCAGCGCGTCGAAGTGTCACCTGTATAGGTGACGCAGTCGTCACTTCCAGCGCAGATGACACCACGCTGAGTCGTCTGACGCCATCTACTGGCGTGCTGGGGTATTGCTCGAAGAAAAATCGTCCTGATCCAGTATGATGTCTGGGGAATTCAAAGGTAAGGAATCTGCGGCTACATTAGGTCTCTACTAGATAAGGCATTACCGAAGGTAAGTAACTTATTCATCAGGTTCCCACAAACGCTTATATCCCTTCGATGTCACTAGATACTGCAGCTGGCTTTGCCGAACTGGAGAATCCACTAGGGAATCCACCTCATATTCAGGAGGCCCATCCATCATGGGGAGACGTGTGCTATTTGCAATGGTTCCTGCTGGTTTGATTCTGATGGTACACTGTGATATGAAGTTCTTGATAGCTGTGATAATCCTAGGCCACCAAAAATATCATGTGCCAAGATCATTCATCTTTCTTTATCCTGGGCGACCTGCCACAAGAGTCTTGTACCACCAACTTGATGCCCGTTGCTGTAAATCCTCAAAGAAAGCATTTCTATGTTAAAACAAGATATCGACTCTGCACCTCTGAACTGGATCTTCTTTATCCATGCCTCTTGATCCAAATTCCAATAACTATAAAGTATAACATATTGGTAAAGTTTCGATCACTTGATTTAATGAACTAGAAATGGCCAGGAAGCAAAGAGGTGTTTCTGTGTAATATTATCTTCTATGGTTCAAGACAGTGCATCTACCTTGCCATTGTAGTCTCCTGGTCAATGCGTGATCTAATAATATAAACAAGAGGGAAACAGACCTGCGGCACATCTGGCATTTGCCTGCTTCATCGACGTGAGGTACAGAAGATTCTTGTGCTATGTAAAAACAGTTATTTCATGTACTGCTCCTTCAAGATAATACCACTAATAAGAAAATGCTTCTTTAATTGCAAGGAACTCTCGGCCATATGTGTAGTTTTTCTCAGTGCTTGTCAAAGTTTTAGAGTAGAAGGTGATTGGATGGAGAGCTTCGATTTCTGGATGCCATGCGAAAGCATTGCACCTGTTGCGTATGAGGAAGCTTGACGGCAACTGGATATCAGGGAACTGATGTAAAGGCTGCTTTAAACATTTGGTTAGCCTGTTCTTGTTCTTCTCCCCAAAAATAAAATGTTGTCCTTTATTAGTCTGACGAGTAATGGGAGCCACTGGAGAAGAAAAGTCTTGTATGAAATGGCAGTAGAAACTGGTAAAACGAGGAATTCTCTGATAGGCAATCACAAAGGTGTATAGTACATCTCTAAAAGTGTTGGTAAAGAATGCTGCAAGGCCGCTGGAGCATTACATAAGCCAAATGGTGACTCCAAGTATCTCATTAAATACTGGCATCCACTCACCCCACTTTTGTATACGGACCATATAATCGGTTTATCAAAGGTCTAGTTTTGAGAACATCTTGGCTGTTTTTTTTTTTATAACCTATTTTATTGGGTTTTCATGGTACATTCTGGGACGTTGCCCTTTATATACACTTTGAAGACGAAATAAATCAAAAGTACCAGTATATGCATAAAATTGTAACTCCTGCATAACCTGCAGGTTAAACAACAGAAACATGGCACAGATAGTCTCAGATCCCATATGTCTTGGTGAGTCTAATTGATTATAGGTACAGACGGTTACATGTTGTAGTTCGGGTTGCTCAGTGACCAATAACATGTGAGAGTAAGTCTTACCGGGGGTCCGGAGATGGAAGGGGAGGTAAGTCTATGCCCCGATAAATTGCCCAGCGGGACCATATTTTCCTGTGCTTCTGGGGACAGCCTCAGGCCTAGAACACAGCAATCTCTGCACCCATGCATCGATCCATGGCCTTTTTCCACCCACCCATCGTCGGAGGGGACACCCCCCTTCCACGTGGGCGATATCGCGCTTAGCAATAGTGAGGGCCAGAAAGAGTAAGTGCTGCTTGTACCGGTTCCCACCTATCCCGTCAGTGCTATGGAGTAGGAACAGTTTCGGATCAAATGGGAGATCCCACGATAATACCCCATCCAGAGAGGACGAAATCTTTTGCCAAAATGGCTGTAATGTTGTACAACTCCAGACCGTGTGCATGAAAGTCCCCTCATCCCCCTCGCATCTCAGACACAGGGGGGACTGGATAACGCCCATCTTCCAAAGCCGAGATCGTGTGTAATATATACGATGTACATAATTAAATTGTATGAGGCGGTAGCGTGATGACACTGCCGCACCCCGGGGCTAGCCAGGGCTTCAGTCCAGTCATCTTCAGTCAGGTCCGGTATATCCTCTAGCCATGCCCTTTTAGTCTTATGTAATGTCGTACGGGTGTGCGTAGTCAGTGTTTGGTAAATCTGACGGATCTTATGCGCACGTAGGTCTCCCATTAACAGGCGGCCCTCAAGGGGATGGAACTCGGGCAGGGTCTCAATTGAGTGAATCAGGGGAGCAAGTGCATCCCGTAACTGGAGATATTTATAAAATTGCGTCCTATGCAGATGGAACTCTTTCTGTAGTTGTTGGAACGACTTTAGGGTAGTACCCTGCATTACGTCTCCCAGAGTGGATATGCCCACTAGGTCCCATTTACGAAATCCTGCTAGGGCCGTCACAGGGCGCAGATGTGTACCGAGCCATAGTGGGGTCGCCTGTGTTAGGCGGCCACGCCACCCCATCTGTCGGACCGTGTATCTCCAGAGCCCGACCACTGTTCTGCTGGCGGGAGGTAGGGAGTCCAGGTTCCACGTGCTATATAGGAGCTGAAGAAGGGGGGCACCCTCCATCGCTATATGCTCAAGTGCAAACACTGGGTCTGTTGGGGAGAGAAGGTGAAGAATCTGGGGGTGATCGTGGACTCAAAACTTTCCTTTGGGGACCAGATAGGCCGGGTCGTCTCCACTTGCTTCCACCTCCTTAGGATTCTGAGGAAAATAAAATTTCTACTTCCAGAGGACAGCCTTAGGACAGCAGTCACAGCGCTCATTTTGTCACGACTGGATTACTGTAACAGCCTCTATCTTAACATCCAAAAGAGACATCTTAACAGACTCCAGATCATACAAAATGCGGCAGCCAGGTGGCTAACTGGCACCCCAAGATTTGTCTCGGTGAAGAAGGGACTCCAAAATCTTCACTGGCTCCCGGTGAAACAACGTGCAGAATTTAAGGCTCTTTGCACAGTTTTTAAGGCCCTTAAGGGTATTGGTCCTGCTTACATGAGACAACATCTACAATGGTATGTTCCCGGTAGAGCGCTGCGCTCATCAGAGGCAAAACAAGTGATAGTTCCTCGTGTCAACAAGGCCAGCTGGGGAGACAGGAGTTTCTTCAATTGTGCCGCAAAGGCCTGGAACAGCCTACCTCTGTATCTCAGAAACGCAACGGAGCTCCTTCCTTTCAGGAGGGGGCTGAAAACCTGGCTCTTTCCCTGAAAAGTTCAGCTTACTCCAGCAACCAATTAGGCAGTGCTCAGCGCCAGGACACCCTAGGGTAACAGTGCGCTATACAAGCATCATTAACATACCATAACATATCATATCACCATTCATTTATGATTAGCAAGTGGGAGGCAGCGTAATAGGCATACACGTCTGCCGCCGCAGTACGTTGACTGTGTGCACGTATTTAGCGTCACCCGGACCACCTCACCATTCCACAGGAATTTATTATGTATAGCATTGATTTGCGCGAACCAGGCTTGTGGTATATAATAAGGGAAATTCTGCAATCTGTATAATATTCTGGGTAGTGAGACCATTTTAAAAATCACTGAACGCCCGTACAGTGAGAGCAGGAGGGGAGACCAAATCGCTGTCTCGTCCCTAAGACTAGCGATAAGCGGGTTAATGTTGTGTGCCCACGATGTCTTTGGGCAGGGCAACATGAAAATGCCCAAATATTTAAAGCCCACGATCGGGTGAGACAGCTGCATCGTCCAGGCACTACGTCCCTGTTCCCCACACACCGGGAATAGCACTGATTTGGAGGGGTTAGTATGGAGCCCAGTGGTCTGACCACCACTCGGAGGATCTGTAAGATACGTGGACCCGAGAACCACCCGTCAATCATAAAGAAAATCACATCGTCTGCGTAGAGCGCAATGCGGTCAGATTGGGACCGTGACCATTCGAAGACTCTGAGCACCGGGCCGCTGCGCACCCATGCTGCCAAGGGTTCCACGGCGAGGGCGAATAATAGCGAAGACAGGGGGCAGCCCTGTCGCGTACCGCGGCAAATAGGGAAGGAGGCCGACTGATGCCCCGCGAGCCAGACCGAGGCCATTAGATTCATGTAGAGCAGGCGTACGTATGCTAAAAAGCGCGGGCCGAAGTTGATGACTTCAAGGAGTTGGAAGAGGTACGACCAGCTAAGGGAATAGAACGCCTTGTCTATGTCGGCTAGTAGAATAGCCGCAGGGCGCCCCAGCTCTAGGGCCTTTGCCATGGCATTATGGACCCGTTGAATGTTGTGGTGGGTGGCATGAAGCCGGACTGATCCGGATGAATCAAGTCCTGCACGCAAGTCCGCAGGCGGTCAGCGAGGATTTTGCCCAGGAGTTTTGACTCAAAATTAATAAGGGAGATGGGACAATACGAGGAAGGATCCTCCGGTGGGCGGCCTGGCTTCAGAAACAGGACGATCTCTGCATGCTGCCAATCCTGAGGCAGCATGCATTGATCGAGAGCTTCATGTATTGCCTCCAGTAGGTGTGAACCTAATGTGTTCATGTGTGGTCCAAGGAACTCCATGGGGAATCCATTGGGGCCAGGGGCCCGCCCTGGGCGCATGGCAGCCAGTGCTGCACTTAGCTCATCTGTTGTGATGGGGGCGTCAAGTTGGTCCCGCACATGGTCTGTGAGCCTTCGGGGGGGAATATCTCTTAGAAATTCGGCTATTAAGGCCTCCGATAGCTGCTCTTGGCGCGCATAGAGTGAAGAGAAATAGTGTGCGAACTCCACAGCAACCGCCCCGGGGGACGAGCGCAGGATGCCATCCGCGCCACGCAGCACCGGGACGCTCCCCGGGGACCTCCCTACTTGGCACAGCCTATGGAGCATTTTGCTTGATTTGTCCCCCCACTGGTAGATCCAGTGCTGCGTTGCCAGCCAGATTTCTTTTGCCTCACCAATGAGGTGTTGCTGTAAGTTTTGTTGTTTATGAAGCAAATTACGTTGAAGGGGTGGGCTGGGGTCGAGGACAAACTGCGCTTCCAGGGCCCTCTGGCGGGTTTCCAATTTGGCCAATTGCGCGGAGCATTTACGTTTTTCATTGGCACGAAAACTGATATCAACCCAGCGGAAGGTGGGTTTTGGAGCTTCCCACAGGATACCCTTGGATGGGGCCGAGGCCACGTTGGATTCGCGATAGTCCGAGACTGCTTTGGTCAACGTCTCTTGATAGTCAGGGTCACGGAGGTGTCATGGGGACATGCGCCACCTAAACGGGGGTTTTTGGGAATGAGTGCGAAGTTTGAGTGAGACCGGAGAATTATCTGATAGCCCTCTGGGAAGATGGGATACGTGGGAGTACCGGTGGATGTAGCTATGTGGTGTAAATACATAATCCAACCGGGACAGGGAGCCATGAACGGCGGACATATATGTGTAGCTCAGTTCGGCGGGATGATACTCGCGCCATACGTCCGACCATCCCAGCGTAGTGGCAAGGAGGTGCAGTTTGGAGTTGTCTGTTTGGGGTTCTCATCCTGGTCCACGCCTTCTGTCTAGTGGTGACATAACATTATTCCAGTCCCCACCTAGGAGTGTCAAGCCCTCTGGAAGTTCTCCCAATAGTCGGGTTATCCTATCCATAAAAGAATTTCCCAATGGAGGAGGGCGTATATACTGCAAATGTTAATGTGCTCCCCATGTAACGTGCTCGATATTATAACGTACCGTCCCCCAGGATCTAGCCAATGCTTGGTGTGGATAAATGGGACACAGCTGTGTATAAGGATGGCAGTCCCCAGAGGATCCCCTGGTAAACCCTGCATGATAGATCATGTGATATCCGAATCTGGCCAGGCAGGGAGCCTTGGTACCCAGGAGGTGAGTCTCCTGTAGGAGAAGGATGTCGGCCTCGTATCGCTTAGCTTGGCGAAGGATAGCGCCCCTCTTAATTTTATTGAGCAACCCCCTGACATTCCAGGATACCACGGTCAAGTCCCCAAGCAGGGGAGCGTGTGCCTGTGCAGTCATCTACCGTCTATACAAGTGATCTTTGAGACTGATATGGTGGAATCCAAGTTTAACATCTGCGCACATGTAAAAACTAAAACTATTCTAACATCAAACCCTATGAACCCCCCAGACCCCCGATACTGCCATAAACAAGGAGCATCTGCCACTGTGAATGAAACCCCGAGCTCCCAAAGGGGGGACCTTGAGCACCTCCTCCAATGGTACCCAAATCACCCGTGTAACATTTAACATAAGATAGGAATGTCTGGGGCAAGGTGGTCTTGTGGCTGGGCATCTACGCCAACTCAGTGTTCAATATGGAGCAGGATTTTCCCGGTGAATGATAGATAGCAGTAAGGTGAAGCCAGGGAGATATTTGCATCTGTTCAAGTTTTGGATGCCTGCCCCAGGGTGGAGGAGCGCCGATCGAGCCAGATCTGTGTCTTCTCATTGATTTGTTCCTCTTTGGTCTGTCCCGCTGCGAGCCCCTGGAGGAGTCGGATTCCAGCGGCGGCGGAGTGTGTGGCTTCAGATGAGATCGTTCATCCGTCCAGGTGAAGACGGCCTCTGGTGTATCATATATTGTATGTTGAGGTCCCGTAACCTGCTCTTCGCCGCCATAAAGGATTGGTGCTGCTGTTGCACCAGTCGGCTATAGTCCGAGAAGATCATTATAGGCCGCGAGTCGAACAGGAGTTTGTCCCTGTGCGATCTGGTGAATTGCAATATGGCGATACGGTCAGCGTACTTCAGCAACCTGGCAATTACCGTCCTTGGGCTTTCTCCTGGGGGTGGTTTATTCGTTAATGCTCGGTGGGCTCTCTCCACCACAAAGCAGGTGGACAATTTCTCGTCGGGCAGGAGACCCGTCAACCATTCGGTGATAAAATGGTTCATGGAGGAGCCCTCACAACCCTCCGGGAAGCCAACGAAGCGTAGATTATTATGCCTGGAGCGGCCTTCTACATCCTCCACCCTAGACTCCAGCTCCTGTGACACTACCGTAAGCTTATTTACTTTCTTCTGTAGGGTAGTTACGGTATCCTCGACGGTCGAGACACGTGCCTCTGCTTCGGTGATGCGGTCCACGGCCTTTCTAAGATCTTGTCGCAAAAAGGAAACTTCGGATCCCACTGCGCTAATCTTGGCGTCGAGCATGTCTCTGGCCTCGGTGATCGCCGCCAGGAGCGCTGCGTTGTCCGGCACCATACCACTGTGTCTCCCCCGGCAGCGCCACCCGGGGTCGTGGTGTAGTGGTCGAGGGTGCTCTGCTTGGTCCCCGCCCTTCCCGGCTTGACCTTTCCCAAGACGATAGGCGGGAGGGAGACCGATCCGGTGGCCCCAAAGATCCTATGGTAGGGGGCGCACCCTTATTGAAGAATGACTGCAGGCCACGGGGTACCACCACAAGGGCCCCTCTAGTTACGCCACAGAACAGCACTGCAGGCCGGGCCTCACGGATCCCGGCGCGCCCTGGGCCACAAGCCGCACAGAGTCTAGCCCGGCCGCCTCCGCAGCCCACGACGGCCGGCCAAGTAGGCCCCCTAACGGGACCAGACTCGCCGGACCTGCAGCCCGCAGCACACCCCCGTCTGACTTCGGAACACCAGGCGCAGCGTCACAGCCGGAGCACTGTAAATGGAGCACACCCTCCTCTGGCGGTGTAAGAATGCCCTCAGCCGCAAAGCCTTTCGTGTCCAGCCCCAGGATAGAATCCCGTCACTCGACAGCCCAGGCACCTTCCGAGTCTCCTCGGGCCCCCAGCCAGGGTTGATTAATCCGGGGTGATGATCCGAGGCGCCAGTTCGAGCGGCGCTCCCCCTTCCGTGGGGCCCAGCCGCGACCACCAGCCGGGTGTGCTCCCACCCTGTATGATGTAGGAGAAGGGGGGGGCCCAGGGTGCGCGGATCACTTCAGGCGCCAGGCTCCCCTCAGGCCGTGCGGGGTCGAGCTCCGCGCTGCTGTGACTCCTCGTCCTCTGCAGCCCCCGGGGTGCTCACCGCGTCCGGGTGTAGTTGCGCCCGAGGACTCCACACCGCACAGAGAAACGCAGGCCAGGCGGGGAGGCACACACAACCAAGGATTCTTCCGAGAGCTCACCCGCTGCCGAGCGGGACTGCTCCTGTCATGGGCCCGCTTTTGTCCCTGGTTAGCAGCAGCGGCCCACAGCCTGTCACCAGGCATAGGGCGTCCCCTCCTCACCTCCGGGGCCTCAACCTGGTCCCACCCACTCCCAGCCGCTCGCCGGATCAGGGGCTCGGGCACCGAATGAATAACGGCCTCCAACAGGCCCAGGTCCGCGCCTCCGCAGGCCCCAATGTGCGATGCGCCAGCCGGGTGTCACCGCCTCTCGCTCCCGCGCCTGTAAATGTGGCTCCGGCCATCTGCACAATCTTTAGCATGGCCGATGTGCTCCACTGAGCAGGATTTAGTCGGATTAATTAACTTATTGGCGTGGACGTGCGGAGCCCTGTTAGGTCGCGTCCACCATGTTGGCTGTCCAAGCCACGCCCCGCCATCTTGGCTGTTTTAATCTGGTCCAACAATACCGAAATGAGGGAGAGTGGGTAGTGATTTTCAGAGCTTCTTTCATCCTAATCCTAATAAAAATAAGATTTGGTTGTAATGCAAGCTGGTCTGTGCAAGGACAGTCAGGAAATCCCTCTTCGCCTTGCACATCCCCTTTGAACAGAGAAGGCAGAAAATGGACAGTTTTAAGAAAATAGTGTTCACATTAGCAGCAACAACAATTAAAACAGCCAAATCTGTAAGTGTTGTTGACTGCTACAACTGTCAAATGTAGGCAGACATGTTCACATATTCTGACCTTCTCTTGGAAGGAAAGAAAGAAGAAGCTTTTGCAATATTCTGTAAAGGAGAGACTGGTTTGGCGGCAGTTTGTGTGTCAAACACTGGAAAATAGATGTCTGTCCCCAAATGCCAGAGGCAAATGTTTTTCTGATCTAGAAAAAAATGGAAAGATTGGCAATCCATTCTGGACATTCGCCTGCTCCGCACACAACTACAGAAATTGTCATTCAGGATGGAAAACCTCAAAGTGGTAATGCAGTTAGTTCAAGAAGGTGATTTTGTGACCTCTCTAGATCTGCAGGATGCCAATCTACAAATATCACTGCAAGTATCTAAGATTCTAAGTAGCCTGGTACCTATACCAAATCAGTTTTATGCTCTTTGGACTCAAATCAGCGCCAGAGATATACACAAAATGCATAACACCAGCAGTGATTTACCTGCTTTGCCAAGGTCATTTAGTCCTTGCCTATCTGGACAATTATATGGTCAAGGAGACCAAAGCATAGAGATCCACAAGGGCCTGTACACAATTGTACAACAGGCTGCCAGAACGTCACAAGGCACTACCGTTCGGATACAGACTCTGTGAGAGATTCAGCTGTTGGGCAGGCTTTCTTACATCATATTTTTCCATTAAGATGAGCGTCTTCTTTCTTAATATTCTTGATGATGTAGTGTGGTTTAGATCTTGTGTATAGATGGCTTGCGAGATGCTGCTGCAAAAGGCTCAAACGCAGAAGAACTGTAATTTTAGGCAAGTAACTTATTTCATACCATTACCTCCCAAGGTGGAGAGAGGAATTTGCCTAGCCTCTGCTGCTGTAATAAAATAATAGGTTTTGGTACCCACCATACATATCTGTAACACCCCTATTTTGCCCATCAAAAAGCCTGGCAAAGAGACATATCGATGTTTTCAAGCTATTAATGCTGTTCTATTACCAGGCTTTCCTCCTGTGCCCTCGACTGGATCCGCTCGTTCCTCACCGGCAGAACCCAAAGAATCAGACTACCACCCTTCCTCTCCGAACCCACGGAAATCAACTGCGGAGTGCCCCAAGGATCATCGCTCAGCCCCACGCTCTTCAACATCTACATGGCCCCCCTTGCCGCCATCGTCAGACAGCACGGACTCCGCATAGTATCCTATGCCGACGACACCCAACTCATCCTCTCCCTCACCAAAGACCCAATCACCACCAGACTCAACTTCCAGGAAGGAATGAAGGACGTCGCATCCTGGATGAGCAGAAACTGCCTGAAGCTCAACTCGGAGAAGACAGAAGTCCTCGTCCTCGGACCCTCCCCCTCGGCATGGGACAACACCTGGTGGCCTACCGCCCTCGGCAGCCCCCCCACACCCATGAACCACGCCCGAAACCTCGGCATCGTACTCGACTCCTCTCTCTCCATGACCCGACAGGTCAACGCCGTCGCCTTCAGCTGCTTCAACACCCTCCGAATCCTCCGAAAGACCTTCAAGTGGATCCCCCACGAATCAAGAAAGGCCGTCACCCACGCGCTCATCACCAGCAGACTGGACTACGGAAACGCCCTCTATGCCGGGATCAACAAGTCTCTGATCCGCAAGCTCCAGACCATACAGAACACCGCAGCCAGACTCGTCCTCGACATTCCTCGACACGAGCACACCACCCAACACCTATGGAACTTCCACTGGCTCCCCATTGAGAAGAGAGTCACTTTCAAGATACTCACCCACGCCTACAAATGCATATACAACACGGGACCCCAATACCTCAACGAGAGAATCTCCCTCCACGTACCCAAGAGAAACCTCTGATCCGCCGACCTCGCCCTCGCCGAAATCCCGCGCATCTGCAGAGCCAGAACAGGTGGAAGAACCTTCTCGTACATTGCAGCCAAGACCTAGAACGAGCTCCCGCTCAATATCAGACGCGCCCCCTCCCTGAACAACTTCAGGAAGACGCTCAAGACCTGGCTCTTCGACTGAACGGAGCTGCTTACCCCCCTTCCCCTCCCCCCCAGCGCTTTGAGGCCCTCACAGGTGAGTAGCGCGCTTACAGTCCCCCTGATTGATTGATTGATTGATTGTCCAATCCGGCTATCATTTTTTAATGCATACCGGCGAAAAAACACCAGGTACACGGTTGTTGATGTATGTTTATATTCTCATTTCAAGGTCACTTCAAAACGGGACAAAGTGTCGCAAGGGTATACAAAGTCACCATCTGTCTTTCTATCATAAACCTTCAAGAAAAATGTGGACTCCCTGGCTTTTCCAGCAGGGTCTTAAATTATTCTATATGTTGATGAGCTGTTACTCGCGTCTAACTCAGTGGACCAGTGAAGGGTTATTCCTTGTATTTCCTCACTGAAGTAGCTAATAAATGCATAAAGACATCCAAAGACAAGCTGGTGTGTTGTCTCCCTCATGTTCAATATCTAGGCCATTTTGGGTAAAGAATGACAGCTGTCTTCCGATTGTATTGTCTGTAATCAAATCAAGTCTGTCACCATTTCTCAGGTACACTCTTTTTTGGGGATAGCTGTGTACTGTTGGCATAGGATTCTGCAATATGGAGTATTGTCAAACCACTGCAACATTGCATAATGAAACACACCCCAGAACCATGGCTTTGGTCCATGGAGGCAGAACAGGAAATTGTGTCCTTAACTCAAGAATTCTCTTTTGCACCTGCCTTAGGTCTGCCTGATTATACAAAAATGACTCACATTGTATTGTCATGAGAGAGATGGATTTGTGTTAGAATTCTGGTGCAAGATTATAGTGCTTAAAAGAAACCGGCTGTTTATAACTCCCCTGCTTTGGATGTTGTTGTGGCAGTACTTCCATCCTGCTAGCGCGTGGTTGCTGCTGCATTGTATATGGCTCACTCCTTACTGTTGCTGTGTCGCATGGTGTGCCTGCAAAGTGTGGACTACTAAAACCAAACACTTTTCTATGCCTATGTAGGGAAACTATGGAATAATATTGCACTCTGCCTCTCAGATCACAATGGTTAAATGCCCTGTGCTAAGTCCAGCTTTTTTGTTCTCTGCTGCCCTCACGAGAGAACAAAAAAATGACTTTTGCTCAGCATGGCCACCTAACCAAACACAATGTTTGTTATTGCTTCACCTTTACCAAACTGTAATCTTGAATAATATATTGATGGTTGCTGTCTAAGAAATGAAATTGGAGCCCTGGTAACTGGCTCTGCTGTTTGTACAATATATTAAGTAATTGAGATTTGATGCTTCCCAC
The DNA here is from genome assembly GCA_963921515.1 of Calotriton arnoldi. Taxonomy (NCBI): domain Eukaryota; kingdom Metazoa; phylum Chordata; class Amphibia; order Caudata; family Salamandridae; genus Calotriton; species Calotriton arnoldi. The sequence goes on from CAWUFW010002509.1 coordinate 1,480,461, forward strand.
ATTTACTCTCTGCTCAATTAGCTGAACTAGTTGCTCTTACCGATTCTTGCATTTTAGCAACTCAAAAACAATAACAATTTTCACCAATTCCAAACTCATGTTTTGAGTTGCTCACAACTTTTGGGCTTCTCTGGATCCAGCTAAGGTTCCTAGCCTTTGCTGGAACTCTAATAAAAATGGATTTAATGTCAGAGGGTTACTTATTGCTCTTAATTGTCCCCTAAGCGTTGCTGTTGTCAAGTATCCTGCCCACTAAATGCTCAAGATGATGTTTCCTAAGGATAACACTTTCACTGACCAAACTGCATAAACTTTTACTCGCCTCCTGACTTTGATGGAACTCTGTTGTGCCCCAAGTTTTTTAACCCTCTCATGCCCACCTTAAAAGATTTTGCTGATTTACAGGAACAAACTGCAGACAATGAAAAGAGTGCTTAAGTTAAGAATGAGTGTCAGACATTACTATAAATATGATTATGAATATGCATTCATATAGCGCGCTATCACCAAGATGTCATGGTGCTATGCTAAACCATACTAGTCACACATAAGTTGCTAGGAAGCAGGTTCAGAAGAAAGACGTTTTAAGTTTTTTTTTTTTTATTTGAGTGGATTGGATTGTGACCGAAGAGAAAGTTGCAGCGTTTTCCATATTTTATCGACTGTCACTGAGAAGGCTCTGTCACCCCACCTAGTTGTCTTAGTTCTAAGGACTTTATCAGGAATTGATGACTAGAGCACAGATTTTAGGCGGAGCATACCATTGCAATTTGACATCCTAAAATTCTGGGCAGCTCAAATATTGGCTTTGTCAGCTAAAACCAAAGCTTAGAAATGAATTCTCTCTGATCAGTAGCCTGTGACATCTATGTAAGACTAGTGACACATAAGTTCTTGGAACGTTTGAGATGAGACATGCAGCTGCATTTTGTAGGCAGGATAAACTTGAAAGAGTTGTTGCCCCTAGAGTATTTCTCTCTAATTTAGCTCAATGATGATATGGTGTTGCTCATGTTAGCGGACATGGAATGCTGCTAATGGAACCCATTGGTTCACACCCCATTTTCGCTACATTGCTCAAACAGTAATGTCAATCTTGTGCTGTATGGCAAGACTACAATGCTGGTAAAGGTGTTGAAACTTCTGCAGCTGCCACTCTTTTCCATTGGGCCCATTTGTACAAATTTCGATCAATTTCATAAAGCTACTATGATCCTGCTCCTATATTTATAGACTAATGCTGGTGTGATAGAGCGTTGATAGCACTCTATTTTGTATGAGTGCACTATACTCATGGTTTAAACGCACTCTCATGTATTCGTATTGTTTGCAGTGTTTTACGACTATTAAGAAACATTTATTTGAATCATTTGATGTTGAAAACTAGTGAACGCATTTAAGTAGAACTTTGTATGTATTACGATTCCTTCATGCATATTGTGCAGGACGATATTATTTCTATACACCGTAATTGTGGTTAGTTTAAGTTGCCTGAATTATAGGCCCAAAGTCATAAGTTTCGATTCTCCTTGCTCTTGAGAAATAAATAATTAAATGTTGTTGTGTTCGAAATTAGAATGTTCTCATTCTACTGCAGGTGAAAGAATACACATCGTTATTTTCAGAGTTAAGGAGAGACCCGGAATGTCTTTGAAGATGGCTGGGAAGCGAGAAGGGAGGATGCCTTGCGTATCTGGTCTGTCTGAAAGCCAAGGCCACTGGAAAGAAGATATCACTAATTAAATTTGTGTCATGAAAAAAGAGCTACTGCATAGAGGTGCAATGGAAAGTTTTAAGAAGAATGACGTATTGTGGGTTGAATCCCATCTTTTGTATGATGCGCAGGGACTGCGAGACCAGACTTCTGCTAGCTTTCGGAGGAGAAGGAGCATCTTAGAGCAAGCTCCATAGCCATAAGCTAAAACGACCCATTTGACGTGAGTACTTCTTAGGAAGTCAACACGTGCTGACACCATTGGGGAATGATAGAAGAGAGACAGGAAGGGCCCTCATGTAGAGCAGTGTAGGGAAAGATTTTGATTTCTTTCAATGAGCCGAGAACTGAATATCGCATCTATTCTGTGTTGCGTTGTGATTTTGGAATTTATAATCATCTGTCTTTTGGGCCGAATTACTTATATTCGTAAACTTGGCTCTGTATTAATTTTTCTGTGCCTCTATACTTTGCTATTGAGATGTATTTACATCCAATTGTTTTTGGCCTTATAATAAATATTCAAACTGCACATTGGAGTTGGTGGTCTTTTCAGGCATGACGACTTTGCTGATATCTGTCTGAGTTGTTTCCTCCCTCAACCACTTTTAGTAGGTAAATAAAAGATCGATCGCTTACGCTATACTTAGTAGGGAACATTAGGTGTGCAATTTAGCGTAATCAAATGGTAGCAGAGGATGGTTTACCTCTAAAGTGGTTTATCTCTAAGGTGAGGGAGTAATCAGGGGTAGGGTTGAAGGTCGAAGAGCCCTGAAGTGGAGTGGAAGACGGCGGAGACCGGCGGACGTTGATGGTGCGGCGGAAACAGTGGTGGCGTGAGTATGAAAGGAATTGTGGTGTTAGATTGCGGTGATGAGTAAGTGTGTGATGTCTTGCGGAGTTGGGATGTATGTTGAGTGAATGTGGTTTTTGGTTTACTGGTCCGGACACGTGCGGAGCAGGAAGTTTTGGTGAGCGGACTCAAGAGAAGTCCAAGATCCCGGGATAGTTTTGTATTGTAATTATCTGATCAAATGTGGGTGTTGTGAAGCGCTATCGACGATCCACTTGTGTTAGGGAACTTTGTGTGAATGAGGAATAGGTCGCGGTAGAAAGCCTCAGGTACCGGGGGTGGACTATGGCGATTGAGTGACCAACGCAGGTCGGGGGTCACAACGGCTGAATGTTCTTGTGAGAGTGTTCTATCGATCTTTAGTGACAGACAATTATTTGTTTTATGTGACTAAGTTATTGTAATTGTGTAGGAACAGTTACTTGGTTTAATAACTTTTGGATATACATTTACTTGTGGTACGAATGTGTGTAAGCGAGTTTGCAGTGAAATTGTAAAGGCGGGTGAGCCGCTGCAAGGAGTGAGAAGTGACGTCAGGGTGCGCCGCGCTGTGATAGGTTGGTTGGTGTAACGCCGTGCTGGGATTGGTGGAAGTTCGTTTGCAGTGGAATAGCGTATTTTGGGCTTGCAATTGATCGATTTTACAATGAGATGCTTTAGGGTATTGCGAGATTTGTGTAGAGGCGACACAGGGGTAGTGACTCGGGTAGGAGAAGAAGCTCCGCCAGAAGACACACCGGCACATTACATGGCAACGAATGTAGGACTTCATACTATAGTGTGGCTTCAGAATTGGCATAAAATTACAGACAGAGGGTGAATTGGCTTTCCCTCGTTATGGGTCTTTTCGTATGGAAGTGCTGACCCAGCTGAGGGGGGTGATGAATGCACTGAAACCTCCCCCTAGACCCAACCAATTTGAGGCATTAGATGCATGGATGAGAGCTGCCCTAGCAAAAAGGAGAGAGGCTTCACAAGGAAGAATGAGGAAAGCAATGAAGGCATATCAGGATGCTAGATGGGATGCCCAGTTGAAAAGATGGAGAGTAGACACCATAGAGGGAGAACGCTTGTACCCATTTCGTATGTTAGAAGAGGGGCTGAAGGGAAAAAGACGACAGAGGAGGACAGTGATACAGATGACAGCTTCCTCGATAGATTGCTAGCGGAACGTCCTCCACCGTGCGACTCTAGATCAGAGACAGAGAGGTTGCGCCCATCAGAAGAGCTTTTAGGTGTGGGCCAACTGGGTTCAGAGGAACAATCGGCAGGAGTAAGAGGCAAGATTACAATGGTACACATTCCGGGAGGGTCTGGAGGAATGAGGTATCCAAACCCTGAGCCAGTACAACCTGCAGGAAACATGCAGTTACCAGATGCTTTGTCGGTACCAGTCACAATAGGGCCGGTGGTTCCGATATATAATCCTAGAGAAAGAACCGATGACAGTCAACAGCAAATAAGTGAAGGGGAAGAGACAATGTCTGGAGGGAGCCTTGCAATGAGCGGGACAGGTTTAAGTCGGACGCCAGTGGAATCTAGTACTCCACTGCCAGCTACAGCTGATCCATCAAGAATGGATAGTGGGTCAGAACAAAGACGGACAGGAGCTCTAGCGAATTCTAGGTCTAACCTTCGAATGTGGGTTCAACCAGTGAGAGAGTCAATGATGCCGAGGGAAGAGACAAGCAAGAGACAAGAAGCGCCTAGAGTACTGTTTGGGCCACAGGTTATTTGTGCAGGTGACCATTGGAGAAGTCGAAGCTGGGAAAGAGATAGACGCCCAGCTTCGAAGATAGAAGAGGGTGCAGTTCCTAAGAGAACCCAAAGTTGTGACAGGGAAGATACAAGAACCGAGGAATTCAGAAAGTGTTAAAAAGTGCAATAAAAGCGCCAATGCTAGATGTGGTACGATTAAAGGCAGAACTAGACGAGGTGATTGAAGGTAATCTCCCTCTGAACAGAATTGAGACGTATGACTCGAGCGAACTACTGTTCGTAGCAAAGGACATGACAAGAAAGGCCAAACGAGCTTATGATGCATTGTTGCTTTTGGCACAAAGGTATGAGGTTGATTTGTCAAAGACCAAGATGAAACAGGGTTCTTGCAGATTAAATTACACAGATAAGGATTTGGAAGAGAAGCGAACGATTGGATTAAAAGCACAAATTAGAGAACTAGTGATAGGGATGCAGACATGGAAAGAATTAGACAGATGGAAAGAAAGATGGGCCAAAAAGAAAAGCTTCAAGACTGGAATAGGAAATACTCCGCCTCCGGGTGGAGGGACGGGAGCTGCAGGAAATTTCCCCCTCAGGGAGGTACAGAATGGAGGGTATGTACACGTGCCATGGAGCAGGGGTGATTTAGCAGCATTTACGAATAATTTCCCTCGGCTGAGGGAAAAACCTACTGGGTGGGTGTCAAGCAAATAGATCGGTTTGTAAAGATTTCGAAAGTATTGTGGATTGATTTAAACACCTTGTTTGATATAGTAGTGCCGGCGGATTTGTGGGCGGCATGTAAGATTGCCATTGAGTGGCCTACTGCAGAGCCACCTAGAGATTCATTGACTCATGGTCCTTCACCTGATGTAATGAGAAAATACGAGCAAGTGATTACATGGTTGCAATCGAAGGTAGCTCCTCAGATTGTTGATTGGTTGAAGATTGATCGCACCACTCAAGACTCTAAGGAATAATGTACTTATTCCATGATTATTACGAAAGATTGTTGTTAGCTTTTAAGCAGCATAGTGGATTGGATACAATTGAACAGAAAGATATGAGACAATGTGTCTCGAAGTTTGTGTTGGGACTGAAATCTGATATTAGTTTGATGATACAGCATCACTTGATATGTTGGCAGAATAAGTCGGTGGACGAGATTCTGCGTTATGCTAAATATTGCAGTGATCAAGTGGAGTCGACACAGAAGAAATTGAAGGATAAGTTGATGTTGGTGCAGTTGAGAAATGCTGATATGACGCAAGGGATTGGAGGAGCGAGAGGTAGAGGAGGTGGAAGAGGAATGGGGACAACAGATGGTGACCCAACCTGGTCAGGGTAGAGGAAGAGGAATGGATCCAGGTGCAAGTGAATGGGTGGCCCAACAGAAAAGGGTCACTGCCTGACACTATTGTCACAAAATCGGGCGTTGGAAGCGCAAGTGTAGATTGAATCCAGCAAATCAGATACAGATGGAAGGAGAGGGACAGCTGTCCGAGACTGTCAATACTGTGACAAGACCCAGGTCTATGTATGGAGGAGGATTTGAGCCGCAAGTGCAAGTACCTCAACCTCCTAGGATACCCATGCATAATCAGTTATACCATCAGATGCCTTATTTTGAAATACAAGATAGATTTGATCAAAATCAAGATTTACAAGAGTGTCAGAGGGGGGTGCACGAGGAATGCACCTTAGATGCGATTCTAGAAGTAGATCAGAGTGGGCCGTATGTAGATGCAGATGTGAATGGATATCCTGTTACCTTCTTTTTAGACACTGGAGCTGCTCGCTCCACGGTGAGAACTGAAGTAGTCCCAAATTTAACTCTTTCGGGACAATCGATTCAAGTAGTGGGGGGTTAGTAATCAGAAAATGACCAATCCATTGACAAACGAATTACCCGTGAGAATAGGACCATTTCGGGATAAACACCAATTTGTAGTGTGCAATTCAAGTCCGGTCTGTCTTTTGGGACGAGACCTTCTGTGCAAGCTCAATTGTACTATATCGTGCACTCCGAGAGGTGTGGAATTGCAAACATATGATGATGATGCTGATTTTAAAATGGCTAACATGAGTCTGTGTGCAGAAATGTTTGTGGTGCTCACAATAGCAGAATTGCCACATGACTTGAGAGACTCAGTTGATCCGAAAGTGTGGGATTTTACGGGCGAGGATGTAGGTCTGATGAGAGGGGTTGAGCCAGTTAAGATACAGGTCAAACACAATGCTGAATTCCCACGAACGCCACAATATAAATTGACTCCAGAAACTGTGGCCGGAATAAGACCTGTGATTGAGACTATGATTGCCCAAGGTATTCTTAAGGAGATAAGAGGAAGTCCCTGCAACTCACCTATCATGGGACTGCAGAAGCCAAGTGGCAAGTACAGAATAGTGCAGGATCTTCGTCGGGTTAATGAAATTGTGATCCCATGTTGTCCTGTTGTACCGAATCCAGCTATTATTCTAGTCCAGATACCATGCAAAGCAGAATGGTTTACAGTGATAGATTTGTGTCATGCATTTTTCTCCATACCATTGCATGAAGAAAGTCAGTTTTTATTTGCGTTTAGGATGGACGATCGTGTGTTAACATGGGAAAGAATTCCTCAGGGGTATACAGAAAGCCCCTCCATTTTTAGTCAAAGTCTGAAAAAGAATCTTGAAGGACTGGTGATGCCCCAAAACTCAGTCTTAGTGCAATATATAGACGACCTTTTGGTCACCTCAGAGACTGAGGATGCTTGCAGGATTGACACTGTGGCGTTGCTGAATCATTTGGCAGAGAATGGACACAAAGTGTCTCCAAACAAATTGCAGTATTGTTTGTCTGAAGTTCAGTACCTAGGTCACCGGATTGAGAAAGGAAAACGAAGGGTGTCACCAGATCGCATAGAGACGATTCTGCAAATGGGAACTCCGAAAACACAAAAAGAAGTCCGCATGTTTTTGGGAATGGTCGGCTATTGTCGACAGTGGATCCCAAATTTTTCCTTGCAAGCAAAGCCTCTGTTGAAACTGACTCGAAAGGATGTTAGTGATCCGGTACCATGGGATGACGAGTGCTTGAAAGCCTTCCGTGAACTGAAGGAAAGTAATTGTCGTGCTCCAGCTCTCGGAATGCCGGATTATAACAAAGCGTTTTCGCTCTTTTGCTGTGAAAAGGAGGGATGTGCGTTAGCAGTCCTTGTACAGACACATGGGGGTGCCCGTAGACCAGTAGCTTACTTCTCAGCTACATTAGATCCTGTAGCTTCTGCGTTGCCTGGATGTCTGAAATCCGTTGCTGCAACCGGTGTCAGCATTGAAAGATGTGAAAGCATAGTGATGGGTTATCCGCTCATTGTTTATGTGCCCCATTCAGTAGAATTGTTGATGACAAGAACGAAAACACAGTATCTGACCAACAACAGACTTACCAAGTATGAGCAGGTTATCTTGGCCGCTGAAAATGTTACCCTGAGACGTTGTACCACCCTGAACCCTGCTACATTGTTACCTGTTCCGGAAGAGGAAGGAGATGAGGATTGTGAAGAGCATGACTGCCTAGATGTTACTGACCTATCTACCAAACCCAGACCTGACATTGTCGATGAACCTTTGCCCCAATCTGATTAGATCCTTTTTGTTGATGGTTCATGTTTAAGAGACAATGAAGGGTATTTGAGAGCAGCGTTTGCTGTGTGCACCATCATGGGAGTAATGGAATTGTCGCTTTGACACGTGCCTGTATCATTGCAGCTGATATTCGAGTGACTGTGTATACAGACAGTCAATACGGATTTGGTGTAGTTCATGACTTTGGGCAGTTATGGTCACAGAGAGGGTTTCTAACGTCCTCAGGGTCACCTATACGTAACGGCAAGTATGTGCGCCAACTATTGGAAGCTTTGCAGAAGCCCAAAGAGATAGCAGTCATTAAATGTGCAGCTCATGGAAAAGGAGAAGACTTTGTTACTAAGGGCAAGAATTATGCAGATGAAGTAGCACGATTTTGCGCTGAACATGCTTGTATTTTCAGTGGAGAATATATAGGCGAGAGCACAGAAGAGACCGAGCTCAGCATGATGTTAGCTATAGCCGATACTTGGGATGAGGTGAAGCGGTTGCAGGATGAAGTCCCAGAAGAGGAAGCTGCTTCATGGGTCAGAGCAGGTTGCACAAAAAGAGACAATGGCATTTGGGTGTCCACAGATGAGAGAGCAGTATTACCCAATTGTCTACTGAGCCCAATGGCAAGGCAAATCCACGGAGCAGTTCATCTGGGAAGAGATGCTATGGTGCGAGTGTTTTGGCAGACGTGGTTTAATCCATGCTTTCGTGTGTGGGCTGAAGCGGTATGTCGCAGGTGTGTTACTTGTCAACAAATGAATGTTGGAAACAGAACTGTGGTTGCAGTGAGTCACATTGGAAGATCTGGAGGTCCCTTCAATAGGATACAATTGGACTTTATCGAGATGCCGAGATGCAATAGGTTGAGATACGTTTTGGTGGTGGTGTGTATCTTTTCGCGTTGGGTGGAAGCATATCCAACTAGACGATGTGACAGTCTCACAGTAGCCAAGTTGTTGTTAAGAGAATTGGTCCTGAGATATGGATTTCCGACATCAGTGGAGATAGATAGAGGAACTCATTTCCACAGTGAAATCATGAAATTGTTGTGCTCTGCTTTGAACATTGATCAGAGACTGCATTGTAGCTACAGGCCGGAGGCTTCAGGTCTTGTAGAGCAGGTTAATGGCACCATCAAGTCAAGAGTGGCAAAGGTGTGTTCGTCAACTTCATTGAAATGGCCAGATGCGCTGCCTCTGGTGCTCATGAGTCTGCGTAGCACCCCTGATAGGAGAACAGGGCTTTCTCCCCACGAAATTTTGACCGGAAGAGCTATGCGTTTGCCTATGGTGCCAGCTATAGCATTGATAAACATCACTGATGATTTAGTGTTGGATTATTGTAAGGGACTGGCTGATGTGGTTACTTGTGTTTCCCACCAGGTCGAGGCTGCGACAGCATCCACCTCGAGAGACCTGCTGCATGATCTTAATCCAGGTGATTGGGTACTAGTTCGCAAGCACGTGAGGAAGAGTTGTCTTGATGCTCGCTGGCGAGGACCATATCAGGTGATATTGGTCACAAGCACCGCTATGAAGTGTGGAGGATTGTCGAACTAGATACACGCTTCCCACACTCAGCGAGTTCAAGCGCCTGCGGAGGAAGAGAGTCCCCTGGTTCCGAGAAGCGTGTGTGGACCTGCCACAGACAACGACGAAGGCACAGGCCCAGCTGTAAGAGTTTTGGATGAAACGCAACAGCCAAGTGAGCACGAGAGACGAGAGCTGAGTGCTCCTGAATTGAGCCCAGATCCTGAAATAGATGATATTGCAGATGTGAACTTTGCACCAGATCAAGGTGAGCGGTCTATTGCAGAAGGATCAGATCAAGAGGAAGAGAGGAAAGCAGATGCCAGAGCGGAAAAGTGGCCAGCAAGAAAAGAAAGGCTGAATATAAGGCTTGCATCCGAGAAAAATCTCGCTCAGATTCCTGAAACATCTGAATCAGATCAAAGTGACGCTGAAGAAAGACCGGATGGTCTGAGACGCTCCAGAAGAGAAAGAATAGCGTCTCGAAGATACGCATCTCCTGAGTGGACGTACCTGGCTGCAGATGCAGAGCCCAGCGAAGTCCGGGAGGTTGGGAGCTGGTACGGTGAGCTACGGAGGGGACACCCTCACGATTGAAATACAGTTGCTGGTCCCAGGCATAGAAGCGTTTGGAACACTAATTCTGCAAGTTCCAAATCCTCCAAGGCTGAGTGGATTGCGTTACCTGATCCTCAATCAGGTTGTCTTCCCTTCATTTGGCCGACAGCTCACCGCGCAAGAATTAGGAGAAATTCGTGCGGAGATTCTGCAACTTGTCCTCGAAATACTTGGATCAAATATCATTAACGATGAAGCTTGAATTATAACCAAAGAAAGCATTAGGCCTTAGAAAGAAGATAACTTAGACCTCAGTTTAAAATTAGGAACTTTCTAGTAGATGATGGAGTGAGGAATAGGGCTGACTACATCTCTTCAATAGGTTTAGTATCAAGCGAATGAACTTTGACATTAATTGCATGGGAGGAGAGAAGTGAGAAAGACATTGTTAAAACAAAGAAAACAGAAAGAGACTGTGTTTTCCCTTTTGTGCTTCAGAACGGATCAGTAGAAACCATGGTGTCCGAAAAATCAACACGCAAACAGAAGTGCATCATTGGCACCCTCTTTGTAGTGGTGCTTATTGTTATAACTGTGGTGATCGTTGGATCTCTAGTTGGATCTCAGGATGTCGGACAGAATAGGGTACAGGCAACACTCACTACACCAATCTCTGAGATAGATGAGGATGCATCCACAAAAGATCTAGAAATGATTAAGGAAACCAGTCGTAGATTACATGTTGATTTGTCAAAGGGTGATTTCACTTTGAATGCGTATGCTCGTTTATTGTATGAGTATGTGGATACCATGGAAGCGAAGGATTGCTATATGTGTATGCAATTACCAGCCTCAGTAGAAGAAGGCATTCGATACCATCATTTGCCTTTGACCTATGGCATTACATGTAGTGTGTTGTTGAGCATGTTTTATAGCAAGGCACACTTCGAGTACTATTTATCAAATTATGATGTGGTGCTCTCGGAAGTCCCAGTTCTTAAATACATTAATAAATATGATTATTATAAGGAAGTAGAGCGAATGTCAAAGTATTTCGTGCCTACTATTACTTTAGATATGTCCTATGCCCATAGACACAATTTAACCTGTATGTTAACTGACATTGAAAAGAAATTTATAGATCAGATAGAAGATCGGCATAGACAGACTCTATTTAGACCAGATCCAAAGCACAAGGACTAAAGAAGAATTAGATCATAAAGCAAAGGGGAGTTTTGGACCCATAGCATTAGATTTCCAGCAGAAGGGGAAGTTATGTATTAGACACCCGACCACATACTACAATAAGATATTTGTGGGTGAAAGTGATTGTGAGCACGTCTTCTTGATCTAAGAATCAATTAGAAAAGCATTATTGGACAAAATAACAATAGTGCCCAATGTGTATTTTGTGTGTGGAAAGAATGCCTATGTGAAGTTGCCCAAAAATTGGTATGGCACTTGTTATTTGGCTGTGGTATTTCCCAAGCTTTTTCATGCGAATGATTTATGGCCCCTCGAAAGAAAAAGACCTCACAGAGGAAAACGTGGAGTGAGTGCAGGAGAAGTGATTGGAGACATATTTGGGGCTATGATACCGAGTATGGGTGTGATTCTGAATGATTTGAAAATCAGAAAGCTGGCAACATTAGTGGATAAGCTCTCAATAAATACAGCTCAGATTTTATTACTTGTAGATGGGGAGATGGTTTCGATAAGGGCTATGGTTTTGCAAAACCGTCTTGCCCTAGATGTGCTGCTAGCAAAAGCCGGAGGAGTCTGCAAATTATTGAAAGTTCAAAAGTGCTGTACTTATATTCTTGACAGTCGGGATATAAGGAAATATATCAACAATATTTCAGATATACACTAAGAGTTACGTGAGATGGCTGCTGAAGGACTCTGGGAACAAGTGGAGAAAGGATTTGGTAAGATAGGCAGTTGGTTTGGAAGTTTGGGACAAGGAATAATGGGATATATCTTGAAGCCTATTATAATAGCTGTCATTTGTATAATTGTCCTACTAGGAGCCATCAAGGCTTGCAAATGGCAAAGGGCACGACATCAGGAGACTGTTTCGAGAAAGCGAGAGCACCAACTTGAACAACTGCAGGACAGTCATTACCAGCACCTTAAGGGGTTAGAACGATTCAGACAGGGACGGTGTTATATCCTGACTTCATGGTTATGCATGCCCTGCCTGTAGAATCCTACAGTGATGACATGGTTTGGAATGTTGTCAGTCAAATGAGTCACAGTTGACTGGGCTGAGCTGCCTGCTGGCTGCTCCTGGTGGGGTCTTGTCCTAGTCTCGTTATGGTCTTCTTATCATCTTGATGTGATCCTGAATAAATCTACTTGAATCATACTAACCTGCGTGGACTCAATCACTACAGAATTTTGGCGACGATCTTCTAAAGAACCTGCTACTACCACCTCTTCAGGACCTCAAGCAACTTTAAAAACACAGGACCTACTGCAACTCAAGTGAAGCTAGTCAACTGCCATCCTGACCCCACTAGTGACCTCCCATCGGTCGCCCACAGCAGTCTGCCAGTTGTTCCTGTGCGTCTGGGGAAGTGCCATTACAAGAGCTGCCCATCCTTCTTGGGCGTCTACTCCCCACTACCATATTGCGTCCTGTGCTGTGCCATCGTCTGCGTTTTGTGCTGTGCCTTCAGTGAGGGTAAGCTTACGTCTGCACTCTACGTGTTTTGTACTGTGCCTGAACTGAGGGAAAGCCTGTATTACTGTATACAGTGCCACATACTGACGTCTACCGTCTGCTGAAGAAGTGTCCTTTTTCATCTTGTGCTGTGCCTGCGTACTGTGCTGTGCCTTGCCAACGTCAACGCTTTGTGCTGTGCCTTCAGCGCATGTAAGCCTGAACGTTTGTACTATTTGTGGCATGTTTGGACTTTGAAAGCGAGTTTAATCAACCGTCATTGCTCCTTTCAAATCAAATTGAGACGGGGCCACACAGCAGAACTGTTCCTGTGAAAAATTGAGGTGAGAAGAGTTTTTTTTTTTCCATTCATAGACTGTTTTGAGCCTTCGTGTCAAGAGTGTTTGCAACCGCCGTTTTGAATATAAAACTAACATTGCCACGAGACAAGCCTCGCGCGCGCCTCTGTGCGCTCACCTCTTGTGCGGACTCTTCTTTGCTCTACCTCTCATCTCGTCGCATTCTCCACTATGACGTGCCAGTCCCCTCAGCTACACTGATGCCCTCTTGCGTTTAGGGGACGCCGCTGCCGTGAGCCACCCAGGACGACGTAACCCAGCGCGCCGCCATTTTGGTTATGGCACACATACGGATTCTCGCTTTGCACCACTCTCTCTTTGCCAACCACGTCTACTTCTACATGTCGTGTCAAGACGGAAGGATGTTAAGGACTCTTTACGGTATCTTTGGCGCATTTCCTGATGGGCTCACTGCAGTTGGTGAGGAGACGCTCTATGGTAAAACTTTTGTGACTGGAGGTACTTTTCAGTGTGTCTTTAGCTGTTCTTTATCGCCTCATCTTAAATACATCGCAGTACCTCTTGTGAACATTATTCTGCAGCGCGCTCACCTGCCACAGAATTCCGGTGACAGGCACACCTGTGATTTTTACTTCATTTCATGTTTGTTTCATTCTTCTTTGAGTCGTGACCACAGTCCCGTCATCTCGGCACAGTATAGTCGTACTGAGGCAAATCAACTTGTTGTAATCCACACTGAACAGGCTAAACAAGGTTTCTTTAAGCTATTCACTGTTGTAGTGTGTAGTTTTTAGTATTATACGGTGCACAATGTTTCTACCTTTTCACGAGGTGTTTCACATGGGTTTCAGCCCCATTTTCTACAGTGCACAACATTTTTTTTGTCGTTCTGGCATCTTGTTGTTTGGTATGTTTTATTGCCTTACACCTGCATGTTTCATTTCTCTCTTAGTTTGCTGGCAATCATATGTTTTGTTATTTTGTTGTTCATTGGAGCCAATGCAGACTATTGTTATTCGGGTGAGTAGTCGCTCACCGGCGTGAGTCACAGCTCTTTTCCAATGCAAATGTTTATGGACCCTAGGTATACGCCAAGTTGGTAGACGCCGTCAAGAGTCCAATATGCATGCTTTACAGTACTCCTGTTCTACCCTTTCAGGGATCCATGCAAAGGTTACAGTCCTTCTGCATTAGTGCGGGTTCCTACCCATTGGTTCGGGTTCCTACCCACATTTTAGTCACGGGTTCCTACCCGAAAAGGTAACATTTATGTTGCTTTAGTGCACAGTGTGGTATATTCACACTATTTGTCCATACACGGACATCTCTCGTCTTATTTGTTTACCTTACATAGGGTGTGCACAACTCTGTTCTACCTCCCTCCTGGGAGCTATGCAAGGGTGTAGCCCCTTTGCATTAAGCATATGGGTTCCCACCCATACACTGGTTTTTTTGGGGGAATTTGTCATGAGTACCTACTCATATGTGCTGTATTAACACAGTTACATTACTACAGTGCACGGTATGGTTTTTCCACACAAAGTTGGTCCTTACACTGAGATGTGTATGGGGAGCTTTACCAGTTTTGTGCACAACGCATCTCTATCCCAAGAGATTAGTCATGGGTTCTCACCCATGCATTCGAGATTCACATATTTAGCTTACGTTTTTACCCTATTTGAGTGCATTTCATGCTTTTATTGCTAAGTATGTTCCGTTTATATTGTATTTTTTATTGCTATATTTGCACTGTTATCTTTGCATTACATTTTTGTCATTGTGTAACGATAATGGTGTTTAGATGAAGAATCACCCTTATTTTTCTTCATCTTCCTTGTTTCTTTCTTCTTTTCTGTTTTCCATCTGAGGTCTTCTTCTTGTGTCTCTTGTGGATTCTGGGTTTTCCTCTGCTTTTCTGTCGTGTTTCCTTCCTCTGCATATCGTCCGCTGTGTTCTGTTAGTTTTCCTTTTTCAGCCTCCATTCATTCCTGTTCTGGCCAGTGGGTGTGCTTTGGGGCAGTCTTTTGTGCTTTCTTTTATCTTTTCCTCTGACGTTGTTGTTTATTTTTTCTTCTTTTCTGTTGTGTAAGAAGGGAGGATGGTTTCTATGTTTGTTTTCCTTTCTTCTCTGTTACTTGATGTTGCTCTTCTTTAGATTGTTTTGCGGTTCTGATTCCTCTATGTTTTCTCTTCCTGGTTTCTTCTCTCTTTTTCTCTCATTGTTGTTCTTTTGTTCATTTGGGAGAAAGGGGGATATGTTATATCCTGACTTCATGGTTATGCATGCCCTGCCTGTAGAATCCTGCAGTGATGACATGGTTTGGAATGTTGTCAGTCAAATGAGTCACAGTTGACTGGGCTGAGCTGCCTGCTGGCTGCTCCTGGTGGGGTCTTGTCCTAGTCTTGATCTGGTCTACTTATGGTCTCCCTGTGATCCTGTACCATCTTGTAATAAACCTCTTTGAATCACCTGAACTGAGTGGACTTGATCACTACAGACGGCAAGCTACAGCTTCTGTTTAGGTCGGTCTCTTCTACAAGGAGAAAAAACTACAGAAGAATAGAAAGGTGGTGTTATGACACTAGTCATAAGAGGGGGGAACTGATAGAGCGCTGATAGCACTCTATTTTGTATGAGTGCACTATACTCATGGTCTAAACGCACTCTCATGTATTCGTATTGTTTGCAGTGTTTTACGACTATTAAGAAACATTTATTTGAATCATTTGATGTTGAAAACTAGTAACGCATTTAAGTAGAACTTTGTATGTATTACGATTCCTTCATGAATAATGTGCAGGACGATATTTCTATACACCGTAATTGTGGTTAGTTTAAGTTGCCTGAATTATAGGCCCAAAGTCATAAGTTTCGATTCTCCTTGCTCTTGAGAAATAAATAATTAAATGTTGTTGTGTTCGAAATTAGAATGTTCTCATCCTACTGCAGGTGAAAGAATACACATCGTTATTTTCAGAGTTAAGGAGAGACCCGGAATGTCTTTGAAGATGGCTGGGAAGCGAGAAGGAGGATGCCTTGCGTATCTGGTCTGTCTGAAAGCCAAGGCCACTGGAAAGAAGATATCACTAATTAAATTTGTGTCATGAAAAAAGAGCTACTGCATAGAGGTGCAATGGAAAGTTTTAAGAAGAATGACGTATTGTGGGTTGAATCCCATCTTTTGTATGATGCGCAGGGACTGCAAGACCAGACTTCTGCTACCTTTCGGAGGAGAAGGAGCATCTTAGAGCAAGCTCCATAGCCATAAGCTAAAACGACCCATTTGACGTGAGTACTTCTTAGGAAGTCAACACATGCTGACACCGTTGGGGAATGATAGAAGAGAGACAGGAAGGGCCTCATGTAGAGCAGTGTAGGGAAAGATTTTGATTTCTTTCAATGAGCCGAGAACTGAATATCGCATCTATTCTGTGTTGCGTTGTGATTTTGGAATTTATAATCATCTGTCTTTTGGGCCGAATTACTTATATTCGTAAACTTGGCTCTGTATTAATTTTTCTGTACCTCTATACTTTACTATTGAGATGTATTTACATCCAATTGTTTTTGGCCTTATAATAAATATTCAAACTGCACATTGGAGTTGGTGGTCTTTTCAGGCATGACGACTTTGCTGATATCTGTCTGAGTTGTTTCCTCCCCTCAACCACTTTTAGTAGGTAAATAAAAGATCGATCGCTTACGCTATACTTAGTAGGGAACATTAGGTGTGCAATTTAGCGTAATCAGTGTGTATGTTATCTGGATGTATTGCTGCTCACCTTTTTTCCCGAGCTGATGTGATCACTGTAGCCAAGAAATTGCTATGTAACGTTATCTCTAGATGTGGAATCCTGCTTTAGATACGGAGTGACAGAGGAACTCATTTTGTGTCTTCTATTGTTCAAGAACTTTGCAGTGACTTACATGTGCAAAAACATTTAATTACTGAAAGAGATAACTACATAACTCATCCCGCACTTGTAGATCAGGTGATGCCTTTGCCTGAGCAACAGCTTTCGTCCCTGCTGTTCATTTGGTCACTATTGGCCAAGAACTGGTTTGTGAAGATAGAAACAGCAGATTCAGTACGGGGTACAGCGAATGTGGCATGTCCGCCCCTAAACGCATTGAGTCCATTGACTACCCCGAATTTCTCAAGGTGATCACCCACAAATCATTATCTTTCCGAAGCACTGCTGATATGCAGTAGATCTGCTAGTGGCGCTTGAACTTTCTATGTCTGCAGAAACAGAGCCTATGATTGGCAGCCTAAAGACTGGTCTAGATCCTGTCACCCACCTTATGTTGGACCTGCATTCAGACATTTCCCATTACAACCACCTTCTTTGCGAAAGAGACAAACTAGAGCTGTTTCTGAGACTACCTGATCTTGTTTCCTCTGTGGAGTTGGGCTTTCAAACTATGAAATATGCTGAGCCACAGAGATAAGGGAGGAGGTAGCAGACAACTGCTCTAGAATAGTTTTTTTCCCAATTAGGTGCCCAAGAAGCTGTTATTTTGAAAAACAGAAGGGCTCGATTTGTCTTGGCTGGCAAGGGAGGTTTTTGTGCCATAGTCTGTACTGAACACTGTACCATTAGTCCGTACATTTCAGATTGTGTACATGAACAGATAGATAAAATATGTGACAGTGTAAACGATTGTCACACAATTGATGACGTTTGGATGGGCTTTTGATCTGGATTGAAAAGCATTTCTGGAGGCTTAGTAATGAAAATACTTGGTTATCTTGATCACTTTCGTTGTTCTTTTATTAATTTACATCTTTGTGTGAAGGCAAGGGTACATCCACTTCATACCCCTTGACTATTCAGGATAATGACAATGAATATGATGATTGGAAACTCGATTATGGCACATTGTAATATCATGAAAGTAATGTAGAATGGGAAGTGGATATGTTGATGAATAATAAAGTGTCTTGAAGTGCGCAATAAAGTAACGCGAGGGAGACTTTGTGAAAGTGTAGAACTGTATTTAATTATATTAGGCCTTAGTATAACCATAACTCGCTTCAGCTGTGTTTCCTTATTCATGCTAATGTTGCTTATAACAAGTGACCCTCTTTCTTGAGGAGCCATGTTTTGCATCTTAGCTGCTGAGGCATGAAGCGCTATGACGAGCTTGCTCAGCTGAATCTATTTGAAGGTCACTCTCTCATTTCCATGGTCTCCATCTAGGCACTTGCTAATGCTTATTGTAAGAAATAGAGAAATGATCAAAACTTAAATATTGTGTATCTAAGGGTATAAATTTATGTTTTGACTTTTGTCTGTGAGCTTGCTCCACTAACTTGCTAGGAGAAACACAGTCCAGATGAACTAGTGACTCACAGATGATTAGTTTTTCCTTTGTCATTAAACCCTTTTAGACTCTGACTGGCGCGTATGCAGATTTTATTGATAAAGCAGACCAACCCAATGGAATGCCTACTTTTGGGAAGATTGGCATTAGGAAACTCGATTGGTAAACTAGAGGAAAGGCTGCTTTCTTTATGCAAGCTTTTGCTGAGCTCCCACACAGTAAAATAATAGCACATAGAAGTAAACAGATACATCAGAGGTTTGCCAAGCTTACACAAAAATAAAAATAAATTGAAGAAGCATCAAGGCCTTCCGCAGAGAAAATTGCATGTGATACGTGAACAGCAACAGGGATCAGTAGTTGTTTAAAAATAATAATTGGGTGCTTGTTCTATTGAAGGCAGTCTTTGCAAGTCAAAAAAGATACGTCGGTTGGATGGGTTGGTTTTCTAAAAAAGGTCAATATAGGGCAGAAGTGCATTTGTTTTTGGCATTCAAAAAGCAGTGCCTCTAGTTTAAATGTGAATTGTTTTTTGGAAAATTATGTTCTGGAAACACACTATAAAAAGAATATATCCAGACTTTCAGCACTATTCTGTAAAGTCTTCCCCAGTGCCCCAAAATTCCCCTAACATTTAGGTACATTGAACTGCAGGCGTAGGGCTTGTGTGAGAAAAATACTTTTAACCACTGTCTGTTTGGCTTTAGTCAAAAATCCTGTCAACCGCTCATTTTTATGGTTTTTGTAGAACTTCCACACAAGGTAGAAGCTCTATAGCACACTGGCTCTATCTGGATAGACCTTGACATTTTCTTCCTTGTGAGTCAGCAAGAGGCCAGCTTTCATGCTTGTCATAGAAGCGTTCAAGTCCACAGGCTAAAGATTACATAGGAGTTACCATTCGTTAGTCCTCAACCAGGTGGGCAGGAACATTTTCGTTTTCAGTTCCAAACAGCTCTGTCTGCCTTGATAGTAGTTGAAACAATTTTTCACTAGGTGAAGTTAACTGTGATTGTCAAATTTTCCTGTATACATCACATTAGAATTTAATTTACATACATTCCCATCCTATTTATTCTAGAACCTTGATCCAGTTCTTACCCATGTAGGTAAAACGTACACAAGAGTAGATGTACATGCTATTTTCACTCTCTAAACCTCTACAGCCTTGACTTACAAAAAAATAGCTGAAACACAGTTATATACATTTAGAGTTAACCGTACTCTAATCAACCTCTTCGTCGTTTAGCTAATTCATTCTAAATAGTAGCCTAATGGCCAGGGAGTTGATTTAATGTAGTACAATATTCCTTTGGTACATATTACTTAGTGCTATTTTCTTGCAAGTCAACGGCTTTATATAGCAAAAGTAAGCCTGCAATGCTTTGTTCCAGTTTTACCATATGGCCGAACTGAGCAAACTTGCTCAGGATTCTCCTGTCCTCTCCTTTAATGGCCCTCAAAGCTTGCCTTCTCAAACCCCCTAGAATCAAAGGAGACTCTCACTCTTTCTAGGCACACATGCCGCTCCCACCTTGAGAGATTGGATCCTTCAAGTCTACGTTATCCTGCTTCTCAAAGCAGCAAAGTGCCAAGTGCTTCAACTGGCAGATGGCACTCAAAACAAAAAGGCAGTGACAGGCAGACATGCTTTTGTATGGGGAGTGCTTTGAATAATGTCAGAACTTCCTCTGAGAGCTATTGGTCAAACAGAAGGGCACGCAGGAGCCGGAAGCCATTTAATTTAAGAACATTTATGATGAGTGGAACTGCAGAACCCCTCCTGGGAAGCATTGAGGTGGACAAGAAAGCAACTAACTGTTGAGCTATGGAGGGCACAGCTCAAGGAAAGGGAATGGCCATTAGGACAAACTGGTTTCTTGAAGGGTAGATAGTGCGTGGCAACTTATGGAAGTCACTTTGCAACATTTATAAAATAAAAGTCCAAGATGACTAATTCACTTTTTCCTTAATAGGTTATGTGCTGAAAATTGCTTCTACTAATCTCTCAACAGGAGTTACAGAAAATAGTTTTTTTTAAACTATTCAGATTTAAAAGCATGCAGCTTGGATGCACCCTTTTCGATAAAATATCACTTAAGCTTATATTAACCTTTTTAAAAGTAAGTGAATGCACAGTTTACCTTTTAGATTTAAGCAATATGCCTAACATTTACAAGCAACAGTGGCAGCCAACTTACACAATGTTAACGTTATTCATTTTAATTTCAAAACCAATTTCAGTTATACTTTAAACATCCAGGCTTAGCTGTGAATGCTATGTGCCTGTTCCACATTCCCTGATGCAGACTTAGCACCAAATGTGAGTATTGACAGCTTTCAGTGAAGAGCCACATTTAAACCAGATTTTATTGTTTGTACAGTCTTTACGCTGATTTCCAAAACTGCTACGAAACATCCAAGTGGCACTCTTGATATAGGGACAGACACTTACACTTAAGGTATATTTAGCATAAATAAGCTGCCCAGAGGTCGAAGCACCCTCTTTCCAGGACAATCATTTTTGTTGGTGGAGGGGTAGTTGCGGGGGGGGGGAGGATTATTTCTCCCCGTTAAGCCTTCCCTGGGGAGGTGTAAGGTTTTGCCACTTCCTCAGGTTTACGCGATTAAGTAAATCCAGGGCAGCGTCAAAACCCATTGGTGTTGTGGGGAAAACCCCCCGCAACACCCATGGAACGCCTTCCTGGTGCAGAGTAAGGCAACGCAGCAACTTGCGCTGCTTTGTCTTACTCCATATCTATGTATCTATGAGGCCATTCAAAGCCACGCAAAGTGGCTTTGAATGGCCTCATAGATATGGTTGAGAGGTTTGCGCCGCCAGAGCGTCAGAAAAAGTGACACTCCAGCGGCGCAAGCCTCTCATAAATAAGCCCGTGTGCGCTTCTGCAGATGAACACCTTTGGGTCTTTCTTGCCAATTTCCTTAATCACATTTTCCAGTCTAGTTATGTGGCCTTCATCCAGATTAGGTCAATTTATTTCACGTTATTTTTTAAATAATATGGGATTTTAACAAATATAAATGCCTTCAAAAGTATAATGATTTCATTTGAAGGAAGTTATTTATATGCACATTTGCAAGATGCTATACAATTTGCTATTCAGTAGTATATTTTTGTTGCACATGAAGACTGTAACAGCTGTGGTAAATTTGTACTACCTTAGGAGTAAATTTGTTTTTATAAATTCTATTCAGTGATGCACTCAACAAATGATAAACATACATTTGCAGAGGTGGGCTATACTCTTGATTCTGCCCATTCAAGCTCAGTTTTAATATCTGAGCCACGGAGATCACTGTGGGGTTTAATCGGTGTTCATGTGTGGGTTCTGAATATTGATGTCAGAATATTGATGCTCCTAAATATTGATATCAGAATTCATTGGGTACTAATATTTAGTGGAATTGAATATCATTGGTAAGTATATAGGTTTTATGATGACATGAAATGTTTATTCGACCTTTTATGACATGTCTGTATGCCTCCTTGAGAAATTTTTATTTGTATTGTTTTCATGTCGTACTTTTATGATCTTGGTAGATCGAAATAAAGTATTTAATGAAAAAATGATTACTACATTAATAATAAATTTTTCAATGTCATTTACTTTAATATTGTGTTTTATATAGTTTTTAGTTAATTTTTGTTTATATTTTGTTGGTTTTTTAATTGTTTATATTTTTTGTTTGTAAATAAATATATATTTGTGTTTTTGATGTATCTAATTTATTCTTAAACATTTATATTGTTTAATTATCTTTGGGGCTGTTGTGTTTTATTGGTGTTTTCAGTGGGTAGTAATTTGATACAGCGGAGATATTTCTATTACAAACATTTCGTATAGCAATTACAAAAAGGAAAACAGCAGATAAAGCCAGCAATACATCTGGCTCTTCGCCTCTTCCCGAAAGTGGAATACAGGTGTATATTCAACCTTATCTAAGACATAGCATCCTGCTGGCCCATCTCCCTGCTTCCGTTCCCAGCCAAGGTCATCGAGAAGATCGTCAACAAACAGCTAACCCGATACCTCGAAGAAAACAGCATCCTGGACCCATCCCAATCGGGGTTCCGCAGCAACCACAGCACTGAGACTGCCCTCATCGCCGCCACCGACGACATCAGGATCCTGCTGGACAACGGTGAGACCGCAGCCCTCATCCTGCTGGACCTCTCCGCCGCCTTCGACACTGTCTGCCACCGCACTCTACGCGCACGCCTCCACGACGCAGGGATCCGAGACAAGGCCCTGGAATGGGCCACCTCCTTCCTCGCCGGCAGAACCCAGAGAGTCCGCCTCCCACCATTCCGATCCGAAGTCTCCCGAGATCATCTGCGGCGTACCCCAGGGATCGTCCCTCAGCCCAACACTGTTCAACATCTACATGGCCCCGCTCGCACGCATCGCCAGACAGCACGACCTCAACATAATCTCCTACGCCAGACGACACTCAACTGATCCTCTCCCTCACCAAGGACCCCTCGCCGCCAAATCCAACCTCCATGAAGGATTGAAGGCCGTCGCCGATTGGATGAAGATCAGCCGACTAAAACTGAACACGGAGAAGACAGAGGTCCTCATCCTCGGCTCCAACCCCTCAGCCTGGGACGACTCCTGGTGGCCAACGACGCTGGGAGCAGCCCCGACACTCCACCGACCACGCACGCAACCTGGGAGTCATCCTCGACTCAACGCTCTCCATGGCCAAGCAAGTCAACGCAGTCTCATCCTCCTGCTTCAACACCCTCCGCATGCTTCGCAAGATCTACAGGTGGATCCCGACAGACACGAGAAGAACAGTCACCCAGGCCCTCGTCAGCAGCAGACTTGACTATGGGAACGCCCTCACGCGGGAGCCCCGGCCAAGCTCATCAAGCGACTGCAACGCATACAAAACGCCTCCGCACGCCTGATCCTCGATGTACCACGCCACAGCCACATCACCCCCCACCTGAGGAACCTGCACTGGCTCCCCGTCGACAGGAGAATCTCCTTCAAACTCCTCATCCACGCACACAAGGCACTCCACAAGACTGGCCCAGCCTACCTCAACAGACGACTCCTCTTCTACGTCCCCAACCGCCAACTCCGCTCCGCCGACCTCTCCCTCGCCACCGTCCCTCGCATTCGAAGAACCACCACCGGCGGCAGATCCTTCTCCCACCTCGCCGCCAAGACCTGGAACACCCTTCCACTAAGCCTACGACAGACCCAAGACCTGCTGACCTTCAGGAGGCTACTCAAGACCTGGTTGTTCGACCAGTAGCAGCACCCCCCCCTTTTTTTTTCCCAGCGCATTGAGACCCTCGCGGGTAAGTAGTGCGCTTTACAAATTCTGTGATTGATTGATTGATTCTAGCTACATAAACAGTTTATCTATTCTAAAGTGCAGATGCAAAAAAGAAAAAAGTGCATATGCTATTCAGAGTAAGGCTCTCTATTCAGGCATTGTTTACTACAAACCATTTACACACAATCGTTATTATATATTTAAAAATAAGGGGTTTCTGCCATTGCAAAAGTACTCCATATTTGATTCTAACACTGAATTTGATTTACCCGGGCATGTGTACCAATAGTCTCTCATGCTAATCTTCTTCATCTTATTAAGCCACCCCCCCCACTGTAGGATGAATATAAGATTTCCAATGCTGCGTAATAACACAGTGAGCAACCATTATAGAAATACAAATAAATTGTGCATTCCTTTTTCTAAATGGTGATGGAATGGCCAAACCCAAAAGGGCAAGGCTTAACCATACATCCTATGTCCAATGAGATGTGCTCAAAAACCTGTACCCAGTACCTTCTGTGCATGACCAGAAAATATGCTCCCATTCTCCTAATCCGTTGCACCTAGGGCATCTTCAATCTGAGGTTCTAAATATTTTTTTTAACCTATCTGGGGTATAATACAACATCCAGATATTA
Organism: Calotriton arnoldi; assembly: GCA_963921515.1. Classification (NCBI taxonomy): domain Eukaryota; kingdom Metazoa; phylum Chordata; class Amphibia; order Caudata; family Salamandridae; genus Calotriton; species Calotriton arnoldi. The sequence goes on from CAWUFW010002509.1 coordinate 1,504,729, forward strand.
AAAACGTCACTCTGTGAAAGTTAGCTCCTCTCAATAGTGAATAGCCATAATCAAAATATCTGGACCAAAATTCTTAGTCAATTTTAAACCCTGTGCGTCGCTGCCACTTCATGCTCATATCCTCAGTTATATGAGGGCTGTCTCTGCATAGTTCTTTATACCAATATAACGAGTCATTTATTTTGTACATCCTAAAATAAATTCTGTACTAATTAAGTTGATTGATATATAGCAGATAGACACAGGCCATTAAGAACTTGTCTATAGGAGAAGCTAAGGGATTCAGCATACTGAGGATTTCTTGAGCTGATCTCTGCCTCAGATGTATTCTATTCTTATCCAAGAACTCCCCAACCTTATAGATGTTCGCTGAGCAGCTCCCCCTAATAGATAGAGTCTGTACATTGCTAGCGATTATGAGATGGCTACCCATGGGTAGAAGCTAAGTACTGGGCTTGTCACCTCTCTCAAACATGCATGAGCTCAGGAAACTGTGTGGTTAGAGTCAGTCTTTCTCTTCTCTTTGCTCTTTTCCCTTCTGAACTTTACTTCCTTCACATTTTCTCATTAATTAACAGGATGGCCTACTGAAAACCTTACATAATGAAACGGCAATTCACTGTATTGGGAAGTTGAATATTTTCATCTGGATTTGTAAGATGTACAAGTAGCGAAGTCTTTTGTATACGGACTCTGTATCTTCTTGTTGAAGATATAATAAACATTTTTTTTTTAAAAACCTTATGGCTATTAATACTACCCCATCTTTTAATTACAGTATAAGTAAAACAGGGAGATAGGTGCATGCACTATTCCAAAGGGGTCTCAGTGTGGATGGCCGGTATTGTATATTTCTGAAAAATGTGTGGTCTTTTAGATCAAATAGCCTGTAGGCTCTTATACCTCACTTTTTTAGGTATTTTAGGTTCCTTCATGGCCTTCACCAAGCTCGTTATCCCATAATGACGAAGCATATACACAATAATAGAGTTATCAAATGGGGAAATTAGTATCGAAAATCTACGAATCTGAAGTGCAACAGATGCTTAATAGTAGGATCGAAAACAAGGAAATTCTAATCCTCCATCTGACTTTGGTAATTTTAAAATCTTTAGGGAAGCTCTTGGGGGTTTGTTTTTCCACCATATAAATGACATCAAGCAGCTCTCCAAGGTATTAAAAAAGGAAGCCTCCAACTTACAAGAAACATTCTAGAAAAGAAATAATACACAGGTAAAATAGACGTTTTAATCAGGGATACACGGCCTGTCATACAAAGAGAAAGCGGTTCCCAGACTGTAAGAACAGAGTGGATTTTTTATAGCAGTGGGGCATAGTTCAAACAATCGCTATCAAGGAGTGAATCGGAGTAAAGGACTCCAAACTATTATTTGGGAAGTTCAATATAATTGACCCTAATTCGGGGAAGCAATCTGGTTTTAGTTTTGTTAATTTTATATCCCCTCAATTTAGTATATCTTTAAATCGCTTCTAATGCAAACTTGATATTATCTCTATGAGGGAGTAGATAGAGAGCAGTATCATCTGCATACAGTTTTATCGTAGAAATGTCTACCAACGGTGGATGTATTTCCCTATGCAAACAAATATATTGAGCTAAGGACTCTATAAATAGAGAAAACAATGTAGGTGACAATGGCCAGCCCTCATGGGTACCTCTGCCAGGAAATATAGTGCCCACACACTGTTATGATAACCTGGGCAGACGTGTTCTCATATAGCCTGCGCACAGCCCTCGAGATCTGCATAGGAAATTAAAAATTTTGTAATTTCTCAAATCAAAAATCCCAACATACGAGATCAAAAGCTTTTAAAGCGTCGAACAATATCACAGTTGCATGGATGTTATCCACTGTAATAGGGTCAATAAATTCAGCTAGATAGTATGTATTCACCTGCAAACTACCTCCTTTAATAAAACCATTTTGGTCTGAATGTATCAACTTATTCATAACGAATAGCACTCGTTACTTAGCATGCGTTTAGTACGCATGCCATTACAGCGCGGTTTACCATTCATAACAGTGCTAATTCGGCTAATTAAAACTTTTGTCTGCATTTAAAAGCATTATAGGTCTATAGGAAGACAGAGTAAAGAACGGTGAACTCATCTTTGCCTCTCTGATGGTAAATGCTTTATCTTAAAGCTGTACCCAAGCACCTTTTTTTCCTTCATGCAGTGACACATCCAGCTTTTCCTCCCCCCTACCAACCTCCCTAAGCAACAACCTGCCACCACCCACCCTCCCTTCCCACCCCGCTAGCTTCTATCTCCTGGAAATTAGGAGCTACAAACTCTGCATGCATGTGTGAATTCTCTCTGCACGATGGCGGCCTGAAGTTATCGTATTGTACCATTAAGACCCCCCATCTGAGACAATAGTCCCTCAATATTAGCTGGATTAGTGTATATAGGACCCCCCCCCAACACACAAAACTTGAAAATTAGCTGAATGTAACAATTGTATTTGGGCACCATGGGCTCTGAGCATCTCAGACAAATGTTTCAGTTCCCATCACTTCCTTGAAGTCTTATATGCCAACACCGAAAAGGTTTTAAAAGAAAATTCATCCCCTATTTAACAGCGTTCAGCTGAACAGCTTTTTTAAGGCTCTCTTCTCGAATTCTGAAATCCTGGAAGCCGGCTCCGATATTTCGGGGTTTGGTTCCATCCTTTGGGGCCATCGAGGGGACTCTGTGCCCTTGCAGTGGAAAGATCTGTGCGAGAGTCTGACAAAACATGTTTGAATTTAAGGCTTGTGGGGGTTCTGACAAAGTTATTAAGTTGTTATTGAAACGCCTTGATCTGTTTTTTAGGTCCTTGACTTTATCCTTCACTTACTGCATATCCTTAAGGAGTCGAGAGGTAGTTTCTGAATAAAGGTGCTGCACATCCTCCAAGTTGGATGTCCTTTGTTAGGCCTCAGTACATCTGGTGCTCAGGTTTTGCAGACCTTGATCTGTCGAATCCAATTTCTCTCTATTTCTATCCCCTCAACAGCCATTTCCTTATGTGCCACTTTCATTTCTTGACTCTTGACCAACAACTGTTTGAGGAAGGCACAAGGTAAAGTATTTAATTTTCTAGAAGTTGGCCCTATCGCATCTCTCATAGCTTCTTTCTCTGGCAGATCTACCTGTGGCGATTCAGGGCTGGTCCCCGTAGCCTGGACTTGTGGCTGACCAGCAGCAGTGAGCATAGAGTTGTATAAACCATTTTTGTTATTGCTCCACTGTCACAAGGAAGCAGTTTGTCCAGATGGCGATTGTTCACTATTGTCCAACACTATATCAATCTTCTCGAGAGGAAGAGCGACTTGCCTCTTGTAGATCTTGTGACAAATGTCTGCTAAAGATAGGATATTGTGGTAGGTTCGTCATATAACATGTGGAGCTATGGTCTAAGAGAACTGCTGTTGTGTTTGTGTTAATTTTAGATGTACTGATGGGCGCCCCCCTCCAGTTTGCTCTCCGTAGCAGGCTCAGGCAGCAGAGAAACAGGTCTGGGGGTATTTTGAAGGTCCACAAATTGCTCAGTCTGAACCCTGCCTCAGTCTTTCCAGAGCCCCCTCTGATAGCTGTGGCTGCTGCACTCTATTCGGTGCTTGGTGACCCACAACTTCCTCCACCAGCACCTTCTGCATTTTCTGAGATGTAGTAGATGTGAGAGAGTGGCCTAGTGACTCTGTCCCCTGAAGTAGGCTCCTCGTGCCCCTGCCACCTACATCCATTTTATTTTTACTTAATGATGTGCTTGGCGCCTTACAAATTGATTCAGGGCCTTATTATAAGTACGGCAGTCCTCAGGACCACCATACTCCTCAACCACTGCGTGTCCGCCGGCAGTATTCTGATTTTTGGTGGTCGGACCACCACAGGACCACCGCCTCTGCCGGGATCCTGGATCACGCAGTGGTCGCACAGCAGAAAGGGCCAGAAATCTGCTGGTGGTGCCGCTGCAGCACCTCCGAGCATATTCTGACTTTCATTTCCACCGCCCTTTTGATGGCGGTGAGCCTGTCATGAAAAGGGTGATGGACATGAAAAGGGGGCCCTCTGCCACTTCTGGGCCTGGAGGAGCATGTAAGGGGGGCACATGTTGCGCCCCCCCCTGGAATTGCACCACCGTTCCTGCACAGTAGGGCATGCATGAGATGGTGCATGCCACACCGTGTTGGAACGTGCTGCAGGCGCTGTCACGGCGGTGGTCTGCTGTTAAGGCTCTTCTATGAGCCTTAAACAGCCACCGCCGTGAGACTGCCGCAGCACCACCCGCCATGGATTAAAGTCGTAATCCGGCGGACGGGCACACTACAGGTTTGGCGGTCCTCCTGTCGGTGCAGTGGTGGCAGGCCAACAGAAGGACGCCAAACTATTAATAAGGCCCTTTGTTATGGGGTTTAAGACTGTGCCGACCCAGAACTTTTTGCCTGGAGTAAGGCTTCATACCTTACAAAAAAGGGGGTGGTGCTCACGGGGAATCACTTGAGGACTTTCGGGCTAGTACTTCTGTTTTTATAGTCCATAAAGACTTTACAATCAATGCAGTCTCTGTTGTGGTTCATTTCATATTGTCCTTACAGAGGACTGTCACTAATATGTCATCTATCAGGCAGGTTGCATTGGCTGCGGCTCTGATCTAATTGTATCGCCCCTCTGGCAGACCAACAAAGCTTTAAATCCGTTAGTTAGTCCCTCTAGCAGGCTAATGGGGAGTAGGGGCAAAAGTCTGAAATATTTTGCCACAAAAGAAACTCCTTGCAAAAGCCAGTCCTCCCCGCCCTTAAAAAGATTTCCAGCCCGCTCTCACCCTTTTGTGCACCGCACCACTTTGAGTTCCGCAGCCCTTGCTTGCCGCATTATACACAGGCATGGTTGGGGGTTCGAGGTGGGGCACCCCGAGGCTGTCCAAGCGCATCCTGCCTTCTGTCTGGAAATAGTAAACGGCAGGTCTCAGATATCCAAATGGCCTTTCCCACCTTACGTCGCCAGTCTGCCGGTTTCCGCGTTGTTGCGCTTCACGTCCCCTCACCTCTCCTCCTCAGTCTCTCTCCAAGCGCACAGCTCGTGGCTCTCAAAAAGCAGCACCCGTGGTAAATAGGCAAATACTGATACCAACATTAGAAGGAGCCTGTTACTCAGCGTCCGCCTTCAGCAAGCTTCAGGCTGCAATGTCGGGATCAGGCAGCACGCCCGCCGAGAAATTCTCTCATCATCCTCCCCTAGCAGTCCCGCAATGTAACTTGGTGGGTAGGGATTTAAAATTATTTTTCATTCATTTTTTTAATGTTATTAACTGCATTTTATATATAAATATATATTTTACTTCAGTTTATTTGGTATGGGAAAGGTTTTGGATGGCTAGTGTTAAAAATAGTTTATAGTTTGTTAGTATTTTTTTAAATATTCTGTTTACATTCAATTGTTTGATAGTTTTGTAACTATGGGTTTTGGGAGGGTAATATTTTAAGATATTGTTTCATTTTTTAATGTAATTATTGTGAGTTTTATTTTTTGTAATTAAAAAATTGTTTAATTTTAATTGCTTTCATTATTTTGGTATCATAGGGGCTTTTTGTGTGTATTACATTTTGTGTATTGCTTTACATTATGTTTAATAGAAACATTTAAAAATTACTTCTAATTGTTTCTTTTACAAAAGGTATTTTTGGTGTGTTTGGGTTAGTTGGGTTTTTGGGTGGCTGAACATTTTATACATTTGCATATTTTTATTTTTAAAAATATTAGATTTTTAAAAGTAGAATTGTTTTTAAATTTGAGCAGGACATGTTTCATTTTTAAAGGGGTTTTAGGAGGACTGTGTCTTAATTTCTTTTATTTTTTTATTTTAAATAATTTTGTATATTACTTTTTACTTTTTAAATATAATAAAATATATGTTTATGGGAACAATCAAAAAGTGTTTTACCTTTTTGTTCAATTTGTAAAAATAATTATTTTCTTAATGACAATTATATTGCAATATTGATTGAATGTTTAACATTCTAATTAGTAATGTTAGTTTTAAAATATTTTTTTAATTTACAAATTGTAATTTAGAATTTTTAGAATTTTTTTTAAAATTAAGTAAGTTTGACAACTTTTTTTGGTAGCTTTTTTTTTTTTTTGCAATATTCAATGATTATCGCACACGCCTCTCCCACCACCCCAACAATATTTATCACAATGATAGTTTGGTTTAGAATGGGAATAGTAAAGCCACCTGAACTGGTGTGAAAATTCATGTTCAAAGTGGTTTTTATCTGCTGAAGGACGAGATATGAAAAAGCGCTGGAAAATCATATGAGCAGGAACACGATCAATAGGTTCCGATGAGCGATCACAAGCTCATACCCTTTCCAATGAATCAGGAAATAAAAATGACCCCATCAAATACGAAAACACATTTCCCCCACTTAAAATTCTTCATGATTAAAAACCCAAAAAAAGGAGGTGGCGGCAGGCGGGATCGGTTGGGAAAATGACAGACAATATTTTGAAAAGTGACACTTGAAAACGGAGTATCTCTCAAGAGGCAGGAAGATGTAAACTTGCTGCACCGGAATGAATAATTCCCTGAATATAAAAAGTTCCAGAAAACAAGGAGCTAGCCTTTTGGAAATTCCTGTAGACGGTAAAAAAACGAGTTGACAAACTGAGCCTGTCACCTTTGTGATATACTGGGGCTGTCCTCCTTTTCTTATTTGCAGTTTCCTGCATATTAGCTTGAGCTGCCTTTAAGTTATCTGTTAGATCTTTACATGTTTGTTGCAAAATAGAAAGTAAATCTGTGGTAGTAGGTGCTGATTGGTTGTCAAAAAACTCCAACTAAACTGCATTGTTGTAAGCAAATTCAACAGCCTGACAAAGTATCTTCAGTTATTTTGAGTAGTTTTGCTAAAATAGTGTAAATAGTGCTCCAAAAGCGGGTTGACTTTCTCCATTTGTCCATTAGTTTGAGGATGGTAACCTAAAGACAAGCCTAAATTGAATTCCTAACATTTTTCCTAGAGACTTCCAGAGCAGCAAAGAGATATATTGTGCATCTCTGTCGGGTACAGTCTGGTCTGCTGAGGCAAGCTGAGTAATTGAAAAATATTATACAAAAATGCCAGAGCCATTTCAGGAGCAGTAGTAACATCAGACAAAGCACTAATCATTATAGTAGAACAACCCTGCAAAATTGGCAAATTTACAATAAAATCTGTGGAAATAGTAAACCAAGGTTTTGAAGGAATTTCTAAGGGTCTAAAAAAACAACATAAGATTCATTCACACAGTTAGCTTGTGTGCAAACTGTCCAAGAAGAGACAAAATGACTAACGTCTCTGCATAAGGTACACCACCAAAAGTATCTTTGTACCCACTCAGTAGTACTTTTGACACCCCTGTGATCGGTAACTGGAAGTTCATGCTACATCTTTATCACTTGCTTTGTAATTCAGAATTGGGTATCCACAAACATTTGAAAAAACAAAAGGCAATCCATCATTGACAAATAAAGCTATAGGATGTTATTGTAAATGTAAAGATAGCTGTGTGTTAGAATATGTTTCCCTTATTTGATTGAAAGAAAGATCAATAACTGCTGAAAATTATGAGGGAGAAAGGGTGGATGTGGCTCATATCCCTTGATAATTTAAATCTATGTAACATTGAGATGGAGCATCTGCACAAACGTTTTGAGAGCCTGGAATATATGTAATGTGAAGATCAAATTGAGAACAAATAAGCCCAACAAATTTGTCTGCTCTTGAGACCTCCTCAAGCCCTCCAAAGCCTTATTAGCAATTCTCAATAAACAAAATTGGTTTAATTAACAACCTGTTAAAATTGGCAAGTCCAGAAAATACTGCACCTGTTTAATGGTGGTTGAAGCTGGCCAATCTATAAATATTGGCACTTTATGATGATCCATTGAAAGTCCTTTCTCAGACAAAATGTAACTGATCCAGCGATCTGGGACTAATAAATTTCTTACAGACAAGGCCCAATTTCTTTACCCACCAAGTCCCTTCACACTGGGTTAGTGAATTTCCATAATTATACCAAACTTATCAATCACCAATTTGTATCTTCATTTTAGTTTAACAATTTTTGGCGATGTGATCTTTTGTAGTTGACAGGGTTTGGCAAACTAATACTTAGTTCAAAATAATACTCATAATCTAAATATATACACCTCTAAATAAAGACAGACATATGTATATTTATAATGTTTATCTAAATAATGTGAAATAATGCTGATCAGTACCAACATACAGCACAAATCATAGATCATCACAGAGCAAACAACATTAGAAGAGAAAATGACAAATTCATATCAATGTCAATGCATAAAGGAGTGGAAAGGCGCAGAGACAAACGTTTCAGAGACAAAATACATTTGCAAATGATTATGCAAATTTAGATTCTCAGTCTATACTAACCCAAATAGGAAAAGAAATCTACTCTCTGGCCATGAGAGCCGCAAGGCCCCTCAAGAGGATTCGAAGAGGCAAAGACTAAGGGGCCGATTCGGGCCGGAAATCTCTCCGACCGAGCCGGACCCGGAGAGATTTCCGACCGAATCGGACCCGTGCAGCCCGACCGAACGAGTACGATGCGCACGTATGCCATCGGACTCGATTCGGTCTGACTCCCATTGAAGTCAATGGGAGCCTGTCGTACAACGCGTACGCGGGCTCCCATTGACTCAATGGGTGCGAGGCGGACAAGGGCGCCCCTACAGCGTGTACGCGGCGAAGCGACTCGCGCCGTACACGCACAGGTAGGGGGACCCATGGGTCCCCCTGTGTGCGACTTCGCGCGGCTACGCGTACAGGGGGTCCGACACGGACCCCCAAAGTACGGCTCCGACTGCTCTTTCGAGCCGGAGTGCGCGGCTCGGTCGGACTCGCTCGCGGCGCGCATCGTACTTACCCGGCCGGGGAACGTCTCCATTGCGCGGTGCGAGTCGTGTCCGAGCGAGTCGGTCGGTGCGGTTAGACCCGGGAACGAGTCGGTCGGAGCGGTCGGGACGCCCGGACGAGTCGGTCGGCGATTTCGCATCGTACTCGCTCGCCCGGACGCGCGTACGAATCGGTCGGAAATAGGACTCCGAATCGGATCCGGTTAAGCCGAATCCGATTCGGAGCCCTACCGGCCGACATCGGAATCGGCCCCTCAGTCAGGAATCAATAGACAGGAAACAGGACAGCAAACCGACGACAGCGACGATCTCCCAAACGCGCAATCCTCTAACCACACCACCATCAACCCCCTCCCACCAGGCACCTCAATTATACCCTAAAACCCAAATGTCCAACCCACACTTGTATCTAGCGAAGGGTTATTCTACATTTTGATTGTTTAAGGAAGGGGGTGTATTGTCACACCACTCTCGGCATGTCCATCACACTAAATGACCCATTGTTTTATTTATTAATGACAACAACTTCCATCGCAGGAAATATGATTCAATCCATTATCAAATGTTCTCTTCCTTCATTCGAATCATGTAGCAAACTTTGTACTGCTCGTGCCTCTCCAGAGGAAGTGTTTCCTCCACTCGGAGAATCAAATCTTATTTTCATGCAAAGTTCTTGGCAGGCACTCAGGTTTTCTCTGAAGGACAAACTCTCTGTCCACCTTCCTTTCACTTTTTCCAAATTAATTTCATGCAATTTCCTTTTACTCCTTTTAACCCTATATCTTCATGCAGAGAAAAAATCATGCTTCTATGGAAAACAAACACAGGCATTATTATTCACTTGTAATGCTTTTTCACTACGCACCAACCCAATTGCGGCATCTATCCATGCACAACCCGTGTTAAGATTATTTTCCTAGCAAACGTTAATAACATGCACTAAAGCAGCATTAGTCTTTTATTTTTATTTTGTCCAAAGCAGTTTTGCGGCCTAGTTCAGTACTTTAGTACGCGCTTGCGCAGTAGCATCCTCCTCATGTTAGACGCTTTTCCGCATAAGTTTTCACCACACACGGTTAGTGAATGTTACTGAGGGTTCAATCCGAGCAGGTTTTATTTCATGAAAACCCTGCTCCATCAATCCCCCCTTTGATGGCGTTTTTGAGCCATCACCAAAATACCCACCAATACAAATTATCACTTAAAAGGCTGTTGTTCTCTCTCGTTTCACCATTATTCCATCTAAATCTTTCATAACGTCATAGTAATTTCCTTTCATATCCTCTAATCTATCTCATCCCTCTTTCTTTTTCTTGCCCTTCTTTTATTTTCAGATGAATCTCTCTTGCATTTACAACACTTATAGATCAGATAGATCATTAGTACTACTGTAGCCACTGCAATGATAGGTGTTAATATTCTCCCTAATATACTATTTCCAAAGGTAGAAAACCAATTACCCACAGAGGAAAAACTCTTACCAAGTTTCTCCCAAGCCCCGTCAACCTTCAATTCAGCCAAATCTTGATGAAGATTTGTAATATTCTTAATATACCCCTCAAGACTTTTACTCTTGTCAGGGATATAAGTGCAACATTGTTGTATTTTCAACATAGTGCAGACTCCACCCTCTTTAGCCAATAATACATCAAGAGCAAGTCGATTTTGTAAAACCATAGACCTAATCGCAACCATCTCAGTATCAATCATTAAAAACCCACCAGCAGTGTCTGTTGATAAATGATCAACCACTGTGGACAATTTTCTAATTTTATGCGAATTCAGAATAACTCCAACTAAAGGTATCAATGCACCAAAAATATCCCCCATTATTTCTGAAAAACTCGCTCCTCTCTTATTACGTATTGGTCCATTCTTTACTTCATTGATTCTATGATTCTTATCTAAATGATAGATTTTTGGAAAAACTATGCCCAAATAACAACATCCATACCAATGTGCAGGCAACCTATAATAGGCATTCTTACCACACACACAATATATTTCTGGAAAAACAGGATCAGTTCCTCCTTTTAGTCCCCATCCTCCCGTTATTAGAAAGGTATGATCACATTCACTAGAACTAATGAAATAATTGCTATATTCAGTCTTTTGTCTAAGCAAACAAAGCTTCCCTCTATGAGACCAGTCTAGGGTCATGGCAGCGTAAGTCTCGCCTTTCTTATAATCTCCTTCTCTGAAAGCCCATGGAGGTACATGAGCCTTTTGCTCAGCAGCTTTTCTCTGGAAATCTTGTCTTCTATCTTCCACCATGTTAATGAATTCTATTTCTTCAAACCGTAAACTACAACTGTGGTTATGTCTATGTGCATATACTGTATCTATTGTCTGTGTAGTATGAAAAAACTCTCCCATATATTCTGCATTTCTAGCACTATATATTTTATTCATGTTCTTTCTAATAGGAATTTCGGAAAAAACTAGATCCATGTTAGAATAAAAGTATTGCAAACTTCCCTTCTCCTAAAACAGACTGGTTAGTACACTACTAAACACACCATACATTAAAGGTAGGTGATGGTAAGTCACACCCTCTGAGACAGACAATGGTAATTGCATGCACACATAACAATCTCTCGCATCCATTGTATCAGCATATTCATACAATAACTTTGTAAAGACATTTAATGAAAAGTCATTAATTGACTTATCATGATGATAGATGCTGTCATCTTTTATCTTCTCTAAATTAGTATGTGAGTCTTCTTTAAGACTTTTAGTATCTACTTTTTCACTCATCACACCATTAGTATTATTTTTGTGATTAGTTACCATGAAGACAGGCACAACAACAATTAGTGTTAACCACACCAACATTAGTAGTAGGATACTAAATAAGCAAGCATTAATACATCTACGTTTAAAACTACGATTTAGATGTTCATTCTCTGCTGTATATGCCATTTTCTAGAGAAAAATTCAAAAATTCAAAATAAAACTAAAAACTAAGAAAAATGAAAAATCTATCTAAAAAAATCTATCCAGAGTAGTGTATCCTCACACTTTATGCCTTTCTTCTTTACCCCCTCTTTTATATATATATATATATATATATATATATATATATATATATATATATATATATATATATATTCTTCTTCAGATCTCTGCTCGGATTTTCTGCAATTCTTTCAATCAATTTTAAAATTTCTTGCACCTTGATTTACACAGTTCTTTAAGGTGGTTCAAAACCATTTCCTTCACTTTGCTCTGTACCAGCGTTTTCTTTGCTCTGATCTGTGTTTTCAATTTCTTCCAACACTACATATGTCCATTCTGGAGCTGTGTATTTCTTGTTCGGGATTCCTATTCTTTTCGTTTTACGAACTGATTCTTCTTCTGTCTCACTTTGCTCAGTCTGATCCGGAACTTCAATTATTGTGTCTGATAATTTTTGTTTCAGAGTGTATTTCAGTCTTTTCACTCCTTTTGGCCACACATCACCTTTTCTTGCTTTCTTTACTTGAATTGTTTCTTCTGCATCAGTGTCAAGTTCGCAAGTTCTCTTACTCAATCCTTTTCTCTGCTGCACTTGCTCTTGATTTTCACTCAATACTTCTCCATCGTCTCCTTCAACAGCAGTCTTTTGAGACCCAGTAGCTGGTGCCCACTTTATTCGACTATTTCCCTGTTCAATCACGTGTTCAACACCTTCAGAATCTGTAGCTCTAGACTCTGTGCTTTCACGTTTTACAGCTTCTGGCTCTTCACGTCTCTCCACCAGTTGCTGTTCTTCTTCTTGTCTTTCAAGTGGACTTGGGACTCTTCTTGTATGACTTGCGTGAATCCAATTCGGCAAGCCACCACACTTCACTGCTGTCGTCGTCACTAGTATTACCTGGTAAGGGCCATGCCACCTAAGTTCCAGACACAACTTTCTCACATGTTTCTTCACCAGGATCCACTCACCTGGACTTAAATCATGTGCTTGCTCCTGCTGTGTTGTGGTTGCAATTTCTCCAACCTGATGAGACACAGAACGCACCACATCAGCCAATCCTTTGCAATAATCAAGCACTAGATCATCAGTAATATTCATCAGTTGATTTGCTGGTACAATCGGCTGTCTCATTGCTCTCCCCATTATAACTTCATGAGGTGATAATCCAGTCTTTTTATCAGGAATGCTTCTCAGACTCATCAATACCAGGGGTAAAGCGTCTGGCCATTTCAGTGTTGTGGATGCACACACCTTTGACAATCTGGATTTGATAGTGCCATTAATCTGCTCAACCACGCCTGAGGCTTCTGGTCGATAGGCACAATGCAGCTTTTGCTCAATTTGTAATGCTGCACAAATCATCCAAATTATTTCATTATTAAAATGTGTACCTCTATCCATTTCTAAAGAGACTGGAAATCCGAATCTAGGAATGATCTCTCTCAAAAGCAATTTAGCAACTGTTAGACTATCATTTGTTCTTGTAGGATATGCTTCCACCCAACGAGAAAACAAACAAACCACAACCAACACATATTTCAGTCCATTACAAGGGGGAAGTTTGATGAAGTCTGCCTGTAACCTAGTAAAAGGTCCTGCTGCTTTTCCAATGCGCCCCCAACTTACAACAGTTTTTCTACCTGGATTTTGCTGCTGACAGACTGCACACCTCTGGTATAGACTCTCTGCAATTACTCTAAACTTGGGGTTGTACCATGTCTGTTTGAAGAGTCTAATCATTGCATCTCTTCCCACATGAGTTATTCCATGGTACATTCTTGCCATCTGCAAGAGTAGACAGTCTGGCATTACTGGTCTTTCATCCACATACACCCATATTTCATCTTCAGGTCTCTTAGTACATCCTGATGTTATCCAAAGTTCTTTTTCTTCTTCACTGGCTTCTTCCTGCAACTGTCTAACTTCATCCCATGTTTCAATAGTAGAGAACATCAAGTGACAATTTGTATTCTTTTTCTCTGTTCCTTTATTAATTGAAACTGAATTTTGTGCGCAGAAACGAGCAACTTAGTCTGCGTATCTGTTCCTACTGGTCACATAATCATTTCCTGATATATGTGCCGGACATTTGACCACTGCAATCTCTTTGGGCAGTTGTAATGCATTCAGCAAATCTTTCACTTCTTTACTATTTCTTATTGAAGATCCTGACGAAATCAGAAAACCACGTTGCATCCACAATTGACCAAAATCATGCACCACCCCAAAACCATATTGACTGTCCGTAAATATGGTTACTCTCAAATTTTTGCCAATTATACATGCCCGGGTCAAAGCGACCAATTCGGAAATTTGGGCTGAATTTATTCCTTTTAGACAAGATGCTTCGAGAACCATGGCCACTGTACATACAGCATATAACGCACGCAAAACACCTCTCTCATCTCTCAGACAAGAACCATCTACAAACATCACACAATCTGATTCTGACAATGGTACATCCCTTATGCCAGGCCTTGGTTTTGTACACAACTCTGTTACATCCAAACAATCATGTTCTGCTTCATCTTTTACTTCTTCACAACTCGAATTCGGCAACAAAGTTGCTGGATTCAGTGTCGTACATCTTGTCACTGTTACATTTTCAGCACCCAAAATCACTCTCATATCTAGTCAATCGACTACTCGTCATGTATTGTGTCCTTGTTCGTGTCAGCAAAATCTCAACAGAATGTGGTACATACACTTTAACTGGATGTCCCATCACAATCGATTCAATCTGCTCTAGACTCACACAAGTAGCAGCCACTGCTTTCAAACAACCTGGCAACGCTGCAACCACTGAGTCCAAAGTAGCAGAGAAATACGCCACTGGACGACATGCCATTTCATGTGTCTGTGTCAGGACTGAAAGTGCACACCCATCTCTCTCCCAACAGAACAATGCAAATTCTTTGCTGTAACCTAGCATACCCAATGCAGGTGCACGACAAAGACTATCACGCAATTCAACAAAAGCTTTCATGCTTTCCTCATCCAGTTCGATTGGATCGACTACATCTTTGTGAGTCAATCTCTGTAATGGCTTGGCAATCAGTGAAAAACCACTAATCCACTGTCGGCAGTATCCAACCATGCCCAGAAACATTCCAATCTCTTTCTGAGTTCTAGGAGGACCCATTTGCAAGATCACTGTAATTCGATCTTGTGATACTTTCCTGACTCCTTTTTCAATTTTGTGTCCCAAATATTGAACTTCTTTTTGACAAAATTGTAATTTTGCTAATTGACACTTTATGCCCACCTACTGCCAAATGGTTCAGTAGAGCAATTGTATCTGTCACACGTGCTTTTCGTGTCTTCGATGTCACCAATAGGTCATCAATATACTGCACCAATACTGAGTCTTCTGGCAAAATCAATGACTCCAAACACTTTTTCAGAATTTGATTAAAAATCGAAGGACTCTCTGTATACCCTTGAGGAACTCAGCACCATGCCAAAACACGGTCTCCAAACCGGAAAGCAAAAAGATATTGGCTGGGGTATCCAGAAAAATGCTTAGCACAAATCAATCACTGTGAACCATTCTGCATCACAGGGAATTTGGTAAAGAATTACTGCTGGATTTGGTACTATCGGACAACAAGGTACCACAATCTTATTAATCTTCCTCAAATCTTGCACAATCCTATACTTGCCACTCGGTTTCTTAATTCCCATAATAGGTGAATTACAAGGACTCCCTAGTATCTCTCTCAAAATACCCTGCTCAATCATTTGCTCAATTACAGGAGTAACTCCCTCAATAGTCTCAGGACTCATTTTATACTGTGGTGTTTTTGGAAATTCTGCGCCCTGTTTAACCATACTTTGAATAGGATCAACACCCTTCATCAATCCGATGTCTTTCCCTGAGAAATCCCATACATCAGCTGTCACGGTATTTCTTAGTTCAACAGGCAAGTCTTTTGCTGTAAATAAAGTATATAAATCATTCACTTCTGTCCCTTGCTTCGCTAACATCACCTTGAAAGCAACATCCTCATCTGGCGTTTGAAAAGCAATACCATCCGGTGTACAATATATGGTGCAGTTCATTTTACACAACAAGTCCCTACCTTAAAAGGTTCACCGGACTTGAGTCACACACTGCAAACCGAAGCAAATCTCTGAACGTTCCAATATGAACCTCCATTGGTTTGGTCACTGGAGTCTTAATATGCTTATTTGAGACTCCTACGACTTGGATAGTTTCTCCCGAGAGGGGTAGGTTTGGAATTTCTGCTGCTCTTACAGTAGAACAAGTAGCACCAGTGTCCACAAGGAATGTAATTTTATTACCTTCCACTTTCCCATCCACAAAAGGACCCGACTGATCAACCACTAGAGATGCGCCAAGCATGCACCCTTCCTCCCCCCTCAGGCACCGTCATTGAGATGAATCCGAATCACTCTCCTGCAACCAATATTGTGAAACCATTTGTACACTTTGCTTCTTACCAACTTGTTCACCCACGTGAAAACCAGCATCCACACTGTATCTCTGTACCTGAGCATTCACATTATTTGGCATAGGAGCTTGAGGCACTTGTACCTGTTGTACTTGTTGTACCTGTGGTGTAACTACCTGTTGCTGCTGCAGTTGTTGTTGATTCACAACCACTTCATTCTGCATCTGTGGGTTGAAATTTTGAACCATTCCATTATTTCCTAACAAAGACTTACACTCGTTCTTCCAATGTCCCTACTTGCCACATCCATGACACGGATATTTCTTTTTCATTTCTTCTTTATTACTTTTACCTCTACCTTTCCCTGGTAATTGTACTTGAACACCACCATTCGGAACAATATTCATTGGTACCTGACTATTCTGAAAACCTGTTTGCGAACCATCATTAAAATTCCCATTTTTCTGCTGTGCCACTTTTACCTGTGCCCACATCATTTTTTCTTTCAATTTTTTATGTCTCGATTCAATATCATCACTACAATACTTGGCATATCTTAGAATTTCGTCCACTGACTTATTCTACCAACAAATCAAATGTTGCTGAATCATATTGCTAATCTCCGGCTTTAAACCAAACTCAAACTTAAAGACAAAATGACCCATGTCTTTATCGGTTATACTTTCAAAACCACTATACGGTTTAAACACTTGTAAGAGGCTTTCGTAATAAGCATGTGCTGATTCTTTCGACTCCTGTGTCGTCCTATCTATCTTAACCCAATCTGTTTCTTTTGGGGAAATCTTACTCTTCAAGTAAGTAATCACTTGATTATATTTCTTCATCACTTATTCCGATGGAGCTCCTGGTTTAACATCTCTAGGATATTCTTCTTTTGGCCAATCAACTGCAATCTTACACTCAGTCCATAAATCAGCTGGAACTACAATATCGAACACCCCATCCAAATCTTTCCACAAGACCTTTGAGACTTTTACAAATCTCTCTACCTGTTTGTACCATTCTACAGGCTTTTCTCTCAATCTGGGAAATTCATTCGTAAAAGACAATATATCCTGTCTTGACCAAGGAATATGAACATATCCACCACCCGGAACTTCTCTCATTGGATATATCATTTCAACAGGCTCTTTCTCTCTTAACGGAAGTAAAGGAGATGCAGTCACACCCTTACTTGCAAGTATCTCTTCTTTCTTTTTCGTCCATCTACCTTTCCATCGTTCTACATCACCCCACCTTTTCAAAGTATTTATCAACTCCTTTATTTACAATCGTTTACCAGATGCATTCAAACTCTCCAAAACCTTGTCACTAAAATCCAATCTATATGTCTTTTGCAAAACTTTTGATTTTTTAATATCCACTCCATATTCTTTTGCAGCTTCTGCCAATTTCTCATGTAGTCTTCTCGCTTTCAATGTAATATTTTAACACAAGAATAACAACCTCCTCATCCTGATATTTACTCAATCTCTCAGGACTAATCGTACCATCAATCATTTCTTCTAAATCTACTCTTAATCTACTTACATCTATACTCAGTTTGGACTTATGAGATGCCATCCCTCTTATCCATTCATCCAACTCCTCTGGCGAAGGTCCCACTGAACCCGAACCACCTGATATTGAAGTTGTCTCTTGCACATTTGACAATAATTTTCTAGGATCTATCTGTACACTCCTTTTTGGTGTTTCAGTCACATTTCCATTTACTGGAAGATCAATCAAAGACGTATTTATCTCATTTGACTCTGATCCATTGGCACTCCTAACACCATTCACCGGAACCGTCAATGCATGCACTCTCAAAATATTTTGACCCTCACTATACAACGGGACTATTGGACTATAGGACCAATTGTCACTGGAACTGACAACGCTTCTGCATTTAAACTCATCTGATTAATTTTCTGAGTCAGCTCTTCTTTTGCTCTATTAAGCATTTCAATCTCTTTTTCCTGTAAAGGAACTTGTGTAGTTTGTGAAACCTGTGGAACTTGTGGAGCTATCTCAATCAATGGTGCACTGGGAGTAATCCCATCCGGACTCTCCTGATACGGTGGAGGTCTTTTCAGTAACATCTCTTCTAATAATTCATCATTAATTTCATTCGGATCCATATCTAATTCTGAACTCTCTACATTATTCTTTTTCTCTTTCCACTTTCCACCAGTCTGATTCTCAGCAACCATTACTGGATTACATCTCTCTTTTCATCTGAGCATCCCATTTAGCCTCTGAATACCATCTCATTGTATTCCTATGTTTCATTCCATTCCTATCTCTGTCCCTTCTGTATGCCTCGTTCCCACTCTTCAAATTCCTCATACTGCATAGGTCTAGGATTCGGTTTCAACGAATTAATTCGTATTCTCAAACTCTCCAAAATTCTCACATTGAAAGTACCATGCTCTGGGAATGCTAAAACTCCATCATCCTCTGTATACCTCACCCAGTTCTCCAACCATGTAAACGTATGATACCCACACTCTAACATCATAAAGGAAGCAGGCGATCTTGGAGGAGGTACAGGAATTCCCTCTCTAGTAACTATCGGCTTATCCTTTTTAAATAAATCCTGAATCGCTTTTATCAACTTCATTATTCAACTCTCTCTTTTCGCTAGATATTTTAGAAATCAAAATCAAGTACCATGCTCTGGGAATGCTAAAATTCCATCATCCTCTGTATACCTCACCCAGTTCTCCAACCATGTAAATGTATGATACCCACACTCTAACATCATAAAGGAAGCAGGCGATCTTGGAGGAGGTACAGGAATTCCCTCTCTAGTAGTTATCGGCTTATCCTTTTTAAAGAAATCCTGAATCGCTTTTATCAACTTCATTATTCAACTCTCTTTTCGCTAGATATTTTAGAAATCAAAATCAAGGAAATCCTTCCGTTTTTCCGCTCACTCTGTTGGCTCGCACTCGTCCAATACCAGCGCGACTCACACCAACCAACCAATCACAGCACAATACACACCCGCTTTTCTGACCAATGCCAGCGCGGCTTTTCGTAACGTCAGTATAATTCCTACGACTGACCCTCTCTTCACAAAATAGTACGGCAATGTACTACAAACTTTTTCTAAATAAATTCTTATTAGAAACGACACAGAACGCTGCTACTTTGTCTGCTCCACTAATAAAGAGATAGTTCTATTACTCAAAGAGATTCTTTTAACTTCCAGTAAAATAACGACCAGCGCTACTCTACTCTCAAGGGAAAGAGGTCTTGGTACTCCTCTGGGGATACTTGCCAAAGTTTCGGAAGAGGACTTTTAGAAAAGAGGTCTTGGTACTCCTTCGGGGCGTAAGGCCAAAGTTTTGGAAGCAGACTTTCACTATTTTCATACAATCTTCTTACAACAGAATAGGTCCCTTACTATAACATCAACAGCATTTCACTGTTCGATATTACCACAACAGACAAAGTACTTCCAGTGTGATATTTCTCCACACTATGACTACCACAAGGGCTTAAATAAACATCCCGGGATCTTAGGCAACTCCGCACCCGTATTGCCAGACAACATAGAACAAAGACACTAACTTTTCACATTAGTAATCAAAAATCAATAATTAATTTGCCAAATTAATCAATACTAACCATCAGGCTGCTACCAAAACTGATCCAGCGATCTGGGAGTAATACATTTCTTACAGACAAGGCCCAATTTCATTACCCACCAAGTCCCTTCACACTGGGTTAGTGAATTTCCATAATTATACCAAACTTATCAATCACCAATTTGTATCTTCATTCTAGTTTACCAATTTTTGGCGATGCGATCTTTTGTAGTTGACACGGTTTGGCAAACTAATACTTAGTTCAAAATAATACTCATAATCTAAATATATACACCTCTAAATAAAGACAGACTCATATGTATACTTATAATGTTTATCTAAATAATGTGAAATAATGCTCATCAGTACCAACATACAGCACAAATCATAGATCATCACAGAGCAAACAACATTAGAAGAGAAAATGACAAATTCATATTAATGTCAATGCATAAAGGAGTGGAAAGGCGTAGAGACAAATGTTTCAGAGACAAAATACATTTGCAAATGATTATGCAAATTTAGATTCTCAGTCTATACTAACCCAAATAAGAAAATAAATCTACTCTCTGACCATGAGAGCAGCAAGGCCCCTCAAGAGGATTCGAAGAGGCAAAGACTAAGTCAGGAATCAATAGACAGGAAACAGGACAGCAAACATACGACAGCGACGAACTCCCAAACGCGCAATCCTCTAACCACACCACCAGCAACCCCCTCCCACCAGGCACCTAAAACCCAAATTTCCAACCCACACTTGTATCCAGCTAAGGGTTATTCTACTTTTTGATTGGTTAAGGAAGGGCGTGTATTGTCACACCACTCTCGGCATGTCCATCACACTAAATGACCCATTGTTTTATTTATTAATGACAACAACTTCCACCGCAGGAAATATAATTCAGTCCATTATCAAATGTTCTCTTCTTTCATTCGAATCATGTAGCAAACTTTGTACTGCTCGTGCCTCTCCAGGGGAAGCGTTTCCTCCGCTCGAAGAATCAAATCTTATTTTCATGCAAAGTTCTTGGCAGGCGCTCAGATTTTCTCTGAAGGACAAACTCCCTGTCCACCTTCCTTTCACTTTTTCCGAATTAATTTCATGCAATTTCCTTTTACTCCTTTTAACCCTATATCTTCATGCAGAGCAGAATATCATGCTTCTATGAAAAACAAACACAGGCATTATTATTCACTTGTAATGCTTTTTCACTACGCACCAACTCAATTGCGGTATCTATCCATGCACAACCCGTGTTAAGATTATTTTCCTAGCAAACGTTAATAACATGCACTAAAGCAGCATTAGTCTTTTATTTTTATTTTGTCCAAAGCAGTTTTGCGGCCTAGTTCAGTACTTTAGAACGCGCTTGCGCAGTAGCATCCTCCTCATTTTAGACGCTTTTCCGCATAAGTTTTCACCACACACGGTTAGTGAATGTTACTGAGGGTTCAATCCGAGCAGGTTTTATTTCATGAAAACCCTGCTCCATCATAACCAAGATATTCCCCTTGTATAGACTCAAAAACCCTCTTTTGAGGTATCAGTGCCAATGTAAGGGCTTGCAAGTAATGTCATAAAATGTTGCTCATGCAGGTCTGAAGAGAAGAAAATCAGGATATCATCAAGAGATACGATGACGAGCTGGTAAAGAATGTTAGTAAAAAGCAGTGTCCATAACAATATGGAAAATAGAAGACACATAACATAGTCAAAGGGTATCACCCAAACTTTTCTATGGTCAAATGGTGTATGAAACACAGCTTTTGTTTATCACCCTACTGGAGTCTCAGTAAGTGAAATGCCCCTTTCAAATACAACGTGATTAATAATGTAGCTCCTTGTACTGATTCCAAGATGTTACCAATTACCTTTCAGTTACCTTGCTAAAACCGCTATGGTCAATACAAGATTAGAGTTTATTTCTTTGATACAAAGAAGAGTGGGGGTTCGGATGGGTGAGAGTGATGTAATAGTAAGTCAGTTTTGCAAATCTTCCTCTAAATATTCCTTTAAAGCCTTCTTTCTGGCTCATATAAGCAGTACTTCCTGGTACCAGATCTATACAATAGTCACATTCTCAGGAAGATGGTAATTCTTGAATCAAAGGTTTCATAAGACATCTTGAAAATATAAATACTTAAAAGGTAAAATCTTGAGGTTAGGCTTTCTTCAAGTCATTTGAAGGTCTTTCAAACATTCCTCGAGTCCAACACTGAGAAAGCCATACAATGTGAAGTAGAAATTCTGATAACAAAAATAATGCCTTCGTAGTCCAATTTAAGCTTGGGTCATACCTACTCAGTCAAGGACTTACCAGAATAAAGAGAATGATGGGGAGAGGGAATAAGGTCAAAAGAGCATATCTCCACATTTTCCAATGGTTAGTTATTGTGGGTAATTCTTTCAGTGACTGGATCTGAATTCAACACTGAGCCATCAACTCATTGAACTGTCTCAGCATGTTCTTTCTGAACAATTGTATTCTTGGTTCTCCAGGATTTATCCATAATTAATCATGTAGCACCACAATCAATCATGCTAGAAGTCAGAATAGTAGATTAAAAAGACTAGGTCAAATTTAGTTGAAGTATTAACAGAGAATATTTTGGAAGATGACCAGAATTTGTCACCTAGGAAGAGACAAAAGAAACACTTGCATTCTACTCCATATCTAGAGACAGGTGATGTCATTTTACGACCCCGACCCCCAGACTGCGACCTTGACAGAGAAAAGATGAAACTGCTGTTGCAATACGTTTACTCCCTTTGGCATGCGGGCAAAACATCAAGGCTAGGGTGGCTGCAATTGTGGCAAAACAAAGGCTATACAGAATCTGCGCGTTCGGATAACATGAACTGTGGGTTTGGTGGCAGACTGACTCTGAGCACCCCCACCGAAAATGTTAGCCTTTTTGCATTAGCTAGCTCACAGTGCCACTAGTGTCTCCTCTTATCTGGGAGAGAGTTTCTGGCAACCTCAGAACATGACAACCCTGATCCCTCAGAATCGTGGAAACAATATACTATTTTTTGCTCAGTCACTCGTGCTCATCTATTAGGTCTCAGAGAGTTACACAGAAGAAACAGTTGGGCGTGTTACAATAAGAATTTATTGCACAGTTCTTCTAGTGTAAAATATATGTGCTGCAACAACCGTTAGACAGTAGCAGAGATATATGATTAGCAGTACAGTGAAAATAAAAGGATAGTACAGTTCTACCATCTTGCAATAAGCATGAATACATACATGAATATAAAATGCTTGATAAAATGCGCGTACTCCTACGATGCCTATCTAGATGTACCTAAGTGTACCTAGCATGTGAGTAGGTGTGAAGCCAATAATCCCTCTAGGATTTGGTCGAACCCCATTACCTGAAGTGAGAGAGTGTGGGACCCCGTCCTGGTCTCGAGTTGGACACCCCGCAAGGGATGTGTTTGACCACTGTCAGCTGGAGCATCTGCATGCAGGAGCTTCAGCGTCTCTGGTCAGTGTGTCGGCCTGGAAGTCTAGGTACCCTCTACCAACCCTAGCAAGATGTGCTGTATTTATACAAAAAGTATCTAGGGTTTCTTTGTCCCTTGTTTCTTGTATTAGCCATTGTTGGATTTGAGGATGATGTATGGGATGAACCGTGTACGTAGATATTATGCAGGTGGTGTAGCCCCTGCCTGGTTTCCAAGAACCCTCATGAATATTCATTCATACTGTATGAGTCCATTGATGGAGTTATAGGATGCTATTCAGTGTAAACCCTCCTTCTGCGCCCAGGACTAGAACTAACTCATTGTCAGTGAAATTGCTCTCCCACCCTCGCAGCTCCACCATTAAGTGAGGCCTCCCCCGAGCCCCTGCACTCTCGAGTGTTGGTGTTCGAGGCCCTCCTCCACCCGCAGGTTTTACCTGCGCCTCATCCCTGGTGGTCCAGTGGACCTCTGTCTCCTTTCTCTCGCTCCGCTTTTCCTCTCCCTTTCACTCGTTTTTACCCTCATTTCAATCTCCCCCTTTCACTCTCCTTCTATCTCTTTCCTCCACTTTTCTTGCACTTTTCTGCCTTATTCCACTGTTAGTCCTCTTTTCCCTTTTTCCACCCATTTTCCCCCACGCTGCTGCCCCCGCGGCCCTTCCCCTCCCAGCACGACCAGCGCGACCGGCCCAATGCAGTTCCCCTCCCCACTCCCGCCTCCAAGCTGTCCAGCCCTCCCTGACCCCTTCTTAATGGCAGCTGCGCCGCTGGCGCGCCAAAGGCAAGCCCGTCCGCGACCCGACCAGCGCCAGGAACCCTGGACCTCCGCACTGCCAACGCTATGACCCAGTGGCACTCCACGCACTCAACCCAGGCCGCAACAACAACTGCAAGCTAGCATCACCAGCCGACACCCACGGACCCTTCAGCTGTCACCGCTGCCAGTACACCTACAGCACCGCCAGGAACACGGACCCAGCACAACCCGCCCGCAAGAAAACACCCGAACCGAAGACCCTACAATGCATCCTCCTCAACGTCAGATCACTCCACAAACACGCCACCGAAATCTGGGACCTCCTCGACAGCACCACCCCAGATGTAGCATTCTTCACAGAAACCTGGACCAACACCACCTCGGGACCGGACATAGCCATCGCCATTCCCCAAGGATACAGGATCTCCAGGAAGGACCGCCCCCCCTGCCCGGGAGGAGTAATTGCCATCGTCCACAAATCCACCCTCCGCCTGAGCACACTCCCCGACGAGCCCACAGACCTGATGGAACACCTGCACTTCAAGATACTGGCCATCCCTACCACCACCCTCCGGGGAACCCTCATCTACCGACCCCCGGGACCCCGCGGACCATTCGCCAACTCCATCACCGACATCATCTCCCCGCATGCCATCGCATCCACCAACTACACCCTGCTGGGAGACCTCAACTTCCACAACCAACTAAACCCCAACACCACATCCCTCCTGGACAACCTCCACAAGATTGGACTTCGCCAGATCGTGACCGAACCCATGCACTCAGCGGGACACACCCTCGACCCCCTCTTCACAACAGGAAACTCCATCACTTTTAGCCACACCACCGAACTCCAGTGCACAGACCATCAATGCATCCACTTCACCTTCAGAACACCCACCATCCACAGACACCAGCACCTGCTCCCATGAAGAAACTGGACCAAAATCACTGACGACCAACTCACCCCCTCACTCAGCAACTCCACCCCGACCACCGCGGAAGACGACGCCCCCAACACTGCCGCCCGAACTCTACACAGATGAATCACCGACAGCGTCAACACCATAGCCCCCCTCAAGAAGAACAACAATGCACACGCCAAGAAGGCCAGATCGTTTACCCCCGAACTCCGAGAGTCCAGGCGCACCTGCCGCCACCTCGAAAAGACCTGGAGGAACCCCAAATCCACAGAAGCCCACAACAACTTCAAAGCCGCCACCACCGCCCACCACCAGCTCATCAGAAACACAAGGAAAACTGCAATTGAAGACAGACTCTCCACACACGCACACAACAGCAAAGAACTCTTCAACATCATCAAGGAGTTCGCCCAACCCACCAGCGAGTCGACTGACATTCCCCCCTCACAAGACCTCTGCAACAAACTCAGCACCTTCTTCCACCGCAAAATCAAGAACCTCTACGACAACTTCGACGAAGACAACCAACACACGGAACCCCCTCCAGCCACCCCGACACCCTGAAGCCAACGATTGACAGCTGGACAGCCCTCACCACCGAAGACACACTGAAGGCGATTAAGTCAATCCACTCCGGGGCCCCCACGGACCCCTGCCCCCACCACATCTTCAACAGAGCCGCCGACACCATCGCACCCATGCTTCGCCATACCATCAACCGCTCCCTGGCGAACGCCTCCTTCCCCGACGAATGGAAACACGCCGAGATCAACCCCCTCCTGAAGAAGCCCTCGGCGGACCCCACCGACCTCAAAAACTACAGACCCTGCTCCCGTTCCCAGCTAAAGTCATCGAGAAAGCCATCAACAGCCAACTCGCCAGCTTCATCGAAGAGCACAACATCCTCGACCCGTCACAATGCGGCTTCAGAAAAAACCACAGCACATTAACTGCCCTCCTCGCCGCAACAGACTACATCCGCTCCCTACTGGACAAAGGAGAAACAGTAGCCCTCATCCTCCTCGACCTCTCAGCGGCCTTCGACACGGTATCCCACCGCACCCTAATACGCAGACTCCATGACGCAGGTATCCGGGACAAGGCCCTCGACTGGATCTACTCATTCCTCTCCGGCAGAACGCAGCGGGTCAGACTCCCCCCCCCCTTTCCTCTCGGACCATACACCTACCACCTGCGGAATCCCCCAGGGGTCCACCCTCAGCCCAACGCTCTTCAACGTCTACATGGCTCCTCTTGCCCCCATCGTCAGAACCTACGGACTCAACATTGTTTCATACGCAGACGACACCAAACTCATCCTCTCCCTATCCAACGAAGCCAACGCAGCCAAACACAACTTCCAAGAAGGCATGGAAGCTGTCGCCAAATGGATGAAAAGCAGCTGCCTACAACTCAACACCGACAAAACAGAAGTACTCATCATGGGCCCACACCCCGACGCCTGGAACGGCATCTGGTGGCCCCCCGCCCTCGGTAGCACACCCACCCACACGGACCTCACACACAACCTTGGAATCATCCTAGACTCCGAGCTCAAAATGGACCGCCAGATCAACTCTGTCACATCCTCCTGCTTCCACATCCTCTGCCTCCTACATAAGACCTTCAAATGGATCCCCCTCGAGCACAGAAAAACCGTCACCCACGCCCTCGTCACCAGCAAACTCGACTACTGCAACGCTACGCACTCTACGCCAGAATAAACAAAAACCTCACCAGCAAGCTACAAAACATCCAGAACGCCGCCGCAAGACTGGTCCTCAACCTACCACGACACTGCCACATCTCCCAACACCTGTGCACACTCCACTGGCTCCCCATCGAGGTGAGAATCACCTTCAAGATCCTCACCCACGCACACAAAGCCCTCCACAACACCGGACCAGCATACCTCAACAGCCGAATCAACTTCCACGCACCCCAAAGAACCCTACGATCAACCCAGCTCTCCTACGCCGTGGTTCCCCGCGCCAAAAAGACCAGATCAGGAGGCCGCTCCTTCTCCTTCCTCGCGGCCAGAGCATGGAACGCCCTTCCGCTCCACCTCAGGCAGACAACATCACTCCCCATCTTCATGAGAAACCTAAAAACCTGGCTCTTCGACAGACCCCCTCCTTGCTGGACTGGAACCTGCACCTCCCCTCCTCCCCAGCGCCTTGAGACCCTTACGGGTGAGTAGTCGCGCTTAACAAACCCGTGATTAATTGATTTGATTGAACTAGGTAAAGGTTCAATCCTAAAGGCTCGTTACTGTGTAATGTAAGGGAGATAATGTAGGTAAAGGTGTATGATATTACCCGGGCCTGTATTAGGTTACCTATATGAAACATAACACCCACTCCTCTTCCGAACAGTCAACAATGATAAAAATGCTAGCGAACTACTGATTTTACTAGGTAGAAGGGCATAAAACTATCAGTGAGCTTCATAAAATTTTGTCATTAAAACCATTTAAAACCAGTCTAATCAGGGGGAAGAAAAATTATTTTTGAGAGCTAATATTGGAAATGTCACTCTAAGCCAAAGTCCTAGTTGAGTTCGTTTATGTAAGTCGAACCACTACAAGCGTCAGAAGACCATGCTTTTCCAGTGAAAGTGTCAATTTGAGGAAGTGTTCCAAATCTAGCTGAGGCTTAAAATTAGAAAAGAAAAATTACTTTCCCAGCACACGATGAGCCAATTATAGATTAAGTGTCCTGGCTGGGAGAAACAACGTCGTTGCTTTCCGCTGCAGAGGACGGTCCTTGTAACACCTCGCAGAGCACGTCAATGGAGCACAAATGATATTCAGAGCTGCCAACAACTGGTGTAGAGGCAGTCGGTGCTGTTGTCGAAACCTCAGTGCTAGTGGAAGAGCTGATGCTCAACCCAGTTGTAAAAGGCACCTGCGGATTCTCGAGGAATGCAGCCATCAAGATGGGAATACGCTGGGGACATTGCCGAGCATGGGCCCTCAGGGGTTCCAGCCTGGTATTCAAGTCCGCAGGCGTGTCCGATGCAAGTGTTAGACAGAGATCCAACACACATTCTTCACCGCAAAACAGGCATCGAAGAACAGGTAAGATGCAGTCCATCCAGACCGGTCTAAATGATAGGAACCAAGAGGCACTCAGTTCCCGTAGGCGAGGTGTGCCCAGATGTTGTACCATGCGCTCACGGTATTTACGCTCCAGGAGCGCTTTTGCCATCTCGTTGGTGATTGGGCCGTCCATTGCGGAGCAGAAAATGACAATCAGGATTCCTGCGATAGAAAGCAGGATCTGCGGAAGACCTCCAAAACGCTTCCCAATACGGAGTGTATAAAATTTGGAATAACTCCGAGGATTGTCTGAAAGGTGCTTAGAAATCCTGACCCTATGGTCTTAAATAGGTGTACAATACCACTTGTATTAGACATATTAAAGATACAACCCACCATTTCTGCTAAATGAAAGGGGCAGTTTGTACAAGTGCCTGTATCTCAGTCGAGGCCCTTGCGATTTGAAGATCGAAGGTCTCTCGAGCGGAGGTTAAGGGTACGGTTTGCTGTAAAATCATGGCTTTCAGTCTGCTCAAAGTATCAAACTGTATAAAGGAAACATTCAACGAAGGCCATAACGGCGCCTCCCTGACTGTATTCACTGGGGGAAACAATACTTGCTTACAGCAAGTAACCCTGGAGTTCACAGTGACCAGATAGGCAATGCCCGGAAGCATCCCAGAGCAACCTTGATCGTCCAGCATCAAGTAACTCCCATTCGAGAGTAGCCTGAATACCGGAGTAATCACAGCCGCTGGAGTCCCTTTCATGTGGCAGGACAAGTTCGCTATTGAACCATTACAGGGTCCGTGCCGGGAAATATCCTGGCACATGAGAGAACCGCTTAAAGCGTTCTTGCAGTTTGTACCGCTTAGAAACACTTCTCGATCCCCACTCCGGCATCGAAATCTGTACAGTAATTCCCAAGATTCCTTAATGTATTCCTTACCCAATTTTTCATATTTGCCTGCCTGTCTTTGTTCAAGGCAATACTGAAACTGAAAAGTCGTGACCGGTAGAGTGATGTGTCCATGGATTAGCCATTCTGTGGATGGTGATTCCGCTACCGTAAATGGTAATCTATCCAGTTTCTCAATACGCAGCATTGTATATTTTGCTCCCCTTTGTGCCATTTCTACCTGTGTATCTGTTAGATTATATTCAGAAAACAGAGACGTACTGTTGATAAAACGCCAAGGCACATAGCCTTCACGCAAAGATTGCAGTGTCCAGCTTAACGACATAATAGAACGTAACTGAGATTGCCCGTGTTGTAACATGGCCAAATTTTGTTTCAGTATGTCTATTGCCGAAGATACAATGTTGCCTAAGGAGTAGATCCTGGAGGTCAAAGTTGTTAACCCATTATCCACTACTGCTAACGCCTTCTCTAAGTTAATACGCTCTATTTCCCGTATTCTTTCTGTGGCCTCTTGTTGGGATATTTTCCAATTTTCATTGTAGACAGCATAAATGCCAGCATATATGAAACATTTCTGACGCGATTTCCTGGGACCTAGCAAAAAATCCCTAAGATCAATCCCTAAGATCAAGGCACAACTTCCCAACACTGTAGGACGTCACTACCCCTGGGTGTTCTCTTTGTACATAGCGTGGGTCTGGCCTGTGGATATTCAACCCTTCGGTTATATCCCCGAATCTTTTCTGACATGTGTTCGTGTCTAAAGGCCAAACCACCCATTTCTTCCAATCAGGGTCTGATCTATTGTACTGTAAAATGTAATCTACTGTTGCCCCTTCTTGTGAAGTTGAATTTTGCCACCCCTCCATCTGTGATGGTGTTGGAAATCGAGGTGTGTTCAGGTCCTTGTTTTTGGCTAGTCCAAGACAGGACGTCTGTTGCACAGTGTCATTTAGAAATATCATCTGCTGTGGAATGAGGCCCGCTCTAAATAGCGCCTCTGTTCCCTGGACTTGCCAGTCTATAGAACCCCAGACTGATTTTAAGTCTATTGTGTCCTTCCATAGGTCAAAACCCTGTTCAGACAATTGGGTGATAAAGGAAGCAGAGTATATTTGTTTGGTGTTTGTCAACATAATTTTCAGTACTGATGTTGGTGCAACCGTGTAATAATACGAGGTCGGGTCAGTGGTGTTAAACCCTGAAAAATATGAAAACTTCTGTGCAAATGTATGCAAACTACCTTTTGGTGGTGTAGGGCAATGTTCCCACTGGTGGTACTCAAAAACATTTCTAGGTGATATAGATTTGCGCAAGAAATGATGACCATAATGTTGGTAACAGTACAAAGTGTCATAGTCAGAAGTACTTCTAACATTTCAGTGTTCGGAACTGCGGCAGTTTTCTCTAAGTCAGACAACATGTCATTAACAGTTTCAGAGTCCCAATCATCAGAAAATGTACTCGAGGTAATGATTTCATTCAATGAAATTTTAAATATATGAGAAATTTTTAAAAGTTCAGTAGGTCCGAATATATCAAATCAACCTTGTCCCAAACTATACCGTCCGGTATAGGAACTGCTGTAATGTTCACTGATGACAAGTCTCTTTGTTCACGATGAGAGGATTGATGTGGTTTCAGAATCAAATTCACTTTCTCAGCTTCAGGTCTTTGTTGAAGGTATCGTCCATTAATAAGCATGCTAAAAGTTATAACTAAGCCTAGCCAGTAAAGAAAGACCAGTATCCCAGTAATTACCCATAGTTCTACCCAAGGTGATACCAGGTAAGTCTTTTTGAGAAAGTTCAGAAAGTCTTTAGCTTGTTGTTTGCGTGATTTTTGGGCTGGCGTCGTTTCAGGTTCACTTGGATCCAAAGAAAACGTATCAAAGTTCATGAAGTAGCCAGAAGCAGTTCGATCAATTGTAGGAATTGCATCGGGATTTGTTGAAATCGCATTTTGCTCTTGTCGAGGCATGTTGACGTAGACGTCTGTATTTGGTCTAATTGCAACTTGTGTGTTATTTTGAATTGGATTTTGAAGATGAACTTCTGGTTCAAGGGGAACGAGTTCCATAGCATTGTTGCATAGTCCTTCATTCCGTACAGGAGGCTCTTTGAACGTGATGAGTCTTTCTGTTTGAACTTCTTGGATGGTAGCTAGAGGAAGGCGTCTGCTACTGTGGAGTCCACGAGGCCTACTGTTCAGTATCGGCCACATAGTGTGGTTTGATTAAGTCGATTGAGACAAATCTTTTCTCCTTTTTTCCAGCAAGAGGTGGCAAAAGTACAGTTCTTGTTCCTTGAACTGCTAGGACAGGTACAGGCTTTCTGTATGATGGTCCAAATTCTTTTTTGTCCACTATTTTCTCTCTGACTAGATCCCCGACCTTTGGGATCCAGACAGGTCTTGCATTGTTTGCCTTGACTTCCCCAGTGGCGGTCTGTTTCTGGAGGACGTTACTTTGTTGTGTCCTGGATTCATTTAGATCCTGTAAAACAGCCAAACGATCATGGATATGAAATGGTTTCTCATCTGCCACTGTGCCTTCACAATCAAGATCAGGTACCCACATTCTTGTCCCAAATAGGACCTCGTAAAGAGTGACACCCCCTGGAGAACCTCTTGGCTGGTTATTGAGTGCTCGCTGTACCCCATATATGTGATTGACCCAACTATCGCCCTTGCCTAATACCCTAGCTGTTAAAGATTGCTTTAGGTCCCGGTTCTTCCTCTCAACAACCGAATTTTCCTCAGGATGTACGGAGAGGAGTACCGCAATGCTATGCTCATACTTTCCATGGCCTCTTTGTAAGCCCGAGAGCTAAACGCTGGGCCACGGTCAGAATGTAACGTGCCAACAGCGTATGTCCCAATAAAGACTCGCAAATCTTTTATAACAGTTTGCGCGTCAGCCGAGCGCTGAGGCCAAACCCATAGGAATCTTGAGCGGAATCCACTGCAACCATGATATACTTGTAAGCCCCATCTGATTGTAAGGGGCCGCAGTGGTCCAGATATACACAAGCGAGAGGTCTGTCTGATTTTAATAACGGTGTCTGTGCCGGGCGTGCTATGGTGGAGCCTTTCATCTGCTGGCAGATGTCACATTTCAAGACGTAATCTTTAGTTTGTTTTGTTAGATCTGGCCACCAGTAGCGCTGTTTCAACAATGAAATAGTCGCTGTAACGCCTGTATGCGCAGAGCCCAAACCCTCGTGTGCTGCAATAATCAAACCTTGTCTACGATCCATATTTGGTATCACTCTTTCCCCCACTCCAGGAATCTGAGCATATGAAATGTTGTTTGCATCTAGCTTGTAGGAGTACTTGAGTGGAAATTTCTTTGGTACTGCTCCGCTGTTTTTGCTTGAAGCAATAACAGCCACCATAATCTCACCGTCTATCCTCGTTTTTGAACGAGTGATTGCAGCTACGGACTCTGTGCGTACAGCCCCCTTCACGACTTCATCAGCCAGTGAATTCCCTTCAACGTGAACGCCATCACGCTGATGACTCAGTGTATGTATCACGTGAGCCCTCTGTAGTTCGTTTCTCAACTCAACTACCTGGTCCCATAGCATTTTATGCTTAATTGTGTCACCTTTTGCGTGACCCCTTTAGTTCCCAATGATGTAAATATTCATTGTATGATTGCACACAGTAAAAGGAATCACACACTATCAGTGTGGGGAATTCGTGATCCGTATTCACCAGTGCTAGTATTAGTGCTTTTAACTCTGCCAACTGAGCCGTGCAGTCTCCTAGAGATTGCGTTTTGGTGCAACTTGGATGGAACTTTCCATCCTGCATTAGACCTTTAACGATAGCACATGCTGCGCTATATTGTTGCTTACTCCCTATGGCCGGTTGAGCAGATCTGTCAGTGTAAATAATATATTCATACTGATCTAGAGGCAAGATTTCATTTGGCAGAGGATATTCTTGTTCGTATTGCAGAAATGCTTGTGTTTTTAGACTTGGATCAAATCTGTATTCAACATCCGTTGCAGTTAGAGAATTAGCCCATTGTATCCATCTCGGATGTAAGGCTTTTGCATTTGGAATGCTAGCCTTTGTAACAGCTTCTAAAGCCGGTACTGGTGTTACGACAATTATGCGTTTTCCCTGAGCAAGTGCTCTTTCTCTTGCTACAGCGGTCTGAACTGCTGTCAGGATTTTTTCTGTTGAAGTGAAACGCATCTCTGCGTTTGTGTACAAGTGCGATTTGTAAGTGATCGGTACTGTTTCTCCTTCATTGAAGGTTAAGTAGGTGTACCCGCATTGACCCGCTATTACACGGATCACTAGGTTGCGTACGTTTACTCTCGTCTGTAAGTGTTTTGAAGCTATCATGTCTTCTTGTAGTGAACGTAGGATGTTTGTGTGTTTCTGTGTCCATTGTCTAACTGAAAAGTCAGGTTTTATTAAGTCGTAGAAAGGTTTTACTTTTTTTGCGTAATCCAAAATGTATTTTCTGCCAAAATTTAGGAATCCCAGTATTGATTGTAAATTTTTAATGATTTCGGAGGTTGGAGTAGCGCACACTTTTCTAAAAGTTAGCTGCCAGACTTTTCCTTCACTTGAAAGCTCATATCCTAACAACAGGACATTGAGGTGGGCAATTTTAGATTTTTTTAAATAAAATTTGTAGCCCTCAGAGGCAAATCCCATAATTATGGTGCTCACCCTTGTCAAGTGCCTTTTTAAGTCATCGTCCGTCAGATAAATATCATCTTCATAGGACAATGCTTCCTCATCAAAATTTTGGAGTAATTCGGTTACTCTTGCTGAAAATACCCCCGGGCTATTGTTATACCCTTGAGGGAGATGACAAAATTGTCGCTGAGACCCCAACGCTGAGAATGCGGTCAAATACCTGCTTTCAGGCGCTATATTTTGGCAGAAGAATCCATTTGAGATATCAAGTGTAGTTTTGTATTTCTTCCGCACAATGTTATTCATTAATGCGGCCCTGTGTGCATTTTGGACAGCGAACGTCTTAGTGCAAGTGTTTAAATGTCTGTAATCTAAAACTAGACGATATGAGTTGTCCGGTTTTGATACGGGAAACAAAGGATTGTTCATTGGTGAGGTGCATGTTTCAATCACCCCTTGGCATTCAAGTTGATCTAAGATCTCCCTGACCTGTTTTTTAGCTTCTTGCTTTATTGGATATTGTCTCTGTGCATTTGGTGAAACTTTTAACGGGATCACGTGGTGGGTTGAATCTTCATCCCATCCGGCATGATTTTTGTACAATGCTGGAGCTAGGGCAACTGCCCACTCCCGTGCATATGCATGTTTAAGATGAATGGGAACGAGGTCGGAAAATGCTGGAAAAATTACCGTTTCTCCCCTACGGCACTCCATAACGAATGCTGGCGGCCAATCTTGTTCAGCTAACAGGATGTCATAACCAGATGATAGGTTTTTCCAAAAGAGACCTTTAACTTTCCTGTCCTTGTCCCCCTCCATTTGGAGTGTTATTTCGTGTAACTTATGTGGGACGCTCACCCTTGTATCTGGTGTTTCCACCGTGATGTAATCATTCAAGTCCGCTGTCACCAGAAATTCCATCATGTTCTGGCGAGCTATTGTTACTTCTGCCGCGCTGTCTAGCATCTGAGCCCATTCCCCGTTCAGAAGTTGTGTCCTCAGAATTCTGGGCATGTCTGATCTTTAGACCTGCAACTTTCTTCTTCTTAAACCGAGGTTTTGATTTTGGCTTTTCTTCTTTTTTGGAAGTATAGTCTTGAGCGTGCTGCTCCCTGGACTTTGTACGCTCTTCCTTGTGTTCTGACCGTCCTTTTCTCTCTGAGTTTTTCGTCGAGCCCTGAAAGGAACGAGAAGGACGTGTATCAGTATCCTGATACCTGTCAGGTTTCCTATTATTATCCCTATTCCTGAGGTTGTGCCTCTTTTCAGAGGGCTCCTGTAGGGGAGATCTGCCTCAGGATTGAGATCTCTTTCCTTTAAATTTTTGTTCTTTTTTATTATCCCACTTCTTTTTAGAAGAAGCAGGTATCTGCTTGGTAGTGTCCTTTTCAGAACTGCCCATCAGTTGTGGTTTTAAAGCTTTCCCACCTAAACTGTCTCTGCCTAATTCTGCATATGCAGTTTCAATTATTTTAGGTAGTTCGTGTTGTTGATCTATAGGACTGAACTCCCTTAGGCGTTGGCGGATTGCCACTGAAGCTGCTTCCCCTTTAATATTAGCTAGTATTATGCTGATACCTGATCATAGTTACCTAGTAACTTCACCCCTAAGTTTAGGGCAGGCTCTGCTCCGTATTCGTTTTGTATTTGTCTTAATACATCAGGTACTACTGCTAATGACGGGATACCATGAGTTCTGGTATAAATGGCAGCAAAGACTGTACCCCAAGTGGTACAATCCTCTAATTGTGGTGTTATCCCTATGTGCAAGCAGATTGTTAGCATTCTGTGTTTTTCATACAGGGTAGTATTCGGGAATATTGCCTCTAGCTGTGTTATTTTCTGAGCTACCCAGAATGGTATTTGTTCACGTTTTGTGGGCATTTTGCCCATCACTGCGTGTAATGTTTGTGGTGTGATTTTAGTTGCTGTAACCTGGGATTGAGTACCATTTGTTGCAACTGTTGATGGTTGGACTGTGAAAGTCCTCATGACGAATTGCGTCAAGGTTCTGTAGATTTTAATTAAATCTTTATGTTGTATGAGTAAGTCTGCCTGTGGCATTGTGTCAATGTCAGGATGTGGTGTGTAGGCCGCTAATATCGGCCATGTCGCCCCCTCTCCTCCCAGCGGTCCTAATCTTACCCTTCTTCTTATGTGGGGTAGGGCGCCTTTAAACCAGTATAAGTGTTCCAGGTACGTGAGTGGAACCTCTAAGTCCTCGAACGGACCATATTCCACTGGTGCATCTCCTTCTGTATAGTAGTTAAATGTCTGTGTTCTCGCATCTGCTGCTGGGAATGTGTTAGAAGGTGGTTCTGACACTCTGGGCTGCCCGGATTTTTTGCTTTTTGAGCACCTATTTGGTGAGCTTTTACTGGGGGAGAGCCTCATAAGTTAGGACTCACCCCCAGTGAACTCATGGTGAAAGAGACTGCATGTGGATTTTACTGGTGTCTCCCTAGCTTGACTAGGCCGCTGCGCAGCAGCTGGAGTAAGGGGCACCGGGCTGGTTACATGCAGACACCTGTGTACATGCGTGTGCACACGTGTTGGGGCTGCGCAGGGGAGATTCCTGGCGTGCGCAGCCCCGGAGCAGATACAAAGTGAATGGTGTGGCAGGACTTATGCAGAATTGGGTGGTGACATGGAATAGGCTTTATACACTGGGAAGAAACATGCCAGGGAAAGTCAGTGTGTTTTACTGTATGGTTCACTTCATTATTCCCCTATGGGGAAGTGGAGCCGATGGGCTAGTGTCACTTTCGTTCCTAAAGCCTACAAATTCCAGACACGCACTAAAGTTCACGGTAACGGGTGTGAGAAGAAGTATTCTGCAGAGTCCAGAGTCATATTTGTACTGCTTTTGGGTCATCCATAAATGTTATAGTTCTCTGAGTCAGCTCATAACCAGGACCTGGCTGGGGTCTGGCCCTGTCAGGTTAGATTAATGACCTTTCTTCCCAGAGCGGAGATCTTCGTTCCAAGGAGAGAAGATGGGTGGAGCTGCAGGCTAATCCATCAGCAGCTGTCACTGGATGCCAGGCACCAAGCTGCACGAAGAGGAAGGCAGCTCTGGGGGGAAGGGGCTTTCAGAGACCATGTGGCATGAGACCCTGGACGACGCCATCTTGAACCAACCCAGAGGCCTGGGCAGAAAGGAGGGAGCAGGGGCAGAGAAGTGAGGTGTCGCTGTGTGATAGGGCAAACAGAGACTTCCTGCCAGCCCCCTCCCCAACTTCTTAAAAGAACTTGCACAGGAAGAGAAGCTCTCTCTGGGGTGTGGTCTGCTGAGGCAGAAGGTGCTGGAGCCTGGCGCAATGGGCAGTTGGAAGGATGAACCCCCTGACTGTCCCAGGATCCTGAACAGCGCCAGGAGAAGAGACCAGGACCAGTGCGCAGAAGCAGGGGCCTCTGCGCAGGGAGGAGAGAGGCCCAGGAGGAGAGCCAGGCGAAAGGCTGGCGTAGGGAGCCAGTGAAGACAGCTCCCTGCTGAATGCACCCTCCTTGAGACCAGGAGGGCGAAGAAGAGTGTTCCCAGTGGCTGGGGCTGTCAAGAGGAGAGGCGAAAATGGTGAAAATCGGCCACCTGGGGGCCGAGATATGCCCCCCAGAAGGTAGGCGACCTTTGACCCCTCAGTGGACCGACGACGAAGCGCGTGGGGCTCCGCCGCCGGTCTCAACTACCCCCCCGGGGTGGGTCAGGTCCCGGGGGCTGCGCCCACATGAAGAAAAGTCAGGGAGCGCCGTCGCGCTCCCCGTGAACTATGCCCCCCTCGGGGTGCCAGGAGCCCACCCTGGCCCCCGCCGAAGATGAAAGTCGGGGGAGCGCCGTCGCGCCCCCGCGAAAATGTGCCCAAGGGGCCCGGGACCCCATCCCCCGAAGAAGAAGAAAAGGCGGGGAGCGCCGTCGCGCCTCCCGCGGAGAGGTCTTTGGGGGCCCGAAGCAAAGCCGGGGAGCGCTCCCCGTGAAGAGGGCGTAAGGCGGGGGCGCTGTTGCGTCCCCCCGTGAAGGAGGCGGTCCAGGGGCCCGGGACCCCATCCCCGGGCCCCGAAGAAGAGGAGGAGGCCGGGGGAGTACCGCTGCACTCCCCCCCAAGGTCCCGACTGGACCGCGGGAGTCCTCACGTCTGCCCGCCGGAGCGGGCAGACCAGAACTGCTTGGCGGGCTCCCGAGGCAGCACACGAGGGTGCTGGCCGGCGGGGGCAGCCGGGGGTGGGCTCCCCAGTCTGCCCTCCAACAAAGAAGGCAGGCGGGGGTCCCGGGTGGGACCGGGATCCCGGAAGAAGAGTTGGGGCATCGCGGGGCCCGGGTGGGACCGGGCCCCCGAAAATCAGCCGATCGGCCGGGGGTGGGCTCCCCGAGCCGTTACCCTCACCTGGGGGCCCGAGTGGGACCGGGCCCCCCACCGAGGCCCAGGAACGTGGCAAAGCCGCCAGCACCACCAGCGCGGCTCCCCCCGGCACAGCGGGAGAGCCGCTCATCTAAAATTCACAAAAATGGAGGAATCGCCCCATAATGCCCTGCAGGCCCGGACCGGCCTACAGGGAAAATCAGCTGTTTCTCTGCTTGTGGAGGCCCCAGGAGAACGGGGTCACCACCACACGGGTGCAAAGGTGCAGGGGGAGCTGCTTGAGAAGCGCAGTCTCCCCCCAGCACGAAGAGGAGCCCCTCCCTAAGTCTCCTGGGGACTTGAAAAGGATAACCCCTCAAGGGCTCAGCCAGCATTTTAACACCTTTTGGGCTGGAACTTTTGTTCTACAGCTGAGGGTGTATGGAGAAGTGCTTCAAGGAGTGAAGGGCTGAGTTGGGGATGTCTGGAGAAGGGCATCCCCTGGAGGTGAAGAGGTGTAATTGCACCAGAAGTGCATTTACTATGGTTATTTCTTTTAGAGGGACTGAAGGTCACATGTGTAATGTGAAGTACCTGTGTAAGGTGATGTCATAAGTAAAGTGGGGTTATGTTGCCAGACATTCCTGCTAGGGTGTCTGGCTGTATATGTGTAATCCTGTGATTTCATCTGTGATGCCTTTAGGGGCTGTAATTGCAATGCATTCTAATGATCCACAAATGTGATGAGTACTGTCATGCTAGAGTGATGCTTAAACATGTATTCTTGCTGCCCTGCTTAAGTGAAGAACAACCCAGACTGTTAGCCCTGAAGATGTAAGGGTGCATACTGTATGGACAATATGAGATGCTCAGTCAGGGTTATGTGTCACCAGGGCAGGTGTACCTATTTTTAATGCTCGTTGAGATAATGGGGTGGGCCGCCACTGGGATGGTGCCAGTGCGCTTGGCCCTCGCTCCAGGTTATGTTCAACACCCTGCATTAGGGGGCAAGATGACGTGCAGGCATAGGAGTGGTGGTACTAGACCCCACCCCCCTGCGGGAGGGGTGGAGATGTAATGCAATGTCACAAAGTAATTCCAACAGCTTATGTATATTTGTAAATTGGTGCATAGTATTGAGTAGTGTGTGTGTTTAATAAATGTACTCTTACTTTTATAAAGCAAAGTACAGACTGGACAATCAATTATTGAGTGTTATTGCGGCGCACCTGTAATGGCGATTACTAGCCCACACCACCTCCCTTGAGTAAGCCTCAGACTGCTCTGCAACGCTACCCTCTGAGAGTCAGGCGCCACAATTGGGTGTTTGGTTCCCAGTGAAGGACAAATGTAGTCATGTTATTTGTGCAGGCCTCACAGATACTGCCTCGTTTTCCAACATTGGTGGCAGCGGTGGGATACATAGTATCCCATTCTGGTGCGCATTTATAGCATTTGATAAGCCCAGTTTTGCCACACATTACCTATGCAGTAATGAGCAAATGGAAGAGCGCAAGGCTCTGAGAAGGGTTCAAAGTTTTGGTTATGTGAACTAAAAGTATGGGAAAGGAAAGCCCCGCGCACATATGTCATGTGAAGATATTATGGTTTAAATGTAAACTGTATTGATATGACTGAGTTAAGTTGATTATCATGTGCTAGCGGGATGGTGCTTTCCAGGAAATGATTGCATACAAATGTTCTAAGCCATATTGTACACCTTTGAACCCTAACACTACACTTGCATGAGGAGGGTGTCTCCTCAAGAGATGGGGACAGCAACTGATACCTACATCACAGGTGGGGGTGTAGGGGTGGATTGACCTTTGTGGGGGACAGGAGAGAAAGGGGGTCCTGGGAGATTCCCGCGCTTTTTAAGGGCAGGAAGGATTTCCACAGAAGGGGCCCCAGGTATCCTTCCCCCGCTGAAAGTTTACTTGCCATTGGCGCAGGCCAAAACCACTGGAAGGGTGGGGCAGGAGGTTTCTTTACCCCAGGTAGTAATGCCCCAGGGGTTCCCATGGTGGGGGACCCCAAGGAACTTTTACCACGGTGGGAGGAGGGTGTGGTAGAGTTGGGTGTCCGGCAGGCCCCCCAGGCTAACTGGTGGGGAGGTGAGCAACCCAGGGGTGGCCCCTGGTAGTGGGTGGCCCCAAAGGAGGGTAGTTCTTGAGTGATGGTGTGTAGTGGTAGCCCCTAGGTACACTAGGTGGGCTAGGTAACTGACCCAGTGGAGATCTGAGTGGGGGTGATGTACTCCCTGGTTTCCAGGTGAAGGGTTAGTGGCGGACCCTGAGGTGTCAGGGTCCGGTGAGTGGTTACCCCGGGGTGGCCCATGGTGATGGGTGGCCCCAAAGGAGGGGTAGTTTTCGAGCTTGGATGTCACCCTGGAGCTAGTGTGGTGAGCCTGAGGTGGTGGCTAGGGCGATGCCTGGCCAGGTGACCACTCAGGTAGGTCCTAGGGGACTCGTATCCCAGACCGGAAGCATGAGGGTGTTCCCCAGCTCGATGCAGGAGGTGGACTTCTGCAAGGTAGTACCACCCTGGACACAGGTGGGGCCCATCTTAAGTGAAGGGACCCTGTTTTTCCCCCAAAGGGGTGGTGCAGGCCTAGCCGGGATCCTTAGGGTCCCTGGCTGATGGAGGTAGTACCGCCCTGAAGGCAGGTGGGGCCTATCTTAAGTGAAGGGACCCTGTGCTTCAGCGGAGGGCGGTGCAGGCCTAGCCGGGATGTTAGACTTGGCATCTTTTGGCGTGTTTCCCCAGACTTTTTGCTTTCTGACCTCCTGGTTTTGACTCTGTTTTTGCTGGTGTAATGATTCTGCGCACTTTCCTCACTGCTGTCCAGTGGGAAAGTGTAAGTGCTCCTGTATAAAGTGTGTTATGGATTGATGTTTCCATGATTGGCCTATTTGATTTATGTGTCAGTCCCTTGTAAAGTGCACTGAGAGTGCCAGGGCCTGTAGATCAAATGCTGTTGGTGGGCTGCAGCACTGGATTGTGCCACCCACGCAAAGCAGCCCGTAAAGTGTAACTCTGGCCTGCCATTGCAGAGCCTGTGTGCAGCCTGGGGCTGCCATGTCGACTGGCAAGTGCACACACTTGCAAGTCCCTAAACCTTCCCTTTCTACATGTTAGTCACCCCTAAGGTAGGCCCAAGGTACCCCTGTGGGCAGGGTGCATTGTATGTGAAAGGTAGGACATGCCCTGGTGTGTGTGGCATGACCTGATAGTGAATTACAGCCTATTTCGTTTTTCACTATTGCAAGGCTACCTGTTCCCCATAGGCCAGAATGGGCAGTTTTGATTATTACAGCTTATAATCCTAACTGACCCAGGGAACATGGTAGAAATTCGAGTTTAGTATGCCTGGACTCAGAATGATAAAATGCATCTTTTAGTGAAGTTGGTTTTAACATTCTGTGTTTGAAAATACCACTTTTAGAAAGTGGGTATTTTCTTGTCTAACCATCCAAGCCTGCCTCTGCTAGGGTTGTGTATTCCTTGTCTGGAGTGTGAGTGACAGGGGCTGGGGGATGCCTGGAGACAGGGTGAGTCAGCACAGGGCTGAATAGCAAGATCTACATGTAGATTGGTGGGAGGAGATGCACCTGGGACCTGAATAGGGCTGGGCCTTCCCTCCACAATGCTGGCTCCACCTCCTGTGGTGCGTCTGATGTCCCTGGCCTGCACTGTGAAAGGAATGAAGGAGACTTGTCAACAAAGTGCTCCAGGACTGACCAGAACTGGTTTGGACTAGGCAAAGGCCTCTCTGCCTTCAGAGGACAAAGAGAAATTGAGGATAAAAAGGGGGACCCAAACCCCAGAAAATTGGAACTCTTTGGGATCAAGAAGACTGCCAAGAAGAAGAGCTGGAGAAGCTGTGAGGAGGAACTACCACTTTGCTGCGTGCTTTGCTGTGTTGGCCTGCAGTCGCTGCTTCTGTCTTGGGCAGTGAAAGGACTGGAACTGAACTTTCTGCAATCTACTTTGTGAGTGTCTCCAAGGGCTTGAGGTAGAGCTTGCCCCCTGTTCAAGAAGTCTCAGGAACAGCAAAGACCTCAAGCCCGACGCCATCTACGACGCTGTTGCCGACTCTGTGTCCTGAAGGCACCGCAGAGGGCACCGCCGCAACGCCGCACCGCGACCCTGGTCTCACCGACGCCGCCTGCTGACGCCGCCACCGAGCCGCTGCTCGCACCGTGACCTGTGGGCACCACACTTCGCACCGCCTCGCTTCACGACGACGCCGTGGTATCCCCGACGACACCGCTCCACGCCGGACTCGACGCCGCTGCTTGCACCATGGTTCGGGGGCACCGCTCGTAAGTTACACGACGCACCGCCCTCATCCCACACCGCAGCCTTGGCCCACCGACGCCGGTGCCATCGACTCCAAGTTCGTCAGCCGACGACAGCGCTGCAGCTACGACGCCGCTGCTGCACCGTGACCTGCCAGCACCGTGACGAGAACCGCCTTCATCTCACACCGCGACCCTGGTCTCACCGACGACGCCATCCGACGTCTCCACCGAGCCGCTGCTCGCACTGCGACCTGAGGGCACCGCACCGCTGCACTTCGCACCGCAGCACCCGTCGCCGGCCGACGCCAGCGCTCCTGACTTCAACAGAGAGGAGATCGATCTGCAACGCATGTGACTTCGAGGGCCCCGACGACGCCGCACCGACCTCCGGAACCGACGCCTGCGGACGCCGTGTGTTCGGAAGCTCACCGCGAGGTCATCGACGCCCTGCATTTCTGAAAGGTACTGTTTGCGGGTCTTCCCGACACCGTAGCTGACCCGCGACGCCGCAGTCAGCCAGAACTGTTTGGATTTGTTTGTTCACGACGCCGTGATAGCCCCGGACGGAGCTATCGACATCAAGGAACTGTTTTTAAGGACACTGTGATAACAGAAGATTTTTAAAGTACTGTACTGTGGATTTTTATCGTATTTGGTCTTGTTTTAAAGTATATAAAAATATTGGATATTTTTCTAAACTGGTGTGGTGTCAGTTTGTAGTGCTTACATTGTATTACTGTTGGTTATGTGCAAATGCTTTACACACTGCCTCTAGAATAAGCCTGACTGCTCGTGCCAAGCTACCAAGGGGGTGAGCAGGGGTTATTTTAGGAGTGTAACTTCCTTACCCTGACTAGGAAGAAGGGTCCCTACTTGGACAAAGGTGCAAGCCCTTGCCAACTAGAGACCCCCATTTCTAACACGGGATCTTTAGGGTCCCTGGCTGAGTGTGGTAGTACGACCCTGAAGGCAAGTGGGGCCTATCTTAAGGGAAGGGACCCTGCTCTTCAGAAGGGGTAGTGCAGGCCATCCAGGGATCATGTGGGTCCCTGGACGGTCTCCCAAGGCGCTGCCGGGAGACCAGGGAGAGCCATGAGAGGTGGGCCTGGGTGTAGCTAACTCGGGGCCCACAGGCTCTCTAAGGGTACTCCGGGAGGAGAGCGCGCCTCTCGGAGGGAAGGGTGCATGGGCCCTGTTCTCGCAGCGGAGAACAAGGAAGGGGTCTATGTTCCCGGGGAAGTTTCCGTGTGGAGCTACTAACAGGGGGAATGAGCTGTAGGATGTCTGACAAGGCACCCTCAGTGTTCCTCCCTGGCACTGCCAGTGTGGTAGTGAGGCCGGTCTGAGGTCCTATCAGGGAGCCAGGCTCGTGGCCAAAGGTGCTTTTCTGTGTGGGGAAAGCACGAGTGGCTGTGCTTTCTTTAGGGAAGACAGTCATCCCGAAAGGGTGGTGGCAGCTGAATGACCCCAGCGGCAGGCTGAGGGTCCAGCGAGGTTGCATCTTTGGGGTGCAAGGACCCAACAAAGAGAGGGTACTGGTTGGAGCAAACTCCGGAAGGGAGACCAGCTAGTGACCCAGGGGATGGGATGAAGACCTATCCCAGAAGACTGCATCGGTGCTGAGGCACTGTACCCTTGTCCAGAGAAGTGGTAGGCATAGTGTTGCATGCCCAAGGGCAAAGGTGGGCCTAGTTAGGCTGAGTCCATGTAAACCATGAGTGACCTAGAGGTATCTAACCTAGAGCCCGGAGGGTTCTTAGGGTAGTCTGGGATCCCTGTCATGGGTGGAGATTGCATGGATGCGAGGAGTAGGTGGTCTAAGCGAATAACTGGTGAGTAAGGGGGGTCTGGTCAGAACCCCTTATAACTAGTTATCGCTGACTACGGGAAGAATACCCATGTAGAGTGGCTATTTCGTCCCTGTAGGAATCAGCTGGGCGCGGCGTGTGTTAGAAGGTGGTTCTGACACTCTGGGCCGCCCGGATTTTTCACTTTTTGAGCACCTATTTGGTGAGCTTTTACTGGGGGAGAGCCTCATAAGTTGGGACTCACCCCCAGTGAACTTATGGTGAAAGAGACTGCATGTGGATTTTACTGGTGTCCCCCTAGCTTGACTAGGCCGCTGCGCAGCAGCTGGAGTAAGGGGCACCGGGCTGGTTACATGCAGACACCTGTGTACATGCATGTGCACACGTGTAGGGGCTGCGCAGGGGAGATTCCTGGCGTGCGCAGCCCCGGAGCAGATACGAAGTGAATGGTGTGGCAGGACTTATGCAGAATTGGGTGGTGACATGGAATAGGCTTTATACACTGGGAAGAAACATTGCCAGGGAAAGTCAGTGTGTTTTACTGTATGGTTCACTTCATTATTCCCCTAATGGGAAGTGGAGCCCATGGGCTAGTGTCACTTTCCTAAAGCCTACAAATTCCAGACACGCACTAAAGTTCACGGTAACAGGTGTGAGAAGAAGTATT
Source organism: Calotriton arnoldi (assembly GCA_963921515.1). NCBI lineage: Eukaryota > Metazoa > Chordata > Amphibia > Caudata > Salamandridae > Calotriton > Calotriton arnoldi. The sequence continues at coordinate 1,549,523 of CAWUFW010002509.1, forward strand.
CTGCAGAGTCCAGAGTCATATTTGTATTGCTTTTGGGTCATCCATAAATGTTATAGTTCTCTGAGTCAGCTCATAACCAGGACCTGGCTGGGGTCTGGCTCTGGCAGGTTAGATTAATGACCTTTCTTCCCAGAGCGGAGATCTTCCCTCCAAGGAGAGAAGATGGGTGGAGCTGCAGGCTAATCCATCAGCAGCTGTCACTGGGTGCCAGGCACCAAGCTGCACGAAGAGGAAGGCAGCTCTGGGGGAAGGGGCTTTCAGAGACCATGTGGCAGGAGACCCTTCACGACGCCATCTTGAACTAACCCAGAGGCCTGGGCAGGAAGGAGGGTGCAGGGGCAGAGAAGTGAGGTGTCACTGTGTGATAGGGCAAACAGAGACTTCCTGCCAGCCCCCTCCCCAACTTCTTAAAAGAACTTGCACAGGAAGAGAAGATCTCTGGGGTGTGGTCTGCTGAGGCAGAAGGTGCTGGAGCCTGGCGCAATGGGCAGTTGGAAGGATGAACCCACTGACTGTCCCAGGATCCTGAACAGCGCCAGGAGAAGAGACCAGGACCAGTGCGCAGAAGCAGGGGCCTCTGCGCAGGGAGGAGAGAGGCCCAGGAGGAGAGCCAGGCGAAAGGCTGGCGCAGGGAGCCAGTGAAGACAGCTCCCTGCTGAATGCACCCTCCTTGAGACCAGGAGGGCGAAGGAGAGTGCTCCCAGTGGCTGGGGCTGGTCAAGAGGAGCGAGGAGAGGCAAAAATGGTGAAAATCGGCCACCTGGGGGCCGAGATATGCCCCCCAGAAGGTAGGCGACCTTTGACCCCTCAGTGGACTGACGACAAAGCGCGTGGGGCTCCGCCGCCGGTCTGAACTACGCCCCCGGGGTGGGTCAGGTCCCGGGGGCTGACCCCACATGAAGAAAAGTCATGCCCCTCTCGGGGTGCCAGGAGCCCACCCTGGCCCCCGCCGAAGATCAAAGTCGGGGGAGCGCCGTCGCGCCCCCCGCGAAAATGTGCCCAAGGGGCCCGGGACCCAATGCCCGGGCCCCGAAGAAGAGGAAAAGGCGGGGAGCGCCGTCGCGCTCCCCCCGCGGAGAGGTCTTTGGGGGCCCGGGACCCCATCCCCGGGCCCGAAGCAAAGCCAGGGAGCGCCGTCGCGCTCCCTGTGAATGAGCCCAAAGGGGGGCCAGAAGCCCACCCTGGCCCCCGGCGAAGACGCGGTAGTCGGGGAGCGCCAGCGCGCTCCCCGTGAAGAGGGCGTAAGGCGGGGGCGCTGTTGCGTCCCCCCGTGAAGGAGGCAGTCCAGGGACCCGGGACCCCATCCCCGGGCCCCGAAGAAGAGGAGGAGGCCGGGGGAGTGCCGCCGCACTCCCCCCGAGGTCCCGACTGGACCGCGGGGGAGCGGGCAGACCAGAACTGCTTTGCCGGCTCCCGCGGCAGCACACAAGGGTGCTGGCGCGCGGGGACCCGGCGGGGGCAGCCGGGGGTGGGCTCCCCAGGCTGCCCTCCAACAAAGAAGGCAGGCGGGGGTCCCGGGTGGGACCGGGAACCCGGAAGAAGAGTTGGGGCATCGCGGGGCCCGGGTGGGACTGGGCCCCCGAAAATCAGCCGATCGGCAGGGGGTGGGCTCCCCGAGCCGTTACCCTCACCTGGGTGCCCGGGTGGGACCGGGCCCCCCACCGAGGCCCAGGAACGCGGCGAAGCCGCCAGCACCACCAGCGCGGCTCCCCCCGGCACAGCGGGAGAGCCGCTCATCTAAAATTCACAAAAATGGAGGATTCGCCCCATAATGCCCTGCAGGCCCGGACCGGCCTGCAGGGAAAATCAGCTGTTTCTCTGCTTGTGGTGGCCCCAGGAGAACGGGGTCACCACCACACGGGTGCAAAGGTGCAGGGGGAGCTGCTTGAGAAGCGCAGACTCCCCCCAGCACGAAGAGGAGTCCATCCCTAAGTCTCCTGGGGACTTGAAAAGGATAACCCCTCAAGGGCTCAGCCAGCATTTTAACACCTTTTGGGCTGGAACTTTTGTTCTACAGCTGAGGGTGTATGGAGAAGTGCTTCAAGGAGTGAAGGGCTGAGTTAGGGTTGTCTGGAGAAGGGCATTCCCTGGAGATGAAGAGGTGCAATTGCACCAGAAGTGCATTTACTATGGTTATTTCTTTTAGAGGGACTGAAGGTCACATGTGTAATGTGAAGTACCTGTGTAAGGTGAAGTCATAAGTAAAGTGGGGTTATGTTGCCAGACATTCCTGCTAGGGTGTCTGGCTGTATATGTGTAATCCTGCGATTTCATCTGTGATGCCTTTAGGGGCTGTAATTGCAATGCATTCTAATGATCAACAAATGTGATGAGTACTGTCATGCTAGAGTGATGCTTAAACATGTATTCTTGCTGCTGCGCTTAAGTGAAGAACAACCCAGACTGTTAGCCCTGAAGATGTAAGGGTGCATACTGTATGGACAATATGAGATGCTCAGTCAGGGTTATGTGTCACCAGGGCAGGTGTACCTATTTTTAATGCTCGTTGAGATAATGGGGTGGGTCGCCACTGGGATGGTGCCAGTGCGCAGGGCCCTCGCTCCAGGTTATGTTCAACACCCTGCATTAGGGGGCAAGATGACGTGCAGGCATAGGAGTGGTGGTACTAGACCCCACCCCCCTGCAGGAGGGGTGGAGATGTTATGCAATGTCACAAAGTAATTCCACCAGCTTATGTATATTTGTAAATTGGTGCATAGTATTGAGTAGTGTGTGTGTTTAATAAATGTACTCTTACTTTTATAAAGCAAAGTACAGACTGGACAATCAATTATTGAGTGTTATTGCGGCGCACCTGTAATGGCGATTACTAGCCCACACCACCTCCCTTGAGTAAGCCTCAGACTGCTCTGCAACGCTACCCTCTGAGAGTCAGGCGCTACAATTGGGTGTTTGGTTCCCAGTGAAGGACAAATGTAGTCATGTTATTTGTGCAGGCCTCACAGATACTGCCTCGTTTTCCAACAGAATGTAACCCATGAATAAAATACCTCTGTTTTATTTGATTCGTGTGCCTCAATCACGAAAGCTACTACGCCACCCCTGGCTGGTAAACCATTTTCTAATAGTTTCAGGGTGATCGTACGTCTGAATTTAGGGGCAATTTGAATTGCGTTTAAATCTTCTTCTCCGTCTGAGATGTGTAGGTGTACTACTGGGTCATCTCCTGTCTTAGTCATTTCTGTAAAGAAGAAGTTTGTTCAAGGGAACTTAAGATAAGGTGTTATGTGCACAATTCTTTTAGGAACACTGTGTCCCTCAAGCTTGATTAACCAACAGCTGATAAATAGGATTTTTCACCTACCCAGCTGTGGCGGAGTTTTGTGCCCACCCACTCCAGACTTCTCTGGCGTTTTGTGAGTAGGGGTTCTCTGAGAATAGCACGACTGAACTACTCAGATTCTACTGTTAAATAAGTACCCAACCAACGTTGGCGGCGCCATGTCGTGTAGTTCCTATATATAACCTATACAAAATCTGCGCGTTCGGATAACATGAACTGTGGGCTTGGTGGCAGACTGACTCTGAGCACCCCCACCGAAAATGTTAGCCTTTTTGCATTAGCTAGCTCACAGTGCCACTAGTGTCTCCTCTTATCGGGGAGAGAATAGTTTCTGGCAACCTCAGAACATGACAACCCTGATCCCTCAGAATCGTGGAAACAATATACTACTTTTCGCTCAGTCACTCGTGCTCATCTATTAGGTCTCAGAGAGTTACACAGAAGAAACAGTCGGGCGTGTTACAATAAGAATTTATTGCACAGTTGTTCTAGTGTAAAATATATGTGCTGCAATAACGGTTAGACAGTAGCAGAGATATATGATTAGCAGTACAGTGAAAATAAAAGGATAGTACAGTTCTACCATCTTACAATAAGCATGAATACATACATGAATATAAAATGCTTGATAAAATGCGCGTACTCCTACGATGCCTATCTAGATGTACCTAAGTGTACCTAGCATATGAGTAGGTGTGAAGCCAAGAATCCCTCTAGGATTTGGTCGAACCCCATTACCTGAAGTGAGAGAGTGTGGGACCCCGTCCTGGTCTCGAGTTGGACACCCCGCAAGGGATGTGTTAGACCACTGTCAGCTGGAGCGTCTGCATGCAGGAGCCTCAGCGTCTCTGGTCAGTGTGTCGGCCTGGAAGTCTCGGTTCCCTCTACCAACCCTAGCAAGATGTGCTGTATTTATACAAAAAGTATCTAGGGTTTCTTTGTCCCTTGTTTCTTGTATTAGCCATTGTTGGATTTGAGGATGACGTATGGGATGAACCGTGTACGTAGATATTATGCAGGTGATGTAGCCCGTGCCTGGTTTCCAAGAACCCTCATGAATATTCATTCTTACTGTATGAGTCCATTGATGGAGTTATAAGACGCTATTGTTCAGTGAAAACCCTCCTTCTGAGCCCAGGACTAGAACTAGGTAAAGGTTCAATCCTAAAGGCTCGTTACTGTGTAATGTTAGGGAGATAATGTAGGTGAAGGTGTATGATATTACCCGGGCCTATATTAGGGTACCTATATGAAACAGAACACTGGTGTTCCAGAAGGTACTTTGGTGGCTTGAAACATTTTATTATCCCCTTATAGTGGGGTTAAAAGTTGTACAGTGCATCTGCAGACATTCTCAAAGGAGCCTTTAAGGCTAGCAACTCTTGCGAGATCCTGTGAGATTTAAGTAGGCAGCGGCCTTTTTGGGAAGAGCCTTGATATAAAAAGAGGCCTCGCCCAAGAGCAACTGCCAGTCGAAAGAGATCCAGGCTCGCGGTAGCACTCTTGAAGAGAGCTTCCTCTGGAAAACTCAACATGCTCTCCCTGAATTAGAGTAGACGATTACAGGAGTTCAAGTCGCAAAAAAGACTTGCTTGTGGTTTGTTACTTTTAGTCCAAAGACAGATTTTTGCTCTAACTGAGTTGTTAAAGTTTAAAGACCAAATCATCAGGAAAATGATACTTTATACAGCAAACTCAAGGGAGAGGAGTTCAAACTTTTAGGTACACTGTGGTAATGGGGTTCCCACATCCAACTATGGCATCTAGTAGGCCCTACAACCTATGTGCAGTAAGGTTGAAGAGACTAATTCTTAAAAGAACTGCATGTTTTGAACACTTATACCAATACTCTTGGTCTAATCATTCCTCAACATTAGCAGGTTCTACTCACTGGACCCCCCTTCCTAATCCCATCCCCTTCACCTGGCTGTAGTTGTAATTGTTACATTTACGGCTACTGCACCAAGGTAGAGATGGCGATGGATACCGTTCTGCTCCCGTGTAAGTATACCAGCTTGGACAAGCCCTGACAAGTCATTTCCCTAAGGTTCTCCTGGGCAAATTTGACACAATCTTACCTCATGTCCCCGTATCCAACAATGCAAACAGAGTCCTTGTTCTCTGTCTCCTAAGTTCTTCCTCAGTAAGGAGACCACAAGCTACTTCCAATCGCATAGGTCCTTCAATAGTGTCAAATACTTTGGGTGCCTTTGGAACAAGAAACCTTGTAAAAAACATTTTAAAAGATTTACCTATTATTTTTATTCTCTTCTTTTTAAGAGACAATGCTCAGTTTGAAGATCTAAATCCGTTAATTAGTTTTTTTTTTAAACTTTAAGATCTAAATCCATTAATTGTGATACAGAATTAGGTAAAAAAATACTGGCAACTCATGCTTTATTTCTTCCTGCAGACCACGATGGAAAAAGGGAATTTGGGTCTTTTCTGGCCAACCAAACCTCCAAAGCCATCTGTCTAAAATAAGTAACTTAAGAGAGCATACCAACCTCCAAGGCCATCTGTTGAAAATTAATAATGTAAGAGAGGATATCAAGAGAACCTTGTTGTAAATCCAATAAAGCTTCATCAGTTAAATAAACAATATATGAATTATCAAACATATTCTTAAAACTCCACAAAAAAGAATAGATAATCATCCAGTATCGCTTCCTAAATCCTAATTAAACACCCTACTTTGGACCTATTTGTACTAAACTGATGGGAATGGAATGCAAACTTCAGGTGTTTATACAATCCTTATAACGCAGAAGAAATCAGTCATAGCTCCGCCTGACCCCGCTAACGACGGTTCTAAGATTAATGGGCTTCTGGCTGCTGCAGCTTGTCTTAACGTAGCATCGGATCCATGAATGCCTGGATATACTGGGAAAGTGCCTGTACTGCTGCTATAAGTTCTTCATTTCAGGCATATTATTAGATGCTGTTATTTGTTTTAGATGTCCCAACCTGTCAATTGTGGGTCACACTTTCCTTACCTTTTCTCTGGTGGAAAGAGTGGTAAGGTTGACCCTCTCCAGAAGCCATACTACAGTTTCTCTAATGTTCTGGGTGAACAGAAGGGAGACAATAGATAGGGCACCAAAGACAGCAGCTTGCAGAAAGATGATCAAGATATTTATAGTAAGGTGGTACAATAAGAGAGGAAAAGCAAGAATGCATAAAAGCCTCTCAGTAAATGTTCAAATGTAAGAAAAGAAAAAAAAGCACAATGATAATAAATTCTAAACATCAAACAGATAAATGTCAGAAAATCCTAAATACCATAAAAAACAAGGGACTGAGGTGCAAGGGGACATGGAACACAAGAAAGATCGAACACAAGTGCGGCATCACACTGAACTTTGGACATATGTGCAGAGGCATTTTGCAATCACAAACACTCTGGTTCAGTAAAATTCATAGTTTATGACTGCAATAACATGTGCTAACCACATTTGGTGAACCAGGAACATTTCTGGAATCGACTGACCTCCGGTTGGCAGTCCCGACCGCAGGATTACAATACGACCGCACATGGTGCGGTCGCATACTCCCATTTCTCTATGGGAGCTTGTGCTGCGGCCTTAAATCGGCCATAGCACAAGCTCCCATAGAGAAATGGGAGAAGCTGTTCATCCCTGCACCGCGTGGCAGGCACCTCAGGGTGCCTGCCACACAGTGCAGGAATTAACAGGTGGCACCGTAGGTGCCCTCTTGGCCCCCAATGTCGCTATCTGACAGGCTTTCCATGTCGGAAAGCCCAACATGGAAAGCCTGTCGTAAACCAACATTGTAATCCTGACGGCGGAAACGCTGTCCATAGGGATTACGGGAAGGCCTCCGACTGGCCGACGGGCTCCTTGAGCCCATCGAAATTTAGCCGAAATGACCAGCCGGTTTCACTTTCGACCGCCTGCATCTTAATGCCGTGGTCGAAAGTGAAACCTGCGATGAGGACCTTAATGTTCTTTCTCAGTTCAATGGCACTGTGCATGATAAAACTAAATGAAAGAAACTAAGAGTGAAACTTTCTGCTTACAGTTTCCAGTCTGGTGTGGGTTTGATTAGATTATAAAATGATTTTGCTATGTATTGAAAATTACCTTCCAATGGAGGAAAGAAATCTTAGGTGAGAGTATACCAGAAACCTTTCAGTAGGTGAAACTTGGGGGCTTTGCAAAACTTTGATAGCAAAAAGACTTTGCTTACCCTACACCACATAATGTCTGTGGCCATTCTTTCAAACCAAATGCTGAATTTGGTGTTTCTTATATATTCAATACCACATCCATGATGTTCTTCCCACATGCTCACTTTACTATTATTTTGCTTATGCCTCATTTAGAATTGATACTCCGCTTAACCAATAAAATTGTAATTATTGTAAAACGATTATGCATAATTCTTACTCTCCTCCAATGTTTTTTTTGCTTGTTAACCTGTTGACATCAGTTAAGAATGGGAGAGAAGTGATCAAAAGAGTAAGGTAACCTTCAATGTATGAGTACACTGGTACCTCTGCTCTAGCTGTCGATTATTACCGCCACCAACATTTAATCCCTTCCCTTGTGCATGCATATGATAAATGTGGAGGTTATTCAAAAGATGTGTTACCTGCGTGGGTCTACTTGTGCGCTGTTGCAAGATCTCAACTGTACTTAGTGACAGGCAGCTGAAGAATAAACAACAGTTACATTTTCCCTAAAGAAATCAGGGATCTTGCTAACACAAATGCAGTTACTACAAACCACCATAACTCTGAGCAGTGAAAAACACCATAATTATGTGGATTGGGCACCCAGTTTTCAAATGCCTTACAAGACCATGCAGATCGTAGAAATGTGCATAAATAGACTATATGCTGAAGGACGGAGAGAGCTCTCGCTACCCAATTAGTCTGTGTTTGTTCCACAAACCCCAAGACTGTGATTGTCATCTTTGATCTAAGCAATGACCATATCAGAATATATAGTTCACATTTGACTTGCGCATGCAAACAAGCATCTCTTCTGAGAACAATATAGACTGGATATTTTATGTTAAAATGTATTTCATTACAAATAGCAATGTTTTTTTTATAGATGTTTTAAGATTGCATGGTTCGAATGGATTCTATGATCCAAGTCAATTCTTCTGGTCACTGGTCATCTTAGCTCAAAGCATCAATTTTTCAGTACCTTGACGTAGTTCGACAAATATAAGAAAAAAAGCAAAACGTTATGATGAGCAACCATACCTTTATTGTGTTTCATGAACAGCTCCTTCATTGACATTCTTAAATAACTCAAAATGTTTTCAAAGACCTAACTTCAAGAAAACAGTTAAAACATAAAATAGCAATAATGATTTTATTACAAAATTAACAGTACTTATAAACAAAGTAATCTTGATGGAATGTAGCAAAAACTGCACATTTTATACTTTTGAAGATGATCCAAATAATCAGGCTGGTTGTTAATTATTCACATACCAAGTTTACCAAATATATATTCTTTGATCTTAAATTTGGGTTACGCATTCTGATAAGTTATATGTTACAGTGTGTGTGCATATGTATGTATGTATATATATATATATATATATATATATATATATATATATATATATATATATATATATGAATACGATTCCTCCAAGGTTACCTCCCGACAGTTTTCAGGGTTTTTCAATGAAGGATCACAGCACCACAACCGGCAAATAGTTTCAATGTTACTTTATTTAAACCATAGTGCAAACATGAACGGTAGAGGACGGTCTACGCGTTTCGGCTCCCAGCCTTCTACTGGACCATATATATATCATGTCCCAAATTGATAAAAGACGATGGCATTCCACTGCAGTGTAGAAGAATTTAATCACTGAATCGGATTCCCAAATACAAAACAATGAATAATTCATGATGCTACTGTTCAGTATAATGCAACATAATGCTTACATCTCAATATTATTACAGCGTACCATTCTCATTCGCATTCCAGTACGCATGTATTAACAGCATGACCCAATATACAGCATGACCCCGAGGAATACTTACACATTCAGGTCCAATCTGAACAAACATGCCTACAAATCAATATTGTATTCCATTGCATTTAAAATCCCTCATAATATAATGATTATTTCATGGGCGAATTACGTAATATAGTCAGTATATACATCAATATGTTTTTCTCTTGTGCACATCTCAACAATCATATCATAAATTCATTACCTTTATTCCAGCCTGATGTGTTGCGGATAATACCCATTCATACTGATATTATAATATCTTGCAAATATAGTCAGTGTATTTCCACTCCTGAACACAAATACCACTGCTGTAATAAGGATAGAAACCGGATACATGATGATGATTATTTATTTTAAAAAGTGCACAAACCTTGAAGCATGAATTATACTGGACAATACAATCATGAATTATTCATTGTTTTGTAATTGGGAATCTGATTCAATGATTTAAGTGTCATTAGTGTTTGTAGTTTATTTTCTACGTTTATTGTTATTCAAATTATATGTTTTCCTTCGTCAATAGGGCTTGTACTTGACAGGCTTTGTGAGCCAAAACGTGGCGTCTGTTATGTGACACTGGATTAAATTCTTCTACACTGCAGCAGAGTGCCGTCGTCTTTTATTACTTTAGGACTCATACATATTGAGCCCGCTGACCGCACCGGTATCACCAAGAGGAATGAATATATATATATAATGTGTGTGTGTGTGTATATATATATATATATATATATGTATATTGGTGCAAAGAACATGATGTGATATTAACTTCTCTTTACATAAAGGTTACATTACTGATCCTTTACATTGTAGACAGTTTCCAGAGCTTTTTATACTTTCCGCTTTTTAGCCCACATAAAACAATGGCGTATGTGTACATTGAAAGTACATTTCTCATTGACTTTGCAACCACTGTATTTTCTTTACAGTAACCTGTTTTACATCCGTAAAAGGTTTGGATGGTACCATAAAATATACATAAAATAGGCACAAGCAGCGAAAATCAGTGGAATGGTGTTATTCTAAAATTAAGGAAAACAAGTCAAACATAAAATGGGCGTCACAACGAAAAACATACAGTGAAAAAAGTTGAAAAGTTCACCTGAAAGAGTGTTAGAACTGTGCAAAGGTGACTGAAGTGCAACCCACTGGCTACAATAAAAATGAAGATTTCCAATAACTCTACATTGTTTAACACTAACAGGTCATGTGTTTAGAATAATCCTGAGCAAATGCCAACCCCTTGTACAACCCAGGCACGAAAACACCACAGAGGCGATTTACCAAGTAAGAAAAAAATTATTTTCTAAGTCAAAACAGAAAAGAGGGAGATCTCAGATGGCAACTGCTGTGACATATAATTTATTCATATGTTTGTAGGAGATTACCCTGCAGTACCAAAATACAATGTTTTATGTTTAAATCAATGATACATATTCCTGGGAGAGGAAATGATTGTGCTGACATCATTTACATTGCCACTGCCTATGCCTCCTGAATATATTATAAATGACAAACTGTACACAAGGCTATGAAGATTTGTTATAAAACACCCACCATTTATGTACAGAAAACATTACTTTTTCACCTGGAGAACAATTCAGGATTATTTTTCTAGGCAGCAGCTACATATACGCTGTAAACATTACCCGCAATTGTATTTAACACATTTCTACAAACAGCATATTATGGTTTTTTCTGCTTCTGGCCTGGTATGAGACGTTTTTACCTTCAACTTTGTCCATGTGATCTAGAGAAGACAATGTTTTGATTGTTTTACATTTACAGTACATTGTGCACAAAAAGTAATTTATAGAATGTAGTTAGATTTATTGTAACATGGAATGTTGTTTTTGTGCATACATTAGTGTGGTTAGCTTTTAGCTGTAGCACTCTAAACTTTGTGCTCATATTTTAAAGTTAATACTGATATTAGTTCATACCAGTTTTTGAAGCACCCAGACGATGTTGAGGGCATACTGTGCTATTATTATTTCAGCTCAATAGTATCAGCAAACACAAATTACAGAATAATTAACATGACTCTAGAGTACATATGCCCACCAACAACCTAATCATTCAAGTAAAGTGAAACTGCCCATATAATTCTTTGAGCAGCATTCATTGGTATATTTGAGGGTATTACTCATAGAACAAACTTCTTTTATAAAGCTTGGGTTTATCATAGATGCTTTAGATCGCATGCCTACATTCCTATTTTATAATTATTTTGGTCCATTTGGCCTTGAGAAATCTGACAATACAGCTACAAGGCCCCTGCAAACAAAATCAAACTAGAGTGCTAGAATGAGGGAAGGAAACTGTCACCAGAACAAACCAATGAGCCTAGACTTGACCCCATTTTAAATGTCCCATCTAATATAGTCTGTACCATAAGAGTTACCAACAAATGCAAAAATGCTGTTTCCTTGTAAATAGCTAAGCATGTTGATGGCTCACCTGAATACTGCACGCTCTCAAGTTGCAAGCTGGAAAGGCCAGCCTGGCACTTCATAGTTTCAAAGTTGATGCACTGATCATCATTGATTGGGGTATCATCTTCATTATTACATTATTTTGAGGTTTCATTGATTTAGCACAGTATAACCTGATAGCTATTGGTAATGTTATTTTAGGAAAATGTTTACCATTTGAAGTAACATCTAAGTGCACAAAATTCCTCTCCTCTCGTTGAGCATTTTAGTGTCAAGCTCTGTAAAAGTAAACAAAATGTCCTCAAAGTGCTCTTAAATTTTGTTAAATCTGTTTATTAAAAAAAAGCAAAATATCTTCAATTTTGGCCGATGTTTCTTTTATTTGGTCCCATCAGGAGTTGCAAACATTTTTAATGAGCCTAAATACAATGTGCTTTGTCGTAAAAATGTATTCAGGTGTCTTACGTTGTCATGTTTGCTAGTTAATAACTTTTTGCCTGAGTCCTCAGCCAAGCTCTTACGTTGTGCAAAAATATGTTACCCTGCCAGTGTGATTGTGTGCAGCAACTATTTTTTATGCAAGATGATGCAAATATGGTACCCCAAATGGTTCAAATCAAGCCATACTGTATCAAACTAGAAGGCTAGATGTATAACTCTCTGCGCTAAAGAGTTTTGTAAGTGTAGAACAAGTTTGATCAATACTAAACTCCACACTTTTTCAATCTATCTTAAAGTGTATATATATATGTATTTGTATGTGGAATTTGTAAAGCACTTCAACGTCCACCAGGCCCTGATCTTTGCTATAGAAAACATCAAAATATATAAATAAATACAAGACTTCATAAGTTAACACAATGTAGTAGACTGACAGTGATCTGTGTGATAATGACAAATGCAAAAATGTAGGAATGCATTAATGAAGAGTTAATCAGGAAGAACACATATGAAGAAAAATAAATTTAAAATTGCATAGACAAACACGAAGAAACCACTATGAAGAATACCAGAATGAATAAAATCGTTAATGACAGCTATAACCCTAACTCTGACAGGGGCCCTTACTCTAACCTCTTTCCCAAGCTCAAGCCTGATACACGAGCCCAACTGTCACATTAACCATCCCAGGCAGTAATCCCAGCTAATCTTAAAATTAAATATAACTTTAGCTTTACTGCAATCCATTCACATGACCCTTATCTTAAATCTTACGAAGTGCAATCCATAACCCAAGCTTCAACCAAAACACATCCCAGATTCTGAACTTTAGCACAGCCCCTTTAAATAACATCAACCATAATACAATCTCCACCCCTAAAATAATGTATACTTTTCTTCATGTTAATTTCATAATTTACTTAATAATGGTTTCTTCATTCTCATATGATGCCTTTATCCAGTAGGTGCCTTAAGACGACAGTTGATTTTAGCCAATACTGGGCAATGGTGTGCTTCTTCAGTGTGCTAATAATACCATGGTAAATGGCTGTGTAAATGCAATAGATATCAGTTACAGATATCATACCTATTCTTAGTAGACACAGTTTAACCTTCTTTATAGAGCGATGGCTAACACACATTGTGCTGTTGGACCTCTCCTTTAGGAGGAACCACACACGAAAAACATTTTATGTAGCATTAAATGTGCCTTAGACGTTCTGAGTTTCCAATCCGGAGAGCCTATCACAATATCATAGCAGGAATTACACGAAGAAAGACTGTCGAGATTTGATCAGTGTGTATTACTACTCGACTAAACTCTTCTACTGTAAAACCACTGCACCATCACAATACATTTTATTGTGATTAGCGGTTCACAAGCAAAAAGAAACGTTTTGCCTTAATACATAGCTTAAAGAAGCATTGATACTTTGGCATACATCTGGTAAAATACCATATTTTGGCATCATACATACTTTGTTCTACTGCTAATCTTTATTGAATCATGGCCACACTATTGTTGTCAAAGAAAACATTTGTTCTTTTGAATTCATCCCATATAATTATATATAAATACATTTTAACTTTCAGACGAGACAAGAATGATTTTAAGAAACATGAGAACTGCGCGCTTAAGAAGTACTACATAGAATAAACTGCCTTTATAGGCAAAGTGCACTGAGTTTTGAATTGTTAAAAAGAGGATCACTGTAATTTGACAACTAGTGTACAGCTTTCAGTATTGGCACTTCCTTTTCAGTCATAATAGTACAAGTAGGGGTTTACTCGTTTCACTTTTCAATTTTCCAGATGTTATCAGTCAGTACTAAAACTAAATTATTTGGTAAGTATGTGTGAAGAGGCTCATTCCAGCACCAAAAAGAAATTTTTAATAGTAAACTGTACCATGTGCTTATATGTGTGACTGTATTAATAATGACATATTATCCTATAAAATTATCCATATCTATAAATTATTTCACGTGGGAATTTTTCAATTTGCTATAAAACGCTCCTAAAGCAAAACATGGACACTATTTAAAAGGTCACAAAATCCATTCATTCTGCTTAGTTTATTTTTGTACGCACACTGATTTTTTTTTTAAATTCCAATTGTGTATGATATAAGTCAAGTATGTTTCATGGATACACCATTCAGATTCATTGATGCCTTCCTAACTATATGGAATGTATATTGTCAGTATCACAAAACAAATCTTATACGGAGGATACATTCTACGAAGCTCAGTAAAAGAAAAAACAAAACGGAGGTAAGCTGCTAACTGTGTATCCTCACTGACTATTCCGTAACAATTTGGCCAAGTATGGAATGTATTGTAGTGTGTCTAGATCTTCCGAAAACAGACATAACGACTGCTACTGTGGTCCAATATATTGTGCACTTGTAGTTTCAACACAAGGGATCATAAAAATATCTTTCTTGCATTATTATAAAGAGAGCAGCGCATCTTGACATATGCTGTTTCCACTTCAATTTCTGATCACTCGACATCTTCTGTTTACTTCCAAATCGAGAATTTGAGAATGGAAAGGAGTTCCTAAAAGCGTAGAAAGAAGAACCAGACCAGAAGCAGCGTGATGAGGTCACCAGTAGCTGGCCTTCCCCCAGGAGGAAGCTTTACAAGATTAAATACATCTGCAGCCAGAGTCTACTCCACGTCAGAAGCATCATTGTCAGAAAGATGATAATTACTTCCCTTCACCCGAATGTACTCAATGTATCTCCCCTCATCCGTCTCCGTATTACCACATGTACATAGCCTGCTCTCGAACAATGATTCAATTTCCTCTAGCTTTTTTCCTTTCGTCTCTGGAAGGCAGCCATAGACGAAAATGACTCCCACTGCAGCAAGGCCCGAGTAGAGGAAGAATGCGCCTGAAAAACATAAAGCACACCAATAATAAAAAACAGTGAGTCATAGCTCAGTGCTATTCATTTCATACCAACTCTGGATTTCCGTGTCCAGATGTTTTTAAGAAAAGGCAGGCTTGCAGATGCAGCCTGCGAGTGCTAATTTTATACAATGTTGTTTAAAAAAAAAAAAGAGGACATAATGCCAGCTTTTGTGCGATCACTCCAATTTAAATAATATATAGGAACTAACTACATCGTGGACTCCCAGAACCGTTGGCAAGCTTTACATTTGTCTGTAGTGCACCACCTCAGAATTGCCAACCTCTTTTGTAAGCACGTTATGTTAAATTCATTTGAAAATATGTCCACCTAACAAAAAATACAGTGAGTAAGGTATTGTGGGGACTGGGGGGGATGTCTTCACATTTTTAGTATCTCTTTGCTGTATATACTCTTTTAATGTACTTTAGATGGATCTGCCGGTGGGAGTAAAGAATGATTGTATTACTTAACGGTAAGTCACATTTTTGTTAGTCCCGTTGTTTCGTGTCACAACACTTGTTTGTGTTTTATCTGCTCCTTTAAGACAGTCACCAGCCTCGGGCTCCCCAATTCGTTATAAAAAGAACACCCAGATGCTTTTCCCCGCTCAATCATGTGAATCGGACCACCCCAAACGGCAATTCCGGATTAGTGAATTAAAGCAGTATTGCATGTGGGAACGAAGACAGACAACACAGACAAACGAGGTACAGCAGACACTGACAGGAGACACTGATGTGATCAAAAAATAATTTGTCTCCGAATAATGAATGGGGGCGGTTGTAACAAGTCACTGGTAGCCAGTGGTGGATTCTCCGCAATGGCAGAGGAGTGTCGCCCCACTGCCTGGCACAGAGCCAGCAAGCGAAAAATAAAACGATGCTCTAGCATCGATTTATTTTTTGTTTGCAAGCTTGTGCATGGAGAGGCGGGGCATGAGAGGGTGGAGGAGGAGTGCTTGCGTACTCCCTAAGTGCTCATGTGTGTCTGGCCGGCCGTCTCAGGCCGACCAAAACACACATGGCACTTAGGTTTCTCCGCCCGGGCTCCATTCAGCAGCCGGGCTGGAGAAACCCCCCACAGACTCCCTGGTCTGAGCAGGGCGTCTTTTCAGCCCACTCAGACCAATCCCTGCGCTGCTCTGCAGCACAGGGATTGGCTGGGAGTCTGTACCAGAGGCTGCTGGGATCCAGGAAGAGGCCAGCAGGAGCGACGGCATGCAAATTTAGTACCATTTGTTATGTGGCACTGTATGGCTATTGTTCTGTGTCTGTATACATAAGGCCAAACTTCTATGACACTTAACCTCAACTCTTCGCAAAAAAAGGTGATCTGAAAGCTCTAGGATTTCATTTTTCATAGTTTGACAATGCTCAATTACACTGCGAGAGATGATAGATTATCTAACGTGTCGCGATTGCCTATCACTTTTCACTAAGTACTGGGCTTTGCTTTTTTAGTAAGTCAATGCAAACAAAGTTGGAAGCAGATGTAATATTTTGACGTAATCAGTTCTGAAAAAACATATATTGGGCTGGATTATTTGCCAGTCTTAGGACTCCTGTTGAAATAGGAACTACCCAATAACTAAATTATTCTGTTACCTGGATGTCAGAGCATCAATGAAAAGTTACATTCCTACCCTTTGCCATCACACTGACTCTCCCACCTGTGCCCTCCCAATCTCCTCACCCCCTGAACCATCATGTAAGCCTCAGCCCACCCACCCACCACCTTTTCTATCTCCACTGTAAACCCTTATGTCGTAGTCCTACACTATTCACTGTAAAATCCCTAATAGGTACAGTGCTCCATTACTTTGAAGCTAGATTAGTGCTATAGAAATCGTATTCATACAAACGAAATAGTTTTTTCCACCTTTTCTCTTCATAGTGGAGGAATGTTATAGTTTGCTGGTCAGAATACGGTCCACCTATCTGCGGGGCGTAGCTTCAGGGGGGGTGTTTGGGGTGTTACACCCACCTAATAAATGTATTTTGTGATAAATAGTTGGGCACAGGTGCTTTCAGTCGGGTATGGTGCGGTGTATGAAATGAAATGAAAAAGATATTTATATTGAGCAACTAATACCCAAGTGTGTCTAGGCGCTGACTCAAGGAGAGAACCGCAGAAGCCGAGATCAGAGATTAAAAAGCCAAGTTTTTAATGCTTTTCTAAAAGCCAGCAACTGAGTTTCCTTTTTTCATTCTAGCGGGAGAGAGTTCCAGAGTCTGGCAGTTCCCACCAGAAAACATCTGGCACCCAATCCAGCTTTTTTAAATTTGGGGACGACAACGTTGTAAGCTGAGGTAGACCTCAGCGTCCGAGCTGGAAAGTACCATTGAAAATTACATTTAAAAAAGATTGGAGCCGTACCGTGTACAGCTTTGAAAGCAATGCAAAGAGCCTTAAAGTAGATGTGCTTCTTCACTGGAAGCCAGTGAAGATGTCTGAGCGCAGAAGCGGCAGACTTGTGCTTGGGGATACCCAACAGCAAGCGAGCTGCAGCATTTTGCACGATCTGAATTTTAGTGAGACATTGTTTCCTGATATTAACAAAAAGACCATAACAATAGTCAGCCCTTGGTAGCACCAGGGCTGTGGTGACCAGTTTTTGAAGATTGTGAGGGATGAACGGAAGAACTTTTCTGAGAAGTTTTAACATGTAAAACAAAGCTGAGGTAATAGTGTTGACATGACCCTCAAAAGTGAGCTTGGAGTCGAAGGTTACTCCCAAATTCACCTTACTTACTGGTGTAGGGAAAGAACCAAACTCCTGAGGCCAATAGGAAGGCGACCAGAAAGACACATTGTTTCCAAAAAGGACCTCAGTTTTATTGGAATTAAGCTTCAAACAATTAGAAGCCATCTAATGCCCAACTTGAAGTATAGAGTTGTGAAACAGTGTGGATTTGTTGGAAGGGTTGCTTGCCACAGATACTATAATTTGGGTATCATCAGTGGAGGAAATCGCTGAGAAACCCAGAGACCGAATCATTTGTGCCAGAGGGGTGATGTAGATATTAAAAAGGGTTAGGCTCAGAGATGAGCCATAGGGAACACCACAGGGGAGTGTAAAAGTGGGTGACTTAAAGTCGGCTAGGGCAACAAATTGTTCATGATCAGTCAGGAATGATTCAAGCAATGTCAACGCTCTCCCCTTTATGCCTATTGCGTCTAGATGATCTAGCAGTCGTTGATGATTAACAGTATCAAACGCTGTGGAAAGATCCAACAGCACCAAGGCTGCATTACCCCCTGCATCAACTGTCTGACTGACCTGTTCAGATGCTGTGATCAGAGCCAGTTCTGTACTGTGATGTTTTCTAAACCCATCTTGAGTAGGGTCAAGATGCCCGAGCTTCTCAACAAAATCGGAAATTTCTATGTTCATAGCTTTCTCCACCATTTTCGCAGGTAGAGGGAGTCTAGAAATGGGGTGATAGCTGTTAAGGTCTGTGTTGTCCAAATTAGGTTTTTTTAAAAGTGGAAGAATTGACGCTGTCAGATTTCACTAGGAATTTTTACACACAGACAAAAACACAAACACACTCTCTCTGTTTAGGAAAACTTCTAAAATGTTGGTTATTTTACAAGATAATGTGCTTTCTCTCACTTAGTACCCCTACCAATCTGCATTCCTCTGCTTTTCTGCTGCCCTTTAAGCAGGAACGGCCCGTTCAGGTAAGAGCGGTGGGGCGGGGGACTCGACAGACGACAAGGGAAAATTCACTATTTAAGCCCCTCTTTGCACCCTGCTTGTCGTATAATGTAATTTAACATTATGTGCCAGTGTGATTGTTGGGAAATCTGAAGCGCACACCCACCAATCTTACTGACAAAGCTACATCCCTGCCTAGCCGATGAATAACTTACACCTATAATCAGAGTCTGGGTCTTGCTACATATTGCACAACACACAGATGTTTTGGAATTTCAATTCTGAGAAAAAACAACTTCTCCTTCGGACCTCCCTGTTGAATGCCCACCCTTAATTTAACAAGGCAGAAAATTCCCTTCTTCTAGGGCTTTTAGATTCCCCTCTTCGAGAAAAGAAGAAAGGGCTTCTCACCTAAGTAAATAAAATAGCCGTCAAGTAATCCTAGTAACTTGAGGCACCATTTAATACAATAGATGAATGTGGCCTCTCGCAGCTGATTGTAATTCTATTGAGGGAAGTACACCATGGACACTCCTTTCTTAAACGAGAGAAGCCCTCTTGCAACCTTAATTAAAAGCTGTTTTTATACTTACACTGCCCTGACAGAACCAGAGTAATACACTAGAGGTAGATGTACTAACATTTTACACAACACAGCATAGCAAATACGATTAGCTGATGCACTTTAGGCTGACATATGCCAACGTACACCCCCTTGCACCACAGCGCAAGGGAGGGTGCATTCTGTCAAGCAAAGGTACAGAAACTATGCTTTAATACTTTTCTCACTTTGTATGCTTGCGGTGCAGTGCAACACAAATGCAAGGTTAGAAAAATGCCGAGAATTTTAAAACTTAACTCTGCTGTTGCGCCTACCTCGAGGAGGCGTATTTTTTGGTGCAAATACCTGACTACAAATGTTAGTAGCTGGGGATTTGCATCAAGGCCCATAGGTGGTCGAATGGGAAATTCCCAAGGCCCACCCACCCCTGGCACTCTCCAGTGATGCATAGCAGCACTTGATACTACTTTGCATTATTTTAGGCAATTTTCCAACTTAAATCATGCGTTGCATTGGAATGTTAATCCCACCACAACATTTTGCGCCGAGTTTGTGTTGCACAGTAATACAAACTTGGCACAAAGATTTAGTAAGTCTTTACCTTAGTTGTTCAGGTTGTGTAAAACAGAAATCAATCACATTTCTTTTTTTAATTTATCCTCAATTGTAGTAGAAAGGCACTTTGAAAATGTAATTTCAGCTTTTAATTTGTAAACGTCTATGAGCTCATCTGACGTCAAAATTAAGGTTCAGGGAAAGCAAAGAGTGCATAGAAGTACATAGCAAACAAAATGTGCATAGCAAGGCCTAGACCATTCATCTGACAATTCCCTTTCGTCATGGTAACATCCCTTGGAGTTTCCATCTGTTACATTTAGTCACCTTTTGTCAATGTTAATGCAATTCTCGTGTAAGAATGCGTGAGTAAAAGATTGGCTTCTAGCTTTGTGAAATATGCAAGTTATGTTTAAAGCATACTTAAAGTATGTCTTTTACCAGGAGTAAGCCAGATTTACGACTGGAAAAAAATTGTGCTAATCACCCTTAAGAGCCACTGAACCGGACACAGTGTAATACTTTTTTCTCACTAAACTGTTTTCACTATAGCTTTCCTTCTAGATAGCTTTCACTGGCTTTTATTAAGTGTTCCTCCTGTTTCAAGATGGGCGTAGGAAGATTTAGAAGGATCTGCACTTCACAAGCCTTTTAGAATACATCTGACTTCTCTTTTACGGTAGAAGATATCCATTAATATTCATCAATTAGTTCAGCACCAGTGCTTCCAAACTTTTTAGAACCACGACCCACTTTTTAGAATGACAAACATTTGCGACATACCTAGCTTTAATGGCCATGAGGCGGGCGATTTTTTTAATCCAACTAAAGCATTGGGTGACAGTACACTCATTACAGACAGCACATTTTCTATTGAAATGGGCACTACATTTGCACAGACATACAAATTTACCGAACATAATTGAAAGTGTGGAAATCGAGTTTCAGTGAATATTTATTATTTGTGCATCACCAAGTAAAGTGTCTTGATTTGTTTTGATCGTATTAAAATCATTGCTTCCATCACACTTCAGAATTACAAAAATGTGCTCAAATTTTGCTTTTCTAACTGCTGAATGTGTACAATTAATTAGAGAGAGAGAGACAGAAATATTAAGTTTATTTGGAACTTAGTCCATTAAACCAAGCCGTATTCAACCATATCACAGTTTCGTATATACAATATATTTATACTAAAAATCATTTAAAATTCATATAATATATTCATAAAATCCCAATGGGTTCATCCACATATATTAACCATCATAAAACTGTCTCAATAGACTTATCCATAGATAAAACGACATTTATGCATAATACACCTTTTCTAAAAAATCCCTTAAAATACATGATACAATCATCAAAAATATAGGAGGCAGAGACCCTGAGTCTCAATAAAACAAGTATTCATAAAATACATTTGCAATTGCCACCCCAACACACAAAGAAAATACCAACATTAAAGTCCAGATTGTACGTAAGATCCTTACCTTACCCCCTACTTATTCAATTTCCTTAAGGTTGCTAAAAAGCAGTCTATGGCACAGGCAACATCTAAAAAGCACATCTCATATAATATTTTATGGCATCTAGTCTTGTTATTAAAGCGTATTCAATTAAGATAGGCTGTATAAACTGTTGCCTAAAATTTAGAAAATATAAACAGTCAATTAAAATATGTATACTGGAGCTTTATGAGTTCAATTCACACTTGCAGAGATTTTCCGCATTCATCATTCTCCCAATTATCGTGGAAATAGCAAAACCCAAGATTTAACACTACCTGAAACTTCAAGATCTCTGTGTGCCTTATTAGGTTTGGGAGTTCTGAAAGATATGGGAAGCTTGTAACTTCCTGCCAAGAATTACGTCAATACAACATCAAGTTCTTTGTGTTGAGGTAGCTTAGGTCCTTAATTTTGGACTCCAAGGCAGCATTTTCCTTTAGTTCCTTTTTGTTTTAGATATTTAACTTCACAATACTAAAATTCTTTAAGTTTAACGTGTGAGCCACATCCTCTAGCCTGCGCCTAGTATCCCTTGCCTAGCATAATTCACTGCTGCAGATTTCTTTCATGCAGAGCGAAGATACTTTGGGCCATATTTATTAAAGGGTTGCGTCGCTATAGCACCTCTCAACGGGGTGCAAAAGCGACGCAACCCTTAAGATGTGACTTATAAAGTCACACAAAGTACCCTTTCGTGGCCCTGAGAGTAACTCAACACAGCGCAAATCTCTGCATTGTGTTACTCTGCCCCAGAGAGGCGTTCTGTGGGTGTTCCCATGCAAAACCAGTGGATTTTGACACATTCCAAGATTTACCATAAGTGGTAGACCTGGGAATGTGCCAAAACTGCTACGCATCCCCAGGGGAGGCCCAACAAGAAGAAATATATCTAATTGTGCTGCATTCTGTGGGCCACTTTTACTTAGGTGCCCGGGCCTATTTTTTGTCCCAGTGTGACCCTGAAGACGGTTCTATTCCCCAATTTAATAACTTAATCCAGAGCCGTTCACAATTTATTTTGTCAAAAGCAATACTGTAATCAATGAAGCAAGCATAAAGAGTGATGCTTTTATGCTTGCCACCTTTGCTAAAATGGTCAGTGCTGCGATGGTATGAATAATTAAACAGCAGTCACGGAATTCAGTTTGTGTGACAGGTACGTTTTTATCATTCACCCAGCTTTTTAGGTTGTTAAGTAGGTATTTTGCAAATAACTTGCCTTCTCAGTCTGAAAGGACAGTTATTTGTAGTGTCTGCAGGGAAATGTTTGGGAATATTAACTGTCTTCCTCTTCTGATATGATGGTTTTCAGTGAAGCTGCCATTTTCAGTTTAGCCTACTAATATGTATTCTCCACCAGCACCACCTTTCCAACACAGTCCTCTGCATCCAAACTCAACCTTTCTTATAAGAAGCCTGTGTGCCTATGCAATATACATAGTATATAGTTTGCTGGCCAGGGAGTTCACCATAAGCTTTTCGGTTGATCTCTTCCATTGTACTCAGCATTTCTTGGACTTGGCATTCTCCGTGCCCCTCTCCCAGAAAGGAGAAGGTGGATCCCTTTGAGCACTGCTGGCAGGGGTAAACTTGCAATTAGAACAATGTACAGCTGTTTGATACATATTTGCATTACACATATGCACACATTAAGGCAGAAGAAGATAAAGTGATTTACCAAGAATCACAATTTTTAATCAAGTGCTCAAAGTGAACCTAAAACCTAGGCCTCGGGGCTCAAGGTCAGCAACTTAGCTACTATTCATCTCTGAAAACGTCCTTTACACAACAGAAACGGGCTTCAATGTTTTTTCTCTAAAGAACTCCCTATCACCCAACAGTTAGCAACTTTTGTTTATGATCCTGCTACTCC
Source organism: Calotriton arnoldi (assembly GCA_963921515.1). Taxonomy (NCBI): domain Eukaryota; kingdom Metazoa; phylum Chordata; class Amphibia; order Caudata; family Salamandridae; genus Calotriton; species Calotriton arnoldi. The sequence continues at coordinate 1,572,791 of CAWUFW010002509.1, forward strand.
ATGGTTCATTAACTCTACTTTCTGTCTATGATTTTGACCGATGCCTCCAGTGTATCCTTTGCTTTGTTAAAGAGAATTCTTTAAGCATGACACATTCATGGTGACCATGTGAGGGCCCTGTTGTGCAGAGATCATGGTGACATTGGTTGCAACGATTCTCCACACCTCCGGCCCGTAGGGTGTTCGGAACTTCCATCTGGGGTATCTGTCCTTGATAACAATATAGTCACCCACTTGTAGCAAGGCTCAGGCTTGCCTTCCGGTTAGTGGCTTCCCTCCTAGACTGCGTGGCTTCACTGTTGAACTCCGCAGGGCGCCAGCCTGGACTAGTGGGGATATTGTCCCATGTGGGCTTCCGAAACAGTAGATGAGCCGGGGCACAGTTGGTGTTGCTATGCAGGGTTTGGCGATAGGCGTTCAGGAACTGGTGCAAACAGCTTTCAGCTTCCTCACCTCGTCCTACTCCTATCCAGAGCACCCGGTTGAGGGTCGATATGAAACACTCCACTCCTCCATTCACCTGGGGCCACCGCAGCGTGATTTTCCTATGCCGGATGGCAAGAGAGGTGAGGTACTGCTGGAACTAATGACCTTGAAATGAGGGCCTGTTGTCTGACTTTCTGTCCGCTGGCAGGCCCAGCATTGCGAAGGTCTTATCCAGCTCTGCCTTGACTTGAGATAACGCTGTGGATGACAACACCTCCATGACTGGGAATTTCGAGTGTGAGTCCATCATTACAACAGTGCTACGACCATCGGGGATACTCCCGAAGTCAATGCTGATCTTTGTCCATGGTTGCAGACTTGGTTCTTCAGTGAGGACTGGCGCGGACAGCTGCTCCCTACCCGTGATGGCACAAGAATGGCCTTGGTGCACGGTCTCGTCGACCAGAGTATCCATCCCTGGGAACCATACCTTGCTGCACAGCTGGGCCTTAGTCTTTGCCGCACCTTGGAGCCCCATGTGGGGGAGGTTGACTACCTGGACCCACAGCTCTCTTTGGCCACGGTCAACTCACCACAGAGCAGTATTCCATGCAGCCCTTCACTGAACTCGTGGCGGACTCTTCACAGCTGCTGCCTTGTGAGCTGGTCATCCGCGGTCAGCGACCGGGAGCTGTAGAGGAAGTGTTGCCATTTCCTTTGGGCTAACGCATCTTTGAGCCTTGTCAGGTTCTCGTCCCGGTTGGTGGCCTCCAAGTTCTTTCCGCATCAGTGCCTTTGGGCAGGCTTCTTGGAGGACCATTCTGACGATTACTTTGATGCGCTCTTCTTCCTGGTCCAGCCACGGGGCTTCTTTCGGCAGGGGATGGCGAGACAGAGAGTCGGCCGGGTTGTTGGCGCCCGGGCGGTAGGCAATGTCGAACCTGTATGCTTGTAGTTGTACTGCCCATCGTTCTATCCTGGGGGGGATCCAGGCGTCTGGCTACAACGAACAGAGGGATGAGCGGTTTGTGGTCAGCCACCACCCTGAACTCGTGACCGTAGAGGTAGAAGTGTTGACAGGCCCACTTTAGGGCCAAAACCTCTCTCAATCTGGGCATACCTCATTTCTGTTTCCAAGAGTGCCCTGCTGGTGTAGGCTATGGCCAGCCTGTCCTCGTTGGTGTTTAGCTCTGTCCTTTTCCCTGGTTGGAAATAGGCCATGGTGGTTTTGTCCATGAGTGCCTCTTTAATTGCCTTGAAAGCCTTAGTGGCTTGCGGGCTCCATTCCCAAGACATACCGGTGCGTGTGGGAGGCCTCAGGGGCTCGGATAGATAGGCCAGGTTGGGTACAATAGATGGCCATCCCAAGAAAGCTGCGGACATCCGTTGGGTTCCTGGGTGTTTGCACGGTTTGTATGGCTAAGGCCTTTTTCGGATCTGCTAGGAGGCCCACGCAGGAGAATAGGTACCCAAAGAACTCTATTGACTCTGGTAGAAGGAACACTTGGCTTTGTTCAGGGTGAGGCCACAATCAAACAGGCGGTGTATCGTGTCTCGAAGGCGCACATGGTGTTCTTCCAGGCTACTTGAAAATATCAAGATTTTGTTGCTAAAATTGAGGACTTCCATCAGGCCGGACAGCGTCTCCTTGATGGCATTTTGAAAGACCTCCGCTGCTGAGGAAACGCCAAAACTCAGCCTCTTGTACCACCTCAGGCCCACATGCATGGAGAAGGTCGTGATGTACCTGCTCTCAGGAGCTAGCTCCAGTTGGTGGTATCCAGATTTAAGGTCGAGTTTGGAGAACCACTTGGCCCCGTTGAGATCCGCCACAATGTCATCCATCGTGGGTGTGATGTGGCGCTCTCTCTTGACAGCCTGGTTCAGGAGGTGCATTTCGGCACAGAGTGTAATCGCTCCTGGTTGCTTCGGCTTTGGCGCGATGACCAGGGGCGATACCCACGGGGTAGGGCCGGTGACCTTTTTAATGACTCCCAGATCTTCTAGTGCCTGTAACTCTCGTTCCACTTGGGGCCTCAAAGGAAAGGGGACTCTCCTGTGTCGCAGGGCCATTGGTTTGACGGATGTGTTTATGTGAAGTTTAAACTGTTTGTGTTTGAGCTTGCCTAACCCTTTGAACAGTTGTGGGAACTCTGCCAGGATGGAATCCGCATGGGATTCACGGATCTGGTTCGCAAAGAACACCAACTCCTGACCTTCGGCAGTGTGGCAGCTTAACAGCGTGCCTTTCTTGCCCTTTGTGACCTGGAACTTGGCCTGGGTTGTCTGCTTGTCACTGATCACATCCACTTCGATCACTCCTCACAATGGCATGGGTTTGGTCCCCCCATACGTGTAGATTTTGGCTTTGGTGTGAGTGAGAGGATGGCATGGTGTGAGGAGCTCGTACTGGTCCAAGCACATCACATTTACTGACGCCCGTGTCTATGAGGGCTCTCACAGTTGTGTTCGCGACCTTGGTGGTGCACATGGGGGGCCGTCTTCTGCGGTCCGAGCAGCTGGCAAATGACACAACAAATACATCTTCCTCCTCATCGTTTGCATTGAAGTTTGACAGGGGGTTGCGGGTGCTGCCCGCAATTTTCCAAAAGTGGTCCTCGACCTCCTGATGCGTCACACCTTAGCAAAGTGATTTGATTTGCCACATCTGGAGCAGGTCTTGCCTTTGGCAAAATATACACCCGGTGTCCAATGTTCTAGACTGAAATTTCTGCAGGGCCCGCTGGGGGCAGTCACAGTGGGGAGCGTCTCGGGCCTGGGTGTTTTTGTATGGCATTCACTTTTTCCTCTTTAATGGCGATGGATCGGGAGGGACACGGCGTGGACAGGTGTTTGTTTTGGGCCGCTTGCATCTCTTCTGCACTTGAGTTAGATAGTTCATGAGACCTAGATAGTATGAGAATGTCATCCAGGGATATGCCTCGTTGTCTTAGGATCAGCCACCAGAGCACTGCAGACCGACACTCTTGGATGACCTGGGCCGAGATCTCCTCCCATTAGTCGTGGAAGGTGCACGTGCTTGCCAGCGTCACATAGAACACGTCCACATACTCAGCGTCTGAGTGCTTGGCTTGGCGCAGCTTGAAGCGTTCAAAATATGGGTTGATCTGGGGATCAAAGTGTTTATTGAGGGCTCTTACTGCTGCATCGAAATCATCATCTTCACCCCTGTCAGGTAGCGTTTCGAACAATTCGTACAGCTCAGCACTTCCATAGTGCATGAGTAGGGACCTTTTGACGGCGCCATCTGTTTCCCTGGTGCCTCGTAAATAGTGATTGATACATCCAATCCATGACTGCCATCGTGGGGTGGCAGTTGCAGGGTCAGATAGCTCGCTGCAGGGCCTGTGCGGCGTCTCTTGAGGGAGCCACCACTCATGCCTGCTGTTGAACGCTCATGGCATGCAAGGCCTGGGTTCACTGGCCTCAATAGGATGGGGAAACATGGCATGGCAGGGAGGGGAGTGGAAAAAAGTGGTGTGGCACTCCCACAATTATTGAGGTTGCCTCTGAAATTCCACTCTTTTTTTTTTTTTTTGGGGGGCTGCTTCTGAAAGTCCTCTATCTTGTTTATCTGTGCTCGTTTTTCTTTTGTCCCCTCCTTTTAATTTTTTTTCTTTGGAAAGATGGATCTTCCTCCATGTGCCAGTTTTGATTCAGATTAATGTCTGGAGTGCTCCTTGAGTTCCAGCGGAGTGTCAGTCGTAGGCCCCGGTGGTTAATTAGCTGTGAGCAACAGCATAGGCGGGCTCTCCATCAGAGATATCCATTGCACGGCTTTCAGCGCTCTGCGAGCCTCCGCAGGGAACAGGAGGGAGACGTGTGTATGGTGCCCCACCCAGGCATCCCCTCTGCCGTGCGGCGTCTGGAGGCGGCGGCTGCCTGCCGCAGATGGGCGGTGAGCAGGGCAGAGGCAGGCCAGCAACCAGGCTCGCCGACAGGCACCTACTGCCGCAGATGACAAGTCCTGAATGCGCCGGGCTGGGTGGATGTAGCGGCGCGGGCCACGGAAGTGCAGGTAGGCCCGATGGTGGCACTGGGGAATCTGGATCTCCCGGCACTAGAATTCAAGGCGAGGTTGTGTGCAATGTCTTGCCGTGCTCCTTGACGAGTTCTGAGGCAGCATGGATCAGTACCGGCCTCGTCGCTAGTGTCGTGGGGGAGGCTTAGCCCTTCCCGCTTAGGTCTCGAGGGCCCTTGGTGCTCTGCACAAGAAAACGCACACACAGTGGCTTACTGCCGGCGAAGACTCGGTGCGGTCTTATGCCTGTTTATTGATCTCCTCGGACCACGCCCGGCCCAGGGAGTTTTACAGGTGGCAACAAAAGACTATACAGGCCGGGTGGCTCTGTACACCTACCTTTCCTGAATTTCTCACTGATAAATATATATATACCTCAAATAAAACCAGCCATAATGTGACTGTCACTGTGTCACATCAGGACCTTCAAAGTCCTGAGTGATGCTACGGAGTGCTAACTGAGCCTAAGAAATGACCTGCTAACCCGCATAGACTGCCTTCTTTACCAGTGCCATTAAGGGGTGGGGGGCTACAGATATTGCAAGAGCTGTTTAACTATGGCTCCTCTGGTTGTCTCAGATGCCACACACCTCACCACCTGTTGTACATCAACAGAACATTAAAAATAAGATGTACTGCCAGCTTATCCACGCTCAACAAGTCAGGCTTTGGGTTGTTTCTGTGCTACTGTGTCACTATTACAGCTAAACCTTTGCTACAATCCTGTAAGGTGCTTCACTGGCACTTTCAGGACCTAGTGGAAGGCTCAGCCATTTGGTGAAGTGCAGTGTCTGACTGCTAAAACGCACTTTGCTACCCAGTGGCTCTGCTCCAAACTATGTTCATTGGTTCGAATAGAAGTGTGTGTGACAATGGGGACATGTTTAGGGTGTTGCCAGAATCTAAAAGATTTAGAAACTAAATAACTAATAGTGGGAAAATAATTGTTTGACTAAGGGAGAACAGCATCCCTAACCGGCAGGGTAGTACAACCTCAGTGAAAATTGAATGTTGGTGCTGGCAAGGTTTCTCAAAGCTTAGTACAGACATTTGAGTTTACCAAGAATCAATGCACACACTGCAGGAGCCTCAGACACGCCAAGAAAACCAGGGACAAACCTTCCACACAGTTATCATCTGGCTCTTATTGATTCAATTTAGAAAACTCACTTCTTGAAACGAGGCTCATTACACATTCTGCAATGAAAACTGCAATTTTGCCGCTGTCATCCCGTAATACGGTGTTTCAAAAAGTACATTGTTTAATAAGTTTGAACAGACTCCCGCAGAGACAAATCAAACCATCAAAATATGTGCTGGTTTTCTTACCATAATAGGTCAGATATTCTGCGGTATGCAAGAATGTTAGCGAAACAAGAACATTGAAAATCCAGTTCACTCCAGATGAACAAGCATTCCCTGTACTTCTTGCCCAGAGCGGATAGATTTCAGAATTCACGGTCCATGGCATTGGTCCCATCCCTAACAGAAACAGAAATCACAGTCATTAAGTTAGACCGAATGAAAGGCTGATATATGTTGTCAGTGATCATGAGGACTTACAAACCAAGAAATCATTGTACTTCAGGCTGGCAGGTTTCAGTTGTACTGTGTTCAAAATCGCCATTTACTCTTGCAGTGACTTGAGATATCAAGGGACACTTGAATTGAGCATTGAGATCTCTAAACATTGGAAGCCCTCAACATTTTGACCAGGTGCAGCGCGGCGGTTGGGATTCCTCAGCACCTGGTGTGCGTGCATTCCAAACCTTTTCGAAGAGGGTGCAACCTCTCTGCTTCGATAGAGCATAGTAACTTAGGGTGTGACTGGGATGCTCCAAATAACAATCACCTACGTTTTAACAGTTACTTCTCAATAAGTGGGTGTGAGAAATTGGGTTTTTGGTAGAAGGGGAGGGGGAGGGGGTGAAACCCTCCTTAAGCAACAGCCACAATCCTAGTCAGGGTGAACCACAAACAATCACTAAATTAACGTGCTTAACCCTCTAGTAGCTTGGCACAAAAACAGTCAGGCTTAACTTCGAGGCAATGTGTAAAGTATTTATTCAGCATACAAACGGCAATAAAGTGAAAACACAACACAAGAAAAATCCCACACCAATTTAGAAAAAATAAGTGAAATGTAATAAATTATTTGACACCAAAACAACAAAAAATCCAATCAGACCCGTAGATATGCAATTTTAAAGATTTACGGTACAAATAGTGCCTAAAAGCACAAAGCGTCACTCGCTGTTGTCTGGTTATGCTAGACCAGGCAAAAGTTGCAAGTTCAGGCTGACTGCGATGCCGTGCGGCCCAGATGCAGAGATGAGGTTAGTACGAAGATTTCTATTAATGATAGAGAAGACTGCGAGGTGCTGTGAGAGTGTAGTGAATCGCAGTAGTGCAAAGAGCAAGCCGAGCGTTTCGGATGGTTGTCACTGTAGCGCGAAGATCCTGCCGGGCATCGCTGACGGTGATGGTTTGAGATTCACGTTGGTGGTCACCGCGGGCTGTTGCGCGAAATGCAGCTATTGTGTGGCCGCTGGCAGTCACATTAGCAGAAGAGTTGGGGTCACTAGAGCTCCACGTCGGCAGGCGGCAAAATGTTGCAATGAACAGGCCGTTTTGCGGATGCAAAGAGCTCAAAACTTCAGGATTTCTCCTTTTCTTCAAGGAGGAGCTCAACTGATGCCACACCAAGGGTCCAGGACCAGCGAGGCACCTCTTGGGGATCCAGAATTCACTCCAAAAGAGGCCAGCAGGTCTCAGGCAGGTCCAGTTGCTGGCCCACGCAGGTCCAGTTGCAGCAGGTAAGCTGGGAAGTTGCACAGTGGCCCCTGGAGCTTGTTGTGTTCCTGTAGCTCAGAACAGGAGGCCAGTCAGCTGACCCTTGGAGTTACTTCAACCTGGGATGAAGGGCGCATGTCCAGTCTTCCTTCTCAGCAAGCAGGGCAGGCCTCAAGCAGCAGGGCATTAGGGTGTTCTTCTTGTGTAGTATCCACAAGTCCAGGAGTGTACTAAAAAGTGGGTCTGAGGGTCATATTTTTATACCTGATGCTTCTTTGAAGTTTGAGTCACCCCCTGCCCCCCAACCCCCAGAAGTTGTCTGGAATTTCCTAAGACTTGCCCTGGTCCCAGTCTATCTGCAGGCACAATAAGCTAGTGTGAAGTTTTTGTGTGACATCAGAGGCACATTCTTTTGAAGAGCAAGTGGGGCTGTGCACAGCTCTGCCTCTCCCGTCCATCCTGCCTAAGATGGCCCATCCAGACTCACCTAGTCGCTCTTTTGTGCGGCTGTCTTGGAGGAATACACAAAGGCAACTGTCAACGGCACGTAGTCATGTGACCCAGGAACAGGTGGCAGGCACCAAATGGTTAGGTTATGGAAATGCCAACTTTCTAAAAGTGACATTTTCAGAATTGTGACTTGAAATACAACTTTACCACTAAAGAGGATTTTAAATTATTATTCCTCAGACACCAAACATGACTTCCCTACCTGCTCCCAATCAAAAGTTACCACTTGTTAAATGTAATAAAATGTAATGTTATCCTATTGGAGAGGTAGGCCTCGCAATAGTGAAAAACCTATGTGAGTTTTCACTACTAGGACATGTAAAACCTAAAGGACATGAACAACTTTTTAATTACAATGCATCCTGCTCTATGGGCTGTCTAGGGACTACTTTAGGGGTGAACTATATGCAATAAAAAGGGAGTTTAAGGCTTGGCAAGTAGGTTGTTTTGCCTAGTTGAATTGGCAATTTAAAACTGCCAACAGACTGCAATGGCAGGCCCGGGACATGTTTTTAAGGGCTACTCAAGTGTGTGGCACAAGAAGTGCTACAGGCCCACTACTAGAATTTAATTTTTCAGCCCTGGGTATAAGGTATACCACTTTACTAGTATTCCATAGCGCAGCGCTGGGTGGAACTTTTAGAACAACTACAGGCCCACATTAAAAATTACAACAAATCCTCCTGAGGGCACACTGTGCTGCTACACTTTGGCATATGTTTCTTCTCCCAATGTACCATTCTGGTAGACGTCGAGGAGTGACACCGGAGGCCTCAGGCTTGGACACTGGAGCTCAGGAAAGTAGAGGCGGAAGACCTGCAGGGGACACAGTGGAGATGGGGCCCAATTGCCAGACTAATTAGTATGATATTCATATGTACACCTTACTGATCTCTGCCTCCTGTTCCAAGTCATTATACAGTAGTCTCCTGGGCACAGACCCATTACGTTTAGTCACTTTAGTAGTTCAACACCACTGTTTACATCTGTTCACGCCTTGCCGCATTCAAGGATTGTTTCTTTTACAGTTTAGTTATGTTTAAAACCAAGACGCCATTCAGCATTACTGCAGATCTCACGTTATAGGTTTGAAACTACCAATGTGAAAGGCATGATCAAATAGACAATATTGTAAAGCTCTAGCCCTTTATTCTCCGGGTCATCTTATACTTTGTTGGTGCATGGATTGTCTCTATGTATATGATGATGCCAATAAAAGTGATGGTTAAAAAAATAAAAGTGTTGGAAGACGAGTGGAAGCTTCAAACACCAATATAAGTTGGCTCTCATCAGGACTAAAGAGTAGAAAGCATCATTTTGAACCTTAAGAACAAGCCTCTCACTGGAAGAAGATGACTTTTTATTTTTGGTCCTGACTGTAGTGGATTGAATAAATGAATAATTAATTGCATAAATTATATATTGCTCAATGAGTATGTGCGATATGTATTAGTTTTACTTTTAGTGGGTGATGATAATTCTCTGCAGACTGTACAGATTAATTCAAACCATATTGTATTCTAATTCTAACATTGCCTGTTCTTTGCAAAAGCAATAATATGAATATGCTTTGATTGCGATCTTTATGGACACATTTTAGACTTAAATCTGAGACTCAAAATGAAAAAAGAAGGAGCAATAAGAGGAGTGAAGGAAAACATTTAAGAAATAAATATTAAACAAGACCAAGTGTCAGATGCTAAATAACAATTTAAAATGTAGGGCCTGCTTAACTGCACCACATAGAATATATCTTATTATAAAATGTCTCTCACTAATGGGAGTCAATCTTGAGTCAGATTCGCACACTAGGCATTGTTTTTCAGTGGCCACGCTTTTTTAAAAAGAAATGGAAACAATTGTAGGTGTGTCCACTGTTGTTATATGGCGTGTGTCAGATCTGTCATCCTTACCGTGGTCTTCCCCCAAACTTTTTGCCTGCTTACTTCCTGTTTTTTGCTGATTCTTTTTGTTTGCCTTAGGACTCTTACCACTGCTGACCAGTGCTAAAGTGCACATGCTTCTCTCTTAAACATGGTAACATTGGTGTATACGCAATTGGCATATTTAGTTTACTTGTAAGTCCCTTGTAAAGTATTATACCATATACTCGGGGGCCTGTAACCTAAATGCTAATAGTGGGCCTACAGCACTGATTGTGCCACCCACACAAAGAACCCTTTCAAACCTATCTCAGGCCTGCCACTTTGACTTGGCATTTAAAACTACTTGCCAAGCCTTAAACTCCCCTTTTATTACATATACCTCACTCCTAAGGTAGGCCCTAGGTAGTCCATAGGTCATGTTGCTGTGTAAGTAAGCATAGAACATGTACTGTTAAGGTTTGCATGTCCTGGTAGTGACAAACGCCCCAATTCGTTTTTTACTAATATGAGGTCTACTCCTCTCATAGGTTAACATTAGGAATTCCTTAATACACTTTTAAGCTATAATTCCTGTTTAGAGAGGAGTAGCTGCATCATATTTTATATCTTTGGAATAGTATTAATAAATCCTCTTTACTGGTAAAGTTGGCTTTAACATTACTATTTTAGAAATGCCACTTTTGTGGTGGGTAAAAGACACACAATTGATGGACGGAATGCAGAACAAATCCAAACATTCACCCCCAGTCAAGAGATCTGGGTTAAATCCATCATTCTTTTGCTCACCATGCCACCCCAGTTTATACCTGGCCATATGCAAATCAGTCTTGACCCTGTGCCTCATGGGAACAGTCCAGCCCGAACTGCTAAGCCAGGTCCTCCCTGGACCGGAAACAAGCATCCTAGCGGTTTCGGGGTTTCACCCCTCTTCAGCCAGAATAGCTTGAATCCAGTGGTACAGTGAGCCCGGGACCCACGTCTGGGCATACCCGGCGCACTTAGGGCGAGGAAGCAAAAAACACACAATTGATGGACGGAATGCAGAACAAATCCAAACATTCACCCCCAGTCAAGAGATCTGGGTTAAATCCATCATTCTTTTGCTCACCATGCCACCCCAGGATTTAACATTACTATTTTAGAAATGCCACTTTTGTGGTGGGTAGCAGCTACACTTTGTGCATTTCCTGTAGACAGCCTTAAACACAGAAAGGTTAGGTGTGTCTCCATATTCATTTGCATTCTGATGGCTGTTCCGGAGCAGGAAGGGAGGGAGGAGCTGATACATACACCTGAATAGGCAGTGTCCTGTTTCCCACACAAAGGGCTGATTATCCCCTACTGATGGTCTGGAGCCAGAGCTGGAAAGAAAGGATGTGTGTGCACTTAAAAGACCCTTCTTTGAAGTCACCCCCACTTCAAAGGCACAACTGGGTATAAGTACTGGGTCTCTGACCCTACCAAGACAGTACACTACTGGACCTGTGAAGAATCCTGCCAGGAAGAAGGACGTCTGTGCTGCTACAAGGACTGCCACTCTGCTGCTCTGGAAGAACTGCTTTTCTGCTCTGATGTGCTGCCTGTTGCCAGCTGCTTGCTATCCTCTGCCCTGCTTAGCAAAGGACTGGACCCATCTCACTTGAACCTAGAGTGACTCCAAGGCATGCTGGCTTTCCCCCTGTTCTGAAGTCTCAGGGACATCAAAGACTTCCTACAACCCTTCAACAGCACCTGGACTCTGCCATCTGTGATTCCCTCCCCTGCCAAGTGGTGCCAACCCAGTCCTGGGCCCTTAGTAGTGAGGCTGCAACTCTTGAGGCCGCCGCAGTTGCGGCGATCGTAACCGGCGCAATGCCCCGACGACGACACATCGCCAGCTCCTGCGCTGCTCGACGACAAAGTCTCCCTGAGTGCACAGCTCGACTATGACGCATCACCCATCTTCAGTACTGCTCGATGACTAAGCTTTCCATGAGTGTGTGGCTCAACAATGACGCATCGCCTACGAATCCTTCGGAACGACGACGCTTCGCCTTCCTGCTCCTCGCCTCTCGTCCTCGACGCAGGTCCTCCAAAGGTACTGTTTTCAGCGGGCCAAGGCTGGTCCCTGTATCTGACCCATGCTCCAAAGCGGTCTCCCTGAACGTTTGGATTTACCCCAGTGTAGCGCGACCAGATGTCCCCGGTGGGCACTTTATGACTCTAAGCACTATATTTTGATTTAATCTTTAAAAATTCATAACTCCGGTTCTACTTCTTGGATTGTTGTAATTTTGGTCTTGTTTTTCTTATAACATTCGAATCTATTTTTCTAACCGTGTGGAGTATTTTTGTGGTGTTTTCATTGTGTTACTGTGTATGTGTATTGCACATATGCTTTACACATTGCCTCTCTAGATAAGCCAGACTGCTCTGTGCAAGCTATCGGAGGGTGAGCACAGGTTATCTTTTAGTGTGTATCTAGCTTACCCTGACTAGAGTGGTGGTTCCTGCTTGGACAGGGTGTATACCTCTGCCAACCAGAAACCCCATTTCTAACAGCATGTTTGGAAAATATATATATAATCAATGAAAAAAACAAAGGTTAAAATAACGTTTTAGTTAGGTGAATTTGTCATTGACAACATTAACGTATTAAACTAAAAAAAACAACAATTTCACCAGTTATAGCTAGCAGCGCTAACTATATCGTGCGCCCCCTCCATGTACTGCTTATGACCTTACATATGACATCACTCATGACATGTTCTATGACATCATTTATGACATCTAAAATGAAATCATTAATGTCATCACTGATGACATCATCCAGTGAAAAAATGCTAAATTAGGTCAAGACAGAAGTGGCATCGAATTGAAAAGACATTTGTTTTTCTTAAATAAATGCTATGAGACATCTGAAGAAAACCTTTAGCATTGTGCAGAACATTCGGTAATTACAATTTGTTTTACAAACAGTAAACAGAACAATATGGCGTTAATGTCTGTAGATCTCCATTACAAGTTTTACAACATGCTGATACAGGCAGAAATAGACTGCAGCTTGCTCAGCAAGGACATTTATTGAGGCTGGCAAAAGTTTATATGAACACACAGTCAATCAACAGTGATGACATATTTTGTTATTGTGAAAACATTATATCTGAAATCTCATGTTATTACAGTAAATGAAATTCTAGATCCAGTCTCTGTCCTTAAGGCAGTAATGTTTTTAACAGGATCTATGTAGCACTATTCAACAAAACTTCACATTGGTACTCGATCTGGCTAACAGTTGTCTTTTGTTGGTGGGGGCTTCGATTAAGCTGCTTTTAACATGATTTCAGTTAAAACTGATTATAACAGATAAACCACCATCTGGAAGAATATTTGCTTTTAGGTAAAAATGGTAAAACACCAGACTTTGCTGCGCTTTTACTGCTTTGGTGTCATTTTGTGTCAAAGCAGTGCAAATGCAGCGCTGAGCACTCTTCTGTGATGAATGCTCCTGTATGACCTAATTGTGCCATATAAAAAGCAAATTAATATACCATGGTCACAATCAACAAAGTCACTTGATCTCATGACCAACTTCCACTCACATCTTGGGAACATGGCTAACCTCATATGGCTTCACTCACTGTTCACTGCAAGTCTCTGTGTAGTGGCAAACAGGCTTGAAGCTGAACTCTGAGCCTGGTCTCAGTCTAGGGTAAAATGCCCCACCATGATGTCATCCTCCTTCTCTGAGAGCAAGACAGAGCTCTGCTTAATGAAAGCTTAGTTATCTGGATTGTGGCAACAAAGATCACTGTGCATATGGTTGACTTAAAAAATAAAGTCCTCCCATATATAAAGAGAGGGGGGGCGGGAAACATAACTTCCTAACATATTTTATGCAGTTTGCATTCAGCTCTTTGATGACAGTTCGTAACAGTCACTGTTCTATATTTGGGTTGTATCTTATGAACTGCGGTAACAAAAGGATCTCTGTGACAAAAGCTGTAATCCACTCAGCTATCCACAAAAAATACAGATCTGGGATCCGTACAGTACACGTTCTTCGCACCAGGCATATTAACCCTCTGCGCTACTTCATGGCGAGTCAGAACTGGCACTAGAGAAAACTGATCTCACTCTAGCAGGAACATTGATCACAAGGATTATCTTGACATTTTTAATGGCGCCTGAAAACTGGACGCACATGGAACTCTGTTGCAGGTGTATGTAAATCGGAATGTTATTTCTAAACACAGAGACCCCCCCACACCCCCCCCCATGTCAGCGCCCCCTCCCCTGGTCAGCGCCCAGTGCGGCCGCACCAGTTGCACTGCTCTAAAGCCGGCCCTGCCTCAGTGCTCCTCTTTCTAGCCTCCCCTAGGGCGATTTGGCAAAGGGGCACGCCGTTAAATCCTTTGTGAACTCGGTGGCTGCTGTCTCAGTAGGGTGACCAGGCGTCCCGGATTTGCCCGGACGGTCCCGGTTTTCCGCCAGCTGTCCCGGCAGATTTCAGGAAATTTAGCTCATGTCCCAGTTTTTAGGTAGGGTCGACTGAAAACGGCAGGAGGTGCTTTTTTATGTTTTATAAAGCAGGGATAGTTAGCAGTTGTTTCAAGAAAGCAATTTAATTAACAGGCAAGCTACTGGGTTTAAAAATTGCATTTTATGTATGTTTTGACTGCCTGTTCTGTAATTCTCGGCTGAGGAGCGCTTTCATTCTGTGCGCTCGCTTAAAGGAAAATTGTAGTCCTTCTTTTATTTTTGTGGAATGTCCCGGTTTTTGGCTTTAAAATTCTGGTCACCCTATGTCTCAGCTCTTCAATCGGCATCTTGTTTCTTCCACCTTGTGCCGAGATTGGCCGGAGTTACCGCTGCCAGTTCATTTTTTTTGTCCTTTTTTAGGTCGAGCCTCGAGTAGCGCGCAAGCGCTGCTCTGCGAGACTTTAAGTTAGGGTTTTCGAAAGCTGACCACACGCTCGTGCGTCATGGCCTTTTCCCTGCGGTTACGCGCGTGGCAGACATCTGTTTCCAATTATAGTGCCCAGACGCGGGCGCGATAATTGGAAACACATGCCGGCCGTGCGGGCAAAAGGCCATGACGCACGAGCGTCTGGTCAGCTCAGCAGGCTGCCGCGCTCGCTCGCCCCCGCTCCTCTCTTGTTTAGTTTGGAGTCCTGCTCATAGAAAAGTGTGCAAATGCCGTTGTAGAAAGTAGGTGCAGTTCTATGGAAACACTTTTACTTCACAAACAACGTTGCAAAACTGAAGAATTGACAGATTTCCACTTTTGCACATCTTAATGAAAGCTCTGTATTGTATTATTTTTGGGAGATAGTTTTTGCATACAGGAATGATGGGAGAAAAAGCTTTGAAACTTACCCAAATCCCTGTGTCGTACCTGGGCACAGTTATACTCACGAGAAGCAAAACTGACCGACCCAGGAGTGATCTTTAATTCTAGAGAGCTCTGAGCCCTGCAGCCTGTCATTACAGATTACCACAGGCCTCTCGGTGACCCGGGCCTCACCCGCACTTGGCGCACATAAAACCAGCTGCACGGGAAGTCCCTGATTGCAGGCCCCGCTACTTCAGCCAGGCACAGCACCGCCCTGCTTCCGCCGCGGAGCACCAGCAAAAAACAACATTATTGGAGAAAATAAATAGAGCATTCCAGTCCATTGCCAAAATGAGCTCCATTGGATAAACAATATCGAGAGACCGCCTCAGACCCGTAACATGACATGAAGATGCCCCAAAGCATCCCCAGGCAGCAGCAGCGGTGGAAATCTAGGGTGACGTGTGCAACCCATGACCTCATCAAGAGGCGGAATTGAAATTCAGCTGTAATTGTGGTGATAGCCAGGGCTTTAAGTGGGCCGGGTCCTGTCGGGTCTAAGACCAGAGGATAATTTAAACAGACTCTGAAACGGGTCCTTGTCGGGCTCTGTACTAATCTCCTTAACTTTACTGGCAAAAGACTGATTGCTTTCTAAGTAATTAATGTAAATACCCTTAAGGGATTGCAGTATTGTATCTCCGTGATGGAATCAGTGTTTACATTTCACATTTTATTTCATTTTGCATTCTAATTTTTCCAAGATGCGTTTCTGTAGTTTTTGTCTTTCAACAGTCGACTCTTGTATAATGAATATTTTGAACTGAGGGTTATGAGCGACTTCAGATTGTTGGCAGCTATTCAGAAAGGCGTACGATTGAGAGCTCTGAGGTTGAGGCTGAAGGCTGTGCAAGCTTCTCTCAGTGCCTGTCAGTTAGTCATACAGGAGTGCAAACTTCATGCACATCCAATCCTGGGCCTCTCTGCAGAGCGCACAGAGCGATAGTTGAACATCTGCCAATGGTAACTGTGGGAAAGAGTGAGGTGGCAGTTGAAAATATAGGGAGAACAAGCATTTGCAATGCAATAGGTCTCGCATTTACATGAGTTTTAGCTATTGGCATTGTAAATGACAATGACTTTTATTTATGTTTTGGTTTTTAAAATGTAAATAGAAGGCAGTCATTTACAATGCCAATAGCTTAAACTCGCGAAAATGCGAGACCTATTGCATTGCAAATGCTTGTTTCACCTTCTCATCGTCTTTTGCTATGAAAGTGTTAAACGGGCCTTAAAAAGGCATTCAAATTCAAAAGCAGAACTACGACACGGGATCTCACTCGAGCCATTGAGCTGCGCAGTACATTAACCATGTTTTTCCTTTTTAAATGTGAAGGCATCCGACATACTGCGTAGTGCTGTTCTCAAAACCACTTCAGGTCTTTGCTGTCCTTTTAAAGGTTCCTTTTGGTAACCAAAGTCTCTTTTCATTTTCAGAGTGACAACCCAGTATTTTGTGCCTCTTCTAGCCTTTATTTAAAACCTCTCTAAAACGTATTTTTTTACTTTTGCCCTCTTTCACTTACCATGTAAATCTTATTTCATCTCTCACTCACCCTTTCTTCCTCCTTCTGTCTGCCCCTCCATCTTCTCATTATTTAAAGCAGTAACACTACATGGAAATACATTCAAGCGTTGTTTTATAACATTTGCTCTTTTTAATTTTTATAACCAATTCCTGGTTTTTAGCATTGCTTAAGAGTAGTTTTGTTTTTTGAAATATGTTCAACCCTCTGATCTGATCATATCCCTCAGTTCAATCTTTCTGTGTTAAAGCTTTTCAATACATGTTTGGTGTAATGGGTGTTCACGCAGGGAACATTCCTGCAGCCTGGTCTTTTTTCAAGGTGTGTCTTCAATTTTGAGCATTACCTGACTAAGAGGTAGAACAATACTGTTTTGCAGCTAGCAAAGGCTCATCTTGAAAAAAATACCTAGACTCAAAATGATGTATATCGGTTCATAAAAGTCACTTATAGGTGGTGGTGCCAACACTTCTGCCTGTCCAATACTGTGCCTCTTAAGACAAGCATTGGCATAGCCAATAGGTCTCGCCTTTGGGACCTTATAAGTGTTTAGCCATGCAACAGTTGATGTTGTTGCACCAAGGATATTGTGCTGGATAACTAAACACTTATAAGGTCCCAAAGGCGAGACCTATTGGCTATGCCAATGCTTGTCTTTAGTATGAGTGGGACTCCAGCTCCCACTTCAGCGTGCAGTGTTTGGAGTTTCCATGTTGCTCATTTCGCGGTAACTGCAGCAGATGATGGCTAGTGACCCTCAGAGCTTCGGCGGTCTTCACGGACGGCACTTTAATGCCTTCACCTGCAATATCATAATGAAGTGCAAACATATCTCCATCTATGCCTATCCTTCACATGTAGTGGGATTGGACTGCTAAAAAGATGAGTTTAAGTGCTGGAAAATGAGACAGGCATGCAGGTAAAATAAACAAAGAGCAAATTCAAGGAAAAAAAGAAATAGATAAAGAAGAGGATTAGAAGCACGATAAAAGGGAGGTAGTATTACAATAGGAGTGGGAAAAAAACGAAGGAGATTAGAGCAAATGCTTACTGAGCACTCGGAAAACCCCTTCCCCATGACTTTTTTACAGAGTAAAATAAACTAACCCCTGATTTTTACAACCACTGGAAAACGCTAAAATCACCACGTATTTCCAGAAACAAACCTGATTCTCACATTTGTTGCCAGTAATTAAAGAAGTGATTCTTACCAGGTGCAAAGAACATCAAGTATATAATCAGGCCAATGAGTCCAGTCCATGAATAAGGAGTGGGGCAGTAATTATAGGCCCAGAAAAACTCTTCCGTTTTTAATCTGGATTCATTGGAGCATCTGAAAGGTTAAAGCAGCACTAGTGTTAGAAATGTAGGCTAGCACAATAGTGAATTAAGGAATAAACATCAACAGTGTAATTAAAACGATTTCAGCAATAAGTATGTCTACAAATTAAGAACACTTTATTTCTCGAAGCATAAGCAATTGTTAGGGGGGTGATCTCCTAGTGATTGAGCAGCAGGATCAAAGCTGAAATTGACAGAAAATTATCCAAACAAAACGAAAGGGTCTTCCATGATGGGATGCTTGTGATCAAACTATTTGCTTTCATTCAGTGTTTTTGTTGTTTTACAAGTTATTGCTTTGGGATGTGCTGCGGTTCCCTTTCTATATAAGAATAGGCCATGCCACGTAGACAGATAATTTGGAGTACTGGCTTTCCCTTGGAGTGCTTAAATTGATGCAGAGATACCATGGCTGTTCTAGGTATGCTGTGCCAGTTGTTAGTTTTGCACCTGTCCCAGCCTTCTCTTAGTATCCCTTTTTTTGGTTTCTTTCAAGGGCAGCGATTGTGCTGCTTTGTGGGGAGCCTTTATATTGTTGCATATCTCTCTTCTCTAATTCATTGAGTGTATTGCTTCCTTGGGGTTGAAGGAAGTGACGTGGGAGCCTTGATCTTCAATGTAGGTTCAATCATTCTTCATCTTAGTAGTTTCCTTTCTTTGGAGTCGGCATACTGGTGTCACAAATAAAACCTTACATGTTCACTTTCCGATCTCAGGAGTTGGAGGAGGCTTCTATTATGTCTTCAGGAATTTTGTTGTTTTCGTTTTGAACCTCACTGGAGGGAGATGTTATTTCATTCTGTTGTCTCATGTCCAACTACCAAAGATTGCAATACTCAATGGATTGGGAGTACTTACATCCTCTATTTGAGATGTGTTCTCGGAAATTTAAATCCCATGCCCATACAAGTTAAGATAATTGTAGTCCCCAGTATACATGTCCTGGGCCTACTTTCTGATTATCCACAAGTTGAAGGAACTTCCTTCGTCTGCGATCATCAGATGAGCTTTCTTATATTTATCTTTACAGAGGTTCTCATGTTCTGTAAAAAATAATTCATGTTCAGTAGCCTTTCAGATTCCCAGACAAAGGTGAATAGGGCATCACTGTCCTGTGGTGCCAGCATGGGTTTATCTAAGACTAGTCCACTCATCAAATCAGGGCCGGATTGCTTAGAGGACTAGCCGTAGATAAACTCATGTTTCCACTGGCAGAAATTTTCACAATAGCAACTTTAATAAATTTCTCTTGCGCCTGCACTATTTGGACGCAGAAATATCACAGAACTAAACTCTGCACTGTTTTCCGTTCTCTCTCAGATCCTCTGAATGGCTGATACGGGTCCTTTAGCTGGGTTGATTGAGCAAGGACTGCTGAAGGATCTATGGGCCGCGTTTGCCGTGGGCTCAAGTAGTGGCTAGAAGAAATTCTGACGTCCTTGAGGGCTTGACTCCATGGTGGACTGCTTACGCCCCATTGACCTGGGGTTGGCATCAGTGGCAAAACAATCGGAAACTCTTTGAGACTACAAGGAGTTGCAGATAAGGGACCAATGCCACAGTATTGTGTGAGAAAACAGGTGGTACTTGATTGTGTGAAAATAGCAGGGTAGTAAATTACACCATGACTCAACATTTTAAATTTATAAGTATTTAACTTTGTTAAATAACAAATCTGAAAAAACACTGTCAGTGTTTTTTAAATGCTCCCCCATTCAAAAGCAAATGCTCCTAAATTACCTCGCGTAGCAGTTCACGTTGTTAATGTGGTTGTGAAAAGCACCTAAGAAAGAAAATAAATGCCAGTGTAGAATGCAGCTAATTAGAAAGTTCTATTAACTGCTTGTATTGCTTAAATTAAACACATATTTTGAAACGCTTTAACCTAACGACCCAAACATTTTAATCAACATTGTGAGAACGCAGTGAAATTACCCTTTAGAAAGTTGAGAAATGTATTAGTAAAAAGACTAATAGCTTTCAATTTTAAGGATACAAATGATTGTAAAAACACATCACGCTCACACTCTAAAGTAACTGATAATAAGCAGACTTTGCAGAGTAGGAGAGTGCCTCCCACCCGAATCTTTCAGCTTTCAGAAGGAGACACCTGAAGCACTTTTGCCAAAGAAAGACTCGTTCTACCTCACATCTGAGCAATAGCATGATCAGACTTTACTGAACTGAATATCTTACAGATTTGATTGAGAATGTAAAGGCATTTTACAGTGTTAACTTTTAGCATAAAAAGTGTGTGTATAAAACATTGAAAGTTCTGCTGATTAGTTTGTTTACCGACATTCAAAGCGTTGAAATGCAATGGGGTTTATTTAACGCAACCTTTGTTACACAGGTTTTTGTTTCGTAGTTATTTTGAGTTGTTACCAGTGAAGAGCATTTTATAAAATACTTTGCAGCTAAGGAAGTATGCTCCTGTTCGACATTCTCACGTCTTAATTGTGTGGTAAGATGATGTTTGTTTTTGCTGACATACCTCTTTTAGACTACCATAAATTATAACACATCATGGTCTGACAAACGTCCATACGAAAAATGTAGGAGGACATTCATAGAGGTAATCGTAATGATACTTTATTCGGCACATAAATAGCCATAAAAGATCCATACATCAAGAGAATATACACATAATACATAAAAATGAGCAAGTTCAAGAAGCGACAACCGCCACGCTTATCCTAGGGCACTGACCAATCATAGCATCTTCCATAGCCAATTACATCAATCCTTTTACCAATAATCCCAAAATAGAATCTGGTACTCTCCTTAGCGCTCCATCGTTCTCCTAGCTCTCACCGCTGCTTTTAAAAATACGTAGACACCATAGAAAACATCATGAGTACTTAAAGGTTAAAGTTAAAACAATGCATCCCTACATTTCCTAAATTCCAAAGTTTTAAAATCGGTTTAATAAATAATCTAAAATAACATGTGAAAAAAGTGCAGAAGAACATACAGTGCATCCAGTGGCGGCTGGTCCATAGGGGCGCCGGGGCAGCGCCCCACTTGGCAATATCAACAAGAAAAACTGCTCACGGGCAGCAAGAAATGTAAGCAGATGGCAGACGCAATTCGTCTGTTTACATTTCCGGCCTGTGCTGGCAGCTGCTTCACAGCCTCAAGTGCGCATGAGTCATAGTCAACAATAAACACACAGCGCACGCACACACGCAGGCGAGAGCAGCAGGAGTCCAGAACTGGACTCCGACTGCGCATCTGCGAGAAGGGCACTTTTTATTTCAGCACCCCACTCCATTGACAATACATTAGGTATGCTGCGCATGCCTAGTGTAGTGCAGGAGTCTCAAGATAGGATCCTGCTCGGGCAGTGACGTACAGTCGCCCCATGTCCTGTCAAATGACACACAATTGATGGACGGAATGCAGAACAAATCAAAACATTCACCCCCAGTCAAGAGATCTGGGCTAAATCCATCATTCTTTTGCTCACCATGCCACCCCAGTTTAGACCTGGCCATATGCAAATCAGTCTTGACCCTGTGCCTCATGGGAACAGTCCAGCCCGAACTGCCAAGCCAGGTCCTCCCTGGACTGGAAACAAGCATCCTAGGACCGGTTTCGGGTTTCACCCCTCTTCAGCCAGGATAGCTTGATTCCAGTGGCACAGTGAGCCCAGGACCCACGTCTGGGCATACCTGGCGCACTTAGGGCGAGAAAGCAAAAGACACACAATTGATGGACGGAATGCAGAACAAATCAAAACATTCACCCCCAGTCAAGAGATCTGGGCTAAATCCATCATTCTTTTGCTCACCATGCCACCCCAGTTTAGACCTGGCCATATGCAAATCAGTCTTGACCCTGTGCCTCATGGGAACAGTCCAGCCCGAACTGCCAAGCCAGGTCCTCCCTGGACCGGAAACAAGCATCCTAGGACCGGTTTCGGGTTTCACCCTCTTCAGCCAGGATAGCTTGATTCCAGTGGCACAGTGAGCCCAGGACCCACGTCTGGGCATACCTGGCGCACTTAGGGCGAGAAAGCAAAAGACACACAATTGATGGACGGAATGCAGAACAAATCAAAACATTCACCCCCAGTCAGTTACACAGGTTTTTGTTTCGTAGTTATTTTGAGTTGTTACCAGTGAAGAGCATTTTATAAAATACTTTGCAGCTAAGGAAGTATGCTCCTGTTCGACATTCTCACGTCTTAATTGTGTGGTAAGATGATGTTTGTTTTTGCTGACATACCTCTTTTAGACTACCATAAATTATAACACATCATGGTCTGACAAACGTCCATACGAAAAATGTAGGAGGACATTCATAGAGGTAATCGTAATGATACTTTATTCGGCACATAAATAGCCATAAAAGATCCATACATCAAGAGAATATACACATAATACATAAAAATGAGCAAGTTCAAGAAGCGACAACCGCCACGATTATCCTAGGGCACTGACCAATCATAGCATCTTCCATAGCCAATTACATCAATCCTTTTACCAATAATCCCAAAATAGAATCTGGTACTCTCCTTAGCGCTCCATCGTTCTCCTAGCTCTCACCGCTGCTTTTAAAAATACGTAGACACCATAGAAAACATCATGAGTACTTAAAGGTTAAAGTTAAAACAATGCATCCCTACATTTCCTAAATTCCAAAGTTTTAAAATCGGTTTAATAAATAATCTAAAAT
The DNA here is from genome assembly GCA_963921515.1 of Calotriton arnoldi. Classification (NCBI taxonomy): domain Eukaryota; kingdom Metazoa; phylum Chordata; class Amphibia; order Caudata; family Salamandridae; genus Calotriton; species Calotriton arnoldi. The sequence continues at coordinate 1,595,369 of CAWUFW010002509.1, forward strand.
AACATGTGAAAAAAGTGCAGAAGAACATACAGTGTGCATCACTGATTTATCTGAATAACCATCACAGGAGAAAGCCACCTCTGGTGTCCCGATCTGAACACTGGTTCCATAGAAATTCAAAAGTCAAATCACAGTGCCAGCCCTGAAACGAACGAGTAAAGATCACTGCCATCCTGAGAGGGGTTTTGCAAGATACAACACAGAATCCTCAGGTGCAAGAACAATAAAATACTCTTTGATGGTCCTCTTGCTAATTTCATTTTCTAGTCTCTTGGAATAGCATAAATCAAAAAAACGTACCTATAAAAAAACGTAAATTTACCTTCTTCTTATCAGACTTCCTTATTGTAAGCGGTGTGTCAAACATATGTGGTACATTCAATGCATCACAAGTTTTGCGTACATACGCCAACCAGCCATTAGCCAAGAGGCCCTTGTCTAAATTCAAACAATACAAGCTGATTTCCCTGGTCACGTTAGCCTCGGTATTGGCCCACACGCTAACCTATAAAAGAAGCGGTGCAAGCCTGGCCATGTCTGTAATATACCTAAGGCTGAGCGCCAAATGCAGAATAAAGTAGGAGCTCGTGGGGGGTAAATGCAAAATCCGCCTACAGAAACAGTTTTCTTTAATCTGCAGGGTATTAGTGTTGCAATATCCCCAAACCTCCGACCGTAGAGAGTTGCAGAAACGCACTGAGGATTATAAATATTCAGAATAGGAGATACTGTGCCCCTTCTAGCACCCTGAGGCAAATTTTAAAAAGCGCCAGCTGCTCTACTAAGCTTTAAACAAGAGTTTCTGATCTGCGAGTGCCAAGACCCAGCGCTGTTAAAGGTGACTCCACCCCCAGTTGGGTCCCACTAGCCATTAATTTGGTCATAGGTTTCCTGCCTGGTCCACATGCCATAATACTTGATTTTCCATAGTTTGTGACCAGGTCCAGTTCACTCATGAAGGATTCCACCAACAATCGCAAAGCCCCTGGGGTCTGTGCCATGAGTGCCACGTCATCTTCTTAAAGCAGCGCCGGCACATGAACTCGCTTGATCATCGGGATGTCTCTGGTGTCTTTGGTGAGGGTTTGGATCAGATTATTGATATAAACAACAAAGACAAATGGGACCAGGATCTAGCCTTCGCACACCCAATGAGCAAGGGGAAATATATCAGGCAATTCATCTGTCATGCCGTACCGGACCCTTGCTGCCAAGTTCTCATGCAAGGAGTGCAGGAAGTTCACAAACTCCACCTCCACCCCTAAATCCAGCATACTTCAACCAGAGCTTTGTTTTTCTGACGCAATCAAAGGTGCTAGACAAATCCATAAAGGCCAGGTACAGTGGACAGCGCTATGCAATGGTGTATTTGCCGATGTTCACATTCAACTTTAAGCACTGTTCCACTGTACCCAGCCCCTGGCGAAACCCAAATTGATAGGGGCATAAAATGTTGTTAGCAGCCGCCCATGATCTTAAACTATTAAACATCACACGCCCAATAATCTTAACTGAGCTGTCTATAAGAGAGATGCGGCGGTAGCATTTAGATGCGGTGCAATCCCCTTTTTTGAAGGTCGGCACTATAGTGGAAAGTGTCCAGGACTCGGGGATCTTGCTGCACAAGGGGATCTTGCTGCACAATGAGTTGTTAAAAACGTTCACTATCAGAGGCCCTCAAAAATCAGTATTACACTTGATTGAGTCCATAGGGACCCCATCTAGGCCCGAGGCTTTTGTGCCATTGGGGCTTTGTCTTAGAATAAGGGTAAATTCCTTTATACTAATTATCATGGGAGATGGATCGGATAATTTAACACTTAACTGCTCCTTTTGGCTTCCACTAGGTAAAAAATAATGTTATAATGTGAGACCCATTCAGGACGGGAACGTTACAGCTTAAAAGGGGGTTTGGTGTTATGTTATGGGGAAATTCATAGAGCGCACGTACACCAACAGGTCTCTTGGCGCTGAGTTAGTTAGCCGACCGTCATCTGAACACACACCTAGCTGTAGGCTTGAGTAAATAGCCATGTTTCAGCCTCTTTCTAAAGCACATGTAGTTTGCTGCTTGTCTGATTGCAATGGGCAGAGAGTTCCAGAGTTGGGTGCCTAACGTGGAGAATCGTGTCCCTCCCATCCTTTTGCATTTAAATCACGGGACCACCAGTAAATTCATTTGAGCAGATCTGAGATTATGTTACGGGTGGTGCTTCCCTTTGTTTGATCCTGTTTACTATTTCCCAGAAACTCTTGATACTCTTAGAGCATGATGCACTTTCCAATAGGTCCCAATCCCTATTGTTCAAGTCCTTCTTCCTTGACCTCATGGCATGTTTATACGCTTTGCAGGCCTCCCGAAAGGTAATGGGATCTTTGGGATTAGCAGAGAGGGCCTTCCATAACCTACCATTGGCTGAGGAGCAGTGACTGTCAAACCAACGGGGCATCACCTGCCCACTCCATACTGGCTGAAGCAATAATTGCCTGATGCTCAGATTTAAAGAGTTGAAGTGATTGATCATTTCATCACCCTGCACATCGGGCAGACAAAGCATAAAGGTCACCAGTTGGGACTTCAGCAACATAGATAGTGTTGCCCCATGATCTTTCAAATGCCACACAAGCTTTAAACCATCACTGGTATGCTGATTTATGGCGATCGATACCTCAGGCGAGGGCGTTCTGTGAACTGAGAAGTATCCTTTAAGATACAAGGCATTCTTATCGCTCCATTCCATAGCAAGAATTACACCCTGCGAAAACCATGTTGAGAGATTACGTGTTGAGAAAATATCTATAACTGAATCCTGTCTGTGCTCCATAAAAGAGGGCAGCAGCATACTATCTACACAGAGCAACTCTACTAAGTTAACAAGATCGTGTCTAGCCATATACCTCCCCAGTTCCTCCCCTCTACCATCAGATCTCCCCTGCTGTGGTGGCAGAAGGTCCAGACCCTGGATCTTATAATTAATCTCCAGCTTTACATTAAAATCCCTGCAGAGGAGGTAATTGGGTTGTTTCAATTTACTAGATTCAGTTGGCTTTAAGTCAGCTACAAAAAACGAACAGGTTTTTAAAATGACTACATACAGAATTTAGGAAATCATTATAAAAATTAATCAAATAAAAATAAAAACTGCTGAGTTCATCCTTAATAAGCAAGGCCATAAAAGCCGGATTTCCAGTGTCCAACCCTGTAACTTGCACTTTCAGATTAATACTAATTGAAACAGAGGTAAACATAGTGGTCTAAGGAAACAATTCTTGCTTTGTGTGACGGAACCACGTCAAACACCAGACATATTAGTCACTGTTTTTCCTAAAAACATAGGAGACAGAAATTTGTTAAGCCTGTTCTTTGCGTTTGTTAAACTTGTTTGTGTCTTTTCAAATGTCAGATCCGTAGCTAGCTTTGCCAAACATTGATAGGCCTCCTCTCTTTGATATGGACATCCTTTTTGTAGGCCCGGGGAGACAGATTTACCTGCATGAATGACCTGTTATTAATTCTTTAAAAATACATAGCAGAAAGTAGTAGAGAAAGAGCGTGGGCATTGGGGAAGCCACCTTTAGCCACTGCCTTTCATGTCTGCTTTGCCGGTACTTTGATGGGCTATCCATCAAACCCATGGTTAAAAAATGGTTATATTTTTCATTTATGTGCTGATAAGGGCATCAAGTAGTCCTTTTGTTAGACTGCAGATGCTATATGAGAGCCAGTGTTTGTTCTTTGATGTATTACTGTGCTGGTATGTTCACACTTTAATGACTGATTTATGACTTTTGTGTTTATGAAGTATGTACTGTTTGTGATATGTGCTGTTTGGATGCATTGCATACAAGGCCATTCACTATCAACACCTCACCACCTAAGAGCCTCGCTTGAAATCTCTGGTCGCATCAAGAACTTTAGCTCAATCAATCAATAAAAACTTGATTTGAATCTCATCATAAATCCCATAAAAGTGAATGCAAAGCATTATAAAAAAGTACTACACCAAGAATAATTTAGCTAAAAGAAGAAACAACATACAATACGAAACCCATCTTAGAGCTTAAAGTACATCACCAAATGACAATATATTTCGTAGGCAAAATCATCTCTCCCACCAACCCTCATCCATCACCATATAAAGATATGACTGCATACTCCAACCCACTCCATATCTACTTAAGAAATAAGCTGCTCTTCCAAGGTGATCTAACTTTATGCCCAATAATTCAGATGCCTTCAACAAATTCATAAAAGAACAGATAATGAATCTGCAATACAATGAAGTGCCCAGAGGAACTGTTATTCAAAGCATATCATAATTCCATTGTTCATGGGCGTATTCCCCCAAACATTTATGTAGGGATAGGGCAACGTTAATGTACGCAACAACTATTGGACAAATTTCAGCCCTTGTAAAAAAGCCAGAGCACCCCTACACTTTCTGAGGTTGTTTTTGAGCATAAGCGGTTTAATAATCCTTTTCTTAATCCCCTATAAAGTGGTAAAGTGCATTGTGCTCTTTAGTAACAAGGACATTGGGCATGGATGCACAACCAGTCATTCATTTTGGGGAATGATGCCACGATATGAATCAAATTCAATCTGATATACCTAACATAACCATTCGTTATCCACACCAGATAAGTTTACAGACCTACATAGCACTCACTACCGAAATAGGCAAAAGTCGTTAATTTCATGCCTTTGCCCCTTAACCTGACTGCCTCAAAGTAACTTTTATCCATACATTTGAAGAGTTCTCTACTAATCGCTTGGAGATTCTGTAGATCATCAAACATACTGGGTCTACCCAAACCCCTACATATTAGTTTACCGTTCCACAACCATAGGATATTATGAGCATAATCAAGTGAAAGGCAGCTTAAAATAATGGCTTTTTTTTAATAGCTTCCCTTGGTGTTCAAACTTTATCCCTTAATAACAGTGAGCAAAGATGAATCCGATCTTCTATAAAACAGAAACCAACTTTGCTATGAACCAAGTATTAAGAGGTTGTATCTTTAAGAATCTATTATCTGTTGTCTGTATGGGAGAGATGTTTGTATGACTCCACACACACACTGACCCATAGGAGACTATGCTAACACATTTCACTTTGTAGAAATTTAACATTTTTACAGGTTTTCCCCCCAATTTCGTATCATAGCTAAATACCCCGGCCAATGATTTTTCAAATTGGAACTGTCTGGAATGCATCGAACTTTTACACAAGCCTTTCGCATCAAATAGCACACCCAAATACACAAATAAGGGGACTACACTTATCTCGTGGCCATTCACGTACATGGGGTGATATTTGCCCTTTGGGGTACCCCTGTACATGGTATAGGATAGCATAAGGTTAACCCGTAGATCTAAATTAGTAATAAGGTTTTTACAACTATTCAGAACCTGCTCGAGAGTGATGGGAGGCTGGGCAAATAGCACTTTGTTGTCTGCAAAGAGAAGGGCAGGAAAAGGGCGCTGGCTAAACTGCTGGAGATTTCTACATTCCTTTAGGAGTTCCCCTTCTAATCTATTAATGTGAATTGTCAATAAAAAATGTACCAAAACGCAGCCCTGCCTCATCCCCCTGCTAATGCCAAATGCCTCTGTGCAATCATCATTTCTTCCATATCTGACCCTCGCCATCAGACCAGCGTAGATATCCCTAAGCATGTTAGCAAAAGCCAGATCAACACCCATATCACTCTTTATGTCCACAGTTTACTATGGTTAGCACAGATAGGTGCAAGAACCCCATGTACAGACGTCCCCTTTTTGCCACCGTGTATTTGTCAATCAAAAGATTGAGTTTCAGGCATTGTTCAACAATGCCAATCCCTCTTTTATATCCATATTGTATGCCTGAGAGCATATTGTGCTCATCTGCCCAAATTTATAGTCTAGAACGCAAGATTCTCCCAGTAACTTTAAGCAGAGAATCTAACAGGGATATTGGCCAGTAGCACCTAGGACCCCCCTGGTTGCCCTTCGTAAAGATTGGCACAATTGCAGGTTGGGACCAGGTGGGTAACTTTCCCATTCTGCAGATGGCATGTAGGACGTCACCAGTGAGGCCCATAAATCAAGGTTATCCTTGAAAAGATCTTCCGGATTCCATCACTGTCAGGGGCTTCTTTACTCTTACAAATACAGATGGCATAAGTTACCTCCTCCAAGGTAAATACAAGCGGATCACAGGTAGATGAACAACCTGAATGGGGGGATTCAGAATTATTAGCTTCATCCATCACTCCAGTGGGGCCCCTGCATAAAGCATAAATAGAGATGAAATGATTAATCTAATCCTGAGGTGCAGTCATTGTGTCAGCCCCTATAGTGTCACACCTCTTTAAATATGGCTGATTAATTTTCCTCCAAAAGGCTGCATTAATTTTCTCACCTGCAATAGTATCGCCTATGTCTTTGACTTGATCTACTCTTTCCAGACATGAAGTGCCTGCTTATAGTTGCACCTACAGTTCCCAATACATTTTTATCCCTAGGTTTCGCAATTTTTAGGTTCCTATTAGCTGTAGACCAATGCGTATCAAACCAGCCAGATTTTATATTGGGACCCTTTGAGGCCCTTTTTAATCTTACAGAAAACACCACAAAAGTTACCAAAAAATACTATCTGCGTAAGTCTCCTTATTTAGGCAAATTTGCCAGCATCCCAATTTTCCTTTCTGAAATTGCTAAGGAAACCCTCCAGGTTAATCATGGACCATTTCAGTGCAGAACCATTAGTCATACAGACCTCAATATCCTTTAGGCTTTTCAGAGAAAGGGGACCCCTTCCCCCCACCCCAACTTGCAACCTACTTGAAACCTAATGCTAAGGAGAAGATGGTCACTAAAATCATTAGCATGGGTTTCCTAGCTTATCACAAGGGCCCTCATGTTCTCAGATTCCAAAATACAGTCTATCAAGGTCCCATCCCCTTGTCCAATAATGGTGGCGAGGAACTCCTTCGGTTGTAGACCTTGTGGTCTTTACCACCTCCAGATCCTGCCCTCTCTTTTTCTGGGCTTAGGAATCCTCCAGGTTTCTTTCTTGATTGTATTGGTGCTAAAATGGTTTCATTCCTGTAGAAGGATCCTTGATTCATTTTCAAAGCCCTGTTTATGGTTGTATGGAAATAGCCAGTTATACTGCTTGTTGATGCCAGCGATGGTTTGGCGTAGTTCCTGCGTTGACTTTATTAATTTTTGTCTTTGTGTATATTTGCAATTGTATGCATTCTGGTGCTGACTGTTGCCCTTAGGTTGTTTCAGACATCCTCATTTGGGTATGTGTACATGTGGGACCATGTATTTGTCAGGTTGTTTGGTTTAGGCCAGCTCAGTTCACCTCTGGCTTCAGGGTCCTTTCTTTTAGATAGTTGTTGAAAAGCAGACTTTTTCTGTTCTTAATGTACTTATCTATTGGCATTGATTCAGCTCCTGTGGGGCTTGATCCCTGGATTATCCCCTTATTCTTATGCAACGACATTGATTTTCTATGCTGATATTTCAGAATGGTTATTTGTTATTCCTGGAGTCAACTGTTCTGGAAAAATCCTGCTATCCTAAAAATAGTTTTGTTGCCGTCCATGATAAGCACAGAGGTTTACCAATCGATTGGCCTGCAGTGTTTGGATATCTTGTGACATTTGGAGAAAGTGGTCTCAGACCAACCTTATGATTGCTGTGGTGTGTTTTGTTCATAATTTCTGGGTTGCAGTTTTATTTGGTCTCTGTTGCTCTCATCACGTCAGGAGTACTAAAAAGTTATACACTGACACAAGTTGAAATGTTTGTGCTTCTTCTGTGGTATACTTTTGTTGTGCTGTGCAATTGTATCCTACTTCTTTTTGGTTTCTGTGATTCTTTCTTTGTTTGTTTGTATAAATTGGCCTGTGCATCATTTAGGTCTCCCTGACCACATGTTATGTTATGTCAGTGTTTTCATAGCGCTATAACCACTTGTGAGGGTATTCAGGTGCTCTGAAGCAGGTGTGTGAGGCTAGGCCTGGGGGCTTACTAAACAAGTCAGGTCTTTAGCTTCTTGCAAAAGTCAAGAAGAGAGGAAGATGCTCTTTTGTGTTGTGGGAGGTTGTTCCAGGCTTTAGGAGCCAGGTACGAGAAGGCAAAACCCCCTGCTCTGCTTCAGTGCATGCGTATGTTATGTGCTAGTCAGAGAATGGCAGAGCGGAGGTGTCATGAAGATTGGGGGAAGTGAATGCAGCTGGTCAGGTAGGCAGGGCCAGTGTTGTGGAGAGCTTTGTAGTTGTGGGTGAGGAGTTTAAAGTGTGCAAACCTGTGTATTGGGAGCCAGTGGGGTTTTCTAGGGCGTGGTCTGAAGTGGGCTCAGCGTGGGAGTTTGAGGACTTGTGTGGCTGTTGTGTTTTGGATGGTCTGCAGTCTTTTTGTGAGCTGGTTGCTAATCCCTGCATACAGGGCGTTTCCATAGTATAGTCTGCTGATGATTAGGGCTTGGGTGATCGTTTTCCTGTTGTCTGGTAGGTACTTGAAAATGTTCTTCAGCATGTGTACTGTGTAGATGTTCCCATCATTGAGGGATCTTCTTTCTTCCCCTTATCACTCATAGAGATTGGATGACTATAAACTTGATGGTGGTCCGTATTGATGTTAATCTGGGCCTTCTGGTAATTTGGACATTTCCACCCAGTGGTGACCCTACCCTCCTACAGGTGAACAAGTACAGTGGCATTATTCTGAGAATACTAATTTGACAATTCATTAGACAGTTGCCAATCTTCTTAAATGATATTTTGAAACCCATACTCCCACAAGAGTAATACATTGTCCATAAATTGTGGGTGACTGCTCAGGCATTTCGGACAATGATTTGGCACTTCCTAGTACATTTTCATGAGAGAAGAGCTGTGATAAAATGCCCCTTTAATTTTCAACAGATTCAGCGCTCTGAGGATCAGTAGACGAAAGGGAGGCACAAGCAGCAGAGCGTTGTGGGAAAAGATGTATAACATGGGTGGAGTATTCTAGTCTCCAGTGGAGGATACTGTGTGCCAGAGCTTGCGGAACTTGTAGGAACTTGCAACAGCAGATCTTTAGAGGCCGAGAGTGGGAAGAAACTTGGACTGAAGAACTTTTGTAACTGACAAGGTCTACGTATCCACAAAGAGATAAATGTTGAGAGCTTCGCAACAGTCAGCATTGAAGGACAGCTGCAAATAGCTGGAAAAAACTATACTAAATCCCTTATATACTTGGGGAACCAGAAATACTGTGTGCATTTGTGCACCATGACTATGGCTGAGAACTTCACATGCTGAACGATAAGTTTTGAGTCAAACATATAACAAGGTCCACCCTAAGGCAAGAGTGCGGATAAGACCCTTCAGGTTTGTGACAAAGCTGGCCAATGCTATCATACACATGATCAGTCGACACACTGCGATGCTCACATCACTACTGTCAGGCTAATGTGGAGCCCCTCAAAAAAGAGGTTGGCTGGCAGTAGTCTGAACCTGTGACAAAAGTATTGTTTCTAAAAAATAAAAAATACGATTAGTTCAACTACAATTGAAAGATAATTTTCTCTACTTCTTGATGGATAGTACCTTAAAATCTGTTTACACCATTTGAACTACACTTGATACAATGGACAGTGGTAAGAGACCACAACTATGGAACACATTTACGAAAACCCAAGGAGGCAAGGTAGTCTTAAATGTCATTAAAATACATTTGTAGTACTCTTTTCTTCCAGAGATTCATTTTATAATCAGTTGCTTGTTTCCTAAGGGTTGGCAGCTTCTATGGACACTGAGGGGCAGCAGTTTCAGGATGAATACGCTGTGGGCGCGGTTTTTTCCCAATGTGAATTTACGGTTTTATATTCCTGTTTCTTTTTTTTACTTTTGGATGATAATTGTATATGTACAGTGAATATAATTAGTTTTTTGCTTGTTGTATATTTATTTTACCCTGCAATGCTTGTTCTTTAGAGATAATAAAAATAAACATTACAGCAAATGTGGAGGTGAACTGTACAGTCCAAGTTTGCATACGATTATGATGCACTATAGAAGTAATCAGATGCTTTGCAAATGACTGAATGCATTTTGAGTAATATTCGCAGATGTATGCCACTTTGCAAATTTTGTAGAACCGGTTAGAAACTTGTAAACATATTCTGTCTTGCATAAAACTTAATCATTCTCACATACTTCATTTGTTGATGCCTTTTAATAAATTGGCCATTTGGACAACCAGCAAACCATTTTTTAATCTTTTTTTCTGGGACGAGACGTACAAAAGGTATGAGTTGGCAGCACATTTTTTTCAAAACCGCTTTTTGGCATTTTAGGAAAATGTGATAGCTACTGTAATATTACTATTGTGAAATTCGCCTGAATATGAAGTTTACTTTTCCTAATTTGGTATGAAAATGTGTTATATTTGTACTATAATGGTGGGTGTTTATAAACTAAGTGTACCGTATTTCCATTCACTTGTTGTACGCCTCCCTGGGTTCTGTTCTTCTAACACCACGAAATCAAGGATGCAAGTGATTTACAAATACATAAAATTAAATAAATAATGTATTTGTCTTAAGCTTATGTAGGCTGTAAAAACATTTCATGTAGAGTGAAATACAAATTATTTTTTGTATGAGCACGCTCGTAGCTTCTACTAAATAGAAGAGTGGTGGGTTCTAATATAGCTCTGCTCACGTGAGTTATTTGTTTAGGGTTTTTAAGGTGCTACTAACCTCTAGATGGTGGCCTCTGAGCTCTCAAGTAGGCATAAATGGGCGAGTGGGAGTCTTAATGTTTTGAAATGAGCCTCACCCAAGCCATCTACAAAGATATGGCGTCCTAGTCCCACCAACGATCTGAGAACAGGGGTAATGTGTATTAGTCCCAATACCATGTGAGCAGCATGACTTTGTACTTGTTAAAGCTTGACAAAGGGATGTGTTCGGGAGCCAATGTGAATGGGGCAAGACCCAAAAGTACCAAATCAGTTTTTTTGTGCATGATCACCCCAGAATTTTTACCTTTTTCTGAACCCTATTTTTACTAGCTTTAGGACTTTGTGCACTTTCGCACTGCTAAACAGTAGCAAAGTGCCTGTATTTTCCTTCTAAAACATGTTCTGTACATTGGAACGCTATATTTGGCCTATTTAACTTCTCTATAAATCCATTGCAAATGGTGTTCAAAGTACACCTATGGCATGGAAAGTTACATGAGAGCTTACGTGTATATTTACACATCCCACCTATGTGAAAAAAAATCTTCCAAGAGCACCACTAAGCACTGGATTGGCTGCAGTTTAAGTACACTGCATTGACACATGGCAGGGAAAAATGCATTTGCATTATCAGAAGGCTCTTGGGGTCTGGAAGGAGGCCAGCCAAGCACTGATCACCTCAGAAAAGAATGATGATGAAGATGAGGAGGCACTAGAGCAAAAGGAGGATTTTCCCCAAGCAGCATCACCTGTGTTGTCTAGGGCTGGGACCGGTGTGTCTTTTCACAGGTTGCTCTCATCAAAGCTAGAGGGAAAAAAACAGTGTGCCTTTTAATTGAAATTGGCCACCCTTGGCCTAGAGGAGAAAAGGCCACCTTGGCTGCAGAGGAGAAAAAAGCAGAGGCTACAATGGCTGCTGAGAAGATGCAGGCCCATATCCTTAAGGAGAAAAAGGTAGCAGCTGCCCTAGCTGCTGCAGAGAGGAAGACAGCCATTGATCTGGAGGAGGAAAAGTTGGCCTTGGATGAGCAGAAGGCCATGCTGGCCCATGAGAGGAGCCAACGTAAGATGGACTTGAGATCCAGGAGAGCATCAGAGCCCTGTAAAAATGGTGGCAGTGATACTGAGGTACTCTGGGTCTTCACAAAATCATTATTGCCAAGAATCCTGTGCCTAGCTGTGTAATGGTAGATAATATAGATAAGTGGTTTGCTGCGTATGAGGTTGCCTTGGACATGCACAAATCACCTGAAGAAAGTTGACGAGGGGAAAGAGTCCCAGCCCATTTCAAGGAAACAGGAAGGCAGTAACCCAGGGGGAGGGGAAGAAGCCCTTTCAAAGAGTTTGGTGTTTTAGCCTTCATCAGTAAGGGCATAATAAGGGAGATTCTTCATGCCTGAGGAAGGCACTCACTAGTGGGGACACTGCAGGAGTGGCTAGTGTAGCACTAGGGTGAGCTCATTTCCAAGAGGGGAGGGTAGAGCATGCCCTAGTGTTCCTTTGTAGGGAGATGAACCCAAAAGGTAAGCTGGTGAACCCAGAGAGATCTATAAAGTACTTCCAGAGGGTCACAGTGAATGGCTTCCATGTTACTGCTCTGCGGGATACTTCTGCCAGCTGGACCCTGGTGTTGGAACAGCTGGTCTCTCCAGAATAATATCTGCAGGGTATGGATTGGCCAGTGGGGGTGGGCGAGAGTATGACCACGTTATAGCCTTTGTCTCCTTACAATGGAGTGGAATAGTAGCCCAAAGAATGATGGCAATGTGTTACTGCTTGTCCATAGATTGCATCCTTAGCAGTAAACTACTAAAGGCAGGAAGGAAACCAGTGGGTGACAGATCCTAAGATGCCCCACCTCAGGTCTCTGAAGGTACTGACCCTAAGATTAGGGTACAGAGACCCAACAGATAAATAAGGGGTAGAAGACGGATACCACTTGCAGTGGGAGGACCAGTGGACCAGGGCTTACCTGCTCTGACAGAAGAGAGACAGGCACTTGTAGCCCACTTCTGTCTTGGAGTGCTGCCTGTTTTGTCACAGAGACAGTTAACAGAAGCTTTGGATCAGGAAGACCACTGCATGGCACAGACAGTATGTGCCACTCTTAATGTGAGGGCTGTGTCCCCCTACTGGAAATCCTGGGCTTCCAGGCAAGTATTCAATCTCAGTGCACAGAACCTAAGCTAAAGGGATGGTGGAAGGGAGAGTGGAAGGATAATGGCTGCATCCTGAGGTTGCAACCCCCGACTCTGTAAGCCTTAGGTGGTCTAAGAGTCCTCAGGGAGTGGCTACGGGGTAGAAGAGTTTGTCCAAGGGAAGTGATATCAAGGGTCAACTGCATTACCCTGCTGGGAAACTTTCAAGGATCTTTGTGTGGGCCCGATGGCGACAGGTGAGAAGGTAGTCTTAGGCCCTGTGCCTGACTCTAGGATGGAAGGCTTGACACTGGTGTGTGCGGTCCCTCCAAAGCTGAATGTGCTCAAAGGGTTTGAACTGTATCCAGAGTCCCCAGGGACCTGTGGGAGACTACTTGTCAGCCCACAGGCTGACAACGAGGCCTAAACAAGCCATTGGATTTGAGCATTCACCTGTAAGTGTGTGACCAGTGACCTGGAGCAATATGGGAGTTGTTTCTGCTTGTTGTTTGCCTTGTGTGCAGAATGACCCTAGATTGGAGACACTGCCACGGGAGGCAGAATGGGCCACAAAAGCCTGTCGGCCATGGTGGTATTGTTCACGTTATTGGATGCATCTATGAGCATGATAGGGTTAGTTCTCTCACTCGTGGGGTCTGCTGGTGAGAAGAAGAGTCCCCCGTGGACAGGGCTACTGGCTAGGGCAGGTGTTGACAGAAGGATATAGGTAGGTTCAGAGGGATATTGAACAGACAGGTGCCAGTGCTGAGGCAGCAAAGAGTCTTCATTCTAACGGCCGAGGAGGGAATTTCATCATTAGAGTATTAGTTTACCCTATCTCCCAGATATAGGGGGCCTGTATACCAAAACTACTTTTCCTGCATGGTTCACCCGAGATTTTTTGCCTTTTCCGGGACCCTATTTTGCTACCTTTATTTTACCACTGCGAAACAGTAGTAAAGTGACTGTGCTTCCCCTCTGAAACATGTGCTCTACTTTGGATCTCCATATTTGGCCCATTAAGGTCCATGCAAGTCCATTGCAAATGGTGCCTAAAGTGCACCTACGGTATGGAAACATAAATGTCATAGGTGGGCTGCAGTGTATATTTACACCACCCACACTTGTACAAAAATACATTTCTTCCAGGAGGACCACCTTGGTCCTTCTGGAAGTTTAAAATGCACTCCATTGACACACAGCAGGGATAAATGTCATTTGCCAAGTGGGAAAAGCCTATTTGTATCTATTCATAGGTTACCCCTAAAGTGTACCTGTAACCCACAGGACAGGGTGATAATGCTCCCTCCCAAACTAATAATCGCATTTCTAACATCTGCAAAGATCATAGCAATTTTCTGTGAAAAGTGTCCTAGTGGCGGAATCCCTTTCAGTTGGTGCAAGTGAAAAATGTAGATTTGCAAACACATTTACTTGTGGGAAGAATTGAGAGGTTGCTGATGAAGATCACATCAAAACTTTGTGTTTGGTTCACTGGTGCTGAGGGTGACCCAGATCCTTTGTCCGAGAAAGGGAGAAAGAGAATAAACTTAAAGAACCAAAAGAGAAAAACTTCATTTTTTTTTACCATTAAGGCACAGCCAACTGTTCTGCCTCCAGATGTGAATGTGAGAAAGGCAATGTGAAGGGGTGGAGAGGTTTACAGAATCATCGTTAAATTCCTAGGTGGAGATGGGTATCACCCACATACATTTGATACCCAATCTTATAGGACGGCAGGTTTAATGTGAATGTGATCTTGTAGGCAGTAAATAGGATGCAAGATAAATGGAGCCCTGAGGAACACAACAGAGTATGTCAGCTGCACTTGATGTGCACAAAGGAGGTGAGCCACAGGAAGAGGATGAAAATCTGTGAATGAGAAACTGGGGCCATATTATGGAAAGTGCCCAGGTGGCGCAACAGGCATGTATGCCCCCAGGGCGCTTTGGTATCACACAAAGGTCAGCAGACGCTTGTGCGGCCCTTTCTGTAATACAGATAGCGCAGGGGTACATATAGTGGCAGCGCTACCACCAGAGGGTGTGCCATCATTTGCATGAGGGTGTGGCTCCATGCAAATGAGGTAATCCCTTTGCCTCTGCGGCTGCGCCATATTATAGAGGCGGGCACAGAGGCAAAGAAGCTGTCAGGAGGGTCACTGACAATGCGCTACCTAAAAAAGGTGGTGCACTCTCAGTGCGCCCCCTGATGGCCGCCCTCTGGAGTCGAAAAGGTGATCCTATGGACCCCTTAGACAAACCCTTGCAGGCAGATGCAGTCACTCACTGCACCCACCTGCAAGGGGTTCTCTCTTCTCTCTTAAAAGTGCAGGCGGGTTGTCGCCTGCAAAGTGAAACACGGAGCGGATGCGTCAAAGCCGCTCCGTTTTTCACTTGAAAGCCCTGCCCCCATGGCAGCACGACTTCGCGGCTGCCCTGGGGGCAGCGCATTCAATGTAATAGGGTGCACTTTCCCTGTTTGCGCTCAGTGCAACTGTTTTAAGGTTTTAGGGCCCCTGGTGATCAAAGGTATCAAAGGCTGCAAAGAGGTTCAGCAGTATCAGGGCACAGGGATGTCCCTAGTCACGGGCAGAGAGAAACTCTTCCCTTATGTTTAGCAGGGTGTTTTCAGTGCCCCTTCTTGGTCTGATTCCAGTTTGGAAGTAACTGAGAAGGTAACTGGACTCCAGATTGGAAGATTCAACTGTTTCAGTTACCTTGTCAACACATGGAAGGCCTGAGATAGGGCTATAATTGGCAAGGATTTCAGGGTCCGCTGTAGTGTTTTGTTTTTAGGATGGGTACAATTAATTCATATTTGAGGGCCTGAAGGATTTTCCAACTGGCTAAGGAGTTGTTTAGAAGGTTGATCATGGTTGTTAGGAGTGCTGTGTGGCCTAGATTGATAACTTTAGTAAGGTCCCACCATGGTGTGGACTTCTTGAAGGAGGACAATTTTCAGCTAACTTTAGATTCAGAGGCTGGCACTAACCACAGCTGCGGTCTACCTCCTCAGATTTTTGTATGCTCTTTGTTACACAGGGGTTGCTTCAAAGGAATTGCCTCACCGGATAACTGAACACCACTGTCAAGGAAATAATTACCTATTACATTTTCGGGGTACCATTTTACTGATCTTTTCTAGTGGGGATCCGTCCTCTGATGCCTGGCAATGAAGCCTGTCCCATGACAAGAGTGAAAGAGACAGTGAATTGGGTGCTCTGACTGATGAGAACAACTAGAAACAACTCACTTGTGGACCTACCTATTATATTTTACGAATTTGGACACTGTAAATAATTCCTTTCAGCAGAATTCTCTGCCCACTCCTGTCTAATATGGGCGAGTCACGTTAACTTCCCCGGTGCACTATAAAAGTGAGTTTCTTATGTAGCTAACAGCACAGCGACACGTAGCACAGATATATTTATTGTTTAAGGCTTAGGTGTTATAAAATCACATCCACTTCTTTACGTTTTGGCGTAGTGGTCCAAAGCGGATTCTTATGTTCACACGGTAGTTTTAATTAAACCATTTAAGGCACCAGTATGGCATTGCTTGCAACGATGGCACTAGGGTGAACACAAGAAGGAATAGGAAATTCAGACCGAGTAAGCTGAGGGGCTTCAGTATTCAGTGAGAAGGTTTACAGCATGATGGCTGCAATGAATGAGGGTTCTATAACCTTGCTAATTGTAAGGCTGCTTCCTAGGCAGAAGATACTGGATTCCGATGATGAGCTCAGAATGAATTATCTTGAGGTAATGCCCACAGTGGTGCAATCTTATAAAATATGAGGAAGTCATGTGAAAGGACGCTGTGATGTTTGAATGTTGATGCTGTCTTCATCGTCTAGCTGTAAAGGAAGCGCATTGTGCGTGCTCCTTTATCCGCGTGGGGGCGGGTCTATTGAAACTTTAGTTGGAGATAGTGTTATGCTCTTATTGTACACTTGCATCGCTCATGTGCTTGTCTTCATAGATTTCTTAAACTTTGGTATCCTACTCTTCTGGTAAGAGCTGGCAAGAACTGTTTTCCAATATTAAACACGCACATTAGTGTTCATTTCGTTGTAGCTTGTCTGTTTATTTGTGACATTTGCATTTTCTAAACACTTTTTCAAATAAATGAATTCCTTGCTTTCAATCAATCAAAGTGGATTTATAAAGTGCAGTTAATCACCAGCAAGGGTATCCAGGCCCTGAGGTCCAAGCTGCTCGGCGTCAGTTGAATAGTCAGGTCTTGAGTCCCCTTCTGAACTCCCGAAGAGAGGGCGAAGTCCGGAGATGGAGGGGGAGTCTGTTCCAGGACTTCGCAGCGAGGTGGGAGAAGGAGCGTCCTCCACTGTTGCTTCGGTGGATGTGGGGGGGGGGGGGTTGCTACAGAAAGGGAGGCGGATGACAGGAGCCTGGAGGGTTGGTGGAATCTCAGATGGTGGTTGATGTATGCTGGTCCCTTGTTGTGTAGGGCTTTGTAGGCATGAGTCAGAATCAGGGCTTTGAGAGCTTGGGACCAGTGGCCAGGCATGGCACTCTACTGTGTGGTGCACCATCACATATGTGTAAACCCCAACGTACATGCCTCCCTCTAACCATTGTATGACTACCACTGATGAATCTGGTGACTATGACCTGGAGACCTGTGTTCTAATCCCAGTTTTGACTATTGACATAGAGGTGATTCTGTAGAAATAAATGAATCTCATGCGCGTGAGATATGTGTAACGCTACTTGGTGTACACAATTCAAAAATCTCTACCTCCTACTCGGTGTGCTGTCCTCTGTTGCTCCCCAGCTAGGTTTAGTACATAGATACAATGCTCATACTGTTAGTTTGATGGACTGTAAAAAACTGAAAGAAGAACAAGGTACAACACGTTACATACGTAATCTTCTGAGACCATCATTAAGGAGCCATCTATTATTATTTCCGTAAGGGGTTTCATGTAGGTATAAGAATTGTGTATGTAATCTCTCGGTTAAAATGCAATGGTTCATGTACAGACCCACGCGATCTTGACTTTATATGTTGTTAATGTAAAGAAAGAAAAACTGGCACATGCCCTTTTTTTAAGAGATGTTCCGAGTGAGTGAATATTAATGATTATGCATCGCTTACTTTTACCCCAAATTGTTTTAATACTGCTTATTTATAATAAGTTTGCTGATTGCTGCAGTCAACCATGTGATTATTGATTTTGGCTCTAGCCTGTGTGATTATCTGTCATCTTATAAAATGATTTTTTTTGTGGTTTTGTGTTGATATGGTTTTATGAACTAATCAATAAAATAATTTGAACAGTTTGAATATGAGAAATGCCTTGTCTGCGAGGTAACTGTAAGGCTGCAAAAGTTTCTTTATTGTTAAATTTCACAAGAAAGTGGTATCTAAATGTGTAACACGAGGTATGCCACAAAGCATTGCCACAGTATCTCTTTGAAATAGACATTAAAAACTGATTTATTAGGGTATCATTACCATGTGTTTTCATAAAGTAACAACCAGCTGTCAGTCAGAATGGAAGTGGACAGTAGTATGAGAGTCAGAGGTAAGTGCACATTTCTTTATTTTTGATGTGGAATATTTTGAAAACCATTGTATGCGCAAAACTGGTTTACCCTCCTATTTTGACAGAGCCTGACTGTCTCGGAGGTCCAGGGAATGAATAAGGGGCATTCTCATTGGCATCTCCAAATCAAAAGGTGCAGTGCTAAAGTTGCTCTTTGTACTATCACCTATTCCTGCCCAGTCCAGATAGCTAATCCCTTCTACATGGTTAGCAGTTAACACCCATTGGCCCTTCTTGGGCTCAGAATCAGGCTATTGTTCTCTAAGCCAGAGTCAGTAACTCTCCCAGCCAAAGGTATGTATTCCAGCTCTGGATGTGTGATGAATGGCAGAGCGTGTTTAAAGCCAGTTCTGGGTCAGCAGCTGAAAGCACATTTTTATAATGGTACTTCTCTACTTAAGTTAGCAAAAATCTGATTTCACCATTTAAAAAGGTTTTAAAAACTGAGCAGGGAAAAACTTTGAAGCATTTTTGTAGACTTTTCCTAAGTGGAGATATTAAGATTTTAATCCCTTCTAAACTTACTTAGTGAAATATCCAGCAAGGCCTACACGGTGAAAACGTGTTTGACTTTTGTATCACTGTGAGAGCACACTAACCCCAAAACGTAGTGTGACATTTGTTGTATATTAGCACCTGCCTTATTAGTCTTACAAGGCACATTTTAAGGGTGACGTATGAATATATAAAAATATGCTTTTCCTATGTGGCATAGGTATTTTTACTAGTCATGTGTCATTGCAGCACATTTAAACTGCAGCTTAGCCAGAGAACAGTGGTGCTCCTGGCAGACATATATTTTTGTCATAGATGTGAGTGGTGTAAATACACACTGCAGTCCACATTTGACATGTAACTTTTCCTACCAAAGGTGCACTGTGGGCACCATTTACAATGAACTTGCAGGGAAAGAAATTGGGCAAAATGGGGAGTTCCAATGTACAGCACATGTTTTAGAGGGGAAGCACCTGCACTTTACTACTGTTTAGCAGTGGTAAAGTGCACAGAATTCTAAAGCCAGCAAAACCAGCCAGGTCAACCTTGAGGGACCACGACAGAAATTGGGTCATTTCTTACGGGAAACATCCTTAACCACGAAGGCTTTACTACGCGTTACGTTTACAACGGTACACTTACCACGTAAACGTCTTTACCACGCGTATGCCTTCCACGACCGTCTTTACCACGCAAGCTGCACTGGAACGTCTTCGTTGGGTCTCATGATGTATTCTACGTACCTACGTTCAGCGCGTACGTCTTTTAACAAGTCCTTTTTTAGTTTTTACTGTCGGCGTAGACGTGTTTTCACGTGTTTTTTTAGGTTGGTGGAAGTAAAGGGTGCTGGTGAAAGGCGTGCGGGTGACAGGTAAGAAAAGTTAACTTTATTCATTTTTTGAAGAGAAGTAATTTGTTTAAAATGAATGTTACATACATCGATGTTTTGCTTTGTTAAGCACATTTAACTAATTATGCAGGGTTTTTATATGCAAGAGATGTATAAATATATTTATTTGATGCTGAAAATGAGTTCCAGACACAGTTATATATTATAAATAAAAGTTGATGGCATGTTTGTGTGTGTACATGTTTTTTTTTATGTGGGATGTTTAGGATGTAATAGAATGATTTATAATCATTGGTCATTTTTTATTTAATATAAATCTTTTAACTTACTATGGTTAAGGCTACGTTTATTAGGTTGAAGTTCTTTTGGATGAACTACATGATTATTTATATGTTGGATGTTTAGGTTGTAATAGAATGACTTTTAATAATTGGGCATTTTTTATTTATTAAAATACCATGAAATTATTATTGTTAAGGCTACGTGACAAAGTATATTTTAAATTGCAGTTTGAAAATGGCAAGTGACCTTCTTTGAAAGGTATTTCTGCCATCTTGCTTGCGGGAACGTTTGTAAAGGTCACAGAAAGTGACGAGAGACAAGCGAACACGTTACTTACCTGGCATTGGTCATTTAAAGAAAAGGAATATGTTAATCACAATGGAATGTCAGGAATGGGCCGTTTTATGTGTTCCGATTCATTTCAGCAGTAATAAGAAGCGTGGTAAAAAGCAGCGTGATAAATAGCTGCGTGGTAAATGTCACCGTGGTAGTGGCTCATGCGTAGTAAAGTATGCGTGGTATTGCCATGCGTGGTAGTTGTTTGCGAAGTAAAATCATACAACCATTTCTTACAGGGGCCTTGCAAATTCCATCTATCCTGAGATTGTAAACATCCTTAATAGACTTGCATGCATCAGCAGCGGCATACAACATGATGGCGGCTTATTGACTTTGACTCTAAAATGTTTAATTAAGTTTTTTTATTCTACCATTCAATTGCAGATTATTTAGTTTATTTATTAAAACTATTTTATACTAACTGTAGCTTGGGCCTGTTCATCTCTTCATGTACTACATTTTAATTGAGGATGCTACCTTCCCATAACAGCATTAGCAAAAGATTTTAAGTCTTGAACTTGGTTTCTGCTTCCGAAAATAAGTCACAAGTGCCTCAAATAGCTATTTATCTTTCTCTTTGTCTGCATTGGTGAGTGTGTATGCGTTGAGGGAGCTCAGCTAAAGCAGGTTGAACTTCTCGTCGTCACCCTATCACTTGTACACGGTCTTTAAGTCTCTTGCTCTGAGAAAGTTGTAATTAGATTTTTCAGACATTATTGTGAAGTTTGAACTTGTGCACATGGGGCTCATAGTGTGGGCACCGTTGTGTGGGATCATGTGAATTTCTAATCCACTGCCTTCTTTTCGCTGGATAGTTATTTCATTGGTATTTTATTGGTATAAGTGTGGCCTAACAATGTTACCTGGATTGCACTGCGTACTGCAGTTTGACTTAGCACACATTTGTATTTTTCGGTTTGTGGTTATTGCTGTAAGATGTGAATGGTTATGTGATACCATCCTCAGTGTTTACATTTTACAAGCCACCTACATCGAGGCATGGTTGGCGGACGGCACCCGAGTGTTCTTTTTTCTGTGGCAGGATGAAATGTTGCACGCTGGGTGTGCAGCTAGAAGGGGGAAGCACCAACGTGGTAAATACATGTTTAGTTACTGGAAACCGTTCGAAAGATTAATGCATTGCAATATATATATTAACCATGTCAAAAGCTTATACACTTTACTACCTGATAAAGGTAACAAAAAGCACACAGAACCAAAAGGACCCTCCTTACAACAGCATAAGGAATTGCCCCACATTGTGAGCATAAGACATTGATATGATATTGACACAATTGTGGGATGCAGGTCCGTGTGCCTAGAATCCAGGG
The DNA here is from genome assembly GCA_963921515.1 of Calotriton arnoldi. Classification (NCBI taxonomy): domain Eukaryota; kingdom Metazoa; phylum Chordata; class Amphibia; order Caudata; family Salamandridae; genus Calotriton; species Calotriton arnoldi. The sequence goes on from CAWUFW010002509.1 coordinate 1,617,107, forward strand.
CACGCAAGCGGAACAACGTACCTGTTTGGGGTGGCGCAAGGAGAGCAGCCAGCTGGACTGGTCCAAACAACGACCCAACGGGATGTAAGTGCGGAGGGGAAGAGCTAGCGCCAGCCACTATGGATTTACATCGCTGAAGACTACATTAACCAGAGTGCATAGCGAGCGCACGCCCAGTGGGGCGGGACTAAGAACTGAGTACCACCTGGATATAATCAAGTGCGCTATCCCTTTCCCCCACAAACGCCAAGCCACAGACGAAGGAAAGGTTTCCGAAACGCGTATGGCATGAAACGGCGCCAATTACGTTGAGAGGGCCAATCCCCGCTTGCTGTTGCCTCCCAAATAAAGAAAGGTGAAAACGAACGTTGTGAGAGGTATCTTCAATTGTGAGCAATCTCATTTGGAATATATTGTGGCCTGCTCTGGTCACGAAGATTACCCCACTGCCGGTTAAGCAGGTCTGTGTGCCTAGAATCCAGGGCACGCAAGCGGAACAACGTACCTGTTTGGGGTGGCGCAAGGAGAGCAGCCAGCTGGACTGGTCCAAACAACGACCCAACGGGATGTAAGTGCGGAGGGGAAGAGCTAGCGCCAGCCACTATGGATTTACATCGCTGAAGACTACATTAACCAGAGTGCATAGCGAGCGCACGCCCAGTGGGGCGGGACTAAGAACTGAGTACCACCTGGATATAATCAAGTGCGCTATCCCTTTCCCCACAAACGCCAAGCCACAGACAAAGGAAAGGTTTCCGAAACGCGTATGGCATGAAACGGCGCCAATTACGTTGGAGAGGGCCTGTCACCGCTTGCTGTTGCCTCCCAAATAAAGAAAGGTGAAAACGAACGTTGTGAGAGGTATCTTCAATTGTGAGCAATCTCATTTGGAATATATATATATATATATATATATATATATATATATATATATATATATATATATATATATATATATATATATATATATTTCTGTATTGTGGTAACATCAATCTATGCTTTTAAGAAAACTGATCATTTAAAAAAAAATTAAAAAAAGGATTTCTTTTATATGCACATCTTTGTATTGTGACGGTTTTTATTAACTAATAACAATAAACATTATTCATCTAATAATAGGACCCACCCACTTCTCGGTGCGAAGCAAGTATGCACTTGTGTACTGAACGGAGGGTCATGATGGTCTGGGTGGGGTTGCAGGAGGGAGTAATACCATCATGCCTGAGGATTGGATACTGCTTCTATTATATTGTTCAGAGAAGTCTTGGACTCAATTCCCCATAGACTCTGCAAAACTGTCAAAATGATCACTCTTTCCCAAGGGTCAACAAAGAGAATGCAACTCTAAACACGGAGGCAGAATTCCAGACTTTCCAAATCATACTGTGGGGTGCACCAATAAAACCACTTTAATACCTGCCTGGTATGCCTTTTGCTCGTTGTCGTTGTATGTTTTACATTGGCCCACCCGATGAGCATTATAGTATGTTAAAACAGACGTGTACAAAAATGTGGGGCTCGTCTCTATTCATTCTCTCGCTTTTTGTGCTTTATAGGTCTGTGCCCTGTTCTTATTTCCCAAACTAATGGTGCCTTGTTGAAAGTTACACAGTAACAAGGCACAAATATGCTGTTCACTTTTGTGCATCTCTTTGTCTACATGAAATGAAAGAAACATTTATATAGCGCGATAGCTACCCTGAGGCATCCCAGCGCTGCAGACGAACGCGGACAAACAGAGAAAGCCCAGTGGTTAGAAGCAGTTGTTAAAGAGCAGTGTTTTTAGGAGTTTGCGAAAAGACAGCAGATTAGGCTCTGCCCGTATACGTGGGGGGAAGAGCGTTCCATAGCTTGGCGGAGTTATATGAAAAGGAGCGTCCGCCACATCTAGCTCTCTTTATTCTTGGGAGTAGAGCGAGGGAAGAGGACACCGAGCGGAGGTTTTTGCTAGGTTGATAGTGGATTATCATAGATCGGCTGACTGCTGGGCCATTCCTCCAGAAGGTCTTATGAGCAATACACATGGCTTTGAATTGGATTCTCTCCCTAACAGGCAGCCAGTGAAGGCTCCTTAGTGCTCGTTTTGCGGATTGCCTATGCGGGGTCTGGAGGAGCAGGCGAGCTGCGCAGTTTTGAATGATCTGGAGCTTGTGTGTAGTGGATTGAGGGGCTCCTAAATAGAGGGCGTTCCCATAGTCCAAGCGGGATAGAATGAGAGCCTGGACCATGATTCTTTTTGCCTGAAATGGGAGAAGAGGAAGTATTTTGCGTAGCATCCTCAGCAGGCCATAGCAAGTGGCCGATAGTTTTGCCGCTTGGTAGTTGAAGCTAAGGGAGCGGTCCAACCAGATGCCGAGGCTTTTAATCTGGTCTTTGGGGACTGGAGCAGGGCCAAGGCATTTCGGCCAAAGTTGCTCGGGATTAAAAGAGGGAGAGTTACCGAGGAGCATAAGCTCGGTCTTGTCCCCGTTGAGTTTTAGCAAGAGAGTTCCATCCACTTGGCTACCTCCTCTAGGCAACTTCCTAGGTCGCTTGGTGACTTCTCGGGTTGGTTTTATGCCACCACGAGCTGAGTGTCATCAGCGTAGGTAATGATTTTTATGCCAAATGGACAGACAATCTCTGCCAAAGGACTCATATGAACATTGAACAGCGTGGGTCTCAGGGAGGAGCCCTGACGGGCATACGTTTGGATACAACATCTCCTTCAAAGACCTGGAAAGATTGTTCTCCTAGGAAAGACTGTATCCAGGTGATGGCACTGCCTGTCGCTCCCAGACTCCTGAGTCTAAGGATCAGTATGTCGTGGTTGACAGTATCAAATGCAGCACTGAGGTCAAGAAGAATGATCGCTGCAGTGCCCCCTTGATCCAAGATCATCCTAGCCTCCTCAGTTACTGCAAGAAGGGCGGTTTCGGTCCCATGTTGGGGACGGAAGCCGGTCTGTGAAGGATGAAGTAAATTGTTGGATTCTAGAAACTCTACCAGGACCGAGTTGACGTGCTTTTCCAAAATCTTGCTCAACCTTGGAAGGAGGGAGATAGGACGGTAGTTGCCCAAGTTGTCCTGGTCAAGGCTGGGTTTCTTTAAGAGAGCCTTTACCATTGCGCATTTCCATGCAGGGGGGACCACTCCAGAGGAAATGGAGGCGTTGAGGGTCAAGAACTACTGGGAGGATGTTCCCTATGACTGGGGTCAAAGCACGGGGAGGCGCAGGGTCTGAGGGGGAGCCCGATTTTACCCGGGCCATGATAGAATCTCGAGTTACGAGGTCCAAAGGAGGAAGGAGCTCCAGTACAACTTGAGTTCCATATCCTGATACAGTAGTGGGAACCAGGGTTTGTTGGTTCTGAGTGGAAGGAAAAGTCGAGTATATATTCTGAATTTTCTGGTGAAAAAACTCAGCCAGGTTGTTACAGCGGGTATGGGCATCGTCCAAGATTGGTTGTTTCTGGGGCAGTTTTGAAAGGGTTTTGGCAATCCGGAAGATTTCCTTAGGGGAGTTAGAGGCTGAGTTAATTTTTTCCTCGTAGAAGGATGCTTGGGCGGCTTTGATTTCGCCTTTATAGGTTCTTATTGCCTCCCTGTATTCAGATTTGCTGGATTCTGCATAGTTCTGTCTCCACTTCCTCTCTAACCTTTTGCAGCGTTGTTTGAGTTCCTGTAACTTCGGGGAATACCATGGGGAAATCTTTGACCTACATTTTTTGTGGGTAGGTCTCTTGGGAAGTACGTCATCTAGGGAGCTCTGAATCCAGTAGTTAAATTTCTCATTGGCCGAGATAGGGTTTGGGTCCCTGGCTGGCCTGGTGGCTTCCAGAACTGAGATCCATTGTTCTGTAGGAAGCTTAGACCAGTTACGTTCCAAGCGGGAGGCTAAGTTGGAGGAGAAAGTAGGGCCAGGGATTTCCCAGGACAGGGGAATCAGGAAATGATCAGACCAGGGGAGCGGGGACGGTGCTCCTACTGTGAGTTCATTGCAGTTACTGAAGACGGGATCGAGTATGTGGCCTTTAGTGTGGGTAGGTTCAAGTACTCTCTGTTTTAGCTGAAGTGCGGAGAGGTTCACAATCAGTTCTTTTGCGATATGATCAGAGGTGTTATCTAGGTGTATATTAAGATCCTGTAATACTGTGTAGTTGGACGGCGAGCAGGCTAAATTAGCAATAGTTACCGGGAGGGTGTTGAGGAATTGTCCTTGGGCCCCGGGTGGGCGATATATTAGTAGCCCAGAAAAAGTGATAGTGGGGGAGAAATCTATGGAGAAAGATAGACTCTCGCAGTCCGGTACATGGTTTGCGGAGATGCGACAGTTGAACTGGTCTTTAAAAACAATTGCTAAGCCCCCCCCTCTGCCATTCTTACGGTCCGCCCGTTGTATAAGGTAGCCGTGAGGGAGGGTTTGAGTGAGGACTGGGTCGGACTCATTGTTGAGCCAGGTTTCTGTCAGGAAGAGGGCATCAGGTTTTAGTTCCTCCAGTAACAAGGCGATTTCAGTGGCATGTTTAGGGAATGATCTACAGTTCAGCAAGAACATCTTTAGTATAGAAAGTTTTCCATTGGGGGTCCAGGTCTTGATGGCCGGATGAAGATTAAACCCACAGTGTGGACAATTGAAGTGCCCTTTGGCGACATTCAGGGAGTGTAGACAGTTGCCAGTTGCCTTTCCTCTTAAATTGTGGAGGGATTGTGGGCTATAGAATCCGATATTTGTTGGGGAACGGACAGGGGTTGTGGCCCCTGGCCCCGGCCGGGCGCAGACGGGCTTGCCTTTGGCACGCCTTCGGCACGCCCGCTGCGCGGAGATTCTGGCATGTGTCCTAAGTAGGGTAATGAGGCTCCGCCCCCTCCGGTCTCCTGCCCGGAAGTGAGGGAAGTTTGTGGCCGGATACTCCCTCCACGCAAGCGGGAAAACCCGTGGTGGACCGGGGAGCAGTGCGGTTTGTGGCAGGAAAACACAGGTGAGTAAACAGAGTCTAAAGTGCAGAGCGCAGTTACTTTTTAAAAAGGATAATGTTCATCGCTTGTTTAAAATAGGTAAAAACACTTAAGAACAGTTAAAACACTCAGGCTTGCCTTTCTGCCTGCGCGCCTCCGCTGCATTTGCATATTAAAGCCAGGCCTATTGGCTTCGTCACTTCTTGATTTTAGTGTCCATGGCATTTTTGTACTGCTGAAGCGGGGGGATGGGTATCCAAGTTATAACACAAACAGATTTGATCTGAAGTTAGAAGCTCTACCGGGAACACATTCTAAGTCCAGAATACCTGACAAGGACCTGTGCCAAGGCTATAAGAATACAAGTGGGTGTGTAAGCACACACCTGAGTTACAGTTCCTACAAGTAAGGTGTAGATCTACCAGTTACAGGAAACAGCAGAAGATCACTATACGAAAACAATATATTAAAGAAGGCATAGTACAGAAAATAACTTGTGCCGCCATATCTGGGCCCTCTCCCAGGGTGCATGATCTCTACCGAAGAAACGTCAATGCACTTACCCTCCAATTCCAGTGGAATCCTTGATGCATTACAAGTTGGCCATTGTTGGGAAAATGAAAACTACATGGCTTAAACAATAATATTTCCCTAGCAATATATCTGCTGAATGTATGCTGAAGACAAGCATATCATACCCACGATGCTGGAAGAGTATTATGCAAATCACGTAACCAGCCTGGGAGATTATGAATAACAAGTAAACTTGGATCGTTATCATGAAACTATCGGCTGTCAAGACTGATCGCATCCTTTTTATCTCGAATTAGTGCCGGAGTGAAAAGGCAATGGTTTTACAGATAAAACATTTAAACTGCACTTGCTAATTTATTAACATACTACAGTAAGTAGGTCCTGTGAAAGAAGGCATGTGTTTGGTGTATTTTACTGATAAACAAATGAAGTAATGCAGAACTGTTTCTTTTCTATAACATTTTATTGTTTTAGAAGATGAACACATAAACTGGAGAACAAGTTAATAAACAGAGACCATTAATCGGTGCACATAGCAACAGCAGTGAGCAGGCACAATAGATAGATTCACTGGTCTCAAATACATACGTTAATTTACACTGTACTGGTCTCCTGAAAAGGAGATCTTGTCGATAAGGCAAAACGGTGAGAGATACCAAGTGAAGGTATGGGCACCAGGGGGTGGGGTTCCTTCATTTAGAAAACGGGGGGGGGCCTGGGCGCTGAAAAAAGGCGCTATAAATACACATGGGATTTCAGGGTTTGAATTATGTGCTTTTGCTACAGTTATTCATACTCTGGGCTAAAATTGTTTGTGACTTTAATGAATTAAACTTAGGGTATCCTTCTAGAGATCAAAGTCAAAACAAGTGAAAAACATGAGGATGGTCCACAAAAATATGGGATTCCCAACTAAGGCAACAAACACCCTTGGGAAGGAGGCGCTGCAATCTCTGACAAATCCTGGAAAAATAGTGGGTAAAACGTATTTATAATGCTATTCATTTGTTTCCTAACTGCACTACACCCACAAGCATATCATGCTGCTAAGAAAGCCGGACAGCAGCCAGACAGCAATGCAAACTAACAAACCTCGAGTACACAAGACACAAACAAGCAACCTAACAAAAGAGAAGTGTCTTCAGCTCTCATCTGATCAGTCTATAGATAGTCATTAGCTGAGGTAGCATGACATTTATGTGTGTGTCTAGTAAATGTCAAGCAAATTAACATTATGTATGATTTTAGAACATAGATCAGCTTCCTGTAGGTTAGTCTGTTAGTCATTGGCGGTTAGTATTGTGGTCGTGGCTGGCTTTGTTTTACTTTGATTTAGCTTTAATTGGCTGGAGGTCATCCAGTTCTGTATCAATCACTAATGTAGTTATTGATTTTTTTTCTCGATTTTTACATAAATATGAACACCATCTGCATATTGGTGGTATGAGAGGCCAATAGAATTTAGGAGGTTTCGCAATGATTTAATTGAGCATTATGGGGCATTCAAATGTGTTTTAATGGATTTACAGAAAGAAAGAGTTACTTATTTTATCCATATGTTAATGTTCATACAGATAGGATTTTGAACCAATTGTACATCATTCCATCAATACCAAAGCAGGTAGAGAGGGTCCTAAGCAATATGCCACGCCCAACGGTATTAAATGCCACACAGAGGTCAAGTAGAATCAAAAGGCATGTCTCACCCCACCCAGCATCTAATATGCATTAGCAAAGATATTCATTATAACAGTTTCATTGCTTTACGGAAGTGAATTATGCAAAGTGGGATAGAAATGGTTTAGAAAGTCAGCAAACAGTTGATTTGAATGAATTAAACCACATTTATACAATTTGTATCACCATTAACTAGGCCAAGAGTGACTCACAAATGGTAATTTGTTTTTGTGAAAACAGTGCTCTTGTACTTGTCCAGCAAGAACAAGGATAGTATTTTGACTGTAGTTTCTTTGCTGCCACTGCTGTGTAGGTTAGTCTCCCAGTAATAAGTTATCTTTCGCACATAATACAGTGTGTGGGGTGACGCCAATCGGCTCTTCAGGGATTGAATTATTTTATCTGGTGGGTGTTGATTATGAGATGGAGTTAGTAAAAGCTGTTGCAGCAAATTTGGTGTGGGAACGCCAAACATTCCCACTTCAGGAGCACCCTACCGTATATCCCGCCATCCAACCTCCCATAAGAGTTATCCCGCCATCTAACCTCCCATAAGAGTTGCGCCTACAAATAATACAGCTCAAAATCAGGAAAGGCCGCCCCCCACTTCATTAGAGGGAGCTTAATTTAACCAAGGCTATCCTGCCCTGAAATTAATTTCAGAGGTAGGCTATCCAACTCACAAGAGATAGCCCAAGGTACATGTATGGGGAGCATGACGAAGAAGTAAGATACATGGGAGGACAACGATCTTTGATAGGGCTACTCAGTCAATTACGGACTGAGGCAACATGGGCCAAAAATCAACAGACAGGCATAAAGAAGAAATGGCCGCAGTGACGTTGCCATCAAGCAACTGATTGTCGGTCATAGACGTTAACCTCCAGCTATCTCTAAGTGCACGCTTCCGAACGGATCACATCTCCAATTTCCAGCTGTTTAGTATCATCGGTCAGAGCATGCAATGTGTAAGCATTAGATTTATCCCAGTTCACCTGGAGTCCTGCTAAGTTACCAAAGCGCCCCATGCCTCGAAAGCACCCACGATATCTGACCTCTCACCAGATATAACAGCTTAAGGCCAATGGTGATAGCAAATAAGTTCCAGGAAAGCGGCACCCCTGCGGCGACCAACACCAACTCCGCAGCCAGGGAATTTCACCGCTGGATCACCCGCTGAAAGCCGCATGGTTCACCACTGAACTTCAAGAAGCCAGACGCGCCTGCAGACGCCTAGAGAAAACTTGGAGAAACCTGAAAACCACGGAAGCACGGAACGACCACAAGAGCGCCCTGAAGGAATACCACCAGTGCATAAGAGACACCAAACAGACCTTCATAAGAGACAAAGTCCAGACCAACGTGACCAACGCCAAGGAACTGTTCAACGTCATACAGCAGTTCGCAAAACCCACCTGCGAAGCCACAGACATCACACCTTCCCAGGAACTCTGCGACAAGCTCAGCTCCTTCTTCCATCTTAAGATCAAGGCCCTCTACGACAACTTCAGCCAACCAACGACAAGCACAACCCCCCTACCCACCGCCGCCGATAAGCCGACCATCACGTTCTGGGATCCCGCTACCGTCGAACTCATCACAGCAACCATGAAGAAAACCCACTCAGGAGCCCCAACAGACCCCTGCCCACTGCACATCTTCCACAGAGCCGCCACCGTCATCGCACCCGAATTAGGACGCACCATCAACGCCTCCCTCAGATCAGGCATCTGCCCAGACGACTGGAAACGGGCGGAGGTAAAACCCCTCCTCAAGAATCCAACGGCCGATCCAACGGACCTGAAAAACTACCGGCCCATCTCTCTCCTCCCCTTTGCGGCCAAAGTCACCGAGAGACTCGTAAACGCCCAGCTGACCGCCTTCATAGAAGATAACGCCATCCTGGACGCCTCCCAGTCTGGATTCCGCAGCAACCACAGCACCGAGACCGCCCTCCTCGCCGCCACTGACGACATCCGCATGCTACTCGACCAGGGACACACCGCGGCCCTCATCCTCTAGACCTCTCTGCAGCCTTCGACACCGTCTCTCATCGCACTCTCGCAGCCAGACTGCACTACGCAGGAATACAAGGAGCCGCCCTCGACTGGATCCAATCCTTCCTCTCCGGCAGAACCCAGAGGATCCGACTCCCTCCCTTCCTCTCCAAACCCACGGAAATCAACTGCGGAGTACCCCAGGGATCATCACTCAGCCCCACGCTGTTCAACATCTACATGGCCCCCCTCGCCGCCATCGTCAGACGGCATGGGCTCAGCATCGTATCCTACGCCGACGACACCCAGCTCATCCTCTCGCTCACAAAGAACCCCGAAGACACCAGACTCTGTTTCCAGGAAGGTATGAAGAACGTGGCAGCATGGATGAAGGACAGCTGCCTGAAGCTAAACTCAGAGAAGACCGATGTCCTCATCCTCGGTCCCTGCACCTCCGCCTGGGGCAACACCTGGTGTCCCTCCGCCCTCGGGAGCCCACCCACCCCTACAGACCGCGCTCGGAACCTCGGCATCATCCTTGACTCCTCCCTCTCCATGAACCGCCAGATCAACCCCGTCGCCTCCACTAGTTTCAACTGCCTCCGCATCCTCCGTAAGACCTTCAAGTGGATCCCCCCGGCTGCAGAAGGACCGTCACCCACGCACTCATTACTAGCCGACTGGACTACGGCAACGCCCTCTACGCCGGAATCAATAAGACTCTTCTGCACAGGCTTCAGACCATCCAGAACGCCGCAGCCAGACTCATCCTCAGGACACCGCGCCATGAGCACATGACCCAATACCTATGAGGCCTCCACTGGCTCCCCGTCGAGAAGAGGGTCACCTTCAAACTCCTCACCCACGCCTACAGATCCCTCCACAACATCGGACCCAAATACCTCAACGAGAGAGTATCCTTCCACGTACCCAAGAGGAACCTCCGCTCCGCCGACCTCGCCCTGGCAGAAGTCCCCCGCATCCGCAGAAACAGAACCGGCGGGAGAGCTTTCTCCTACATCGCAGCCAAAACCTGGAACAAGCTCCCGGTGAACATCAGATGCTCCCCGACCCTGCATGCACACGTTCAGGAGGGACCGCAAGACCTGGCTCTTCGACTGATCCGGAGCCGCCCCCGCCCCCAGCGTCTTGAGACCCTTGCGGGTGAGTAGCGCGCTTCACAAACCCCTGATTGATTGATTGGTACCTCTTCCAACTACATAGAAGCTCAATATGACCCTTTTGGTTTTAATGTGTGCCGTCAGACCAGTGTATAGCAATTGTGTCTATTTTAACAACCTGCTACCCAGACTCATGCTGGCTATGACCGTATAGAGGACGTCCCACCAGAGGGAATCAAAGGCCTTTCTTAATGTCTATGGCGAGAGCTAAGGCCTTGGAGAAGGCTCCTGGGGAGTCCAGAATGTGGATCAGATATCAAATATTAGGTGTTGTACTGTGTGGAGGGATGAATCCTGACTTGTCAGGATGAATCAGATTGGGGACTCTAGGAAGCAATCTGTTGGCAAGCATTTTACTGAGGAGTTTATAATCCACATTTAAAATTGATAGAGGCCTGTAAGGCACGACATGCTACTCGTCCTCTTTATCTAGTGTTGCCACGTTGGCATCACATTAACCTGAATCATGAAAAGGTACTCTGGAGACACAACGTTAACAGGAGGCACATTGGACGGAAGTGATACCTAGACAGGAGAAAATTCTATACCATATGCCAATACCGCCCGACGCCATTACAGCGGGAAGAATCAGCGCCTCTACCACAGGATGTGACTTCTCCAACACGTAGGCCAGTCAACGGGAACCTCCATCCAGAAATAAAGGATTTGGAAGCTAACACCCCTCTCATACCCCACTCAACAACATTACAAATTACATCTATGACCTCACGAAACTCATATCCTCCTAGCGTAGGATCAAGATCTCAGGACATAGGGAGCGCATCCCATTCCACAAATAGAGGAGGCACAAACACCCGAACTAATGACAAAAATAGGAACACTGAAGAAATCGAAGTTCTAAAGCACCAGGACACAAACAAAACCCGAAATAGGCAGATGCGTACTCCTAATATATCACCTCAGACAGAAATCGAAGCTCTTCAAACACAAGTGGGCAATATGTCACAGGACATTTTAAACGCACTACAAACTATGGAAAAAATACTAGAAATCACGGTAAGCACCCACTCCAAAGTCGAACACGTCCAAAAATTAATGCATAATATTCAAGAAAAAAATAGAGAGACAGCCATGCCATTATCAAATAGGCATAATCGACCAGACAGAAATCTTAAATACTTATCAGACGATGAAACCTTAACCATACTACGGTCGTATGAGCCTAAAGCTAGCAGCAGAGGTGAGGAAATTAAATCAGTCCCGATCGATGCAAATAGAACATCCTGGCCTAAGAATAGGAAACCCAACCTTAACAACCTACAACAAGTCCAGCTAACCGCCAATACTCAAGAGATGAACTCTAGTAGCTCAGGGAAACCACTACTATGCCTACTGCTCAACTGTCGGTCCGCAGCAAAACATGCCTCAGACATCGCTGCCCTCATCGTTAGCCAGGAAATAGACGTAACAATCCTAACAGAAACATGGCTTACGGAATCCTCTTCCCCTTTCATGGATCTACTGGTGCCCCCTCGTTATAACATTGTGAGATTAGACAGACTAAAAAAGACAGGTGGCGGTATAGCCTGCATACACCGATCGGATATAGAGGTCAACCAAATACAATCCGACCCTCTCGAATCCTGTGAATACCTAGGTCTCAATATAAGAACTGCAGACAATCTAAAGTGCAACCTGCATGCGCTTTACCACCCACCAGGCAATAATGCTACTTTCACAGACCAGTTAATGGAGATCATCACGGCTAACTCTAACAGTCACACTAATAACATATTCCTAGGCGACTTCAATTTACACTGGGACGACAATAATGACAAACAGGTCAACGCACTTAAAGACTTTTTAGCAGATCTAAACCTTACTCAAGCCTGCACACAGCCAACTCACTCGAAAGGGGCAACCTTAGATTGGGTAATTTCGAGGAGTAAAGATATTACAGTCCACTCAATTGTTCCTTGCGATTGGTCGGATCGCCATACCATAACCTTCCTGATACCCACCATAAAAAAGAGCAAGACCGCGCAGCCTGTCAAACTTAAAAAGTGGACTCGGGACACCAAAGACCCTAATATTGAGCTACTAGTAGCAAGATGTGAGAAGGATCTAAATCCGCCTAACAACTTGCTGAACGTTAACGAACTCACGGAGCACTACACTAAGTCAATGACGAATATAGTCAACTCCACCATGCCACTAAAACTGAAAAGAATATCAGAGAAAGATAAAAATCCATGGTTTAATGAGACACTGAATGAAGATAGGCGGAAACTGAGACTTGCAGAAAGAAAATGGAGACAGCACCCATCATCCCCCCAGCTTAAAACTCTCAGAAAAATCAGAAACGAATACAACAAAAGGGTACTCCACTCCAAAAAGGAATTTTTTAGATCGGAACTGGACAACGCCAAAAACAGACCGCGGAAACTATTTGAGATGTTAAAGCAACAATCAAATAAGTTGGCCAAATCTACCCAAGAAACTACTAAAACTCAACTGAGCTGCGAAGAATTCTCAACATTCTTCACTGACAAGGCCAACACGCTAGAAAGAGAGCTCAGGATGGCAGCCGACAACCTTCCCAGCCAACTACCACCACAGAACAATGATACCACGACAAACGATCATGATAGATTGAAAATCAATGCACAGTGGGCAACCTTCAAGTTATATGACCAGAATACCATTGACAAAACTCTCTCGGATATCAAACCTAATAATCACTACAATGACCCCCTCCCCTCTAAATGCCTAAAAAGAATCAATCATATCGTCGTCCCAATATGGGCAAAAATAATAAATGCCTCACTATCTCAAGGGATCCTACCAGAGTGCCTAAAAACAGGTCAAGTCCTCCCCATCATCAAAAAACCTACAGCGGACCCGGCAGAGCCAAATAACTTTCGTCCAGTAACCAATATTCCATTACTTGCCAAACTAATTGAGAAATGTGTACAAAATCAACTGAGCAATCACATCGCCAATTTCAAGCTGCTGGACGACTGCCAATCCGGATTCAGACCAGGCCACAGTACGGAAACAGCAATCTTACATATAGTGGATGATGCGCTAAAGGCCCTAGATCACAATCAAACATGCCTACTACTCCTTCTTGACCTGTCGTCTGCTTTTGACACGGTAAATCATGAAAAATTGCTAGCCAGGCTTCAAGACAGGATGGGACTATCTGGAATTGTTCTGAAATGGTTTGAATCCTTCCTTCAGAACAGAACACAAAGATTCCTAGTCAACCAGACGCTATCCCCATCATGCCCAAATTCGATTGGAGTCCCTCAAGGATCAACACTATCTCCGTCACTATTCAACCTTTATGTCGAACCCCTTACAGAAATTCTCCGAGACGCAAACATATCTTATCACATGTACGCGGATGACACTCAGATCTACATCAAGATCGCGTCACTGGAAGACATAAAGATAATGAATGAGGTCTTAAAAATGTCATTAAACTGGTTAACTAGCAATCATCTGAAACTAAATGCACAAAAAACGGAATTCCTATTAATATCACCACCTAAGAACCCCACAGAAGTGAAGGAATGGACCAAACTGATCACAGCGCTAAACTGCACCCCTACTCTAGTCGAATCTACAAAATCACTGGGAATCACGCTTGATAAGAACCTAGACATGAAAGCCCACATCAAATCAATGGCAAAAAGTGCCCGGTTTCACGTGAAATATATTAGAAAAGTGAAACCACTCATTTCTACGGCAGACCTCAAACTGGCAGTCCAGTCCTTAGTTATTTCAAGGATTGAATATGGATGTACAACTCTAGCAGGTCTATCAAAAATTTCCACAGCACCACTAAAAGCATGTCTAAATGCGGCCGCAAGACTCATTACTGGATCTAGAAAATACGACCATATCTCCCCTCACCTGAAAGCATTAAACTGGTTACCATACGAAGCCAGAATTCAACTTAAACTGGCATGTACTACCCACAAAGCGCTCCACTACAAAACACCAAGGTACTTAGCTCAGAAAATTGAGCTCTCAGGGGGAAGCAGACCAGCTAGGAGTGCCAGAGAGCTGTTGCTGAAACCACCCCTCTTTCGGAAAAAGAAAACGTATGACAGAGCTTTCTCCGGAGCAGCCCCCAGAATCTGGAACTCACTCCCTCCAAACATTAGAAAAATTCCAAACACAGCAACCTTCAAGAAGGAAGCGAAGATCTTCCTAATGAGCAAGTTCCTTCCTTAGGCTAGACTGTTCATCATCAGCATCGTGATTAATACCCAAACGTCGATCGTGAATTGTTTCGGATGTAGAACTCACGGAAAGCACATCAGAACCATTTGTATAGAAATACTGTTACACCTTGTTCCTTAATCAGTTCCTAAGAAAATCTTGTACCGGAATATTATATATATTAATGCTGCTATACCCGCTGTATTCCAAATGTACCTCATGTAACTGTGAAGCGCTCTGATACCCAAGGGTCACGTTCGCACTATATAAAACTCTATAAATAAATAAATTAAATAAATACTCTCTGGCATAACTCATTGTGCCAATTTTTAGTGCCAAATTTTACACCATTTCACATCATTGTAATTTGGCACCTACGTTTGCAATTTTAGGCCGCTGCATTTGTTTGCATTTGCCAGGACATCCTTGCTTTGAACACATGTATTACTTTTTACCCATGCTGCTGTTTTTGCAATAAGTATTCTATCACAATGCATATTGCAAGTGCCAATACTTCAGTTCATTTTGACCCTTGCACATCTATAAATGTTTCAATGTGTCTGAATACACACAATTGCAAAAATATAATGGCTCAAGCACATTGTAAACACACATCAGTTTTAGTAAATATCCAAGGTACAAATCTGTACTATGGTGAATCACACATGCTCAATTGAATATGCACTTACTAGCAATTTGATTTTAATGGAGCAAGAATACATGTAAAATATCAGGTTTGCACTTCTTCAGTTATCACCATATTTGGACAGCTTCAAACAATGCTACTGAAGTGTGCCATCTTACTGCAATACTGTGCATTCTACTCATGTATGCCTCAAAATTGGTACAGGACCAGCACTCAGGTCACATTCACAAACTGAAATAACGCCGTAGTAATAGGTTATATGAGCTGTGCCTAAATAATGATCAGATCATCAACGTTTGCACATGTGCAACATACACATTTTTCCAATTTAGCACTGAACCATACAATAAATGTGGCATGACAGGGCCACTAATTCCAGTTCTCTCCTATTATGATCATTGTTATCACCTGTATGTGATAGAGACTTCTACGCACAACGCACAAACAGTGGGTCACATACAGCTCTCCTGAAAGATTTGTATTTGATGGCACTTGTTAGACCTGGCATCCTTGTTGTGGGTTAGCCCTGTATATTTGCCTGTGCCTCCTGTTATTTTGCTGTTTTTTGGACTTCATTTTTGCTGGTCTAGATGCTTTGGGCACTTTTGCCACTGCTGTTCAGTGCCAAAGTGCAAGTGCTCCCTGTAAATTGTTGTTATGGATTGGTGATTCCATGATTGGCATATTTGATTTACTAGTCAGTCCCTAGTACAGTGCACTGTGTATGCCCAGGGCCTGTAAATCAAATGCTGCTAGTGGGCCTGCAGCACGGATTGTGACACCCACATAAGCAGCCTGTAAATGTAACTCTGACCTGCCAGTGCAGTGTCTGTGCGCAGTTTGGTACTGCCATGTTGACCTGGCAAGTGCACCCACTTGCCAGGCCCTAACCTTCCCTTTTCTTACATGTGAGTCACCCCTAAGGTAGGCCCAAAGTACCCCTGTGGGCAGGGTGCAGTGTATGTGAAAGGTAGGACATGCCCTGATGTGTGTGGCATGTCCTGATGGTGAAATACTGCCAATTTCGTTTTTCACTATTCAAAGGCTATATGTCCCATAGGATAGAATGGGAGTTCATTTAGAACATCTTATAAATATAACTTCCCATTGGGACAAGATAGGAAGGTAAAGTTTAGTATTCCTGAACTCAGAATGTAAAGATGCATCTTTTAGTGAGCATGATTTTTACATTCTGTGTTTGAAATACCACTATTAGAAAGTAGGGATTTTCTTGCTTAACCATCCTGTGTGCCTCTGCTAGGTTTGTGTATTGACTGTCTGGCTTTGGAGTGACAGGAGCTGGGGATGTGCATTCTGTTCAGACAGCCACCTGGGGGGGGGGGGTGAGGTGTGTCCTGCCTTTCCAGGGTGAGTCAGGGCTGGGCTGAATAGACCTGGGCCGCATTCAGAGTAGGGGGGATGAGATTTCTTTCACACCTGAATGGGCCTGGTCTGCCTTGGACAATGCTGTCTCCACCTCCTGCCAGGAAGCTGCACCAGAGATGACAGAACTGGTTTTGGCTGGGCAAAGAGCTTATCTGCCACTAGAGAACAAAGGATTTTGTGCTATAAAGAGTGGGGCCCAGACCCCTGAACTTTAGATTACTTCTGGAATCCAAGAGGAACCTTTGCCAAGGAGAAGAGCTGGAGAAACTGAGGAGAAGTACTGCTCCTTTGCTGTGTGCTGCCTGGTGTTGGCCTGCAGTGGCTGTTTCTGACAAGGAAAGGACAAGGACTTTGCTGTGTTTCCTGCTTGAGGAAGTTCTCCAAGGGCTTGAAGTAGAGCTTGCCTCCTGTTTTGAAGTCTCAGGTATACAAAGACTTCACCCCCCAGCCCCACTGAATTCCCTTGCTGAGAGTTCTGACCAGCCAAGAGGTGCCTGTTGCTGTTCTGGGCCTCTGGAGGTTGTTCCTGCTGTTGGAAGCTGGAAAAGTAACACAACAAGGATAAGCGCGACGCATCCGCACCTGTTTCCGACGCATCGCTGAAGAAACCGACACAGCGCCTACCCGTGGCTCGAGAAATTGCCGCATCGAGTGCACCGATCTACGAAGGCCGAGATCACCACACCGATTCCGACGCAGGCCCAGCTGTTCGTCTACAAGAACCAATGCATCGTGGGACCGCAGCTGAAGAAGTCAACGCAGCGCCGTTGTCGCCGCCGCATCGAGAACCGATGCATCCCCGATCCTCACGCATCGCACCGGGGCGCCAAGTCGAGATCAACGCTGGGGCCACAGTAAGAAACTGACGCATCACCTCCCCGCACAGTAAGAAACCGACGCATCACCTCCCCTGCGTGGCAGTAAGGAACCAATGCATCACCTCCCCTGGAGTAAGGAACTGACGCATCACCTTCCCTGCGTGTAAGGAACCGACGCATCACCTTCCCTGCGGCTGTTTTTGTCTATGATTTTGACGCATCCAAGGTACTTTGTGTTGAAGTATCGCATCTATACTTTGCTATGGACAGAACTGTTTCTACCGTTTGAAAGTCATATTTTGATTACTGTATTGTGGATTTTTGTCGTTTTGTTCTTGTTTGGTTTAGATAAAGATTACTTATTTTTCTAAACTGGTGTGGTGTCCATTTGTAGTGTTTTCACTGTACTACTGCATGTGAGCACAAATGCTTTACACACTGCTTCTGAGATAAGCCTGCCTGCTCATGCCAAGCTACCAAGGGGTGAGCAGGGGTTATTTTAGAAATGTATCCACTTACCCTGACTAGGAAGAAGGGTCCCGACTTGGACAAAGGAACCTACCTCTGCCAACTGGAGACCCCCATTTCTAACAGCACTTATTATAAACATAAAAAGAGATACAAATGTTGTATTGTATGTGCACCCTCATAATCACAATTATTGATGGAGTGGTAGGAGTAAACAGTTGGCTTCATATTTTCATGTTGACTGAACCTCTTTTTTCGAAGACATTTATTACCAATATTCCAGTTATTTGTGTTATAAATTCTGTGAATATGAGTGACTCCAACATATTAAATTGACTATGATTTACAGCAGGGAAAAGTCTCTTTATTACACTTCTGGAGTAGCATATTTTTGTCTCCATCCTTCAACGTTAGGCTAGGCCACATATATATTTACATTTGGCCTTATTTACTCATGTGACACAATAATACTAATGCGATATAGTGCACTGAAGATATAGAAGTGCAATTATTGAGTGTTTTGATATATACATGTGTGCATATGAACAATTTCCTTTTCAGAGACATCTGGTTTGCTGATATTAAATCTTCTATAGGTTTAGATTGTAAAGTGGTGCGCTAAAATCCCCTAAATGTAGTGTATGCACCAGGGATTAGTGAGAATTAATCGCATGCGTTTTTAATGCTTTCTTTATAGATTGTGGCCAGTTGTCGTTTTTGCTTAAACTTACCCGTATTAGTTATTGTGCCACATATAGGAGTACTGCACGATATAGCTTGATTCATTATTAAAGATTTCATTTATTGGGATTATAATTAGCTTGCAGTACTAAACGTTTTACAAAGAAATGTTAAGTTAGCATGATTGTGGGCCTTAAGCTTGTAGTTGAGACATTTAACCGTAACATGAAACTAGTTTTTGCATATTTTTCCCTCCTCTGAAGGTGCAGACCAAAGGCATTTGTTAGTTAGTGAAAAGCTCATTGTATTATAGAGATAGAAAGGCAAAGAAGAGTTGGCAAGGTCGAAGGATTTTAATGAAGAACAAAAGGAGTGTTACCAGTTGGTACTATCAGACGAAGGGAAAAACCAAGGACGCTTTGGAAGCAGAGACTGGAAGATGGGAGTAGTGTGTGAGGCGCCAAGTTCTTTTCTGGGAACTGAAAAACACATGATGTGCATGAGGTCATGTTTTCTCCAATGTTCTTTGTGCATTTTAATTATTGAACCCACTTTGGGTTTAGTCAGATTCCCTTTAGACTTAGGGAGGTACAGACCTCTCTTGACTTCTCCGATTGTGTGGCTTCATGATATATATGACTCTTTACTTCAGAACCTCTGCTGAGGTTCTGATTATGGCACCTTTCTTGCTACCTTGACTCAATAGGGTTTCCCCAATCCTTAGGTTAGTGTAGGGTTTACTAGATGCCGCAAATCTTTTCCATGTATGGGGAGAAGGATTGAAATGATTCATCTAGCCATCAACTTCTTTGTCTTATATTTTGTATTGCTGCAACAGAGATTTTGATATGCTCTTTGTTGTTGAGGACCAATATTGTAAGACGCTTCGGTCTTCATTTGATAATTTTATACTTTTACAGTATGTTCTTAAGATAGATTGATATTAGTCTGGCTTTGAGTTTATTAATAAACCTTTTAACAACAAGTTACTGACTCAATCTTTTCTTGTGTGGTCTTAATGATCATACTGTATTTTGGGATTCAAATTGATGCTTAAATCCTCTTCCTCTGAGGCTACAACAAAGGTTGATTGACCAGAGTTCAATTGGAAAAAACGTGCCAGAGCGTTCTCACTTCTGAAAGTTTGTACTTAGAGATACAGCAGTTCTATATATTTTGCATGCAATTGTAGGTCAAGGAAAAGGAATTTCAGTATAGTGGAACGAGTGGACGAAAAAAATATGACATTTTGGGACAAATCTTTTACATAAATGGTGCACACTTAGGAGGGACACGAGTTATCGAATCAGAAGCAGTAATATATCAATGTATGAATTTTTTCAAAACCAAAGAGGGATTTAAATTAAAGGAGTATTCTTTTATCCTTGGGGGTGGGGAAGGGCAATATTTACAAACAGATTTTGTCAATTGTGAATTGACAATTGAAATGTTTACATAATTCCAACAACACTTATAAAATGGAAGAGAACATACACAATCTGGTCACTATGTTGCCCAACCCTTCTCTTGGAATGAAATCCTGCAACTGTAAACCCGTTACATCATGTAGGTATTGCTAATGAATGAATATGGTCAAAATGTTTACAATGAATATGGTCAAAATGTTTACAAAGGAGAGCAGTCACTTCGTGGAGTGTTTGGCCTAATCAGAATAGGAGCAATACATGAGTATATATATGACTACTTTTCTCTTGCTTTAACATTTTTGCTTTTTGTTTTAATGGAATCTGATGTGCTAAGACTGTGAACTCTGTATCCTGTCTAAACCATCGCAATCGGTAAAACCAATTAGACAGTCAAATTACAGCTGCACCTCTCAGGATTTGGCAGCAGCAGAATTAAAAATCTCTTTTACTACAAACCTAGATGGGAATATTAATTTTAACTTTTCAGAGCGCATGTGTCCTGTTGCTTTTTGCTCAGCAAGGCCGTGTTGTTGTGCAGATGGGACTGGAGACATTAGTATTTCCAATAGTTGCCTAAGATCCCATGTAGAGAATAAGAGGCCCATTAACACCACACCCACATAGTTCCAGAAGAGCTCCCAAATGACAGCAGAATATATATCAGACAAATAATCCCTAGAAAGCAGGCTCATGACTGACACTCCACATCTACTGGTACACTGCATTAATACAAATGTGTGAGTTAGCTTGTGTAGTGTGGCTGTGGATGACACAACCTAGTGCATACTTGTTTCTACACAGAATCAGTCTTTTGCTAAGAGAAGGTGGTAACCTTGGAAAGACTAAGGAGACCAACCACAGAGTCAATAAAATAGATTCCTAGTCTTCGCTCCCGTTCTTGAGGAAGGTCTTGAGGATGGTTGGGGAGCCCACACTCCTCGACGCACTCGTCGTCAGTGAGGTCTTTGGGTAAGTCAGGGAAACACAAGAAGAAGTTGAAGAAGCACATGCCTTCTTTGACTTCACCCCGCCCGTCGGCCGACGCAACGTGGGACTCCAAGCGTCGTCGCACGTAAGCTCTGTCTCCGTTGCAGCCTCATGAGACGATTCCGTGCCTCCCTCCCTTTCCAGGAGATAGAGAGTCTCCTGCCCAGATCCAAAAGTTCCATGAGGCCTTGTACCTCATTTTTGGGCAGCCCGGCTCCGCTGGTGCGCCTTCAGGCCCGGCTCCGCTGGTGTGCCTTCAGGCCCAGCGGAGTCGTTTGGGTTCCCTAGGCCTTTGACTTCAGCCCTGACTCCAGAGGTACCCCGTGGATTGGGTATCGGATCCGGATCGATGCTGGTCGATCTTACTCGACCCTCCCCATCATCGCTCCTGGCACCGACCATGCCCCCGATCGGCACGGACCCCATCCTCATACCCGAAGTGGACACGGAGCCTGACAGACGTCGATCATCGTTGATTCCAACGCCGGAAGGAACTTTCGTTCCTGTGTTCATTCCTGCTGTTCAATTTGAGCCAGAAGGTGGTGATGAGGAATGGGAGAGGCAGCTGGACCCTTTATCTGGCCAGCTGTAAGAACGGACTGGCGAATGGACCTGGGTGATGCCAGTGGTCTAGACACTTCCCCTGACACTGGCTTGCTTTCTCCCTGTACTGTGGCTACGGAGGAGGGAGCTTCCTACGCTGTGGTGGTGAGAAGGGCAGCCGAAGGGCCTTGGCCTTGAGCTCTCTTCGGTGGCAGTCAGGACTAATCTCCTGACAGAGGTGCTTCAGCCTGCGGCTTCCACTTCTGAACCCCTCTTGCCATTCAATGAAGCACTTACTGATGTCCTTCTGGGAACTTGGTCCAAGCCCAGCACAGGGGCTCCTGTGGACAGGACAATCGCCCACTGCCACAGCCCCGCTCCGGGCGACCCAGCGTTCCTGACGAAACATTCCTCCCCTAAGAGGTTGGTGGTCCAAGCCTCATCTTCAAAGGGTGCATTCCCTTCTGCTCCCTCAGATAGGAAATCCAAGAAGCTGGATCATCTTGGGAAAAGGATGCTTTCTTCCTCCAACTTGGCATTGCAGTCCGTGAATACCACTTGCCTCTTGGGCCGAAACTCCCATACTATCTGGGATACAGTTGCGCAGGTGCTGCCTCAGTGCCCGTTGGAGGCCCGGGCCGTTCTCTCCCAGGCAGTTGCGGATGGGAGAGACGCAGCCAAATTCACAATACGTTGTGGACTGTACACCACTGACTCACTTGGCAGAACGATTGCCAAGTCGGTAGCACTCAGACGTTACACCTGTTGAGTACTTCTGGCTTCTCTGGGGATGTCCACTCAACCTTGATGGACATGCCCTTTGATGGCACTCGCCTCTTTGGCGACAAAGCAGACTCAGAGCTTGAACCCTTTAAGGATTCTTGAGCTATGGTCAGATCGTTGGGCCTTACGGCGGCCCCCCGTCCACCTCAGTCTGCTTTTCGTCCATTTTGTGGCTACTGAAGGGGCACCCAGCCACATCCTGTCCAGCTCAGTCACAGGTACATGCAAGCTGTCCAGCCTCTGCATGGCTGCGGATGTGGGACCCAGCATCCTCGCAGATCAGGGAGCCAGCCGGCAGGCCAGTCCACCCTTCCCCCTTCCACTGCCTCCAAACCTTCCTAGTCTGACGTTTCTGGGCCATCAGTTGAGGTAGGATTCGCCATCGCCTCCTCCACTGGCAATCCATCACGTCGGACAGGTGGGTTCTGCAAATCGTCCAAAGGGGCTACTCCCTCCCCTTCGAAACTACCCCTCCCTGCATGCCACCTTCTTACGATTACATGTTGGAGGATCATTGGGCACTTCTCCGCCAGGAAGGATCGGCTCTCTTGGTCAAGGGAGCTACAGAGAGGGTCCCTGTGCCAGAAGTAGGTCGTGGTTGCTATTCCCGCTACTTTCTGGTACCCAAGAAGGACAAAGGCCTGCATCCTATCCTAGACCTCCAGGCCCTAAATGTTGAAATGTAAATGGTATGCACTCGCTTGTTTGCATATTTCTCTATGTAAAGTTAGCATTTGCGGCACCATTTTAAGTTGAGCCGCCATTTTGAACATTGATTGAAACTGACCCTAGCTTGCTGAGAAATGTCTTCATTCGTTTTTTCCCCTCTTTTTCTTCAAGGTTTAACGCTGTCTCACTGAGTACATTGTCCTCGTTAGCACATACCTTTCCCACTAGATAGAGGCCTTCTCCCACCAGCCCAGCTGCGGGCACGGGCAGGATGACCTTCATGTATAGATAGCGTGTACCCAGCCTTAGAGTTGAAACTTATCCTACTGTACTTCTTTGTTTTAGCTGTGTGAGCCTGGAATGTTCCATCCTGGGCGGTGCTTTCATTGATTTGAGATGTACTTAATGTAACTCCATGTTGGCCGAAGTCAGTCCCACTGCAGCAATCCAAGGAGGCTGGTCAGACCGGACTCCACTCGAGTGTTCTTCTAATAAATACCTTTGATTTGTATTCTCTAATTTCTGACCGACTCTTCATTTGTGAGGAAGGCTTAGAGGTGGTCGCGAGCGACCCGAGTGACGCTAATCGGTTCACTTCCTTCATTTGGCGCCCGAACAGAGACTCCATTGGGTGACCCATCCTCTCCTGCGGACGGGTGAGGAGGTTGGGCCATGTCGGGTCGGACGGGCGGACCGGGGATCCCAGCACGAGAGAGTCTTGTATTCGCAGCTGTCCGGTCTGTCTGACCCGGCGGTGCCTCGTCCAGCGATCATCCCGACTGGGGTCCTGAACGGCGAAACCCTTGGATCTAACCATTTGGTCCGAAGAGTCGGCAGTGGAGAATAAACTCGTTTGATCTGTGTGCGCCAGGTGAGTTTGCTTTGGTTCTTTGTGGATATGGTGCCATTTTGATTTGTATTCGACGCAGTCTGAGGACCGTCTTTGGACAACTGCTTGAATTTGTTTGGGTTCTTTATGAACATGGTACCACTTTGATTTGTATTTGATGAGGTCTGAGGACCGACTTTGGTAAAGATATTTGCAAATATCTGTTAGACATAAGTAGTGAACTTGTTTTCTTTGAAAATGCCTTGTTTGAGTAAGTTGTTTTGTTTGGGCTGTCGTTGTTGTCCTACTGATGCTCGATTGGAAGAAAGTCAGCCGGCGCCTCCAGAAGGTACTCCGAATTTCGACATGTAGGTAAAACATGGCCTTGGCCCTATTATGTTTAGTACGTTATGGCACAAATATACAAAGGACAATGCTGAGTTGCAGTGGCCGTCGACGGGTACTTTTGATGAACAGAAAATTAATTTCCTGCAGGAAAAATTGTTTGCGAAAAGGAGTAGGCAGTCGATGTTTGATTCCCTCAGAACGAACATGGCAAAAGGAGGCTAAACAGAGACGAATGAAAGCCGAAAAAGAGGCCCAGAAGGGGAGAATGCAGACATTGACTCAGAAAGCTGTAGCGCATGATAGAGAGAAAATAGAAAAAGGAATAGAGTGTGCTGATAGGAAATTTCGATTACAATGTGAAAAGTCTTATGTTGCCTGAGAAGAAAATGATACCTTTGTGGAGGAATTGTTAGATACTCGACCCCCACCCCCATACGCCCCGCAGAGAATATACCCTGCCATGCCCCAGCCTCCTTCATCTGTTCCTTCTGTTTCTGCTGTTTCTGTTTCTTCTGCTATTGATCAAGCTGCCTCGGCCACAGCACCTCCTGCTCTTTCTTTGACTTCGCCTTCTGCGCCTACGATGACTGCCAGTCTCCCTGCTACGCCTATTGTTTCGGCATCTCTCTCTCCAGCCCTTACACCTAAGTCGCAGCTGGCAGCGACGTTGGTGCCTGTTATGTCTGTCGCTACTCCTTCCCTGTTCCAACATCCCCCGACAGTACTGAGCAGTGGAACACTGGTACGTAGACTAGGGGACGGAAACTGGGCAACTGCTAGGGAACGACTGGGGTGAATATTGATACGATCAGATGTGGGAGATGAAGAGAAAAAGATAGTAGCCGACCAGGCTGCCCAGTGGACTCGAAACCCCATTTACAGTGTGGAAGATGTGTGTAGAGTGATGAAAGATTATGAGCCTTTTGTGCAGCAGCATGACCTTAAGCACATGTCGGCTACTTTGATTGGACTGTGGGAACAGTGTTTCAATGGTGTAGCACCCCAGATTATTTATGATATTAGGGATCGTGTATATGCTGCTGATATGGCACCCGGTAAAGTTTTTGGTAATGTTGCGTCATTGGTCGCTTATCGGGGTAGGTTGCTTGAGAAGAGCCCGACGACAGTATCCCAGTTTCCGATGAGGGAAGTCCACCCCATATATCACCCTGAAATACCAGAGCTACGGGATCAGCATAACGTTGTTACTAGACCACGGGTAGAGGCCCGGTTCCAAGAACAGTGGGTCTACACTCCATGGAAAAGGAGTGAAGTTTTATCCCTTAAGACTCAGTTGCCTGATCCTAGAAAAAAATCCAACTGCATATTAAAAGGAATTGACTGAGGCTGCTTCATCGACAGTGATGACGCTTGTGGATATTGAGATGTTCTTTGGCCTACTGGTACCCGTTGATATTTGGAGACAGGTGCACACACAGGACCATGTTGTGGAATTGGGTGGTACCTGGGATCAGATTAAAGCATGGGACCAGGAGAGGAAGCCTGGTGAGAAGCCTAAGGTCGAGATACTAGCTTTGCCTGGACGGATTATTACGTATATGCATTCTCTTATTTCACAGAGAAGGGTAGATTGGGACAAGTTAACGGCATGTCATCAGATGAAGGATGAGAGTGTGTCTGATTTTTTCACTCGGTTCGAAGGCATGTTTTGGGGTTTTAGTGGCCAGGATTTGTCGGTGGAGGGCGGTGTCTGATTGATCGTTAATAGATTTGTTATGAACCTGCTTCCTGAGATCGCAACTCGGTTGCAGGCCTCGGAGAGCACTTGGACTACCTCCTCCCCTTCTGTAATTTTGAGTATGGCACAGTATTATGAGCACAGGGAGAATGAGGAGAAGGAGAAGGTGGAGAAAAAGCATAAAGAATTAAAGACGAAGGTGTTGTTGCAGCAGGCTTCTTGAGGGAATGGTAGAGGACGTGGTGGTACGGCCCGACAGCTTCCTCGTACTAGCTGTAATACTACGCCTGTCGAATCTGTGTGCATATCGTAAAGAGGAGGGACATTGGGGTAGCGAGTGTCCGGTGTTGTTGCAGAAAGTCGCGGCCCCTAGAGAACGAGGTTCTCGTGGCCAGGGTCGTGGAGCTAATGGACAGGACAGAGCTCAGCATACTGCAACGTTACAGGATCGCCCAGATAGTAACTACTTCATGACAATAGGGGCGGCCAGTATTACCATGATGACTTTGATATAGACGAGGTAACAGGTATGTCTCACCGCTAGGACAGCCAGGGACAGGGTGAGGGACCAGTTCAGATACCTGTAGATCAGCGCGGTCCTTACGTTACTGCAGATTTGCATGGCTCAGCTAAGGAATTTTTGGTGGATACAGGTGCAATGAATAGCTCTATTTCTCGTTCACTGGTCCCCAGGGCAGCTCTGTCTGGCCATAATAATGTTTCGGTAGGATTTTCTGGTGTACCGGTTGTGAGCCCCATTTCCAAACCTCTTACACTGACTATAGGTCCTTTTACTGTGGATTCACCATTTTTGTTGACATCTAATTGCGGAGAAAATTTGATGGGCTTAGATTTATTAAAGAAGTTGCATGCTACTATTTATTGTTCCCCAGAAGGTGTTTACATGACGATGGGTCCAAATGTGGTCAACACTAAGCAGTGTCTGTCCAAACATGCGCCCCTCCCTGTTGAATTTAAGGACGTGCGCCCACGTTGTGGGCAACGGGTGACACGACGTAGGACTATTGCAGATACCCCCAGTTTCTATCAAAATTAAAGACTATGCCATTTTGCCTCGTATTCCTCAGTACAAAATACCGCAAGCAGGGGAGCGAGCCTTATTATAAATTATACAGGACTTGATTAAGTCAGGAGATGTTGAGGAGACAACTGCTAATGTGTGTAATAGCCCTATTCTTCCTATTCTTAAGAGGGCACCTTCGGGCTCCTCTGATGATCATCCAGATGTTTATCGTTTAGTGATTGACTTGCGCGCAATAAATAAAATAGTAGTTCCACAGTTCCCGGTGGTCCCTGACATTACTGCCCTTTTGACGATGATTCCTTCTACTGCTAAATTCTTCTCTGTCATTAACCTAAAAAATACATTCTTTAGTATTCCGATCCATCCAGATAGCAGGTACTTGTTCGGTTTTACCCTAGCTGGCAGAAGTTTTAGAATCTGTCGAGCTCCTCAGGGCTATACTGAGAGCCCTACTTCCTGGATGAGAAGTATCCTGTGCATTCCCTGGTTGGTACAACACCGGTGCCCCCTGAACACGTTTGTTACTTTAGCTCCTCACAAAGGGGAGCACCGAAAGACTTACACTGATAATGTTTTTATACAACTGCTGCATCAACCTCATAATGTATCTAACACGACGAATTGTTGGGTTTGCGGGCTGCTCCCCTCAGTTACTCATAAGAGAGATAATTTGTTGTCTATGCCTTTGTCATACCTTGGAAGTTGTGAGGGTTGGTTTGAATTGCTTGTAATGGTACACCACCATTTCCACCATCACTCCCGTCAGGTAATGACCCCTGCTACTTCTAACACTGTGACTGAATATATACTTTTCCATCATAGGTTTACTCCCATAGGTAAGGCAGGACTAAACATCTCTGGTACTTTGTCCCCAAACTCCTGTATGTGCAAATACGACAAGGTGAAGGATAGCACATGGCTTCAGATGGAAATGGCTGATTTCCAGACATTCAATACATCTTAGTACTTCCGCTCCTTCCAAGACCATAATGTGACTAGGGATAAGCCAATACCGGTGTCTGTGGTTAGCTACACAGCTGCTTTCTGTGTTCAGGGGAGGGGGGAGGTAGAGGTGGGGGACAGCGAATGTAATTTTACCTTCCCGCTTAGCACGATTAATAGTCCACCTTTGGTTTTGCCCCCTAATGTCTACTTCACTTGTGGATCCCAAGCTTATGTCTGGCATCCTAGGGGATGGTCTGGCAGGTGTACGCTCTCTTTTCTTCTTCCCCCAGTATATGTCGCTCCGCCCAATTACCATAAAGACTATTGGCTGCAGCGCAGAAGTGTATACTTGTCCCGTGTATGAAGGGTTATTGACACAAAAGATATAGATCAGACAGACACCACTTTGCAACAGTTTGAGGATGCCATGAAGGGTATTGTACCTTTTTGGTGCCCCAAGTCCAATAGCCTTAACATTCGTCGGCTCACGAGATTTGTAAAAGGGGTCATTAATACGACAGCAGGAATTCTGACCAATATCACGGCTGAGCTTCAGGCTACGAGACTCGTTACCTTACAAAACAGGATGGTGTTAGACGTCATTCTTGCTGATCGGGGAGGGGCCTGTTGCATCATTGGTAGTAGCTGTTGCGTATACATACCTGACCACGCCCCCAATGTATATGCTGCCATACAGAAATTACACAGACTCTCCTCTGACATTCACCAGGAAAAGGTACTTGGACCTTACCTGGGTGGTTTTGGGGTTTGTTTACGTCCTGGGGTTGGAAGATCCTTGCTTTCCTAGCTGTAGTCGCTGGTATTTTCCTATCATGTTGCATCTGTATACAATGTCTCCCGGCCTGTTGCTCTTATTGTGTTACACTTCTCACCCCAAAGCAGAAGATGCCCATCCATGATGCCCATGCTGTGATTATGACTCGGAAAGAGATAGATAGTTTTATGCAGATAGACGAGGGTATATTTGAGGACTCATCTTCCCTTGATGCTGAATACATGGATTGTTCTGAATTCTGAAGATCATTTGTTATGTACATGCCATGCTACACTCCATATTCTCTCAACTTCAAATGGTTAGCTTCTGCTAAAAGGAGGGTCTGTTGAAATGTAAATGTTATGCACTCGCTTGTTCGCATATTGCTCTATGTAAAGTTAGCATTCGCTGCACCATTTTAAGTTGAGCCGCCATTTTGAACCATGATTGAAACTAACCCTAGCTTGCTGAGAAATGTCTCCATTCGTTTTTCTTTCCTCTTTTTCTTCAAGGTTTAACGCTTTCTCGCTGAGTACATTGTCCTCGTTAGCACATACCTTTCCCACTAGATAAAGGCTTTCTCCCACCAGCCCAGCTGCGGGCACGGGCAGGATGACCTTCATGTATAGATAGCGTGTACCCAGCCTTAAAGTTGAAACTTATCCTACTGTACTTCTTTGTTTTAGCTGTGTGAGCCTGGAATTTTCCATCCTGGGCAGTGCTTTCATTGATTTGAGATGTACTTAATGTAACTCCATGTTGGCTGAAGTCAGTCCCTCTGCAGCAATCCAAAGAGGCTGGTCAGACCGGACTCCACTCGAGTGTACTTCTAATAAATACCTTTGGTTTGTATTCTCTACTATCTGACCGACTCTTCATTTGTGAGGAAGGCTGAGAGGTGGTTGCGAGTGACCCGAGTGACCCTAATCGGGTCACTTCCTTCATAAACTTCAAAGTTTTCACTTTAGCACAAGTCCTGTCTGCCCTTGATCCAGGAGACTGGATGGTGGCGTAGGACTTGCAGGATGCTTATTTCCATATCCCCCTCCTGCCAGCCCACAGGCATTACCTACGGTTCACGGTGGGCAATGAGCACTTTCAGGTCACCATGCTCCCCTTTGTCCTTACCAGTGCCCCATAGATGTTCACAAAGGTGATGGTGGTGTGTCGCAGCTAATCTGTGCAGATCTTCCCCTATAACGACGACTGGCTGTTCAAGGCGGGCTTGCCCCAGGCTGTCGTCTCACACCTCCAGACTACAGCAGACCTCCTGCACTCACTGGGTTTCACTATCAACGTGCCGAATTCACACCAGACTCCCTCTCAGATGCTCCCTTTCATCGGAGCGGTTCTGGACACAGTGCAGTTTCGGGCATATCCTCCCGAGCAGCGAGTCTGGGATATTTGGGCTATGATACCGATGTTTCAGCTTCTATCCCGGATTTCAGTGAGAATGATCCTGAGGCTGCTGGGCCTCATGGCTTCCTGCATCCTGCTGGTGGATCATGCCAGATGGCAAATGCAGGCTCTGCAGTAGGACCTGAAGTTCCAGTGGGCGCAGCATCAGTGGAATCTTTCCGACTACGTCCAGATCTCGGAGGGAACTGCACAGCATTTGCAGTGGTGGTTAACGAACCAAGATTGGGTCAGAGGCAGATCCCTGTCCCTTCCCCAACCAGATCTGACGGTGGTGACAGATGCGTCACTCCTGGGATGGGGCGGCCATCTGGGAGAGGTGGAGATCAGAGGCGTCTGGTCTCCGGCGGAGTCCGGTCTCCATATCAACCTTTTGGAACTCCGGGCGATCAGACTGGCACTGAAGGCATTCCTTCCCTCTCTCAAAGGGAAAGTGGTCAGGTGTTCACCGACACCACTACCACCACCACCACCACCACCATGTGGTACTGCAACAAACAGGGCAGGGTGGGGTCATGGATCCTTTGTCAGGAGGCTCTCCGCCTCTGGACATGGCTGGAACATCAGGGCATACCCATGGTGGTTCAACACCTGTCGGGCTCTCTGAATGCCATAGCGGACTAACTCAGCCATCGGTGCCTGATCAATCACGAATGGCTTCTCCATCCAGAGATGGCGCAAGGTCTCTTTCAGCGGTGGGGAGAGCCTTGGCAGATCTGTTCGCCTCTGAAGAGAACGCACAATGTCAGCAGTATTGCACATTGGAGTTTCCAAGGCAGCGATAGCTCGGCAACGCTTTTCTTCGCGAGTGGAGCTTTGGCCTCCTGTACGCCTTTCGGCCTGTACCACTTCTGCCCAGAGTGCTCAAAAACATCAAGCACGCCGCGGCTCAAGTCATTCTTGTGGTCCCGGATTGGGCACGAAGTGTCTGGTACTCTGACCTACTAAGCATGGCCTTCGATCCTCCGATCAGACTGCCCCTTCGGAAGGATCTTCTGTCGCAGCAGCAGGAGACGGTTCTTCACCCAAACCTGTCCAGCCTCCCCCTCCTTGCGTGGAGATTGTGCTGTGGCAGTTGACGGCTTTGGACCTTCCGCCCGAAGTCTACAATGTTATATTGGCAGCCAGGCGTCCCTCGACTAAAACGGTATACGCCTGTAGCCGGAATGAATTTGTGGCATGGTGCATAGCAAAGGCTGTTGATCCACTCTCTGCTCCTCTTTCAGAGGTCCTCTTGTGTATACTTTCTTTGGCCCAGCAGGGCTCTGCCTTGGGCAGTCTTAAAGGATATCTTGCAGCTATCTCTGCTTTTCTATGCCTTCCAGATCAGCCTTCCTTATTTAAATATCCCATTGTTTCTAGGTTCTTTAAGGGCCTTACTCATTTGTTTCCTCCATCTCCCTTCATAATGCCCCAATGGGATTTGAATTTGGTTCTAACCTCTCTTATGTGTGCTTCCTTTGAGCCCCTTCATAATTGTCTTGTTGACTCTAAAAACTGCTTTCCTTATTGCCATCACCTCTGCTCATAGAGTTAGCAAGCTTCAGGCTCTGTCTTCCAAGCCCCCTTTTTTCTCTGTTCATCGGGATAAAGTGGTGCTTCGAACGAAAGCTTTGTTCCTTCCTAAAGTGATCACGCCTTTTCATGTGGAACAATCCATTACTTTGCCCATCTTATTCCTGCCCCACATCCCTCCAAAGAGGAGGAGAGACTACACCGTCTGGACCCAAAACGTGTGTTGTCTTTTTATCTTGATCGCCCCAAAGACACCAGGTGGATGATCAACTCTTTGTTGGCTATGTGGGTCCCAAGAAAGGTCGGGTTGTTCAAAAATGGACCATCTCTCGATGGGTTGTCCTCTGCATTAAAATATGCTATTCTTCGGCGAAGAAGGAACCTCCTGTGGGGTTATGTGCTCATTCCACTAGAGCAACAGCAGCAACCACTGCAATAGCATGCAGAGTCCCACTCCTTGACATCCGTCAGGTGTTAAAGTGGGCATCTTTGCACATGTTTACCAGACACTACTGCCTGGACAGTCAAGTCCAGAGGAACGGATACTTTGCCAGTTTGGTCCTCAAGGACGTCCTCGTGTGATCTTGGCTCGCAGACCCTCCTCCGGGGATGGTATTGCTGGGGTATCTATTCAAAAGGTAAGGAATCTACAACTAATAGTCTCTATCAGATGAGCAAGTTACTTACCTTCGGTAACGATGTATCTGGTAGAGACATATATTAGTTGTAGATTCCTTACAACTAATAGTCTCTATCTGATGAGCAAGTTACTTACCTTCGGTAACGATGTATCTAGTAGAGACATATATTAGTTGTAGATTCCTTACCGCCCCACCTATCCTCTCTGCGAACTGATTTCTAGGGCTAGGGACTTCTCTTCAGGGCCCCAGTTTTGACGCACCAGTGGTTAGTGTCTTTCATGGCTCTGTGTTTCTGACGTGGAAAGTCATGTTAAGAACTGACATCCGCACGCATGGGCGGCATCTAAAGAGGTCCTGCGATGTCATTACGGCGCCCACGAAGGATGCGGAGTCGACCGATGCCACCTAACGATGCGCAGGGGTACTGCTGAAGAAAGAAATCTCCAGATCCAGACTGACGCCTGGGGGAAATTCAAAAGGTAAGGAATCTGCAACTAATATATGTCTCTACCAGATACATCGTTACCGAAGATAAGTAACTTGTTCTACATGTCCAAATCAATATGTACTCAAAATTCCACAGTTATCGTCATTCATAAAAATTATGATAAAAGTCAGTGAGACATTGAATGTGCTCTGATAATGTATATGGTCTGCTTCGCACCATATTGAACATAACATCGTCTCTCTTTCAAAACAACACATTTCGTCTGGGGCGCAAGCAGAAACTCGACTGTGACACGGCAGCCACTTGCTGAATATATATGAGGCTCATTAGATTGTGAAATGCGCAGCTGTCGTCATGCAACGGAAGGTACAGGAGGCACGTCCTGGCACAATTAAGACTCTGGTGTGTGACAGTGACAGGGAGCGGCGGGAAAAGGCGCTCGAGACAAGCTGCAGATGCCACGCGTTCTTACTCATAATTGGCTGGAAAACGGCCACGTAGAGATCAGTATCCCACACAGGATGCCACAAGGTCAAACGTCATACACAGGTACATCACACAGGCGGCTTCACTTCTGGCCACCAGCAAACGAAGGGATTACATGTGTGTTTATATTTACAAGGTGTTTGCAGGGTAATGTGCACTTCGTATAGGTGGTTCAATTATCTAACTGTGTTGCATAAGTTGTCAAGGACCACAAGCTTTCATTAAATATAAATTCGCTTATAAATGTGTATATTAAATGTGGAAAAAATGCTGCAACATTGCTATCTTCAAAAAGTGCAGAGCAGAAGGTTGCTCGTTGTGTGCCCTTGCGGCAAAAGAATGGAACGTGCTACCTATAAACTGATGAGATGAAACGAATCACCTTACACCTAGAAAGGGTCTTAAGGTCTGTCTTTTTCCTAAATGTTAATTCTTCTGGTAACTCAGCTTTGTGTATCGGTGCACTTTATCAGAGCAGTTTTCACTATTAATTGTAGGGCATTGTTTACTTGTCTTGAGCAATTTGCACTACTAATTGTACGGCATTGTTTACATGTCTTTTTAATAACGAAATAACTACTTGTAGATTGCACATCTCAGAAACCTACCTCCCTAAGGTATTTGGGAGAGACTTCTTTTGCTGCCAGAGATGCAGCAACATTTTTCACTATCTTTAA
Organism: Calotriton arnoldi; assembly: GCA_963921515.1. Taxonomy (NCBI): domain Eukaryota; kingdom Metazoa; phylum Chordata; class Amphibia; order Caudata; family Salamandridae; genus Calotriton; species Calotriton arnoldi. The sequence continues at coordinate 1,650,860 of CAWUFW010002509.1, forward strand.
TATTTCTTTAATATTACTTGTGTGATTGATGAGTTGCTGTAACCAGCATGAAACCTTGATTTGCAGTGGCGAATATTTCGGAGATGTTTTTACTTCCCTACTGCAGTTAAATTGTCCTATAACTCCTCATGGAAGGGACTGTCACCCAACGAACGTTCCTTTCTATATGCAATGAATCACTTCACATTTCTGCACCAGACAGGATGCTTTAGGTAGGATCACAAAACAATTCTGACTGACGCTATTTCATGTCCTTGGTGATCAGGCAAGGAAGTGCTTGTTTTTTTTCTGGAGTGGTAATGTGTAACGGACGTTTATGCAAAATTGCTGTGTGGTATTTTGTTGAGGTCGTGATGTGTGCTGGTACTTTTTGTAACTGCTTTGTTTTGCCGCATTAATACAGTTTGTTTTTGGCATGTTGTACTTCGGTTTGCATTAAAAAAAAAAATACTATGTACTTTAGATATCTTAGCTAAGCTGTTTGCAGCCAAAAGCAGCACATGCCTTGAAAGATCCTGGTGTAGGCTGCCATTTACCACTCTCTGGGGTGGTAAAATAGCACAGCGCCAGCTCTTCAACCACTTAAGACACCAGTCAGTCAAAAGTGTAGCATAGATAGTGTCTTAAATTAGCATTCCAACTGATCTCTTTTCGAGATATGGCCCCAGTTTTAAGCACTGTGACTCAGCCATTTTTCTTTTGTTTTTAAATGTAGTCTTGTTGCACTACGATGCTTTTGAAAGCTATTGTATCTATGTAATGCAAATAAAACTTGCACTACTTGAAACCCTACTCAAAGCCCCAATTGGCTAATGAATGGGTAAAGAACCCCCTGCTGTACATTATAAAGATATTGCAAGTCACGGAACTCCTCCGGAGGAGTTCCGTGACCATACATAGGAACTAAGCTGAAGGCTGTGTTTCTTTATAGGGTCATGGAAGGAGGTGACTTGCGATATCCTTTTAACTTAAAGCAAAGTGTCTTTTATTGCTTATAATGCACGGTCAACACCATCACCTTTCTCACAAACAGCTTAAATCCTTGGTGTCTTGCTTCTTCATATGAAAGACATAGTAAGGGTTCAGACATGAAGAATAAAAGTGAAAGTTTAATCAAAATTAAGCACACCAAACAGGAGTTAGTAATTTGCTGTAAAAACATTAGAATCAGTTTAATGTGTCAGCCTTAAAAAAGAATTGTAGCTCAGTGAGTACTAATATGCAGGGAGAATCTTCTTTTCCTGTAATGAACTATAGTGTGTGGATAATATTACCATGTTGCCTTAAATATCTCCTTGCTGCTAATCATTGCTCATTAAAAAAATAAAGAGATCTTAAGAAAGAAAAGTCGTTTTTTGTGTGATTTTAATTGCAGTTGCAATGATGCTCCAAGACTTGCCTTTCACCTTGGCTGCTGTCTCTAGGCTTCCATGTATTATAAAACATTACATATTTGCATCAGACACATCTCTTATGTGCATTAACTGAGCAATTCGAACAGTTCATTCCATATTTCTTAGCTGCATCAATGACTTTTTTGAATACCAAGTGTTTATACGCTTCTTTTGCATGTCTTATACCTGCATTCATTAAAGTCCTCAACATCTTGAGGTCACAGTTAAGCGCTACTGCAACAACTATAATTATCACTATTTTATTGTGATCATTATTATGCATGTTATTAGAGCTTGTTAATAGGGCTTGTTACCAGGGATGGAATACTTTTTATGTTACCCTACAAATATTTAGAAGTGTCCACCTTAAATTCTGGATCATTTGCAAAGGTTTGCGGGTAGGTTTTGGCATTCTCGGAAAGTGCGGTTTAGTGTTTTTTGGGCCACTGGACGGTGATCACCGTGATTCTATTGCTGTAGTGTGACGATAAACATACTATTATTAACTGCCTTCAGTGATCCAGCCCATGGTGTAGTGTGAACAGATAACCCTCACACACCTCAGCATCACTATTTGAGCCCTGATGAAGCCAACCATTGATCACTAGAAATGACAATTCACAGCATTGTATTACTTCTTGTGATAGTGGCAAGCTCTGACAGGTTCTGTGATCCACCAGAGGTTTACAGTGCTGGTAGAGGTGAGGAATAGGGCTATTTCAATAAGTATGGCCTTGTCCATTTAAAATTAATGCTAGTGCGATGGGACCATTACTCCTCTTAGCTGACCCCCCTCCCATGATAGGCAGAAGGTGGTAGCATGTCAATATGACTGGACATTCCTTTCCTTCCACTGTGTAAAGGTTCATTTTCGCTTTAAATCATTTGAACTGTTTACTGGGAGCCCATGAACGCGTTTGAGAACTGGGCAGATATGCTGTTTTAGTCTTAAACACCAGCATACACGGAATAATGTGTTTAGATACCCTATAATTAAAATATTGGTGTACTGATGAACCTAAAATGAATACCACTAGAGTAGTTCAGCTGTGAGAGAATCATTGTTTTGTGAGAGTCTGCTTCTTGTAGAATGATAACAGGGTGTTCTTGAACACAACCGATGGAAATTGCCATGCTTAAAACCTCAGTCAGGTCAAAAAGAAATTTGTGCTCAATCAGCATCGGCTGTCTGGTATTTCTGGAAACTGGTGTTGGTCTCTGGCTGAGGACCACAGTTCTGGCAGCAGGGATTTCATCTGAGTTTTTGTAGAACTTTAAATACCCGGAGAAACCACCATTCCGGTTTAAGGTATCCTGTGTTCTTGAAACTTCAGAGGCAACCGATAAACATACATTTTTTATTAAGATGGAGAGGGGAATGACCAGCCCTACCACACAACATTACTCCAGATACCAGTTGTTACAAAGTGATCTATTTTGACATGTTGTCCCCCACCTCAGAGAAACAGCCAAAAAAGTGCTCTTATCAGGGCAACATCCATTGTATTCACCTGGCAAAGGGCATGTGCAAACTTTGATTGCAGGCAAACATTCATGAAAGCCCAGGACAGCTGATAAAAAAGAGAATGAGCCACGTGCCATGGAATGGCCAGAAACTAGTTTGCCTCCTAGCAACAAGAACATATCGCTTTGACTTGAGTTTGATGGCTGACACCTGGCTTACAGTTGTGGGGACAATGCTAGATTCAATGTTGGCCTTTATGTAATGCGCTTCAGTGACTAAGCATCATTAAGGGGTTAATTAAAGCATACTTAAGATGTTTAGGAACTTGGCTCTGGGGCTACAGATGCTGAGCACTGGTGTATATGGACTTCTACAAAACAATGGCTGTTACCTACAGGACTGTGACTGATGCAAAATTTGGAAATGTTTGGAGACTGAGGTGAGAATTATTGGAAGAAGGGGAGTACGGAAGACAGAGCATAGACAATTCTGTCCATTTTCTCAAAATATATTTGAAATTAGTAGCGTGGCCTTGGGATGGCACAATACTTAAGCACATCCATCACAGGTTAACTAGCTACATAAATAATCAGAAAATAGACATACTTCAATCCAATACGTCTGTAAATGAGCAATAGTATTTCTTGGATAAATGGATTACTTTTCTGTAGCGTCATGGACCAATGTGACACCACTGATTTCTGATGGCAGATTTGAAATTTTCTCTCATCTATAATGGGTTCTGCCTTTCCTTTCTCTTAAGTAGTGCTTAGAGGCTTTTTTAAGATTGTGAGTGCTGTAAGGGTGGCAATCAGTGCTTAACTAAAATTTTAAAAAATAAGTGCCAGGGCCCTTCTCAGGAGGCTACTGCAGCTTGCACAACCCATTGTCCCTGCCAGCGCTGCCAAAGACAGTATCAACACACAACTACTGACAATCATAGTTCTACAAATGTGGCAATTCAGACTATTCCAGGCCATCCAACGCTATAAGCATAGCTTGAGTGCAAGTATTATTCATGTTTTAGTGTATATGTAATTATTAAACAACTGTTGTTGTGCTCAATTAAAAATTAGACAAACTGCACTACAATGTGGCGGACTTTCATAAGTGCCAGTGAGTGACAATTATGTACTGGTGCCAAGCACTAGAAACCACTGGCTCAAATTAAGCACTGGTGGCAATGCACCATATGTTGAGGGCACTGTGTTGTTGATGGTATGTGCTAATATATAAGCCAAATACCTTCTTTAGACAAGGTAGAGGGCAAAAATGATGGCACTGAGATTTGTTCTAAAGTTAGCAGTAATTTGCTTACACTGAATGTTTGGCATTTTCTCTCACAGTGCTTGGCGTGGACAAAAGTATCCAGTAGGAATCAGTTTAGAATTATGCTTTGATGTGAAACACTTATACACTGCCTCACTGTGGTACTAGTACAATACTACAAAAATGTGCTTGATGTGAGAATATCATATTTGAAATTCAGGTCTCATATACGACCTCTGATAGAAGTGGGATCTTTCAGTTGTTGTGTAAAGACAACTACGCAGATTTTAATTGCTCGTACAGCTGGGAGCCTCTAACGACTTTTAGATACATTTATCGATTTCATGAATAGCTTGGACTTATCCACAAATTTTAAGAAATTGCATTTTACGGTGGAAGGCCCTAAGAACACAAAATCTTGTAATTTCTCAGCACAGGCTCAGGTTTTAACTAGAGTGGAACATTTTTCTTATCTGGGTCTGTTACTCAATTTGGGTCTCAGCTGGAAACCTCTACTCACAAAAAATGGCGGGATTTTACAAAGATCCATCTGAGGGCTATACAATTTTGCCACACGCATTAGGCATAACCCCCGCCAAACTTCTCTTAGATGTATACAAGGCTAAATGCCTCCTGATGGCCACCTTTGGCTGTGAAATCTGGGGGTATGCTAATAGTGATCGTGTCCAAGTGATAGAAAATATGTTTTTGAGGAACCTACTGGCCATTGGTCAAGGAACTCCCACTGAAATTATTCACAAAGAATTGGGCATGTCCTTTATTGTAGCTTTTATTTGGGTTTGTCTGCTTTTACTGTGGTGTTCTGTATGGCATAAGGAGGATTTACATTTTAATAGGTTCATACTCCAGGATTATTTGCTTTTAGATAATGTAGACCAAATCCCATGGCTAGAGTACGTTAAAAAATCTTTTTATGAATTAGGACGACCAGGTCTATTTACCAATCCTAGGGACATAGTGAAAAGTGATCTTGTGTGGGTCAAACAGGTTTTCTCCCAAAGGGTGGCTGCTGAACGGGAGAATTCTGCTTCAACAAAGCAGACCATGCGCAAGTATGTCCTGGTCAAATCTGTCAATGAGACAGAGCCCTACCTCCCTCTGAACATGCTCAATTGGCAATGTCACCATCTGACATTTTTTAGATTGGATATTTTTCACCAGCTTTTGTTTCCGAAGGGTGTCTGGTATAAACCATCTAATCTGCCTGTGTGCGACTGTGATAACATCTCGGTTTGTGACACTATGCATGTATTACTTGTTTGCCATATATGTTCTAATCTTCAACATAAATATATCAGGCCTCTTCTGATTTCTGAACACTTCAGACAAATTAGACCTACATATCTCTTCTTATAGTTGCTAGCAACACCTAAATTGTGCTTTTTTATATCACGTTTCCTTTCTGGTGTTCTATTTGTAAGCTATTAAGTATTGGAATTTCAGGAACTAATTCTCCAAGGAACATTGTTAACTTTAGTATCTTTTTATATTTTAAATTATCTGTTTTTATGTACTGATGTAAGTTTTTTTCAGAAATTCTATTTGATGCATTTTTACCTGATGTATGCCTATTTTTATATACTGCTGCTGCTTAATGAGATATACACTTTTATGATTTTATCAAAAATCAAATAAAGTTTAATGATGATGACAAACTACACAGAACTACATTTTAGAATGTTTGTGACGATCAACATCCAGCTACACAATACAATTTCCCATCAGTATGAAGCACCTGGCAATAGTTTAAATTTGAATTAATTCGATGATAAAGTCGGTGAGGTTAGAACTACTTCCTGCAGTCTATCAACTCCCCATGGACTTGTACATTAAAGCTTTCTTTCCCCAACTTAATTTATAGAGTTTCAAAAGAAGCAAAGCGTTATAGTATCCTGCTTCAACTACAACCTCTCATCTGTTGCTCTAGTACTTCACAATGCATGTGTGCGACCCTGATTAAACACAAATCCCAGTTATCATCTCATCACTTTGTTATTTTACAGATGTCTGTACAATCTTCTATTGCTATCATAAACTTCTACAATAATGCTTGCACCCAGGAAATCACTACAGTTCTTAATTGCCTAGGCCACGACTTGGAAACAGCTTTTCCAATAGATTGCAAGAACCCAATTATCTTATGGGGCGGCGATTTTAATATACGTGCGTGCCCGTATCCATCAAATAAGGTATGCGGCATGACGTCTCCTGACAATAGCAACATTACTCATTTTTCCCACTCAGTATACGGGGATACCTTAAATGAGCTACTTTTTAAATATAACTTGTCTTTTTGTAATGAGCTCACCAGCACTCCAGTTACAGTAAACTGTACTTACAATGGTAGAGGCAAGGACAGTGTGATTGTCTTTTTACTTTTCTCCCAGCATCATGCGGAGTTGGTCCTAGGATTTTCCATACACAGTATCGCAATCAGTGATCATTTCCCCCAAAGTGTTGACCTGAATATCAACCTTTTGTTTCAGAGGGGGGCTGCACATAGAGTCACTACTCTGGAGAATATTGATATTTCCCGTCATAACGGGTATGCATTAAGATGGTCCCTGGTGGATCCACCCAACTTTCTGGCAAAACTAATTCGGAAAGAGAGGGAGGCTTTCGAACAGTGCCTTGATGAGAATACCGAGGCCCATGAGCTCATTCAAGTGTTTGACCTCTTAAAAAGGGTATTGGTGAAGGGCTTTTCGTTAACCAGAGCAAGGCCAGGGCACGTCATCCTCGTTGGTTTGACGCATCATGTATTAAATCCCTCAGAAAATTAAAACTAGCCCTAGCTAAAAAACCGAGACAGGTTTTGAAGGTTCGGGAATGCAGATCCGCATATAAATTGGCTATTAACCAACGGGAAAAAAGTTTAAAGGAGGATACTTGGAACCGTATACTCGAAGCCAGTTTGTCTAACGACAACATTATGTTCTGGCGCATCATTAATTCTCCTTTATATGATCCTGGGGACTGCCCCCGAGCTGAGATAGCCATTACTGAGGCTGCTTGGCTATCCCACTTTACAGATCTCTATTCTTCCACGAATGAAAATCCGATTCCCTTGCTCACTGCCCCCCCTATCAGTGAGCCTGCCACTATCCAACCATCAAGCAATAGGAACAATCCAGTATTCACCCTGGATGAGGTAGTTGTGGCACTGAAGACAAGTAAGGGTGGCAAAGCCCCGGGCCCGGACGGAATCCCGATTGACCTGTTTAAGTCCAACATTGACCTTTGGGGCCCCATTATTACCCTTCTCTTTAGAGCCTGTCAGGACAAAGGTTTTCTGCAAACCTGGCCTGAGTCCCTCATCGTACCCATATACAAGAAGGGTGATCGTAATAGCCCAGCACAATACAGGCCAATCTCTCTACTAGATTCTCTAGTGAAGGTGGCTGGGCGCATTCTCCTCGACCGACTGCAGGACTGGGCAGAGTCCAACAACATTCTCTCGGACCTGCAGTATGGTTTTAGGTCTGGTTTGGGGACTATGGAACAGGCGAGTAATCTGGACTTCCTCATTAACAAATACACGTGCATTAAGAAAGGTAATCTGTTTTTGGCCTTTGTTGATTTATCTTCTGCTATTGATTTTGTGGTACATGAGAAATTATGGTCTATCATGACTAGCCTGGGAGTTGACTGCACCATTATTAATTTTCTTAGAGATTTGTACACTCTAGGTCGCGGTAGAGTCCGCTACGGCGTTAATGGCGATTGCACTCAGCCATTTAATATAAAAAGAGGGATACTACAAGGCTGTGTGCTCGCCCCCTTCTTGTTCAATCTCTAGCTTAACAGCGTAGGTGATATCCTGGCAAGTAAGTGTGCCGACTTACCACAAGTAGGCCATCGTCCCATTCCGTCACTTTTTTACGCCGACGACGCTGTGCTAATGGCTCATACTCCTCTTGGTTTACAGCGTCTAGTCAACGAGTTTGCCAATTGTATGCAGGACCACGGCCTAAAAATCAACATTGGCAAAACCTTTGCTATGAAAATTGGGCATTCGACCTCACGACCTCGTGACATTTTTATTGAGGGCACTAAAATTGAGTATACCACTACTTTTTCCTATTTGGGGATTGTATTTAGCCACTCTGGGAAGTGACAACAGGCTATAAAATCAAGGCAACTTCAATTTGTTAAAACTACAAGGGCCCTGCTGCAATTTGCTAGATCCCATGGAATTAAACACCCGAGGGAATTGTTGACTATATACAAGGCCAAATGCAGACCCACTGCCATGTATGGGTCTGAATTATGGGGCCATGGGCAGATAGACAGCCTCCAACTGGAAGAAAATGCATTCTTAAGGAACCTTCTTGCCGTTCCGAAAAGCAGTGCAACTTACGTCTGCCATACAGAACTTGGAGTCCCGTATATTGCAGACCTGATTAAGATACAGCCAGTACTACTATGGCATAAAATTTGGTCATCGGCACATACTACACTTAACCGAGCCATTATAACCGACTGCCTCAGATCGATGTCGGCCCTTAAAATTCCCTGGCTTAATTACGTGCATAACTTTCTGTCTGATATCGGTCACTCAGAGTACTTTGAACATCCCGATAGCTTGGTTTCTGTCCAAAGAAAAGTACTCAAAATGAAATGCTTATCTTTTTTAGAGGAAACGAGACTAGCATCTGAAATTTTAAAACCTTCTGTACTGAGGAATCAGACGATATTGACTAGCTTTAACATGCAATTTTATTTAGCTAATGTGTTTAATGCTCACCACAGGTTTGTGCTGACTCGGTTTCGTCTGAACATCTTTCATCACTCAATCAGCTTCCCCACTATTAACAACTGGTCAACTGACATGGGGAAATGCCCTTGTGACGATATCTCTTTGCAGTCCACAATGCACAGTGTTTTGTTCTGTAAACATTTTTCCGGGACGAGGAAGAAACTTATTGTCCCTCTGCTATCGCAGCTTGGCTTTGTTCAATGTCGCCCAGCTTTTTTGTACCTGCAAATGCTACCAAACATTTATACTTGTGCTGTAATGTCTCGATTTTTGCTGGCAGTTATTAATTGCAGAAAGCATTTGTAGTCTGCAACTTAAACTAAAACTGATATCAACTGTGTATTCGACTGTAGCTATGTATCGCTGCTTCTATCTTTTTAATCTATTCTATTTTTATATTGATTTTTAATTGTTTTTGATACAAATATTGCTCTGTAGCTTTTATGAATTATTTGCGAATTTGAATAAAGCTTGTTTTGATTGATTGATCTCATCACTCTGGGTTGGTGGCTTACTGGCTGGTTGCTTTTGATCACTTGTATGTATACCCTTTTCTCTGCAACTAACAGGCACTCCGGAGATGCTCCATCACTCATTGCCATACCATCCTTTAACAGTATACAGTACAAATATAAACCCAACAAAAAACCGAATACAGAAGAATAAAGAACACATGATAAGACCCAACCCTAGTCTGTCACCTTCCTGCACACTATTGCACAAAATCATACTCCTGTTTCTAAGGTGCCTTGCTGTTATCTGGTTATGCTTTGCTCTGCTCACCATTTGTGAACCCACTCAGGCATTCCACACATTATTGCTTTCACAAATGGCAACGTCCCAAATGTGACATCTTATTGTTAGGTGTTTGAATAACAAGCACTTTTCTCAAAGAATTTCAGTACATGACAACGAGTCTGGCACAACCGTAGCAAGTCCTCCACCTCTTCTTCGACCGACAACATTGCACAAAACACACAACAAAAAAGCACATCAAGCATGTCCAGGGATGTGCCTATGTACGACGTGTCCTTAATGCCATGCGTCAAGATTGATCAATTTGAGGAGGTCAGCTGCTGAGTGCAGCCCAAAATCAAGCAAGAATAACTGTATAAAAGAGGCTACTTCACGCTAGGTTATTGAAAAGGAAATGGTTATTTGATTCCGCACCACCTGTCTGACATGACCGCGGTGGCAGTACAGTATATTGCCATAATAATTTTGTCATATCAGGTTATTTGCAAATATTTTAAAACGATTTCTCCCTAAAACTGTAGAGTTTATTTAGTGTATGTTTAAGAGCAGTATGGTGGTACTAATAATGTTTTTTCTATTCCAGTACATGTAAAATACCTCTGTTGTTTAACAGTGTTGTCGGGGTTGTGTAGTTGTTACTTTTGGATGGACGCCATACGCCATATATCCTGGTTGTTTGAATGTGCCTCCAGCAGCGGCGTAGCTTCAAGGGGTGCTTGGGGTGTTACACCCCCCTAATAAATGTATTATTTAGTAAAAAGTTGGTTATAGGAGCTTTCAGTCGGGTAGGGTAAGGTGTATGTCGGATTTCACCTGGGATTTGTATATACTCACTCAGACAAAAACACACACATTCTTGTGTTTTTAAGGTCTTAAAACAGGTATTTCATAAAATACTGTGTTTTAAGTACCCCTCATAATCTGCACTCCTTTCCCTTTGCGTTGGCCCTTATGTCTCCCTCATGCGCTGCTTCTCATATAATAGTTAACATGATATGCCAGCGTAATTGTCACATTTGAAGCTCACACCCTCCTAGTTTTACTGACCAAGCTACACCCCTGGCCTCCAGGGTGTGTGTTGTTATTTCTTCTGAATGCAACCTGCATGGTATGTACCCTTGTTGCCTAAAAGTGCATCAAGGGCTAGGGTTTCGGTCTTACTTTCTGGTAGAATCCATATAATATGCAGTCTATGAGGCTCACAACTTTAGCATACTGACCACTTCTGAAATAGTACTGAAGCGGAGCTTCATCTACTCTCACACTCTCCACAACACTTTGTGTGCATGCACAGCAACATTCACCATGTTTGAAGCGTGTTTCTGAACCTCACCCAGCACTTCCTAGATAGGTCAAACTACATCCAATACTCTATTGGCGGCCAAGAACATGTTGCAAATTGGAGCAATTTTTTGCCTTGTCAGGGATATGAAGTGGTATAGAAATACAACACAATAAAATACATTACAATGTCTTATCATGTATCCGGACATACATGATGTAGGGAAGGCACTTAGAGTGAGGCAGAGCTCATCCTGGGTGTCTGAGCAATGGCATTGTAATAATTATGTTACTAGAAGGGTTGATCAGGCGATGTGGCCAAATGTCACTGGTTTTGTGCACATCTTGTGATTTTTACACATTCTTTAAACAGCAATGAAGTCTCACAAATAATTTAAATATAACACTTTAAAACTTCAGAGTACCGACTTCATCTCCCCCAAGTCATCTTGTAGTACAGCAATTTGCAGTTGTTTGCCTTTCTCCATACTTATGGTGGACGTAAATTTGGCAAGCAATGTAACTGGACGTTTCCCTTTCTTAGAGGTTTCTCTTACATATATTAATGGCTAGGCGCCATTGAAAATAGATGCATAGCAAATCTCTCCTTGAGCTGCTAAAAAAGAGAGAACCCAAAGAAGTGATTAAGTGTACGAAATGAGGCAGGTAGTTCTTAGTTTTGTTATTATGGAAAGCCCTTTGAATGGCCGGGATGGAAACTGAAGACTTTGCGTTCATGGCACCAATTGAATTTACTTACCATTTTAGTAGCTGATTTCATATTAAAATGTCACAAACAAAAAAAACACATTTCCTCACATTTAAAAAGCATATAATTTCCAATAATGTCTCCTTGTATGCATTCTGTACGAATGAAACCCAATTCACATACACACAAATATTTAAAGGCCTTTAAATTAAATACAGTAAATAGAGAATGCTAATAAAATAATGTTCAGTTTCATTCACACAGCAGTGCATAACTGATGTGATAATCCTAGCCCTCGCTAAAGCGAAGAGGAAAAGGAAAACAAGTGGACGATGATGAAGAAGATGATGAAGAAGAAAACAAGAAGAAAAACAATACTATTTTGCATATTGAATTTACAGTGTGGAATTGCTAACTTCTTACCATACTCAAGATCATATGCCAGTATTGATGAAGTTCATTTCAGTATAGCAGTAACATCCACAAATGATGACCGCAGTGGGGAGTCATACCAAATGGGGAAAATGAAAGTAAAATGCATATTTGGAGTAAAAGTTTGGGAAACTACGTATAATATGCCTTTCTCTATAGGAACATACACACCTGGTCTGCCTTGATGCACACACATATAAATCAGCAAAGTAGTATTCATAGCGTACAATAAATGTAATTGGCACTTTTAGTGAGAATGTATTAGATTAATAACAAGCAAGCATTGGCAAAGCAATCGCTCTCGACAATGTGAGAGCTATTTGCTTTGTCAGTGTCAATGTGTTTCAGCATTGCATGGCCAAACGGTAAGTGTTCACCAGGCAGATGCAGCACTCAATGCCTGCAGCTGATGTGCCATTACTCCTTTGTGTAACCACGGGCACACATGAACAAGGATTCACAAATTAAATTTACCATTTGATAGAGAGCAAAACACAATATGAAATGTGTCAATTCCCTTTAACGAGTGCTGCCAAAATCAGCTAGTAAAATCATGATACATATTTTGTTCATCTCTCAAGAACAGATGCACCCATCTGCCTTAGTGCAATTCATACTTGTGACTTGCATGTTACACACACATGCCTGCTGCAGGCACTCAACCCACTGAACTACTCGACTGGCTAGAAGTTTCATGGTCAATAATCATCAAAATGCAGAGATCATTGCGTGCGTAGATTCAAATTCTGGCATTCTTCATTAAATCTATTCCCTCTTCCTATTACATGGTGTTTTGTGAGTGACTGTTGAGTCTATCTGGTTTGACATAAACATGGTATATTCTGACCATACCTCTCTTCCAGTCAGTGAATTGGATTTACAACAACTACCTAGATGTCAAGGTCATTGCAGGAAAGTGGTAAGCCAGCATATTAGGCCACTGTACTGTTATCACTGGGTCACGTGGCCGAATCCTGGCAGGGCTAACTCGGCCTTTGGATGTTCCGAGGTTGATAAAATTAATTCTGTTAATATGTGTAACAGTAGTGAATTATTGCAGTACTTAGATTTGTCAGCCTAAAAGTGTTAAGTAGTAGTATTGTATTATTTTTTACCACTGTTGTTATTATGGTTCGCACGGGGCTTAAAGACCCTGCACATGCAAAGTGCCTCTTTGGTGCTCCTAGTAGATTGCAGTTTTAAAATCTAAGTAATGTGAATTTACTTGGATGCTGGCATCAATATTTACCAAACCTACATCTCAAAGGCGGGGTGCCGTCTGTTGAAAATACCTTTGTTTATTTTATCTTGCAATAAGCCTTTAACTGATCATTTGCTTTTAACCTGAAATTCTGCAACATATCAAACCATGTGCTTGCTTATGCACTGTGCACTGTATTCTAAACCACAAAACACTTGGGGGCTTATTTACAAGCCCCTTGCGCCACTTTTGCGTCATTTTTAACATGGGAAAAGTGACGCAAAAGTGGCGCAAGGGGCTTGTAAATCTGCCCCGTACTATGCAGATGCACTCCAGCGCCTAGGAGTGCAGTTGGTGGCATGTGGTGCTTTACAATGTGCATCTAGTTAATTGAAACAAGCACTTCCTGAAGCCTGTTTTATTAGTAATCAGAGAGCCCGATATGAATTGTTCCTGTTTGTTGTAACTATCTCAGGGGTTGAGAGAGGAGTGAGAATGAGTGTGTGAAGGGCAGCTGAAACGAAGCGGACACATGACCTTGCAAGGCAACGGAGACCATGGTAGAGATTGTAGATGTACTATGCGCTGTATTCTAAAATACAAAATGCTTACTATACAGGTGCACTCCAGCGCCTGGGAGTGCAGTTGGTGGCATGTGGTGCTTTTACAATGACCATCCAGTGAATTGAAACAAGCCTTTCCTGCAGCCTGTTTTATTAGAAACCAGCGAGCCCGTTATGACATATTCCTGTTTTCTGTAACTATCTCAGGGGTGGGGAGGGGGCTGAGAATAAGTGAGTGAAGAGCAGCAGAAACGAAGCGGTCATGTGACCTTGCAAGGCAATGGAGCCCATGGAGAGGATTTTTGACTTTCTCGCTGTCTCCCCACGTAACTGATAAACATGCTCTGGCTTCAAAAACAAAATAAGAATATGATTTACAAGCCTTTTCCATTATGGTCGGAGAAGCACAGGGCAAGCAGCCATGGGAGCAAGCGACAGTGGGAGGAGGGTGATTGGAGGGTGGAATAGGAAAATATGTGGAGTGGGAGAGAGCAATTTCAAGACGGTCAGAGAAGCACAGGGCAAGCAGACATAGGTGCGCAGGATTGAGAAAGTGGCATCAGGAGAAGGGGGATTGGGGGATGGGACAAGAAACGAGATAAGAACATGATTTACAGGCCTCTTAACAGAAAAGGCGTGGCACTCAGAGCGAGTGAAAACACAACTGCTCCTGAGGCGAACTCTTAAACAAAGAAAAAAGAAGTTCCTAAAATGGTCGTTAAATGGGAGGAGTGGATAGTATAATTGGTCCATACTCTCGGGGAGGGCTAAACACAGGAAGAGGTATGACGCATACATGCCATGGACAAATGGGGAGAACGATTAAGAGAGCGACGAAGGAGCCAGCAAATGGGATGCCTAAGGGTGGGCTGAAGCCCACAAAGTATATACAACATTCTCTTTCAAGACAGTGCATGTGCTGTCTAGAGCCGAGAACCAAAAAGGTGGTAGATTCAAACAAAACCAGACAAAACTTGAACAACCAAAATCTCATAGTGCACAGTGTCCCATTGAGGAGAAAGTACATTGAAGACAAACAGTTGCACAATTAAAAACCTTCACAAATGTATCTCCAAGACACTCATTTGAGTGGTGTTGTCTTTTCAACCTCTTACTGAAATAAGAGTTCTCTTTAGGACTAAGTGATATATGGGATCTGATTTGCAAGGGCTGGTCACCCTTATGTGGGGTAACTAAATACACCCAGCTAAGAGAGGAGCGCATTAGCGGTGCTCATTTTGCATTCATATAAGCATGTTTATTTTCTAGGTAATTCCTAGCATAAGGGCAGCCCCTGTTGAGTGTTCTAATTTTTTTCCATGAAACCCATATATAAAATGCTTCAGAGTGCTGGAACAACATAGGAGTTAATTGAGAACACAAAATTATTGCATCTTTAGAATTAGTGGCTTTGGAATTTTTTGAAAGTCAAACTAACCATTTTTTTAATTTTTATCTCTGGTGTCCACTTAGTGGGTCAAATAACATGAAGCATTTCATTGTTTCTAGAGGACAAATCACAAGCAAAAAGGCTGAAAGAGTTACCTGTATCCTTCCAGTGTGCAGTTTAAGTATTTGAAGGTAGCTTATAAAACCCTAGAGGGCAAATTTACAAACCCTTTGTGCTTACCTGCGCAAAATGTTTTTTGTGGGATTTACTTTCAAAGTTGCCACAAAGTGCTGCAAATCGCTGTTTTGCATTACTATGCGTCAAAGGGGTGTTCCATGGGTGTTCTCATGCAATCATCCATGGTTTTTGGTGCAAAACCCTTTTACTAACAATAGTAGACTGGGGTTTTCACTAAAAAGTGATGCCACTTTGAAGCAGGAGTTAAAAAGGAGAAATGTTTTTATTTCTCATAACCTTTCCCACTCTGCATGTGGGCTGCACTGTAAAGCCCACATCCTAGTGGGAAAAGTTTTAAAGTTAGTCTAAGCATAGTATTTTGTACTGGAAGGGTCCTCTCAGTACAAAACCTATGCTAGACTCACACAGACACCTTTGCACTGTGGTGCAAAGGTGTGTGCGTGGCGCTCGTCAGCCTGATTGTGTGCCAGTGCTAGGGAGAGAGGAGGGTAGTGCCATGTCTCTGTAAGTATGGAACTTTCCTACCGTTACCCTATCACACAAAGAACAAAGCATTCAGTTGGTTACATCTAAAAACATTTCAAATCATGTTATTATTTTGTGGGGCAGGTAGCAAAACAAATTGACACTTAACTGCAATTCCTAGGTGCTGTACTTCCATTTCTAATAATTTTCCACACTGAGAATAACAGTACCTCTGGTAACAAACTAATTTCTTAAGCATTTCACTTAATTTAGGCCTTGGCATACAAAATGTCAAAACCTTTGAGAAAGTAAAAAGGAGTTAGAACAATATTGCAAATAGGGAAGGAAGGGATGAAGGATAGCTTTCTAAGTATCACCAAAAAACGGGCAGTGAGAGGGAATGGATAGGAGTCTGTCATACACTCTCTCAAGGACAATAAAACACAATAACATTACAAAGCAAACACAAGGTGATGATGGACGAGCGCTGAAACTTTGCAGACACTCACCACCAGTCACTATTAGATCTGGGTTGAATCCATCATCATTGTTTAGCTCACTTCGCCACCCCAGTTCAGACCCAGCCATATGCAAATCAGTCTTGACCCTACTCCTGATGGGAACAGTCCAGCTCGAACTACCAAGCCAGGTCTTCCCTGGACTGGAAACATGCATCCTGGGACCGGTTTTGAGGTAACACCCCTCATCAGGCGGGGTAGCTTGAATCCAGTGACAAAGTGAGCAAGGGACCCACGTCTGGGCATACCCTGGCAACTTGGGGCGAACAAAGCAGACATTAAGAGATGATGGACGGTGTGCTGAAACTTTTCAGACACTCACCCCCAGTCACTATTAGATCTGGGTTGAATCCATCATTGTTCTTTAGCTCACTTCGCCAACCCAGTTTAGACCCAGCCATATGCAAATCAGCCTTGACCCTGTTCCTGATGGGAACAGTCCAGCCCGAACTGCCAAGCCAAGTCCTCCCTGGACCGGAAAGAAGCATCCTGGGACTGGTTTCGGAGCAACACCCCTCAACAGCAAGGCTAGCCTGAATCCAGTTGCAAAGTGAGCAAGGGACCCACGTCTGGGCTTACCCTGCCAATTTAGGCCGAACAAGACAAACACAAGGAGATGATGGACGGAGCGCTGAAACCTTTCAGAATAGCGAGAGTCTATTTCCTGTGACCATTGTAAAGCCGGCAGGCTGTCGTCATACCCAAGAAAGTGGCCAATTTTCATCAGGACTATTGGAAAATGGTAGTGTGATTGCGGAGAAAATGACAATCTTGGATCATCCCAAATATGTTCACATCCAGTCGCCTTCATTTTAAATCCATGATGTATTTTGTTGTTAGTAGAGCCAACAATCCATTCAGGCAGGCAACGTAAGTATTAAACTAGACATTTTGACTGCAGAGCTCCCAGATATAAAATGAGAATCGGATCAATTATGTAACATATTGAATTTAGTCTAATTTGTAATCCTTAACACTGCAGTAACATTGGTAAACAAGGGCTCAGATTTAATGTCTCTTAGGAATTTATTCTTAGCCGCCTTTGAGGGATTCAGATCCACAATTTCCCAAATTTCTGCTGACACCCCCCCCCAACAGCTGCCTTTATATTTTGTGTGTAAATTGTTGATAATACCTATTGGTTGTTTACCAAATGGCCTTTCAGCTCTAATTAAAATGTTATAAGATTGACTCAAAGTAATTGTCAACTTCCTTCACTGATGTGACCAAACTTATTAATTTGTATAAATAACACCTATATAATCAAAAGATCTAACAAGTTTTAGCTGGTCCTCACAATTCCAACATCATTCTTTTGGTCTCCCTTTCATTAATTTTTACACGTGGTTCTGCACAGTGTAATACCCTTTGAAAGGCTTAATTAATCACCTTTCAGATTGCTGTATTCAAGTGTTAACCAGGGACTAATGAGGTGCTACTTTGCCCTGACCGACTTATTAATTGTACAATGACAAAATATAGAAATACTGGTACAGGTTGTGTGGCATTATGTCAATTAATTTGCTTTTTGTTGCCCCTTAATTTAGTGGAAACGGTCTCTTAATTTGCTAACTTATTGCTGCATCATTCAAGGGGCCCAGAATCTAAGAAATAAAGGTAGTCACATAGTAATTCTGTGAGTAACAATTTCCCAAATTTTAAGAGGGGGCGACAGTGGTGTAAAAAATTGGATGTCTGTTTCAGAATAAATAAATGGTGTGAATTGTGAGAGGAGTTGGCCTAACGGCTCGGGCGGTCGACCTCGAATCTGGGGAACTGGGTTCGAGTCTCGGCAATGACGCTGAACATCCTGTGATTCTGGGCAAATCACTTAATCTCCCCGTGCCTAACAAAAATGAATGTGTCCTCATGTAACGCAACTGGTGCTATGTAAAGCGCTCTGATACCCGATACCTCTGGGTCAAGTTCGCGCTCCGTTAAAAAAACAAAATTAGCATCATAATTGCCACTGGCACACATGCAAAGGACAGAGTATTATCAACTGCAGTGTTGTAAAACTGGAGCCTTCTCATTTAAGATGATTACTGTTGGACCTGCCCCTTTATGCAGGGTCACCCCAGATATTTTCCTTCCTTTGCTGAACCCATTGTTTTTTGCTTTTAGGACTCTGAACTCTTTTTCCCTGCTAACCAGATGTAAAGTGCTTGTGCTAACAAGTGGTAAAGTGATTTTGCTGTCCCTTCTAAACATGGTAAATGTGGCCTATGCCTGACTGGTACATTTAATTTACTTATAAGTCCCTACTAAATGAACCCAGGGCCAGTAAACTAAATGCTACTAGTGAGCTGCAGTACTCATTGCGCCACCCACTACACTAGCATGATAAAACATGCCTCGGGTGCTACTGCAACCTGTAGTGCAGTTTTAAGTTGCTATTTCGACCTGGCAAATCAAATATTTTGCTAGGCCTAAATATTCCTTTTTAAAACTTACATGTCAACCTTAAGGTAGGCCCTTCTAGTTTCATTGTGCAAGGTAGATAGTATTTAACAAGTAGGACATGATTGTTTAAACTTTACATGTCCTGACAGTGAAAAACTCCTAAATTTGTTTTTCACAGTTGTAAGTCTACCTCTTCCTTGAACAAATACTTTGTTACATTATTAGACTTAGTATGAATTCCTGAAGAAAAGGTAAAGATCCAGAGATTTTGGGCCCCTTGAGAAGGTAGCTCTTCTGCTGAACTAACCTGGTCCCTGTGTCCAACCCGCACTCCATTGTGGTCGGCCTGAAATTTTGACTTTTCCCTGGTCCAGCACGACTATATAACCACAAATGGCACTTTGTGCTTCTTTTTCACCTAAACTTTTTAAAATGTATATCTCCAGTTCTAGGGAATGGATTTTGATCATTTTGAGGTTGTGTTAATTATTAAAATGTACTCTATTTTGTTTAATTGGTTTGGGATTTATCTTGTGTTGTGCTTAGACTTTATTACTGCTTGTGTGTTGCATGAATACTTTACACATTGACCCCCTTTTGTGCAAAGCTACCAGAGGGTTAAGCACAGGTTAATTTAGTGACTTTTGGGGTTCACCCCTCTCAACTAATAACCTGATTTCTTACAATCACTTAATTGGGAACAAAAGTATGTGAATAACATTCACACCACAGATAGAGAAACAGCAAAGATTGGGTTAGGTCCATTTAAGTGGACATTGTCATTTACCATGATACAGTTAGGGAAAAAAACAAATCCGAACATCGGTGTGAAAGTAACCCCAGTCATTCCACAACAGCGTTGTTTTAGCCGAGAGGTATTCTTGCTAATAGATTTATAACAGGCAGTAGTGGAACAGTTGTCTCTAATTGTGACAAAATGCTTCTAAATTGGATCTTATTTTGGTCCATTCAATGCTTATTGACCATGGCTTTAAAATGTTTAAAGTGCATTTCTTTTAAGCGGTTTTGATTTAGCCCTAGGTAACATTCTCAAAGACACCGGTTTTGCTGTGAAGCATGCGCTTTGACAATCAAGTTTTTTCTTCTGACGTTTATTTTACGGAATTTAAAGTGCTTTCACATTAACAGACAAATGACCACTGACCATAAGCTGCTGAAGTGAAAGTGCATTAATGTTGCTTTTGGTGCATTAATATTGCTAATGTTGCAGACTTCCTTGCTCATTAGCTGCTGGTACATTCCTTCCGTTTTACATAGTTTTTTTGCATTTTTCGTTTTATGTTTTACATGTTCTAGGTCAAGGGCTCATGCAGTCTTAGGAATATCAGCTTTGTTGTGCTTTGTGTAGATAGATAAATATGTTTATTCGGTCAATTGTGGCCATAAAACATCACACATAAACATCATATAAAATACATAATCCATTACATTGTAGTATGATACTTTCACATCCTCTATAAATACAGGTAATAAAAATACAAGGAAAATCCATTAAAATCAATAAGAAACTGTACCCAGCTGCAATAACTAACCTTCATAAATTGCATATATATTACAAGACCACTCTATGTAAACAAAATTCTAATGACTAAATGATGAATTCAGGTAATAAGGTGCCAAATTTTATGGAATTAAGGATATCATAAAGTCTTGATTCAAGCAATGCAATCACCATAAAGGGAAAGAGTTCAAACCAAAACTTCAATATCAAAATTCAAAGACAAAAAAACCACAAATAAAATTACATAATAAATAGTGAGTAATGGGGCAATTAATCACATCTCGATCTTCTAGACACTCAAGTTGCTTGTAAAAAGGATAGGACTGTGAAGATAACATGATCTGTTGGAAGCATCTGTAAATACATCAAGGCAGGCCTATCTTGATTAAAATTCAGGGATTTCAGCAAAGGGATTAAAAATTGCTTCTTCGGCCAGCTATAATAAGAACAAAACATGGTAAAATGCAGCATATCCTCCGAAGACATATTGTCGCAGCCGCAGGGTTCTCTTGCCTCCGGCCATGTCCCGGAGGGGAACCCAAAAAATGGTGCAATTGGTTGAACCTGAATCTTGCCAGTATAAACCTATTGTGCTGTGAGCGGACCTTAGTAAGTTATGGCTCCAACCCCTCACAGTTTTTAGCAGCATGTGACCCTGAACTGAAGTTTTCTGGAGCTCTAGGTGCTCTCTCTCTAGGTGTGAATGTTCCAAGAACAACCTTTTGACATACCTAGCTCCCGCTCCGAGAGAGAGGAGGGATCATAGCTGCTTTAACATGGGCTATCCAAGATATTCTGTTTGACCGATCAAGAGCCAAACAGTCCGCTAAAATCATTCGATTTAATTCCGCCATGCTCCAAATCTTAATCCAACACAGGAGGGGACTAAGGGATAGCAAATCTGACACGTGGACAAGCCCACGCTCCGCCTGTACAGAGAAAGCTGAAGTAGAGTATGGAACCTGTACCAATCTGCGAAGAAAATTATTTTCGGCTGATTGGATACGGTCCAGCTTGGCATACCTCCATACCTCGCTACCGTATCGTAGCTGGGAGATGCACATAGCCTGATACATTTTTAGCAGGTCCCTTGGCACCCTCGAGCCAATCCTCTGAGCAATATTAAAAACCGCCCTCATAGATCTGAGAAACTCTGCTCTTTTTGCCTCCACCAGAGGTTTCCAACAAATGTTATCATCAAATAGCACCCCCAAGTAAGGGAACGCCTTAACTTTGCTCAAAGTAAAATTAGCGACCTTAAAGGTCTTGCTCTTAGTTGACTTGGGGCCCACTACCATCACATATGACTTCGAGAAATTCAAGGTTCCCCATGAAAGACACATACCTATCCAGGAGCAGGTCCAGCCCCTGAGCGGTCCACTTACTTTCGGGCAATCTGCTGCAGCTGATAACAGCGCAGACTCAAGCCCATTTACGTAGAAGGTGAATAAAAAGGGGGCAAGAATACATCCTTGGCACACACCCGAACTGGTCCAAATAGGACGAGTACAAGCGGCGTCCTGAGAGAAACGGACGGAGGCAGAGGTCTTGGAGTGCAAATTGGCTAAAAGGGCCACAATGTTTAGGTCTATCCCCATCCCGCTAAGCAGGGTCCAAAGTTTCCCTCAATTCACCCTGTTGAAGGCAGAGATCAGGTCCATAAAGGCTAAATGAATAGATTCAGACCGAGCCACAGCGTATTTTTTAATAATCAAATGGAGGTTCAGACATTGGTCTGAGGTGGACCTCCCTGCTCTAAAACCATACTGAACATCGCATAGGATGGTATTCTCCACTGCCCAGTTACTTAGCCTATTTAAGATCACCCTCCTCAGTACCTTGACCGTTGAGTCCAGTAACAATATTGTTCTATAGCATTGTGGGTTGTCTTTGTCCCCCTTCTTAAAGATAGGAACAAT
This sequence comes from Calotriton arnoldi, assembly GCA_963921515.1. Classification (NCBI taxonomy): domain Eukaryota; kingdom Metazoa; phylum Chordata; class Amphibia; order Caudata; family Salamandridae; genus Calotriton; species Calotriton arnoldi. Next base: position 1,673,125 of record CAWUFW010002509.1, read on the forward strand.
GACAGCGGTAGACTAAGATGGCAATGTCCCCACCCGGGCGGCCGCATTCAACACCTGTGTTAATAGTGGACCCCAGGCCTCAATATTAGATTTAAACAGGTCTGGCAGGATACTATCGGGGCTGGGGCCTTGTTACTCGCCAATGCAAGAATACCCTGTGCAACTTCCTCTAAAGTCCAAACCACTGGGTCACAAGCTGTGACTAAGCTGGCAGAAGTTATGTTGCCCCCACATAACCCCTGATTATACACACTCTCAAAATGACCTATCCATTGGTGCTCTGAAATGTGATGGCATAAAGATGACCCAGTGCCCACCGCAAAGCATGGCCTATTTACTACTCTCCTGAAGAGAGAGGTGTCCCTCGTCTCACAAGCTTGACAGAGCTCCCTCCAGGCCAATTCCTGTAAATTATGTTTACAGGTAGCTTGGGCCAACTTATAGGCCCGCTGGCAATCTTTCACCAGTTGCCCATCTCTCGGTACCTGCTTCAGGGCTACCTTCAAGTGGAGCAGGGTTCTTGAACAGTCCTTATCAATTCATTTGGGGATATGCGACACCTTACTACTAGTGACTTACTGTCATAAATCTGAAGACCCCAGCAGCAATAGCTTTAAAAGCTTCCAGTACCTCCCCTTCCCCAGCATCCCTATCAAGACAGGCATTGACCTCACGAAAACAAAGTGCAAAAAGTTCTGTCTGAAGGCTCCGGGGATCCATCTGAGACCATTTCAATCTTCTCCTTTGGTCAGTAGTGGAGAGCCCAGTTAAAGCCCCCTGTGCTGTGACCGGGGGGGAGGGGGCCTGTATAATGATGTTGATTTTATATCCCCGTACTTCACGATGTGGATTAGCAGTGGAAATGATGTGCTATTTGAACTTTGAATATACAAGCTAACAAATTTTAAATTTCATTTCTCTATATTTGACTGTGATATCCTTGGGGGTTGCTGTGGTGACAACAACATAACCATTTTAATTATGCTGTAAAGAGTGGATGTGTATATCTGTTTAAAACAGATTAAGTAAACCTCATTTAAGATTGTATATGTGTGGTGCATGATGTTATATCTTTTCATAGACACAAAATAAGAGCCAGATAATTTATCAGGTTTTAAGAAGGGGCTAAAATAAGTGCTCATGAATTTAAAAATTATTAAAATATTACAGCTGACACCTACAGGGAAAAGTCAGGACTTGTCAAACGTTAAGCTTAAAATTCACTAAATAATAAGTGAAATATTTATATTAAATCAGTAGTATACATCGGAAAACAAATGTATTATTGATAAGATTAAGAACAACATATTTACTTATTTTAGACTATGGATAGGTTAATAAAAATCCAGATGTGCATGTAAAAAACAACTAAAACATTAGTAAAATATTATCATAGCTTCATTCGTCTTACTACATATATACAGATGAAGTCATCAGTGAAAAAACACGATTATATATGGATTAGTAAGCCTTTCTCGTTGTAGCTTGAAAACTACATTGGGGTTTGCATTGATGTATTTATTGCATATTGGCTAACCTAGCAAAGAGTTATGTGATGCCATGTATGGAGTACCCCATGCTAAATATGCCACAAAGATCTGATCCTTACATCTGTACCATAAATAGATGTATAATAAAATGAAAATTTGGAAATACTCTGTTTTTATTAGGCATTCTTAAATACTGCATCCCCCCTTGCCAGACTTCTTACTGGCTGTGGTAACAACAAAACTAGTTGCACGATAATGTACAATGCGCTAAATAAGGCGCTACCTGATTTGGTCAAAGAGACAAAATGTTATGTCCATCTCTTTGTATTTCAATGACTGGCTCAAGCACGTGTTACTATTAATTGCGGATATATAAATATATTTTATAATAATATTTAGAATGATCAGCCAGTGAGTTCTCCACCTATATCATTTAATTGATTTAGAACAAACATGAATTTACTCAGTTCTGGACATTCTGACCCATGTCCATACCGCATTGGTTTTACTCATATGTCACCAAACACATGTAACTAAGTCTGCTTCTTTTGTTTTACTTGTTTCTTTGTCCATATGTATACTATAAAACTGTATAAGTATATTTATCAACAGAATTTCTACCTATTTATCCATATAAAACCTGTAGGCACAGAGACAGGGGATACACAACAATTATCTTGGCATCCTGTTTTCTTACTTTCAAGTGCGCCAAAAGTGTTACATGAGGGGCAAATAGACCTGTCAGGCATAAGTTGACACTGTGGTGTCAACGTTGCCCACAACCTTCACTCTATGGATTCTGCAGCACTCAGAGGAGTAATCCCTAACCATTAAGGTCAACCTATTGGAGAGCTCCTGGAAGGAATTTCACACCTTGTTCACACCTCATTCAGGGCTGAGGACAGGCTGGTATTTGGCAGAGACTAACGCTAATTCGCTTTCTGAAAGTTGAGGCAGGTAAAGGGTAACTTTCTATAAGTAGTTTTGCCTTAATAATCATAAAAAGCACGAGCGTCAAGATGGCGGTCGCACTCTGAGAGTGCTCCGGACCCTTCCATCATCTGCTCGCATCCAGTAACAAGAAAAGGAGCCGGAGATACCCCCAACCATCCCTAGGCACCCCAGCAAGGCGCTGAGGCACCCCGAATTAATGCGGCGGCTGAAAGTGCAAGCGGCCACTGCGTGTTGACAGCGTGGCCCAGATGCAAGATGGCGGCAACCGGGCAGGAACGAAACCCTGTCCGGAGAAGGTGAAGGCCGCATCCCATATACCCGAAGCAAAGAAAGCGGAGACTAACAAGGCCTCATCCTGCCCTCCCCTAAACACCGGGGTTGCAGGAGAGACAGCCACCTGGCCTACCGTCCTCTGGTACCAGGGGCGCAGTGACAGCAACCGGGAGAGACCAGAAAGGCAGTGTGTGGCGGTGTGCGGCCGTGACTCTGAAAGCAGCCGCCCGCTGCCTTGAGCAACGACTTCGCTGTGAAGACTTGCCCTGACCCGAAAGCTGCAGAGGGCACCCCTGAGGTGCAGCAGATCAGCGAGACCGGGGAGGTGGCGCTAGGCACCCGGAGGGCTCCTGAGAGAGACTGGAGCAGCACTTGCGATACCTGCCATCCGAAACCGCTACCCCCCACAGACGAAGAGGAGTGAGGATGCTTAAGGTTACACCGGACCCGATCCCGCACCGAGACATTGAAGAGACTATGGCCCGACACCCAAGATACCTCCTCTCGTTGGCACGCCGGCATCAAGAGACTCGCGGACTGGGCCTCCCAACTAGGCCTATGTGATGTCTGGAGAACATGGAATCCACTACTCCGCCAGTACACACATACGTCTGCAGCCAACCTCACCCACTTACGTATCGACGTAATGTTAAGTCGGGAGAGGATGTGACCTAATGGCTAGGGAGGTCGACCTCAAATCTGGGGAACCGGGATCGAGCCTCGGCATCAACGCTCAACATCCAGTGATTCTGGGCAAAACACTTAATCTCCCCGTGCCTAACAAAAAAAAATGAATGTCTCCTTGTGTAACGCAACTGGTGATCATGTAAAGCGCTCTGATACCTTTGGGTCAAGTTCGCGCCATATAAAACTCCGGCAAAAAAAAATATTCATGCCCGCCCCGACTGCTGCCTGGTTGCAAACATCCAAACACTTGCCAGCGGACCTATTCACCCTTACTCCTGGGCTTGGGAGGACCTACTGGCATTCTTCGCCCCATCTGGCAACTTAACGCCTGGTTCCTACAATATAAAGAGTGCAAAAAGGCTATAAAAGACGAACTTAGACAATATTTCCTACGTAACGAGAGCACGGTCACATCACCCTGTACGCTATGGGCAGCCGGTAAGGCCACTATCAGAGACTATGCCAAGGGCTATATCAAAAGGACACACCAGGCCCGGAAAGAACATCTCTCCCACCTGGAGGCCTGCACAATCCGGCTGGAACAAGCCACGGGCACAGCGGCGGAAGACATTGAAGCTTGAACTCACATGCACAGAAATCCATCATATCTCCCTAGAATCGGCCAAACAGATGTGGAGGTCCTCCACAACCCGTGTTTACGGCTGGGGGGACAAGAATGATAAGCTCTTTTACTGGCTAGCTTCTCGCCCTTTAGCTAATCTGATAATTCCCGAAATCGTGGATGCAGAAGTTATCACTCAACAGGCGTCGAAGGCGATAGCCCAGACATTTGTGTTTTACTACAAACGTCTCTATTCCAGGGCGCTGACATTGGGCTCAGACTCCGGATCTGACTTCTTGCGGGATGCTCCAATCCCGCGGCTGCCGGAGGCGGATATTCAAATGCTTGACCAGCCCATTTCATGGGAGGAGATAAGCCAACCCATTTTGGCGCTGGCTACGGGTAAGGCTTCAGGCCCTGCTGAGTACTACTTGGCCTTTAGGGAGATCCTGACACCACAGCTTCAGACGCTGTATACAGAGGTGGTGGAGAAGGGAAGCGTTCCGTGAGACATTGACGTGGCTACAATCATGGTCATCCCTAAAACGGACCTTCCCTCCACTTCTTGCTCGGACTACCTATTAACACCGAAGTCAAACTTTACGCCACGGTCCTCGCGATCAGCCTCAAGAGTGTACTCACCACCTTAATACATCCTGACCAGTGCGGGTTCATGCCCCGTCGTAGTACGAGGCATTGGCTGAGCCGTCTGCATGTGGCCGTGGCTCACGGTCATCTCCTTCCACCATATCTGGCCCTATTACTGATAGACTTAGAGAAGGCGTTCGACACGGTGGGCTGGCGCTACTTAGAAGCCGTGTTGATCCAGACAGGCTTTGGCCCGTACTTTAGGGGGCTTGTGAAGGTGTTATACTCCAGTCCATCGGCCCGAGTTCTGACCAATGGGGTTCTGTCAGAAGACTACTCTATCTGTTGAGGAACGAGGCAGGGCTGCCCCCTCTCCCCCTTACTTTTTGCTCTAGCAATAGAACCACTATCCCGACTCATTAGATGTGATGCCCAAATCCAGGGATGGCGCTGGAACACATCCCATGAAGAGCGTATCGCCCTATACATGGATGATGTGCTTCTATTCATGCAGATCCCGCTCGTACGGGCCCCCGCTGTCTGCAAATCCTAAAACTCTTTGATGAAGCTTCAGGTCGGAGGCATAATCCGACCAAATCAATACTAGTTCCATTACACATTTCCCGAGAATGTGTGGACTGGCAAACGAATATTCAAATCAGACGTCTTAGCTTTCGCTACCTGGGGATCTGGGTGGCAATCCATCCAGAGCGAACCTGGTCCCTCAATCTTGCCCCATTACTAAAGAGGACAAATGACAACCATCAGAAATGGCAGGCTCTCCCTTTGAACCCGATGGGGAAAATTGCATTATACAAGATGATGATACTCCCCCGATTCCTATACATACTACAGAATATACCTCTCCATCTCCCTCGTCAATGGTTTCACGCCCTGGATAAAATGACGACCTCGTTTCCTTGGGGAAACTCATGACCGTGACTGGTGCTGACCCACTGCCAAAAAGCTCCATACGATGGTGGGATGGGAATGACCAACCTCTTTCTCTATTAAATAGCTGCACGCCTATGGGTGATTAATGAATGGTTTTCTGGGGGGTGGTCAGACCCATCCTACCAACTAGAACTGGAAACTCTGGGGTTCTCGCAGATCCAAGCAATGCTTTATGGTTCTCCAATCCCCCACACTATCACTGCTGTGACCAGAGCAGTCCTCCTTGCTTGGCGCTCAGCGCTACGTTCCTCCTGCTGGGAGGCCAAACTCACACTTGAAACACCTTTGTAGCAGGGTACATGTGTAGGAGACGTGGCGAGGCTAGAAGGGTTCCAGAAATGGGACCTTATTGGTATCACTCAGATTGGGGATGTTTGGAAGGGAGGTCAAATCTGGACTTTTCAAGATCGGCAGAACACATACTCCCTTAGCACCACACAGTTTTATAAATACCTGCAGCTTTGGCACGCCCTTATGATGCGCATCCCCGGGGGCACCACTCTTCCCAAATTCAGTCCCTTAGAGGCCAAACTCTTTATGGGGGAGCTGGGAAGGGGAGGTCTCCCAGATCTACAAATCCCTTGTCAATAACTCCTCCACACATTAGATCATTTACGAACCTGATGGGGATGATGGATGGGCCCTATGGAGGACAAGGACTGGAGGGACACCCTTATGGCCCCCCGAGTGATCACTATCTCGGCCAGGCTGTGGCTGATCCAACTCTACTACCTTCATTACACATATCTCACCCCAATCAGGTTACACCGAGCGGGGTATCTTCAAACTCCAAGATGCCCACGGTGTGCGGAGGAGTCTGTGCTATCATATCGAAATACTGGGCAGAAGTGGTTGGTGAACTGAATGGGGCTCTGGGGTGGGAGGTTTCACTCACGCCCCAAGTCCTGCTCCTGGGGGTACTGAAAGGCATACGAGACTCCAGGGCCAACAAAGCATTTCTGGGCAAGGCCACTGTGGTGGCCAAAAGGGACATAGCGACTCGATGGAAGAGCCCCACCCCCTTACACTTTTCCAGTGGCGCCAGAGGACTAGATTGGTGCGCCGCACAGGAACAACCTGTGTATGCGGCACGGGGATGTCCAGCCAAATACTAATGAGTGTGGGGCAAATGGTTGGGACTATTTGGTTAGTAATATGGGGATATGGGGAGCTACAACTTTAAATTACTGTTCTGAATATAACACTATTCAAAAGTATCGTACGGGTGAACCGCTCTGCATATCATGCATGGTCAATGTCAAGCAGAGCGTGGCCCTATACCATGAAATGTCGTGTCTATCTGTTTGTTTCTTAAAAACCCAATAAAATTGAGTATAAAAAAAAATTATCATAAAAAGCTAACTTCACCATTGAATTGGATTTTTAATAACTATTAAAAATAGTGGTTTAATTATAGCTGGTCCTTTTCCAGAGTTAGCAGTATTAATATTTTAAGCTAAACTCTGGTTATTGTCTGGCTTCACAGCTCAGCTGTTGCCAGGCAATTATGTGAAAATTACAAAGAGAGGAACAGTGGCTCCGCCCCATGTTGGGAGCCATCCTTACGCAATTTCAGCATTTCCCAATGGGACACATGTGACTTAGCGTCACAGAGGAAGGGCTGCTGCCGGCAGAGATGTTGCTGTAAATAGCAGCAGTCACTGTTTGCAGACTGACATGATTAAGTGAGATATGAATAGGGTGACCAACCGTCCGTAAATTTCACAGACCGTCCGTGATTTGGATCTCACAGTCACTGTCCGTGATGATCCCTTTTACGGACACCTTTTGCTCACAATTTTGGGCATTGCGGGGAGCAGCACTGTTCCCCCTGCGAGAAGCCTCGGCTCCCTGATGGGGCCGCCTCGCACTCTTCCTCTGAGCACAAGTGCAGCCCCACCCCGCCCATTGACAATGAGCCAGTCTGGCGACGAGGAAGAGATTATCAGATGTCTTCTGAGTTACACCATATGCTTAAGAGGAGGCGCCCTCATGAAGCTGATGAGATAACTCAGTGGGTTCAGTGCACAATGCAATTCAACAAGTCTGAGATTCGAAACTTGGCCAATTCAATCATTAAACGCGATGAATGGGCACAAACTGCTTTTAGTTCTTAAATATATTATTGTGTGCCCCTTTTACATTTGCACATAATACACATTCTCTAGAACAGAAATAATTGGTAACATTCATCCGAGGTTCGGAATTATCCATTTTCACTTGTGCTTCTCCAAAAAAGGTGGAAAATCTGACTTCCCATCTGTATTTATATTTAAAATGGAAAGAAACTTAAAGTAGGCCTGCTTTTGATGGACTCTCACTGCTGTTCATCTGTCTGGCTAATACTTGTGCAGATTCAGAACAGGAAGAGTTAAAAAAAGTTTAACTTACGATGCTTAAAATAGTTTCAGACAAGCGCATGTTTTATACCACAGCATTAGTGTTTTCATATTGTATGTAACTGCTTTTATCAGTAAACCTACAAAGCATCCAAGCAAATTCTTATGTTCATCAGTTAAAGAAGTCTGGAATTCACTCATTGCATTTCAATTTTTTCACATACCACAAAATAAATGAGTAAAAGACAGAAGATGAACAAAAAATAAATATGGTTAAATACCGATTCAAATACCATAAAAATACATTTTGTAATCCAGAAGTACAATACTCAATATATTAATTATACACTAATGACATTTGAGATGGTGACAGCTGCCAGAACCCATTAAACAGTGTGTCTGCCTCTCGCATGCCCATAGACTGTTAGAGTGCACAGCCAGGACTGTAGACAGTATCCACCAGCCCAGCATGCATAGCCAGGACGGTAGACAGTGTCCGCCAGCCCTACGATCCCATAGCCAGGGGGTGTAAGGCAGAGTGTACAGCAAGGACTGTGGTGTCCACCATCCCAGAATGCCACAGTGTGTGAGTGTAATACTGGGACTTTACTCACACAGTAAAATTGTGCACGAAGGCTACCCTTGATGCCCTCCTGCTGCTCTCATCATGACCTGACTCCAAGTTTCACTCTCCGAGAAACAAACAGCTTTCACATGAAACAGACTCCACAGGACAACAAGCAACAGTTTCTCTTAGGGGAAGTACTGCTGGCGAGGTGGTGAAAAATAAAGAGCTTCATGGGCGCCGGGTGCGGCTGCCCGGCATGCAGCGGTGCATTGCTGGCGAGGTGGTGGAAAATAAAGAGCTTCATGGGCGCCGGGTGCGGCTGCCCGGCATGCAGCGGTGGATCGCAACCTCCCCGCTCTGGGCATCACAACCCTGGTTGACTCAACCCGATGTCCCAAACCGACACATGACGTCAGGCAGCAAGTGCGGAACTCGGGCTTGAAATGCTCCTTCTGTCTGCCAAAAAGCAGAAAACTAATTCCTTGTACGGCACCGTGGTACTACAAGAGACATTCCGCTGTTTTGCTGCTGGGCGGGGCTGCTCCCGATGCCACCGGGAGGCAGTGCGAGCAGCCCTCCACCTGCCCAGAGGCCACAAGAGATGCTTGAGGGCATGGCTTTGTGCAGCCCTTCTGTGGGGAAAGGCAGGCGAGACAACATAATCTGAACTTGCAGACAACAGCACCGATGTGACTACTGAGTCCCTTCCACCACAATTATTTTTTCTTTTAAAATTTTGCACCCCTAAGAATATTGCGCCTTGAACAACCTCCCCTGAGGCCCCGCCCACGCCACGCCTCTGCCTACCTGTATGGATGACATCTGACTCTTACACCTTGTAGCCCTCATTGCCTTAAGTAATATTTCCTATACATTGACTTTAACATTTATAAGAGCCATTGTCTCTATATAATATGTGTGTGATGTAACTCACTCCGACACCCTGCCCTACATACTTGGGATGAGTAGCACTATGAAAGAAATTAAATACACATGAGATAGGGTCTATGGGAAGATGAGCTGCACCATTGGAGGGTGGTGGCAAGGCTAGACTGGCCATAACGGGATCAGGTGTTTCCCTGGTATGCAGGAAGGATTGGGGGCCGGTTTTGTTACTGGGGGCCGGCACTGCAAAGTTCCTTGTATATCCAACAGTTTTCGGGCAACAATAAAAGTGTCACAATAACTCTGGTGACTAATGTACCTGCTGGAGAGAGATGGCAGTTTTGTCTAGTGGCAGTTTTGAATCATCTAAGGTAGCACAGAAGGTTAATATGCCTGCTGCAAAGAATCTGTACCATGCATATCAAAGAACAATATTTTATGTGCAGAGCTCAGTGGGTTACTGCTTTTGTCATTGAGATTCTTTTGTTACTGTGCAGTTCATAAGTTACATTCGTTATCGTTATTGTTTGTGCGCTATATAGTTTTATCAGTAAAACGGCATGTTAGCATTCTGCTGCCATTTCAATGAAAAATGTTCTGTATGTAAAAGACAGTGCCCCTTTCTGACCTACAATAATGCCTCAACAACGTATACAGTTTCTAGTCTCTAGCACACTTCTGTGCCTCAATGAGAATCTGCAGTTTAAAGCTCACAGAAATAAACAGTCCAATCAGTATACTATTTCCCATATACAGGTAAAATGGAGGGCTGATATATGGCTAGCCAGGGCATTATATAACAATGTCAACTACTATCTAACCGTTCTGGCCTACAATAATACCATAGCACTCAGCAGTCTGCAGCCAATTATAGCTCATGCAGGCTGGTTAATAACGCCCTTTTTCCTGTTTAATGCTCTTACCCTCACACAAGACCTGTCCGCTATGGGTTTTATTCATCACTCAGTACTGAACCAGCCTCTATACCAGTCATCACCAGCTGAACAGAAATGGAATATCTGAAGCGATCTGACAGATTAGGCTGACAACTCTGAGGACTGCACTCTAGTCCAGCACTCTAGGTCTCAATTAGCTACATCCTATGCGTGCCGATTTACATCTCACAATGGCACTCGGATATTAGATGCTAGTAACAAAGTCTATCCGAGCAGATCTTTTGACCACTTCTCTCACCAAACATGCCTGCTCAGGACTATGAACTGTAAACAAAATATCAGACTGGGCAACCCAGTGCAGTAACCATATAAATATATTATGATCATATGAAATAAGTCAAAAAGACCTGCACAGTTGACTTGTACTTATGTGATTGTCTATTTACTTACTTATATACTATTGCACGACCTCCTCTGATGTGTCTGTAAAACGTACCTTTTGTCCCGATGTTTTGTCCTGAATTTTGACCTTCTGTCCTGAATTTTTGTCCTGAATTTTGACCCTTTGTCCTGAATTTTTACACTCACTGTCCTGAATTTGCACCCATGCCAGTTGGTCACCCTAGATATGAATGGAACTTCTATGACACTCCTAAAACATCCACCTTCTCTTATTTGGAAGGGTTTCGAGCGAGACCCATCTGTGTCGTGGGACACAATGCCTAAATAATTGGACGTCTTAGATGAGGTGCATTTTTGACACATATGACGTAATTAAAAGCAAATGGAATAACAGTCAGCAGAGGATCTCCAAATTGAAGGCGATAGTAAACAAATAATGATTGGCCACTCCTCTAATGGAAAACACTTCCATTATACTGAATTTAGGAAAAAGCAATATATGTAAAATATCCAGAGATAATGCTCAGTCTGTGTTCGTCATTTATGCTTATTTCAACAAATTCAATTGCAAAACTTTTGCAGGCTGGGGTTGGATTTTGCTATAGGCAATCTGGCAGTGCCAGAAGGGTTGGTGTTACAAGTGTGGCCCAGTTTTTTAACTGTTTGTCCGTTTTATGGTCTGATGGGCTGGTTTCTGAGTGAAGACGGTGCTAGTGGGGTGATGAGATGGGACAAAGCTATGTTTCGCAGAGCCAACATTGTAAATGGCGAGGGCTAAGGGGTTGAGGTGCCTGGCGACAGCCGTGCATGAAGCAGGCCCGGAAGGAGAGGAGGGAGAGAATGCTGGGTCTTAGCAATGCCTACTGGAGCTTTAATCCACCACATTCATCGGAATATGGAGGCCCATCTGTCATGCAAGAAGACCCATGGTATTCTCGCTGCATGATAGAGAGCGTGTCTGTGCTGGGCTGAGTCCACAGAAAACCCCCAAACATGGTCGAGGGCGCCTCCTCATTTTTGGAAAATATTTTAACAGCATAGATGGTCAGAGATCAACTTGAGTCAGGGCAGGGTCGGCGGTAGCACCCGGTTAACTGGACATTGGCCCAGAACACCACTCTCTAGGGAGATAGCAAATGAATGTATTTGTAAAACATGTTTGTTAGAATGCAGCAGCCTGGCTAAAAGATGGGAGTTTTAGAAATTACAGCAGCAAAGCACGACTGTGTCATAAATAAAGAGCCTCTGTCACTCTATTGGATCACCCCCAGGGTACGGTTGGGTGGATGTGTTGTCCAAGAGCCCCCACTCTTACCAAGGAAGTTAGTCACTTTTAGCCTAAGGCTGACGAAGGCTAGTATGTGCTCATGTTGTCGCCTCCTGGCCCGGCACAGCGCCGGCCTTAGCAAACGGGGAATGGGATCACTTACGCATGCAAAGTGCCCTTTGGAGGTTTTAACTCCCAGACTTATTGTCAGCATCTTCTTTATTTGTGAGAATGGTAGTAGAGTATTACTGTCACCTCATGCTATTGGCTTATTGGGTGTATCATTTCACCCTCCAGGCAGTGCTTCAGTTGGAAAGCTTTAGGGACTATTTTAAACCTGATAAGGGCACTCAATCATCATGCTTCTTGTCATGGTCAATTCTTTATCTTCTGTGTGTATCATATACAGAAACAACCCTATTCTAATACCTTTTTCACAGACAGGCTTTCAAGTGATAAAAATCATTTGTGCTTGCAAAACATCTAACCAGCATTTCTGTATGCCTATGTTTACTTGCATTGGCTTGTTAAAGCCAGACCTAGTTGCTTTCCCAATAGTTGTTTTCTGTATAGGACAGCCAGCTCTGCCAGTGTGAAAATAGTTTTGTGGGCCTTGTCACGTAGGGACATGGTAATATTAATTTTCTACCTGTCCTACTTTTAATTACCATGCACCCTGCCTTGTGGGCTACAAGGCCTACATATAGGTGACTTACTAAGATTTAAAAGGGAGGTCTTTACCTGTCAAAAATTGATATGACATGTCATACTGCAGGTTTTACACTGTAGCAGTCGGGCTACACAGGGTAGGCCAGAAGCACATTTTGCATTGCCAATATAGTGGCTGGCGCAAAAACTGCTGCAGCCCACAAGTGGAATTTACCTTCTAGGTCCTCGGTGCATTTCCTACAGCATATATGGGGACTTAAAGACAACCTAAATGTGCCAATCAGGAATAAGCCAATTTCACCACGTTTAAAGAGCGATTGCACAGGCATTTTACTCCTGGTTATCAGGGGAAAAGTGCAAAGAGTTTTAAAGGCATCAAAAATAATCTCCATAAAAAAAGGCAAAAAATCTGGGGTGACTGCAAAAAAGGTAGGGTTCTTGCAACACCTATTTGACCGTGGTCATTGATTTAGATTCTGCAGTGCTATTCAACTAATTGTGATCAATATTACACGTAGTTGTATCACAGATATTTGTATGATAGATATTTGTGTTCTTGTGAACGGGTTCCGGAGGGCATACAGTGTCAACATCTATGTTTATAATTAAGCACCTGGATATAGATTTAGGACAAGCCTAACATGTGACAGCACCATCTAACCAGCTTCTTACTAACTTTAATAATAATGAAGACTTCTGCCAGTGGGGGCTTCTAAGTCATCTAAGTCTTCTCACATGGAGGTATATTAGGAATGGACATTAACAAATGATGCTGCTAGGTATTCTATTCCTCGTAGGTCAGACTTAAAATGATGGCAATTGACAGAACCGCGATAGAACTATATATGTATAAAAAAAAATCAAAAGTTAAAGTCACGTTATAGTTAAGTGCTGGAATAAGATAAAAACTAACATTAAAAACATTATAGTTTAATGAGCTAACTATCGTTTGCGCATCCGGCATGCAGTGCTTATGACCTCACATCTAACATCACTCCTGTCATGTAAAATGACATCACTGATGACATATCAAAGCATTGATGATATAAAACAATCATTGTGACACTGGATTATAGGGCTTGTCGTCAATGTAATTCCACACGCTACACCTGTGGCCAATTTTCTATGCACCTTAATGGGATTGCCCTCTTAAACACTTCAGATGGCCTGCAATTTTAAGTCAGGAGGGTAACAGGTATACATTTGCCACTGAAAAGAACCTGCGGTCAGGCCCAATAGACAACCCTCAATAGTTTTGTAAAATACACTACACACATTCCTCAGATTGGCACATTGGCATACAACCTTAGAGTCATGCTTACAATACTACTGTGAGATAAACCACGTCGAAATGGGACACCCCTATATACTACATTATTCAACAATCTGTGATGCCTCAACATTACATATTATTTGTCTATAGCACTGCATTACTACTATTTAACACAGACACATACCCATATAGCCACTGGTGGATAACCTATTGTCAACACAAGCTTAAGCCTTTTTCACCGAATTTTTGGAACAGGCATTGGCTTGAAGCCTCAACCTACTTTTAAACATACTTCTGCAACCCGCATCAGTGCTCATCCTTTTCCTTGTTTAACATAGAGCAATACCTACACCTCAAAACTTTAGTGACTTGCAACCAGTGCCCCATATAACTTTCAACATGCACAAGTACAATTGCCTGCAAGGCTTATGCTATTCCCGGGCTATGCACCCACACATGTACACTCAGTAACTCGATTCTGTATGCGACAATGGTGTCATCAGTAATGTTATCAGTGATGCCATTTAACATGTCATGAGTGATGTGATAAGTGAAGTCATAAGCAGTGTATGGTGCGGGCACAATTTATAGCTCAGTCAACTATAACTGGTGAATTTCAGTGGTTTTTGTTTTTTAAATGTTAAATTTTATCTCACTTCAAAATTATAACGTAACTTTAATCTTAGTTTTTTTCAGTGAATTTCTGGGGGATTTTTTTAATATCAAGGAAGATCTTGTTACCATACCTAACTATATACTTTAAACTTTGGTTTTGTCAGTGATATTTTGGGTGTTTTTCATTATATTCAGCCAAGTGTGCAGCAGGGTGTGGGGTGGTGGACACAGGGCCAGGCCCTGCGGCAAACCTCCCTCTGTGCACAACCTTTGGACTTTTCAGGGAAGCTTGCACTGTATCGTGGCAGAAAGGGGGTGAAAATTGAGCTTACCTCACAGCAGTACTGAGTCCCGTGGGAGTACCGCTGTACCCACAGCACAACTGTTTTTTTTTTTTTTTTTTTTACTTTAGCCCCGGTGGTAGGGGGCCCTCTGGTCCCTGCCAGCAAGTGCCTGGTGGTCGGGGTGTCCCTACCCTGCCCACTTATACCCTATTTTGGAATCTTTTTTAGGATATGCGATCAAGTTCCTGAGTCCTGTAATGGCAGCCACAACATTTTCTTCTCTGTTTCAGCCAGAAAATCTGATCACTTGGTAATGCAGGACAGGGACCCGTCAATTGAAGAAAAAGCTCCCTCAGCCAATCAGAAGGCCCTATTTTTTGCATTTGTTTTACTTCGGAACTCCAGCTTGACCAACCGTCTTTGGGCTCCTTCCCACAAAGTTTAGGGATGATTCTTCAAGTGGGGGCAGAGAAAAATGGTGGAGTCCTAAAACGTGTTTCCCCATGCAATTTCTCATAGGACTTTAAAACAGCGCTCCAGCACAAACTGCTGAACAGAATTACACCAAATTTGGTAGAATTGTGGCTCTTTACCCCAAAAATGTTGCTTTTGTCATTTAGCATAATTCCATTAGGTAGTTTTTGAAAATTTAAGATTCAAAATTTAGGGATCTCTAGAGATGCAGTACTACAGTACCAAACGCTCAAAACACGCTATCTGATTGACTGGCCGCAACATGAGAAGACTCTGAGGCTGAGTCCCCATGTCATTGAAAATACATTTAAAAATAAAGAAGAAGGGGGAAGGGTAGGCGTACCATAACACCCTGGCCATTGTGGGGGATCTCAGAGATTATTTTTGGTGGTGCTGCAGTACTACAGTACTACCACGACACTCAGCACATCATGTAATTTTGCAGTAGTACCGGAGCACTGCAAAAAAAAAAATGTGGGGTCTTGGGGCGCTGCAAGACCATGGGGGTTAGCCAGCAACGGGGCTAGCCCGCCCATATGGGGTTGCAAATTATAATTACTGCAAGTGTTTTTTAGTTTAAAATGTAATGTTTTAACTGACTTTTTCACCTAACTATAATGTCACTTTATCTTTTTCTTCAGTGAATTTCTCAGGTTTTTTAATGTAAACTAAGTTATTATAACCACACATACCTCTAACATCACTTTAACCTTTGTTTTTTAGTG
This sequence comes from Calotriton arnoldi, assembly GCA_963921515.1. NCBI lineage: Eukaryota > Metazoa > Chordata > Amphibia > Caudata > Salamandridae > Calotriton > Calotriton arnoldi. The sequence continues at coordinate 1,689,030 of CAWUFW010002509.1, forward strand.
ATGTATACATAGATATGCTCATAAATACCAGAAATAAGTTTAAAAAACACTATAATTGATCTTCACAAGAGAGTGTGTTGTGATGACCCTTGAGGGAATTATAATAAGAGACATCTAAATACATGTGTTACTTTTGAGATACTTAGGGCCTGATTTAGAGTTTGTCGGAAGCCCTACTCCGTCACAAATGTGACAGATGCGCTGTCTGCCTTATTACAAGTACCGTAGAATATAATGCACTAGTAACAAGACGGACAGGATATCCATCACATTTGTGACAGAGTAACCAGTCTGCCAATCGGGTCCTTATTGTTCATATGTTTTGTTTTCAGGAATTACGAGTTCATTAGTAAACTACAGCGACTTGGTTTTCTAGAGGCAGAGGTCAGGTATATCCATCTGTAATCATAGTTAAGTTTATTTCTCTGCATGATAAAACAATTACGAAATTTCTTAGTCTTCACTACATTCTGCAGACCTCATTTAGCAGCTGAGTGATAAGACAGAAGTGTAGGATCCTGAGTTTCTGTTTTCTCTTTTATTCCATTCCCCTTTCCTCACTGGCCCTCATATTTTTGCGCATGTGGTCACTAGTGGATGTGGTGAGTGGTGGAAAAAATGCACCCCTCTAGTTGGATCCTGTTCATAAGGTTAGTGCAAATCTAACACCATAGAATGCAGAGACAGGCATGGAAGGTATCATGTAAGGCAAAGGTATATAGATTGGCAAATACTGCCTTTTAGAATCGATTAAGCTGAAGGAAATAAGTGGGAAGGATTGTAAGTCTGAATCAAGGCAGTGGTAAATTACACACATGAGCAGGGATAACAAATTTTTTATAAACCAATAATTTTGAAGCACTACAAAAGGATCAATGAGAAGACAGAAATTATATGTAGACTAATGAAGTGAAGGAACAGAATTTACAAAAGAAAATCCTGTTGGAGCTTTCAAATATTAAGACGTACAAGACACTAGTTCCAGATTGGAAACATACAAGGAAGTTTCAAGATTTGAGAGCTTGTGGCGTTACTGCTAGAAAAACTATTCAATTCTCCAATTGAAGACAGGAGTAAGAGGAGAAAAAAGGTGCTGACTACGTCCCACTGTGTTAGCATACTTAGTAAAAATATTGATGCACTATGCATTCATATTTTACTTCGATTTATAAGAATACTTTTGTGTTTGGGTAGATCTTGTTGGTACCCAGGCTGATTTTTGTCCGATCAGGCGGTTGATCAATATTATGATCTGTCATAGTTGTAGTACAATGAGAATGCGTTAAATGAGCCTTGATATTGAAAAACGTGATATAATATGTTAGAAGTACTGACATAGGTTAAATGCAGGACAGTGCATAACTATTCTAGCACTATGGGCACCAAAATACCTCAGAGGAGGGCAGTATGTAAGCTGAGGTTTCAAATGCCATCCCTGGGAGGCCAAGATGGCTGACACATCTTGAAAACGCTCTCAGACCTCCTCGAGCATTCTGTGCTATCCTGAGAGCTCTGGGTCCCAAAGAACCCTCCCTTCTGGCTGTATACAGCTCCTGCATCCAGCGCTAGGTATTGTTTCACCCCCCTGGGTATGAAATTGCCGAGCGGCTGAGGATCCAGCCTTTTCACAGACTTACGAGGCTGCAAACATGGCACTCGGGCGGCAGCGACCTTGAAGATCCGATAAACAGGAGGAAATTACCTATCTCTGCAGTTGCCTGCAGAGCACTGGGTGAGAGGGACTGCTGGTGAATGATTCGGCCTGCCCCGGTAAGCAGTACGGCGAGGTGCCTGCACTATGGGGTGGTGCGCAGCCCTGGTTGATGCCTACCAGCCAATCCCAGCTATGCATGGGTTGCCTCCACCTTACTGAGGGAGCCAGGGGGATCCTGAGCTTGGCAGGAAGCTTCGAGGCCGTGGCTGCCTATGCTCGGCCTCTCTTCCTGAGGCGATCCATTGTCGGCTATTCCCGTCACGGTGCCGGCGGGTGGAGCCCGTCAGTATATCATGGAGTTTACCATCGGGCAGAACGCTCCACTCTGCACTAAGACAGATCCGATTGCTCGTGCTGCCTTTAATTGGGCAAGCAGGCCAGACTCGTCTGAATTCCATGGCCTTTCACCACCTCATCTCGCTCTGACATAGGTAAGCCAGGGACCCGACTACCACTTATGAGACTGTCTGCCGGGGCTTTCGCTACCACCATTGAGGACAGCACACCTGGCTGCTCGTTCTGCCCCCATCGTGTGCCACGGGCAAGTGGACCAGGTGAGCTCTTTCACAGCTAGGGAAGCCCAATAAGGCTTGCTGGGCAACAGAACATCTGGCTCAGCGGCCGGCTACTCACGGCACAGATACCTATATCAACCAGTATCATTGAGCATGGGCAGGTCTAACCGTAGCTCTGCTGTCCTGCCTCAAACACAGGCCAACCAATCATAGGAAAGGACAAAGGGCCCAGCTGCCATGCCCAAACAAAAATAGATGAATTTGCAACCCGTTCCTCCAGGGAGCTGAACTCTTCAAAGATGCCCCCTGTCACAGCCTCAAACCTCATCAACTGACATGGATACCATCCTACAGACAATTAAAACTTCACGAGAGGCAGTCAAGACTAAGATAGGGGAGGTCAAAATTGATGTGTCTCTCCTCCGCCAGCACCTGCGTAACATGGCTACCAGGGTCTCTGAGGAGGAATGTAGAGTTTCAGCACTAGAGGATGTATCCAGACTCCTCTCGACAACCACCATCCTGGATAACTGGGCGGGAGATGCCAAAAAAAGATCCAGATGTAACAACCTGTTGGCTTTCAGGAAGGAGTTGAGGGACCACATCCAGAGAAATTCCTAGAGCTATGGCGGAGAATTGCTTTCACCCTGGTTTTGTAAAAGAAAGGGAACACCGCTCTCTGGCCCCGCGATCCCTACCTTGGCCCCCGACCTCTCATAGCCCACATACTTAATTACAGAGAGAGGGACGTAATCATTTGTGCAGCTCGCCAGGCCGGGAACCTAGATCATTAATCTACCCATATAATGATTTTTCCCTGTTACACCAGAGTGGTTCAACAGCGACGCAAGTCCTATGACTCCGCGCTCTGAACGTGCAGTATATGCACATGTACTCAGCCACGCTCAAAGTAATATATGAATCTAAAACATACTTCTTTGATACTCCTGAAGCGGCCTTGGAGTGGGCGACCAAGCGTCCAAGCTTCACAAAGATGCAACTACCCGACTGGGCCACTCTCAAGCCATTCAACTGACTAAAACGCAATAGACCACAGTGGAAAACTAAATCACGGAGAAAAAGAAATAACTACCGCAGCCCCTTCAGCCCCAGTGAAACTCCCACCCAGAGCCAAGAGGTCCCCCATGGGCTGTGACCACCCCAACCCGGATCTCACCCAAGACCCAGTTGTAGGGGCCACATCGCAGAGCCCCCCCCAACAATACATGGCAGGATCGGGCTGACTATGCAGGCTTTTCGATGCTCCAGGTTTCAGGAACCCATGGTGCACCAGCCGAAAGTACTAGCAATATTTCAGATGTTAAACACTAATAATGCATCCTGGATATGAGGAGGTCTCAATCCAATGTTTTGCCTCAGTTCTTCAGAAAGGGTTATGTTCAAGGGGGTTTAAGGGCAACAGATGCTTCAGTTAGGAGAAGTATGGGGTGAGAGAAGCGGAATTCATTGGGTTTTCCATTTGTTTATGCTTAGTTTCTACCTTGTTATCAGTCAACTCCTCTCCTCTACACACCATCATAGACAGTGACACAATCTGTTTTACCAGCCACAGCCACTAGTGTGAAGAAGGGGCTTATGCGCCCCCGTAAACACCACTCGTACACCTGGCATCCTCCGACCATATCCTCTTCAGACAATATGATACCTTAGGATCTTATGTCATGGAACGTCAACGGCCTCCTAGGATGCATTAAACAGACAGCCATCCTCTGCTACACTAAACACTTCACACCTCCTATAGTAATGCTACAGGAGAACCACCTGGGCTCAAATTGCCCCTTCCTGAAAGGATTTGGTTATGACAGAATATTTCATGCCGGGTTTACACGTAGATCCTGGGGGTTGGCGATCTTTCTATACAAGTCGGTCCCGCTGGTGGTCTATATCAGACGGCCTCGATCACTTTGTTCGGGATGGGGGCCTCCATGCAGGACATCAATATAACTTTTTATGGCGTGTATGTACCACCTCAGATATCAGCCTAGACCAATAATTTAAATTTAGATGCAGGGGAATAAAAGAAACAACTGCGATATAATGGAGATAAACTCACAAAGGCAAAGAACGCAGAACATATAGGTAGTGTTTGTCAAGAGAACCAGCTTCTAGAACTATAGGTCACAATATAAAGTTGAAGTATCAGGCACAGGAGTAACACTGGAAAGAATTTGTTTCATAGAAACTGTAGAAAACACTTGGCAGTGGAGATATATCATTAGAGTCATTCGGAAAGGCTTGGACAGACACAGGTGAACAATAATGAATTCTTTGGCGATTACGTGAGGGACATGCATGCATGTGGCATTCATCATGCACTTCGGAGGAGCTTTGTTTTTATGTTATGAAAGGGATTCTTCGCACCCAATAACTTATGGCCCTAAATGATTTCTTCCTGCCACAAGAGATCCTCTTGGTCACTAAAGTTTGGATCAGAGCCACTGTTAGACTTGGCATCTTTTGGCGTGTTTCCCCTGACTTTTTGCTTTCTGACCTCCCGGTTTTGACTCTGTTTTTGCTGGTGTAATGATTCTGCGCACTTCCCTCACTGCTGTCCAGTGGGAAAGTGCAAGTGCTCCTGTATAAAATGTGTTATGGATTGGTGTTTCCATGATTGGCCTATTTGGTTTATGTGTCAGTCCCTTGTAAAGTGCACTATGAGTGCCAGGGCCTATAGACCAAATGCTGTTGGTGGGCTGCAGCACTGGATTGTGCCACCCACGCAAACAGCCCGTAAAGTGTAACTCGGGCCGGCCATCGCAAAGCCTGTGCGCAGCCTGGGGCTGCCATGTCGACTTGGCAAGTGCACACGCTTGAAAGTCCCTAAACCTTCCCTTTTCTACATGTAAGTCACCCCTAAGGTAGGCCCAAGGTACCCCTGTGGGCAGGGTGCGTTGTATGCGAAAGGTAGGACATGCCCTGGTGTGTGTGGCATGTCCTGATAGTGAATTACAGCCTAGTTCGTTTTTCACTATTGCAAGGCTACCTGTTCCCCCTAGGCCAGAACGGGCAGTTTTGATTATTACAGCTATAATCCTAACTGACCCCGGGAACATGGTAGCAATTCGAGTTTAGTATGCCTGGACTCAGAATGATAAAATGCATCTTTTAGTGAAGTTGGTTTTAACATTCTGTGTTTGAAAATACCACTTTTAGAAAGTGGGTATTTTCTTGTCTAACCATCCAAGCCTGCCTCTGCGAGGTTGTGTATTCCTTGTCTGGAGTGTGAGTGACAGGGGCTGGGGGATGCCAGGAGACAGGGTGAGTCAGCACAGGGCTGAATAGCAAGATCTACATGTAGATGGGTGGGAGGAGTCGCACCTGGGCCCTGAATAGGACAGTGCCTTCCCTCCCCAATGCTGGCTCCACCTCCTGTGGTGCGTCTGATGTCCCTGGCCTACTCACTGAAAGAAGGGACGGAGACTTGTCAACAAAGTGCTCCAGAACTGGTTTGGACTAGGCAAAGGCCTCTCTGCCTTCAGAGAACAAAGGAATTAGGGATATAAATATTGGGGCCCTGACCCCATGAATTTAGATCTCGCTGGAATCAAGGAACCTGCCAAGACGAAGAGCTGGAAGAGCTGCCAGGAGGAGTACTGCCCCTTTGCTGTGTTGTTGCTTTGTTGGGTTGGCCTGCAGCTGCTGCTTCTGCCTTGGGCAGTGAAAGGACTGAACTTTCTACAAACTTGTGCTGAGTATCTCCAAGGGCCTGGAACCGAGCTGGCCTCCTGTTAAGTCTCAGGGACTACAAAGACTTCACAAGCCTCTGGGTACCGCTTCTGGAACGCTGTTTCAGTTGCCACAGAGGAAGGGAACTGCAACCGACTCCGTCAACCGAATCCATCCCTGACCGGTGACCTGTTTGCACCGCAGACCGCATCGCCCCGCTTCGCATCGCAACCCTGGTCTCACCGTAGGCGACGTCCGACGCCGTCAACATCGAGCCGCTCCTTGCACCGTGACCTGTGGGCACCGCAGTTCGCATCGCATCGCTTCACTGAACCAGCCGGACCCGACCGACGCGGACGCTGCAACTGGCTCAAGAGTCGTGACCGCATCGCATTTGGGGCACCGCTCGCACGTCTGCGACGCACCGCTCCGACTCGCACCGCTGTCCGACACCAGCTCCCGCCCTCCGGCTTGGTCGCCTGCATCGCAACCTGTCAGCACCGCATCGAGCATCGTCTCACCCTGCATCGCACGCCTTGGACTCACCGACTCCGTCTGCACGACGCTCATCGAGCCGCTGCCTGCACCGCATCGAGGGACACCGCACCCTGCATCGCTCCGTCTTGCACCGCAACGAACGCCGACCGGCTCGTACACTCCGTACCAGCCACAACGAGAAAGGTACTGTGACCGAGTCTGTTCACGACTCTGCTGGCCCGTATCGACGCGGTCGGCTGGAACTGTTAGACTCTGTGGTTTTCAGCATCGCGGTAGGCTCGGACGGAGCTACCGACTCGTACAAACTTTGTTTTTGGACTATTCCTGCAAAGAAGAAGTTACCTTATCAAGCATTCATTTTTAAAGTATCGTATTGTGGGTTTTTGTCGTAATTGGTCTTGTCTTAAGTATATAAAAATTGGTTATTTTTCTAAACTGGTGTGGTGTCCGTTTGTAGTGCTTACACTGTATTACTGTTGGTTATGTGCAAATGCTTTACACACTGCCTCTGAATTAAGCCTGACTGCTCGTGCCAAGCTACCACGAGGGTGAGCAGGGGTTACTTCACGAGTGTAACACCCTTACCCTGACTTGGAAGAAGGGTCCCTACTTGGACAAAGGTGCAAGCCCTTGCCAACTAGAGATCCCATTTCTAACATTGGTTGTCAGCGGTGAGGACAGGACTTGTGTTTGCACTTGACTTACAGTGATTGGTGTGCACTACTACCATATCGCAGACCATTACGTACCACATACTGGTTCTTTTTCTTGTGGCCTATTTTTGATCTTAGTTAATGGGGAAACATTGGCTCCTGTGGAATAATAATACAGTATTTCTAATGCAATTCTGCACAATGGCAATATACAGGGTTAGTAGGATGTCAAAAAGAAAGCTGGCCACTGACACTGAGGGTATAGTCAATGTGAATTTTTTTTTCGTTTATATAATAAATAAATGAAATAAACAATATATACATAGGGCTTGAGAATCACAATATGATTATACAACAAACAATGATTACAAATAGTGAACGGTGTCCCAGTGAAAAAAACATTGGAACCTAAACTAATAGTGACATAATACGTGACATATGTACAAGGTTTCACTTGAAAACATTTTGGCGACCATTAAATAAATCAAAATCAGTTGGACAACACTTTGGATAACCGGTTATCGCACCAAACAGGGAGACGGACGCTCCACTGTTCCAGCAGCACTCGGGGGAAATACACCGGCTAATTCAGCTTATCCAAGAGCTCCACCTGTTATTTCCTTGGCGTTCATTGCCCATATACGAAGCAATCGCCTGCAGCTTAGATCGGCTATTCTGCTGATCAGCCAGAGAAACCCACATGGTTCTTGTACCTTGAGAATATCAAGTGCCCCGAGTAACGCTGAGATATCCAGGCCCTGCCATCCTTTCTGCCTAACACTACCCTCACAAGGGTGCCCGGCCGGGTCCCTGTGAGTTTTTTCTTCACTTATTTCACGGTGACACTGCTTTTCACATTAGGCAGTGCAGGCCTCCCCTCAGGTGTCCCTACATCCTTTAGGTCCTGAAGAGACCCTGTACTTCAGATAGGGTCGAAACGTCGTCGACAATTAACAAAGGCGAACTATTATCAAACACTTATGATTGTATAAAGTGTTGTCCAACTGATTTTGATTTATTTAATGGTCGCCAAAATGTTTTCAAGTGAAACCTTGTACATATGTCACGTATTATGTCACTATTAGTTTAGGTTCCAATGTTTTTTTCACTGGGACACCGTTCACTATTTGTAATCATTGTTTGTTGTATAATCATATTGTGATTCTCAAGCCCTATGTATATATTGTTTATTTCATTTATTTATTATATAAACGGAAAAAAAATTCACATTGACTATACCCTCAGTGTCAGTGGCCAGCTTTCTTTTTGACATCCTACTAACCCTGTATATTGCCATTGTGCAGAATTGCATTAGAAATACTGTATTATTATTCCACAGGAGCCAATGTTTCCCCATTAACTTACTTACCCAGGCTTCCCGTGAGTAGGGTTCCCTTGTTTTTTGTTCTCCTCACTATTTTTGATCTTGCCAGTTTTCAACTCACTACTTTTGTCATGCCTGACAAAGCTGCATCATCCGTTGCATCTCTGGAAATTATCTTTGAGGAGGATAGGTTGGAAACCTACGCCGTAAAGGAACTACGAGCAATTTGTAAAAACCTGAAAGTCCAAATTAAAGGCCTCACAAGGAAGGAGGAGCTACAGAAGGCGCTGAGGGCCTGGGTAGCAGCCAGACATGCCAGTGGGCAGCCTGGTAATCTCAGTGAGGAGGTGGAGGAGCCTATTTGCAGGGTGGATATGCTTTTGGGTAGGGGGAACCCGCCAGGTCAGGCAGCAGCAGTCTGTCCCCAGAGGAGCTGGAGGACAGGCGGGAGGCAAGGCAGTTTGAGCTGCAGAAGCTCAGGCTGGAGAGTGAGCGGGAGGAGAAGAGATTGGCCATAGAGGAGAGGAAGATGCTCTTAGAGCATGAGAGAGAACTGAAGGAGCTAGAAATTAGGAGTAAGTCAGGCTCAGATGGTGGCAGCAATTCGTCCAGAAAGGCAGACAGGATTGTGCACATTCCCAAGAACGTAGGCAAGGAGTTCAAGAAGGGGGATGACATACAAAGGTGGTTTCAGGGTTATGAGGCAGCCATACACATGAATGGGGTCCCTGAGGAGAATTGGGGAGCAGGATTGTGGCCACTTTTCCCGGAAGAAGCAAGGGATGCTCTGATAGCTTTGGGTAAGGGGTATCACCTCACCTATGCTGACATGAAGGATGCCCTTCTCACAAAGTATGGTCTTACTCCTGAAAAGTACAGGGATCAGTTCAGGTCCAGTAAGAAGTCTGATGCCAACACTTGGTTGGAATGTGTGGATGTGTTCTGCAGGTCTCTGGATGGTTGGGTAAAGGGCAGTAGTGTAACAGATTTTCAGGGGCTCTACAACTTGATTGCATGGGAGCACTTGTCTAGTCTATGTTTTGCAGATCTGCGCCAGCACCTAGTTGATAGTAAGCTAACTGACCCCAGGAAGCTTGCTATGGAAGCGGACCGCTGGGTGAGTACCAGGGTCCACAAGAAAGCGTTTGGGGGAGACTCAGCCAAAGGTGGGCAGGGTCCCCAGCAGAAAGGTGGGGGGGACAAGGGTAAAGCACAGGAGTTCTCTAAAGGGCCCCAAACTAGTACCCAGGGTAAAGGTTCCCAGCCCCCGGTGATAAGAAGAAAGGGGTCTCTACAGGGAAGCCTGTTGAGACCGGCCCCCGCAAGTGTTATGCATGTGACCAGGTAGGTCACTTTAAGGGGGACCCCAAGTGCCCAAAGGGGACACAGCCACCCACCAGTGGACAGTCCAAAGTGTTGGCTAGTGTAGCGCTTGGGGAGGAGGGGTGCCCACAGGAGGGTGGGGATCCCGCAGAAATGACCCTTGTCTCACTAGGGGACAGTGAGATGGTCCCAGGAAACCAGGTGCCCCCAACACAAAGAAATATAGCACCTGGGTGACCATTAATGGGAACAGGGTAGAGGCTCTCAGAGACACTGGAGCCAGTGTGACCTCAGTCCGGTGTCACCTGGTGTCTGAGAAGCAAGTAGTCCCAGGAGCATTCCACCAAGTAGTTGCTGTCGACAACTCTGAGCGCCAGTGTATGGTGGCGCAGGTTCCCTTTGAATGGGGGGGGTCTCAGGTCCCTTGAGGGTGGTTGTGAGCCCTACCATGCCTGTAGATTGTCTGCTAGGAAACGACCTGGAGCAGTCCTTATGGAAGGAGGTTGAGCTCAGGTCTCACTTGGAGATGCTTGGGTTGCCAGAGTGGGCATGCGTGTCTACTCGGTCAATGTCAGCCAGAAAGGGTGATCAAGAGGACTTGGAGCCTGGAACAGTGGCCCAAGTCCCTGCCAAGAGAAAGGGCAGGGGGCGCGGGAAACCGGCCCCCGAAGTTCCCACGGACCGGGAGGAGGCGGACCTCGAGGGGGACGCCCGGTGCCTACAGGGGAGCAGGTAGCCGAACTGGGAGACATCTCTGAGCTGACCCATTGGCAGCAAGAAGGGGGTCCCACCAGGGAGGAGTTCTGCAGGGAGCAGAGCGAGTGCCCTACTCTGGAAGGTCTGCGGCGGCAGGCTGCAGACCAGGCAGCTGGTAATCAGTCCGGGTCACATCTGATCTACTGGGAGAGTGGTCTCCTATACAGTGAGCCTAAGGTTGCTGAGCCTGGGTCAGCCCGTGTGCTGGTGGTACCCCAGCGCTTCAGGACCTTCCTACTGGGTCTGGCTCATGACGTGCCTTTGGCAGGACATTTGGGGCAGGACAAGACCTTTGACAGGCTTGTCACCCACTTCTTTTGGCCCCAAATGCGAAGGCAGTCAGATGCACACTGTAGGTCTTGCCAAACTTGCCAGGCAAGTGGTAAGAGTGGGAGGAAGGTCAAAGCTCCTCTCCAACCTTTCCCTGTTGTGGGAACACCCTTTGAAAGGGTAGGGATGGATATTGTGGGGCCACTGGATCCCAAGACAGCCATGGGCAACAGGTACATCCTGGTCTTGGTGGACCATGCCACCCGGTACCCGGAGGCAATCCCTCTCAGGACAACGACGGCGCCAGTGGTGGGCCGGGTGTTAATGGGGATCTTCTCCCGTGTGGGATTCCCCAGAGAGGTGGTTTCTGATAGGGGGACCAATTTCATATCCAAGTATATGACATCCCTGTGGAAGGAGTGTGGTGTAACCTACAAGTTCACCACTCCTTACCACCCATAAGGAAACGGTCTGGTGGAGAGATTCAACCAGACCTTGAAAGGCATGATCAAGGGTCTAACAGAACCCATGAGGCGTAAGTGGGACGTCCTCTTGCCATGCCTACTCTTTGCATACAGGGAGGTGCCTCAGAAGTCTCTTGGGTACAGCCCCTTTGAGCTCCTGTATGGCCACCCTGTCAGAGGACCTCTGAGTTTGGTAAAGGAAGGCTGGGAGGCGGCTCCCAGGAAAACTCCCCAGGATGTATTTAGCTACATGCTGGCCTTTAGAAACCAAACTGCCCGCTTCAGGAAACTCGCTCAGGCGAACCTAGAAGCAAGCCAGGAAGAAATGAAGAGATGGTATGACCAGAATGCCACTCTGGTCGAATTTCAACCTGGGCAGAAAGTGTGGGTCATGGCCCCAGTGGCACCTTGTGCCTTGCAGGACAAGTGGACTGGGCCATATGAGGTAAAGGAGCGCAAAAGTGACGTCACCTACCTGGTGGATTTGCAAGCTCCAAGGAACCCTTTGAGGGTCCTTCACGTGAACCGCTTCAAGCCCCACTTCGAGAGGTCCGAAGTGAGTATGCTCTTGGCGACAGATGATGGGGTGGAAGAGGAGAGTGAGCCTCTCCCTGACCTCCTGTCTACCAAGGAACATGATGGGTCAGTAGAGGGTGTGATCCTCTCCCCTACTCTGACTCAAGAACAGCAGGGGGACTGTCGCCAGTTGTTGGGACAGTTCGCCCCACTGTTCTCTCTGACCCCCGGTGTTACTCACTGGTGTACCCATGACGTGGACACTGGTGACAGCCCTCCTGTGAAGCACAAGATTTACAGGTTGACTGACCGGGTCAGAGCCAGCATCAAGGAGGAGGTCTCTAAGATGTTGGCGTTAGGGGTGATTGAGCCCTCCCACAGTCCTTGGGCCAGCCCAGTGGTCTTGGTCCCAAAGGCTGCTGCGCCCGGTGCCACTCCAGAACTCCGGTTTTGTGTGGACTACCGTGGGCTCAATGCCGTCACCAGGACTGACGCGCACCCCATCCCCAGAGCTGATGAGCTCATTGATCGGTTGGGAGCTGCCCGGTTCCTCAGCACGTTTGATTTGACGTCTGGGTACTGGCAGATTGCCTTAACCGATGGGGCCAAGGAGAGATCCGCATTCTCAACCCCAGAAGGTCATTACCAATTCCGGGTGATGCCCTTTGGGTTGAAGAATGCCCCTGCCACCTTTCAGAGGTTGGTCAATCAGGTATTGGCTGGGCTGGAGGATTTCAGTGCCGCCTACCTGGATGACATTGCTGTGTTCAGTTCCAGCTGGGAAGAACATTTACAGCACCTTGAGAAAGTGTTGAGGGCTCTGCAAGGTGCAGGCCTCACGATCAAGGCCAGTAAGTGCCAGATCGGGCAGGGTTCTGTGGTGTACTTGGGACACCAGGTAGGAAGCGGCCAGGTGGCGCCCCTACAACCCAAGATTGACACCATTCTGGCTTGGGAGCCCCCAAGACCCAGACAGAGGTGAGAGCCTTCTTAGGTCTCACCGGCTACTATAGGAGATTTGTTAAGGGCTATGGCACCATCGTTGCCCCCTTAACAGAGCTGACCTCTAAGAGGCAGCCCAGGAAAGTGATCTGGACTGAGTCCTGCCAGAAAGCTTTTGATGCCCTGAAGGCAGCCATGTGCACGGCGCCCGTGCTCAAGGCACCTGACTTCTCCAAGGAATTCGTCGTGCAGACTGACGCTTCAGAGCATGGTGTGGGAGCGGTGCTCTCACAACTGAACGAAGAGGGCCTGGATCAGCCTGTAGTCTTCCTTAGCAGGAGACTACTTCCCAGGGAACAGAGGTGGAGTGCCATAGAAAGGGAAGCTTTTGCTGTGGTCTGGGCGCTGAAGAAGTTGAGACCATACCTGTTTGGGACTCACTTCCGGGTTCAGACAGACCACAGGCCCCTCAGATGGTTGATGCAAATGAGGGGTGAGAATCCAAAACTGCTGAGGTGGTCCATCTCCCTACAGGGAATGGACTTTACGGTGGAACACCGTCCTGGTACAGAACACGCCAACGCAGATGGTCTGTCCAGGTTCTTCTGCCTTAGTGAAGAGAACTCCAATGGGGTTGGGTAGTTCTCCCTACTTTCAGCTGGAGGGGACATGTGTTAGACTTGGCATCTTTTGGCGTGTTTCCCCTGACTTTTTGCTTTCTGACCTCCCGGTTTTGACTCTGTTTTTGCTGGTGTAATGATTCTGCGCACTTCCCTCACTGCTGTCCAGTGGGAAAGTGCAAGTGCTCCTGTATAAAATGTGTTATGGATTGGTGTTTCCATGATTGGCCTATTTGGTTTATGTGTCAGTCCCTTGTAAAGTGCACTACGAGTGCCAGGGCCTATAGACCAAATGCTGTTGGTGGGCTGCAGCACTGGATTGTGCCACCCACGCAAACAGCCCGTAAAGTGTAACTCGGGCCGGCCATCGCAGAGCCTGTGCGCAGCCTGGGGCTGCCATGTCGACTTGGCAAGTGCACACGCTTGCAAGTCCCTAAACCTTCCCTTTTCTACATGTAAGTCACCCCTAAGGTAGGCCCAAGGTACCCCTGTGGGCAGGGGTGCGTTGTATGCGAAAGGTAGGACATGCCCTGGTGTGTGTGGCATGTCCTGATAGTGAATTACAGCCTAGTTCGTTTTTCACTATTGCAAGGCTACCTGTTCCCCCTAGGCCAGAACGGGCAGTTTTGATTATTACAGCTATAATCCTAACTGACCCCGGGAACATGGTAGAAATTCGAGTTTAGTATGCCTGGACTCAGAATGATAAAATGCATCTTTTAGTGAAGTTGGTTTTAACATTCTGTGTTTGAAAATACCACTTTTAGAAAGTGGGTATTTTCTTGTCTAACCATCCAAGCCTGCCTCTGCGGGTTGTGAATTCCTTGTCTGGAGTGTGAGTGACAGGGGCTGGGGGATGCCAGGAGACAGGGTGAGTCAGCACAGGGCTGAATAGCAAGATCTACATGTAGATGGGTGGGAGGAGTCACACCTGGGCCCTGAATAGGACAGTGCCTTCCCTCCCCAATGCTGGCTCCACCTCCTGTGGTGCGTCTGATGTCCCTGGCCTACTCACTGAAAGAAGGGATGGAGACTTGTCAACAAAGTGCTCCAGAACTGGTTTGGACTAGGCAAAGGCCTCTCTGCCTTCAGAGAACAAAGGAATTAGGGATATAAATATTGGGGCCCTGACCCCATGAATTTAGATCTCGCTGGAATCAAGGAACCTGCCAAGACGAAGAGCTGGAAGAGCTGCCAGGAGGAGTACTGCCCCTTTGCTGTGTTGTTGCTTTGTTGGGTTGGCCTGCAGCTGCTGCTTCTGCCTTGGGCAGTGAAAGGACTGAACTTTCTACAAACTTGTGCTGAGTATCTCCAAGGGCCTGGAACCGAGCTGGCCTCCTGTTAAGAAGTCTCAGGGACTACAAAGACTTCACAAGCCTCTGGGTACCGCTTCTGGAACGCTGTTTCAGTTGCCACAGAGGAAGGGAACTGCAACCGACTCCGTCAACCGAATCCATCCCTGACCGGTGACCTGTTTGCACCGCAGACCGCATCGCCCGCTCGCATCGCAACCCTGGTCTCACCGTAGGCGACGTCCGACGCCGTCAACATCGAGCCGCTGCTTGCACCGTGACCTGTGGGCACCGCAGTTCGCATCGCATCGCTTCACTGAACCAGCCGGACCCGACCGACGCGGATGCTGCAACTGGCTCAAGAGTCGTGACCGCATCGCATTTGGGGCACCGCTCACACGTCTGCGACGCACCGCTCCGACTCGCACCGCTGTCCGACGCCAGCTCCCGCCCTCCGGCTTGGTCGCCTGCATCGCAACCTGTCAGCACCGCATCGAGCATCGTCTCACCCTGCATCGCACGCCTTGGACTCACCGACTCCGTCTGCACGATGCTCATCGAGCCGCTGCCTGCACCGCATCGAGGGACACCGCACCCTGCATCGCTCCGTCTTGCACCGCAACCGCGACGAGCGCCGACCGGCTCGTACACTCCGTACCAGCCACAACGAGAAAGGTACTGTGACCGAGTCTGTTCACGACTCTGCTGGCCCGTATCGACACGGTCGGCTGGAACTGTTAGACTCTGTGGTTTTCAGCATCGCGGTAGGCTCGGACGGAGCTACCGACTCGTACGAACTTTGTTTTTGGACTATTCCTGCAAAGAAGAAGTTACCTTATCAAGCATTCATTTTTAAAGTATCGTATTGTGGGTTTTTGTCGTAATTGGTCTTGTCTTAATTATATAAAAATTGGTTATTTTTCTAAACTGGTGTGGTGTCCGTTTGTAGTGCTTACACTGTATTACTGTTGGTTATGTGCAAATGCTTTGCACACTGCCTCTGAATTAAGCCTGACTGCTCGTGCCAAGCTACCACGAGGGTGAGCAGGGGTTACTTCACGAGTGTAACACCCTTACCCTGACTAGGAAGAAGGGTCCCTACTTGGACAAAGGTGCAAGCCCTTGCCAACTAGAGATCCCATTTCTAACAGCCACCAACTGTGTCATGTGGTCAGGGCAATGCCCTGTTAGTTTTGCAACTTACCTTTGTTTTATTCCTTAGTTTTGTAAGCAGTGTGTTACTACAATAATCATGCATCAATGACATGAGGATGGCAGTTCCAGTAGTAAGGTGTGACTTCAACAGAGGACTTAATTCATTGTTAGAACTGGGGGTCTCTAATTGGCAGAGGTATGTACCTTTGTCCAAGTAGGGACCCTTGCTTCTAGTCAAAGTAAGGAGGATACACACTTTAGATAACCCCTGCTCACCCCCTTGGTAGCTTGGTACGAGCAGACAGGCTTATCCCAAAGGCAATGTGTAAAGTATTTGTATTCAAAACACACTGTAACACAGTGAAAACACAACAAATGGACACCACACCAGTTTAGAAAAATTAAGTATCTTAAGATAAACTCAACAAGACCAAAACGAAAAAAATCCAACATACATGTAGTAAAATAACACCTAAAAACATTTATTTCCAAAGTAAAGCTTGTAGAAAACAAATAGCTCCACCTGGGGCTATTATGACATTGAGACAGAAATAAATCCAAAGTACCGCCCAACCGCGAGGTGCGCGGCATCGGCCATGGAGTCACACAGACCCCCAAACAAACTGTACCTTGGAAAACGAAGTCTATGACGATGCACTGTGTCGTGGATGTGAGGTGCCGAGGTCAAGGCCAGCTCCCTGGCTGCCACGGGAAGGCGAGGCATCGTGTCACCGAGGAGGCAACGTGTCGAATCCAGGACAGGGGAAGTAGGTTGTGTAGGCGGTGAGGCGTTGGTTCCGGTGAGGAGATGCGAAGTCAGCGAGTTTGTGGAGTCACCCTCAGCAGTTAACGGAGCTGTAATAACAGGATGCAGCCGCTGGCAGTGTTGGAGTCGGTGCGAGCACTGGCGTTGGCAATGGCAATAACTGCAGGCATTGAAGGGCGTCCGAGCTGTGGTGCAGGCCGGTGGGTGCATCATGCACTTCACGAGTGGTGACCCTGGCCTCCGTGCAGGTCACGGCGTCACAGCAGCGTCGCTGACGGCGTCAGAGATTGCTTTTCTTGCTTCTCTTAGGTTTCTTCCAGCTCCCAACAGCAGGAACAACCTCCAGAGGCCCAAAACTGGAACAGGCACCTCTTGGCAGGTCAGAACTCTCAGTAATAGAATACAAGGGAGCTGGGGGTGAAGTCTTTGTGTCCCTGAGACTGAGCAGGTTTCTCAGCAAAGTTCCAGTCTGTGTCCTTTCCTTGGCAGAAGCAGCAACTGCAGGCCAACCCCACACAGCTCACAGCAAAGGGGCACTACTCCTCCTCACAGCTCTCCAGCTCTTCTCCGTGGCAAAAGTTCCTATTGAGTCCAGAAGTGATCTAAAGTTCTGGGGTTTAGGGTCCACTGCTGACACCCCATTTTGTCTTGGTTCTTCTTTGTGCAAGGGTCTCTGAGCCCAGTCCAAACCAGTTCTGTCCTCACTGGTACAGTATGAACACAGGGGGTAGAGACAGCATTGTGCAAGGGAGACCGGCCCTATTCAGGTGCAAGGAAAACTCCTCCCACTACTCTAAATGCAGCCAATGTCTATTCATCTCAGCTCTGTGTCATCCAGGAAGGGCCAGGCATACCGCAACCCCCCCCCCCCCAGTGGCTGTCTACAGTGAATGCATACCCCAGCCCATGTCACTCCAAAACCAGACACTCAATCCACAAACAGGCAGAGACACACAGAATGGTTAAACAAGAAAATGCCTACTTTCTAAAAGTATGAAAAAAAGGGGGTTACGTCCATCTCGGGGGCCTGGTAGGACGTGATACAATGTATAAAAATAGAAAACCTGGCCACCACTTTGCAAGGCTGCTATTTATTTAAGCAGGCTGAGGAGCAGTGCGTTTAGTCACTGCACTTTACTTCATTACTTTGTATTTTTTTTGCACATTTATACAACCATTTCAGTATTCAATGGAGCATTCAAAAGATACATTCTTAAATTTCCGGATGAAATTAAAACGGACACTTAAACATTAACGTGTAGATTACACAAAAACAATTGTGACATTTAAACATTAACGTGTAAATTATACAAAAACAATTGTGAAAATGATGTACAAAATATTACAGACAATTACACCAGTCCGTATTGGTTTCACATAAGCTCTCTCAAGACAAAGGACCTTATACTTTGCTTCTATTTGGAGAGGACTTTCTAAAAGTGGCATTTTCAAACACCCAATTCAAAAACAATCTTCATTAAAAGATGTGTTATTAAATTCTGAATCCAGAGAGCCAAACTATATTCCTCCATCTTGTCCCAATGGGAAGTTATACTTTTAAGGTGTTAAAAAGTATTCTCCCATGCTGTCCTATGGGACAGATAGCCTTTCAATAGTTAAAAACGAAATTGGCAGTATTTCACTATTAGGACATGTCACAGACACCAGTACATGTCCTACCTTTCACATACACTGCACCCTGCCCATGGGGGTACCTTGGGCCTACCGGAGGGGTGTCTTACATATAAGCAAAGGGAAGGTTAGGGCCTGGGCAGTGGGTGCACTTGCCAGGTCGATATGGCAGTAAAAACTGCACAAAGACACTGCAGTGGCAGGTCTGAGATACATTTACAGGGCTACTTAGGTGGGTGGCACAATCAGTGCTGCAGGCCCACTAGTAGCATTTGATTTACAGGCCCTGGCACACTTAGTGCACTTTACTAGGGGCTTACCAGTAAATCAATATGCCAATCATGGATAACCAATTACAATAGTAATTTATACAGGGAGCACTTGCACTTTGACACTGATCAGCAGTGGCAAAGTGCCCAAAGCATATAAGCCAGCAAAAATGATATTTAGCACAGCATTCAAAATAGAGGAGGTAGAGGTACAAAGTCAGGGGAAACCACACCAAAGATGCCAAGTCTAACATTCATCAAGAAGAATGCACCTCACATGAAAAGGCAAAGGCCTGAAATCCCAGAGTTGCCTGACCAAAGCAATGGTCAATGTCAAGGGTGTAAAGACAATGACCATTAACTTAGTAGAAGTTGCTCACATAGAAAATTCTGAATAGATGTATACAATATATGTGGGGTACATCACAACCATGCTGAAGATAAGAAATGAAGCAGTCCTCATTAATAATATTGCTTCTTCATTTATGCATAGTTTCAACTACTGAGAAAGAGGGCAAGGTACACCAAGATGAAAAGAACTACAGAGAGTCATTGGTATGAAAAAAATCAAATGAAGATGAATGAGCTACCTGCATGTGCAACAAAGCGTAAGTAACATTGATGAGTACTAGAAAGACGGATCATGAAAGAGAATGTTATGCATTCACACCTTATGGCGATACCAAAGAGATCTAGTATATTTAAATGTAATTGATTTTTTTTATTGTTTTATGTTCCAAATTTTTTTTTTTTTTTTTTAGTGGAACATGCAATCGAGTAGGTACTGTGGTAGGATTGTGATACAAATATTGGTTATGCGAACAATCCAAACATACAAAGCATATGATGAGAAAATTTCATTTATGAAAAGATTGGTGTACATCAAGCAATCCTATGGTAGAACGACAGACGCACAATTGTATGTTCCGTACCATTAGCGGATATTACCTTACTTCAAACACACCTAAATAGGGAGCCAGGAGGCAACAAATCCCGTTGGATCTGGAGGAAATGATATAGTGTATGCTCTGTGACAGTTGTTACTAGGTAATACAAGGTGTATACCCTATGTGTGTATCGCAACACAGTTTGAATAATGAGGAAAAAAGAATAAGGGGTGAATAGGGAGGTAGGAAGGTGGTAGAGCGGGGATAGTGGATATCTGAGATTTGAGCGTAAGACAGCAGTTAGCGTCAAGAGCCTTGTTGTGGCAAAACTGTGGACATGTCACTCTCTAGTTCTATAAACTTATCCAAGGATTGCCAAACCACACTAGGGATTTGGGGGTAGATCTGGCATCTGGAATGAGAGCTATGAGCTCCCCACAAAAATAAAACCCAAGTCCACCAGGTGTGGTAAGAGAGATGGTTGAAAGATTTTCGCTCTGAGAGGATAACTTTCACTGCACTCACCAATAGGAGGTAAGGCAGCACCATGTCGTTGGCGTTTAGGTTCAAAGTAGTCTTGGAGGCCCATGCGCTCAATGCCAACATGAGAAAGGTTAAGGATATGGGTGTATTAAAAATAGCAGAGAGATGGTTCTGTATCTGGGCCCAATATTGATCAAGGAGTGGGCAGTGGAAGAACATATGTTGGTGTGAGCCAGACTCTTTATTGCAATTCCGGCAAGAATCACCTCCCGCCGTTTTAGTTTATGTAATCTGGCTGGGGTCCAGTGTAGTAAGTTCAGTGTAAAGAATTTGGATTAAAGAAGAGAGGGAGCAATTTTGTTGTGCAGAGAGAGCTTGCTAATATGTTGCCAATTTTCTTTGGAGATGTGGTCAAACACGTCTGAATCGAAATATTTCTCTCATTTCGAGTATAGTATCAAAGTTTGTGGTTGGGGCACATTGGATAAGTTTTTGTAAATTCTTGAGACAATCTGGCCTAAATGATGCCAAGTGGCCAGTGGTACAGGAAGGAATGTATAATTGGAATGGATGAACTTGGACAGTTTTACTTTGATATTTAGGAAGCTATAAAAGTCTAAGTTAAGGAGGTCAAACAATTATGCAAGTTATGAGAAAGGAAGTGGGCTATTATTGTCATCATATAGGTCTCTGATTGATCTGATGCCTTTGGCGGCCCGTGAGTAGGGAATGTTAACAGCAACATATACCTTAATTTTAGGATTGTGCCACAGAGATGTCAGCATAGAGTTATGAAAGGATTCGGGCATGCGTTTGTCAAGGTGATTTAGTGCACCCACAGTATCTGTGAGTATGTGATGAGAGTGCATGGCTTTAAACTTTGACATTGTGATCATGGAAGATGATCTAAAGCAAGAGCAAAGGGCACGTTCTATCTCGATCCATCACAGTGTATTTGGGGAATCTGGGATTAGCCAAAACGCTGCCTGCGCTGCCAGAAAGGCTGACTTAGATAAGCTCCAGTTTGGAAGGCTGCAACCCCCTTGAGGAAAGCTCTATCTAAGAGCCCTATAGAATATCCTCACTCTTTTATCGCACCACAAAAATTTAGAGGTTATCTTATCACTTTCCTGAAAGAAAGGGGGAGAAAGTTTCAGAGACAACATGGCGGATACAAAATTCACCATTGGAGTGATCATTATCTTAAGCGTTTGAAGCCTGCCCCACCACGTAATGTATTTAGGCGACCAGGAGGTAAGCAGGTCTTTAACTTTGGAAATAGTCTGGGATTTGTTATATTGTGGTGTTTCAGCTAAATCATTGCAGCACCAAATCCCTAGATACTTAAAGTGTTTGGGTTTCCCTTATGTCCGGAGTCGCCTAATTGTGAGGAGAATCGTAGAGGGTTCAGAGGGAAAACCTATGTTTTATCCTTATTTAAGGTGCATCCCGACACCTGTGAGAACTGAATAATGTTGGTGATACTTGGAATCACATTCTCAATGTCTTCTGTGAAAATGAGAATGTAATCCGCGTATGCTGTGGTTTTATCCATTTTAGAGCCGAATTGGAGTCCTTTTATAGCCGGTGAAGAGGAGATAATATAAGTGAGGGATCAATGATCAGTAGAAAGAGCAGTGGGGAAAGAGGGCAACCCTGTGTAATACCTTGGTGACGATTGAAGGGAGTGGAAGTGGCGCCAGTAAGTTAGCTCTGGGATTAGCATAGAGAGCCATAACTATACTGATGAATGAATTTCCGAGGTCATGAGCATCGAGGGCAATTTGAAGCCCCTCGTATCCCAAGCACTCGTGGGGTCTAGTGCGAGGACAAGGGTCCCTCCCGTGGGCTAGGAGCGGTTACCTTGGATGCCGTTCTGGTGAGACATGCTGCAGCAGCTGATGGTAAAGCTCTGACCAGGAAATGTCCAAGCGGAGATCGCTGAGCTCAGCCACAGCGGCTGCTGCCGGCTGAACATCACTGCTCCGCGATGCCGTTGCCCGGCAACTTGCAGCTAAGAGGACTCTTATTAGCGTATTGGTGGTATTTGATGACGTCAGACACAGGGACTCTTGCCAGAGGCTGCCACTCTAAACAAGCATTTGCAATGCAATAGGACTCGCATTTACGCGAGACCTATTGCATTGGAAACGGGAGTGTGGGCGGGCAAGAAGGCACGAACGGGAGGGGGGCGGGGGGGTCCCGAGAAGTTACGGACTGCGGGAGGGGGCGGGGGGAGACAGGGAAGAAAATAGTTTTCGGAGTAAAGGGGCCAGTAGTCATGGAAGGATACATTTGACAACATGGCCGTCAGGAGGAGGGACTAACAAGCCTAAAACCAATGGGAAGGCAGCATTTAGGACCTAAGCCAATAAAAAAGATGGGCGGAGAGTGGGCGGAGCTTACAAGGAGCTTCCACGCCATACTCAATACTGCATGCCTCGCAAAGCGAACAGCGCATGCGCTGCAATGCTAGGCTCGACCTAATAAAAATGAAACACATAACGTGAACAGACATGTAACTGTTTGGATAACAAGTATGAATCATACTTAATGTATAAGACATAGAAACATCAGAGATCACTCCATGTTGGGAACAGGTATGTATACTAAGCGAATACCCAGCCTTATTCAGTCCTGTAATACCTGGAGGAACAGCAAAAAGCAAGACATATGTAAACCATGTGGTCTAGGTGAAATTCCTGCCCATATTCCCACCCCCACAATGGCATATCGAAGAAACGAGTAGATATGACATATGGTGTAGCGGAGCACAACAAAGTGCTTATCAGTGGCATATAGACTACATATGGCTCAAGGTGTAACGGAGCGCAAATTTCAGAATAGGCCTATTCCTGAGGTCTAGCAAATGAGCCGGCTATCTATGAGTCTTGAAGTAGCTGAGAGGAGCTAGGGTTAGGACCTAGAGTTTGAGCAAATGACCCTCAGAGCCGGTAACGTGATATTACACTTACTTTTATCTGGTTTTAAGGAACAAAATGTACCATGTATTATAAAATTGTTGTTTTATTGCAATGGTTTTAAGTAACTATGCAATTAACTAATAAACCTAAACTAAACTGAGAGCCGCTAACAATGTTAAGAATATTATAAGCGCTATGGGGAAACACCTGCACACTGCCCAAACGTGGGAGAACCCCTTAAGGAGTAGGTTAAACTTGTAAGCTCAGCATGTGTGTGTTAAGACCACCTTAAGAGGTATGTTAGTGCCCTGTGAGAGGGTGATAGTATAAAAGTCAAATAAACCCTGCCAGTAGTCGAGTGCACGTGAGGAGCCTGCTATTAAACGTGGTTCCTAGACACCATGGGCAAACACTAAGGGCAGTGTACTGGAGTCCTGCTAGGGTGGGGGTTATCTTGGCAACTGCCTTAAGGTATTGTCATTGTGGAAGAAGTTGTCTCAATTTGGTGTACGCAGATCAAGTCTATGTCAGGTATATCATTTCTACTAACTGACCAGAGTGTAGACCTAAGTTGCCAAGCCATAAGGCCGGCATCATCCGCAGTAAGCAGTGAACACTAGCACACACAGGGCAAGGATAATCAAGAGTATATCAAATAGTAGTAAGCATGACTTTAGAGGCAGGAGCCATGAACCCTCAGCCTCCATATTCAACGGAAAGAGCAACATTTCAAACTTCAGCCTGAGTTCTTATAACAAGAGAGGTCCAACAACATTTAACGGATATGAGTATGATGTATAAGTGATGTCAATGATAACACAAGTGCTGCTTGGGACTGTCAGGCAGAGGATAGACTCTCAGAAGGACCAGGCAGGGAGCCTGAGTCTATCCGTGACACTGATTTGTTGTCAGGGAAGTCCGATAATTCCGAGGGGTCTGAAAAGATTCTCATCTGGCCTTTAAACGTGATTCGGAACTTCAAGTGGCCAGAGAAGGAGAAAGGGATCTCCATGCCTGTGAGCCTTTTCTGTAAGGTCAAAATGCCTTTCCGACGTATGACAGATTCTCTGGCATAGTCCTGAGGGATGGGGATTTCATGTTCTTGCCATTTGATCATTCTAATCTTCCTCATCTGTGCCAGGATTTGTTTTGTATGTTGATGACGTAATGGTTTAAAGATGAGAGGTTTTGAAGAGGACATGTTTCTTGGTCCAAACGTCCGAACCCTATGGGCTCTTTCTCTCTAAAAGTCTTTGGTAAAGGAGAATTGAAGGACTTCTGAAATCCATGTTATTAGGAAATCGACCCACAGAACAGACTGAATTTTCAATACCTTCCGGTAGTCCAAATACACAAAGGTTGCTTCTTCGGTTGCGGTCTTCCTAAT
Source organism: Calotriton arnoldi (assembly GCA_963921515.1). Taxonomy (NCBI): domain Eukaryota; kingdom Metazoa; phylum Chordata; class Amphibia; order Caudata; family Salamandridae; genus Calotriton; species Calotriton arnoldi. Next base: position 1,713,107 of record CAWUFW010002509.1, read on the forward strand.
CCATAAGTACTCTCTTCAGTGAGGATAAAGAGCGTTTAAGGCATTGTATTCGTTTAGCTTGGACATTGGTGTAGTCTTCAGCAGTGCTTATCCTTGTCTCCGTGTTAGAGATTCTTATTATTAAGTCTCTGAGGTCTTTGCGAATCCCAGCAACTTCGACCTGCAGCAGATCCGTGTTTGTCTTGGTACTTTGCGCAATGTTGTGGACTGAGTTTAGTTTGAGGAATATGGCCTCCAAGGGGGAGTTAGCACTATTTTTTACTGGTGACTCCAGAATGGAAAGCGAGTGCTTGGAGCGCTTAAGGTTCACCTTGGTATCTCTCTCCTTCATGTTGCTCTCTCTGATGTCTGACATCCTGTATCTGACTGAAGTGCAATAACTTTGGATTTATGGTGACTGGGTAGAGATGAGCTGGGACCCTTTGTTGCAGACGTCCTAGATGAACCCTTCCTCCATTAAGAGTAGCCACCCTTCACAAGGAGGAAGGAAGATGATCCTTTGAGCTGTAGCAGGTAACGTCTGCTCCCTAAGGGATGCTCCCTTATTTAACATCCCCTTAGGCCGTCAAGGATCTCAAGGGTACCTGTAAAAGTCTGTATGGCCGAAACCTTGAGATAGGGTATCGCCAAGTATGGAGGGCGCAATGCTGAGGCCCCAAAGATGCCCCAAGAGAATAAGGTACGATGGTCTCTGATGTAGAAGCACTCAGATGGAGCAGAAAGTGAGACGCTGCTTGAACTCATGATGGCAACCGGTAAGTAGAGCAATGACTGGGGCTGGTAGCCTGAAACTGCTTAATGGAAGAGTGGCCACAGGAGGCTATCTGGTAGATAGGAAGGTGACTGTCGCCTGTCAACAAGCACCTCATGAAAGACCAAACCCCACCAATCAACCCCTGGACACTAGGATTGAGGCGTCCGATCGAGCATCCATGAGAAGTAGAAGCACCCAGGCTCTCAGACAATCGCTGCCATTTTGTGAAGGCACTGAGGAGGATGGCGTGCACAGTAACTTACCATAAAGCAGAGGGGGTCCAAAACCCAACAGAAGCATCAACTGTCTTGAGGGGGATGTTGCTCCCAAATCAGTACTTCACTGTCCTGCAGCTAATGTCCTTGTGAGTGCCACCTGGGACCTAGAGTCGAATGCGGGTGCGGATCTGGCAATGGCGTGCATGCTATGCTACACAAGCTGTTGAGTGAATAGTGGCGGGACCTTACCGCCTCCGATCAAAGCGCATTCCATAGCACTCTCTCGCAGGTACCATTAGCAAGCAGGGTCTGGCTGTATGCCGATGCACCCTCAATCCAGCATGCGCTGTTCTCTGCAGTCGGCGGGGAGCGGAGGCTCTGAGGGAAAGGAAGGGCACCGCCAGTTTAGGTGTCTCAGTCACGGAGACCGTTCGACCAAAAAGCTGTAAGGATCGTATGGTTGTAAGGTTAAGGGGATGTTGCTCCTAAATTGGTACTGTCCTGCAACTAATGTCATTGCGAGTACCGCCTGGGTCCCTGAATTGAATGCGGATCTGCCTACACAAGCTGTCGGGTGAATAACTGCAGGGACCTTACCACCTCCGATCCAAGTGCTCTCCCAGGCGCTCTCTCGAAGGTTACCATCAGCAGGCAGGGATCGACTGTATTTCGGTGTGCCCTCCATCCAACACTCATTGCTCCATGCAGGACAGTCGTTGGGGAGCGGGGGCTCTGAGGGGATAGGAAGGTGCCACCATCTTAGGTGTCTCAGTCACAGAGACCTTTGGACCCAAAAAGCCTGGTTTTGTGTAGTTGTAAGGGTCACCAGACACTTCCCTGTGATCATCAGTGGTTCCACCCCATGAACATGATGTTAAGAATTAAAGTGCCATTCTGCATAGCAGACACGCTGGAGGCTCCACGGAGCTTAGGTTGGAGCCGACATCTTCGCTGCACGTCAAGCCCCTCCCTGCCCCCCCCCCCCAATAAGCACTGTTCATAGAAATTAGCACTGAGGATAATACCCCAATAAAGTACTGCTTCCAGTTCTCACTGCACCAGGGCTGAGCTTCGTCAGGACTAGAGGCTGGAAACGCACTGCATTCAAATACAATATGTCTCTGGTGTTTAACATTGTGCATGTATAGTATACTGAAAGAAAGTGTTTTCTGAATGCCAAATAATCAATGGGACTTTTGTCTTTCTGATGATTATTTTATATAAGGAAGATTTTTTTAGATTTAGATTTGTTCCCTCCCTTTAAAAAACACACTTGTCCTAAAGAACCTCCACAAATTCTAAGCTTAATCCATTCCATTAGTGCACAGTCTTTACCGGATTTTCGTATATCAGGACATTAGGTGAGTGACCACACCGAGTGCATTTCTCAGACAGTACGTGCTATCCTGAATTTAATACTTACACCAACTCTGATTCAATGTATTTAGACCGCGACCTAATCTCAAATGGCATGAGAAGTATGCAGTGAGTAATTGATATTTTTGTAGTGAAGTACATGGTAGGAAAAATAGGCACTGGAAGGAGGGGCATGGGAGGTGCTGCAGCTCAGAGCTGCAGAGCCAGATAATGAAGTTCCCACATATGACTATACCGGCACTCGGTCCAGAGAGCTATTTTCCATAGCTGAAATCAACCAAAGTATAAATTCCCCAGCTAGGAACAAAGCCTCGGGTCCCGATGGCATACCTGGAGACGTCTTCCTCAACGATATTGTCAACTGGACCAACTACATCTGGGAACTTGCAAACGGAATCGCCGCCATGCACCAATACCCCCATCATGGAAGAGAGCAGAAGTAATCCCGGTCTTCAAAAAGGGATACCGCTCACTGCCTTCCAACTACAGGCCGATTAGCTTAATCGATGGTGTTCAGAAGGTCTTCTCCCGTGCTCTTCTGACTAAGATCACAGAATGGATGGAGGAAAAGAACATCCTATCCCCATTCCAAGTCGGGTTTAGGAGGAAAGTCAGCACCATCGACCAAGTTTTTAGATTCACATTATTGGCCTGGAAAACAGTGACTATCGAACAAGCCAGTCTTTATATTGCATTTATCGATCTAAGGTCGGCCTTCAACCTCATTCCCAGTTCCAAATTATGGCAGGTATTGCAGGATTTGGGGTTTCCATTAGAGCTTCTTGCGCTGGTTGTTCGGCTGCACGAGGACACCTACGCAAGGGTTTGCTGGGGGGACCAAGGGCAGTTGACTGATCCAATCAAAGTAGATAGGGGGGTCCGCCAAGGATGTGTCTTGACCCCCACCCTGTTCTCACTTTTCATTAACGGGGTGGTGAAATATCTGGAGGAAGTCACCGCAGATGCCCCTTCATTGGGGGTGGTAAAGTAACAACCTTACTATTTGCGGATGACACATTAGTAGTCTCCAAGACCCCTAGTGGTCTTCAACTCCTTCTTGATCGCTTTGTGGTCTTTTGTAATCAGAGAGGCCTGGAGGTTAACACCTCGAAAACCAAGCTTTTGACAATGAACCCCCACAAATCTTTTAAAGGTAAACTGACATTGGGGGGATTCCTCTGGAGAGAGTGGCCACCTCTGACTATCTGGGTGTGATCCTCTCGGAGTCAATGGCATGGAAGTACCACATTACCAAGAGGAACTTACAGCAGAAGAAAACCTCTTGGGCACTGATCAAGGAACAAAGGGCCTCCCAAACCAGACCGATAGCAGCTCCGCTCCAGATATATGACCAGAAGGTGGTAGGCTCTGCCCTGTATGGGGCGGAAATCTGGGGATTTGACAATCTAGAGGGCCTTTCACATACAGAAAATAAGTTCTTAAGATCTCTTTGCTCTCTTCCCCAGAGTACCCCGCTCATCCCTCCAAGATTAGATATGGATAGAACAATTATAGAGGACAAAGCAAGGCTTCGGCCCCTTTTTTTCTGGTTGCGACTCAAACAAACACCTGAGCTCAGTCACTATGCTGTAGCCTTTGCAGAAGTCTACAAACTTGATCGCTTCAAAAAAATAGGGTGGTTCACCAAAGCCCAGACACTGCTTTCTGCCATAAGCCTGGGATCCATGTGGGATGTCTCCGATCCTAGCCTACTGCCTAGCAGAGAAGTTGTTAAGACCCACTATTGGAATTGGGTGGCGCAGACAACTGTTTCCCACTCACCGACTGGATGCCTAACATTAGAGTTTATGGAGTTTAAGTGCTAGGTGCATACGAACAGTATATAGAGGTAATTTCGACCCCACAAGATAGGAAGCATTACATTCAATTTAGATTCGGCTGCCTCCCTGTGAATTCTTTCACAGCGGCATGGCAGGGATCTTCTGAGGTTGCACAGTATTGCCCAGGCTGCCCCGGGATAGTGGAGACGATCAAACACATCATCTTCGCATGTCCATTGTATATTTCCCCGAGATCCAAATGGCTAGCCCCTGCATGTAGGCTGATGGGAACTCGGTGCCATCAAGAAGCATTTCGTATTCTAAAAACAGACTCCAGGCCGTTGATAGTCTGTGCAGTGGCAACATTTCTAGGTAAAATGTGGATCATTTGGCGCCATGCACTGAAGAAGCGATAAAGCATCCTCCCTAGAATTGTTAATGGTCCTTTTAACTTGTTTTAAATCACATTTTATGCTTTTTATCTCTCGTTTTAATCATTTTTAGCTCTCAGTAAGATGGTGCAATTTGGTTGTCAATATGCTGCTAAGTTCTGAACGAATGATTGCCATGCTTGCTTTATTGTACTCTTGCACTGTTGGCATTTGCACTTTTATGTAACCATATACGCGTTCTTATTCCAACAGCACCTAGATCCTTTTACTCCTGTGCCTCTTCTTCTATTTAGTAAAATACTGTTTTAAATATCTATAATAAGATGATGTTTTTAAAATGACTGCCAAATCTTGCTTATATACTGTACTATCGATACATTGGTACTAATACATTTTTCTATCGTTTGCACTTTTATGGTCGCAACGACCGAATAAAGTAATTTTGACCGACTGCTGCAGTTCACCCAAAATAACATGCTGGATCAGAAAGTAAATGAGCAATAAATATGCCTTTACATTTTCTTTTTATCCTGTCACATTTGCAATGCATTCAAAGACCGCCATCAAAGGTAAGGCTATGTGTTCTGACAAATTGCTGCTTGTTCTTTTAAAGAGGATATTGGTTTATTTTTCTTTCTCTGACTGCAAAGTAAGAGAATTTTGTAAAGTAAACTATGTGAAAACATGCCAAAGTGTAAGGAAAGGCTGTAGGATATCGTTTTTTTCTAACATACAACATTTACATACCTGTACATTAATTTTGCAAATATTTCAAAACATAGCAGCAAGGAAAGCACAAGCTAACTAGGCACATTTTTTTAATTTTAATTCTGATGTGTCATGGAAGCAAAAGTTTAACAGGACCAAAACGATTATATCTCGATGATGTGCAAATGTTAAATATTCGCTGAAACCACAAAGTATAATTTGTGCACTATATATCATTATCAGTACACCTGTAGTATAGTTCAGTGGAAATTTAGTGAGCATTTCAGTGGAAAATACTGTACATGACAATGCACTACCACACTGTAGGAAATTGGGATATTGGTTGAGTGGGTGAAACCCTACTCAAGCAGCAGTCACAATTCTTACCCGGGTGGAACACAAGCAAACCGCTAAATTAACTTCTGCTCAACCCTCTGGTTGCTTGGAACAAAAGCAGTCAGGCTTAACTTAGAGGCAATGTGTAAAGTATTTAAGCAGCACTTCAAACAGTATTCAAGAGAAAACACAATACAAGAAAAATACCACATTAATTTTGAAAACTAGAGTAAAATTTAATAAATTATTTGACAATTTTAAAGTTTTAAATAACAATAGTGCCTAAAAGCACAAAGAGCCAACAAGGGGTTATTATCTGGTTGTGCCAGACTGGAACAAAGTCACAAGTCAGGCCAACCATGATGGAGTGCGCGCCGGATACCGCTATTAAGTTAGGCCTGCTGTTATGCGAGATCCATTGTTGAGAATGCGCCGCGCAGCAGCAGTTCTGATAAACTGGGGGCTGCGATGCCGGGTCCTGCATCCAGGATGTGTCGCACAGCAGCGATTCCGGGGAGCTGCGGGGCTGTGATGCGAGGTCCTGCGTCAATGATGCATTGCGCAGTGGTGATTCCCAGGAGCTGTGATGCGGAGTCCTGCGTCAAGGAGGCAATGCGCAGCCACTGTTCCGAAGAGCTTTGGGGTCCCGCGTCTGGGATTCGTCACGAAGCAGGAGTTCTGATGCAGAGCTGTGAGGAGATGTGTTACACTAAGTTGGTTCTGTCCAAAAGACGACTTTAGGGCTGGCAGAGCACCTTCAGGCCCACTTCCAAGGTTCCAGGACTGGGGTGGCACCACTTTGGGGGCAGAAATCACAGCAGTCAGAGTCCAGGTGTAGGGTATTTGGAGCCTTTTTTGTACCTGAGGCTTTGATCAGGTGGCCAGCCAACTAGCCCTTGGAGTCACTTTGGTGGCAATGTGTTCAATGTGCAGGTCCAGTCCTATATGCTCAGACAGCAAGGCAATAGAGTAGCAGTCCTTCTTGCAGCACAGCAATCCTTCTGAGTCTTCCACAGGTCCAGAAGTTAACTGAAGAGTAAGGTTTGAGGATTCACACTTTTTTCTTGGTGCCAGCTTTGAAGTAAAATAAGTTTCTAGAGGGTTCCACCCTCCGAGGTGTTTGGAATTTCCTTCCCCCTCCCCTGGCCCTAGTTTGTATGGAGAAGCAAAAAATGAGTGTGAAACCCTTTGCGAGTGTGCTGAGGCAATGTCTTTGTGATGTGCAAGTGTGGCAGGTGACAGCTCTGCCCCCTATCAAGTGAGAGATGGCCTATCCTGCTAACACCTATTCCCCCTTTGTCTTACTGTCTGGGAGCAATACACACAAAGACCAAGCACCAGCTACACCAAGTAATGTGACCCATGGTACAGGCTGCAGGCACCAAAAGGTTGGGACAAGAAAATGCAACTTTCAAAATTGTGACTTAAAATATAGATTTACCATTAAAAAGGGTTTCAAATTTAAATTAGTTATAGACCAAGCTTAACATTCCTACTTTAAAATTTTTTTTTTTTTTTTTAGAGTTTTATATAGTGGGAACTAGACCCGAGACATCGGGTATCAGAGCACTTTACAAGAGCACGAGTTTCGTTACAGATGGACACATTCATTTTTGTTAGGCACGAGGAGATTAAGTGATTTGCCCAGAATCACAGGATGTTGAGCGTCGTTGCCGAGACTCGAACCAGGCTACATCCTCTCCCCGTTTAAAGTTATCACCAATTAAATGTAATAAGATAACCCAATGCTCTCCTAAGGGAGAAGCAGGCATTGCAGTAGTGAAAAGCCTATCAAAGAGTTTGTCACTATCAGGACATGTAAAAGTTTAAAGTACATTTCCAACTTTTTTAATACGTTGGACTTAGCCCTCTGGGCTGCTTAGGACCAACCCTACAGGTGACTTTTGAGTATTTAAAAGGAAGGTTTAAGCCTGGCAAAAGCTTTCTTTTGCCAGGTAAAAATGGCACACATAGGATGCAATCGCAGGCCTATGAGGTTTTTAAAAGGCTACTTAAGTAGACGGCACAATTAGTTCTGCAGACTCACTAGTAGTATTTAATTTACAGGCCCTTGGTGCCGGTAGTACCACTTTATTAGGGACTTACCACTAAATTAAATATGCCAATGGGGAGGAAGCCAATGTTACTATGTTTAATGGAGAGAGCACAAGCACTTTAGAACTGGTTAGCAGTAGTAAAGTGTGCAAAGTCCTAAGGCCAGCAAAAACAGGAGGATGGAAGGCAAAAAGTTGGGGAAAACCACTTTAAGGATGTCAGATCCTACACACACCATGCCTAAGTAATATTGTTGTAGGGATTCTGCACATACACAGAGCTATGCACAGGATAATAGGACCTCGGAGTATAGTGGTGAGCCAACCATGCCCCTTAGTACCCACAATCCCAATCCGACTAGCTTTAGCGTCTCATTCGCAGAGCAGCTATCAATGATTAGACAACCCAGAACACGGTCTCTCTCAGGACTCGCGGGAGCAAGAACACTCTTTCATCACTCACTCATACTTGTCCACAATGCGCGTAATAAGAGACACTGTATAGTTTAAAATGTTTATTTCAACTATTGTGCTCTAAGATACAGTACACGTGCCAGTACTATCAGCATAATGCATAATGATAAAATAATAAACATGGTTACAATTCCATAGAATACAAACGGGGACAGCATGTTATATAGACAGTGGATATAGGGCTTAATGGCCTTACCACCCTCCCCGTGCTAATCACTAGTTTATTAAAATAGAAGACCTCTGGGCTTTGTCGGACGGACCCTCATACCTCAATATCTAGATGCAAGGTTTACATCATCAGACAAGCACAGCTCTTCTCCCTGGAAAGGTTTTTCTCCAAGTGTCACAAACAGCGAGATCACAATATTAAAAGCACACGAATTTCTCCAGTGCAGCTGTATTTTGTGTTATGTCTAAGTGTGAGGGGCTGACCAGATCAGCAAGAACAAGGGACGTTGTTTTTCGACCTTGTACATGTTGTGCAGACGAAACCCACAGGGAACAGGGGAAAAGGTGAAAGGCAGACAGTTCTAATGTAGCCGGGCACAAGCAGAGGCTGGAAAAACAAAGTCACAAAGTAACGTGCGCAAAAAGGCATCATGGCAGCCAGGCCTAAGCCAACTTAACAATGCAGACCATGAGGCCACAAACCACATGACACCCTCCCCTGGTCAGTCCATTGGCGAAGACATAGGACGAAGACAGAGTTCAAATAGATGGAGCAGAATGAAAACGTCAATTTGCGAACAGTCCTCAATGACGGACGGTGAATGAAGAGAAAAAAAATTCAGGCAAAAATAAAAAAATCCAGTGAGGCACGACGCAGTAAGCGACATTCCCTAATCCAACAGAGTGTAAGTGCAGAAAAACGCCACACCTTCCAAAATTACATCGTTGGAATCGTCTGAAAAAAGAGACACCATCCAGTTCAACAAATCAAAACTGCACTCATGGTCCTCACACGAGGGAGCAGTGACCAGCATTGCGGGACAACTTGCGTGATACTCAATATAACTGCGTTGTAGGAGATTCTGAGCAGCCGCCCAGACATCCCATTGCGCCCAAACTCCAAGTGCAGCCGCACGCGCCATCAATCCAGCGCCGGAACAGTCCTGTTCATGGGCCATTAAGGGGCCCATCAACTGCTCAAAATTCGGGTCCGACTGAGACGTATTGGAGAGGCAAAGATCCACAGACCAGAGAAAGGACATCTTAAGCAAGACATCACAGGTTGCACGCAAGTGAAATACGCAAAGCGAAAAGAAAGTTTATATGACACACTGAGTGTCGCCAATGGTAGGATGCCGAAGCTGAGGAGCATTCGTTCACGAAGCATCCGGAGCCGACCGTGGTCGAGCAGGCCCCCAGGAAGTGCAGCCATTGCGCAGCAAACAAATTAAGAGTAGTATTCCAGCAGCTAACGCTAGGATCTACGGAAAGCCGCCAAATATGCTGGAAAAAATAGAATGAATAAAAGCCGGTATGACACCAAATATAGCTTGAAAGGAGGTAACAAGGCCAGAGCCCACAACTTTAAAAAAGTGCACAAGACCTTCGGTGCGAGATGCATTGAAAACGCGGTGAATCAGCTCACCGAAATGTTGTGGGAGGTTTGTGTTCAAAAGGGCCTGTATCTCACTGTGGGTACTAGCCACCTGGAGGATAAATGTCTCCCGCGCGGACGTGAGCATAACCTCCTGGTTTAATAATAGCGCCTTTATTCTGCTCAATTTATTGAAATCTGCCTTCAAAGTCGGAACGGAAGGCCAAATGGAACTATCTATTATGTCGTGCGGGGGAGGAAAAAGCACATTTTTGCAGCACACAACGCGGTGGGAAACTGTTACAATATAGGGGATGCCGGCTAGCATTCCACAGCAGTCCTGATTATTTAGAAGGATATAGCTACCATTTGCAAGCACAGTGAAAGTAGGTGATATAGCAGGAGCAGGAATGCCCTTTAAAACACAAGCAAGATTCGGAGCCGAAACGTTACAAGCCCCGTGCAATTTAATGTTCTTACAAATAAGGGATTGACCCACAGTAGAATCGCATGATTCCCCTGTGAGAAAAACTTCCTTTCCGTCCCGAAGGCATCGGTACATGAAAGGAAGGGACCAGATTTCATGCAGGAAGGCACTGCCCAAAGGCTGAAAACGGCCTACAGGATAGTGTTTCATGCAGGAACTGAACTCAAATAAAGAAAAAGGCAAAGCGATAACCCCGTGAACTAGCCACACTGCAGAATCCAATTCTGCCACAGAGAATGATAAGGGCAAAAATTTTTCGATATGTAATAATGTGTATGTTGCATCTTTCATGGACATGAATTGCTGTTTCTCAGTTAAATTAAACGGCAAGAATAAGGCCGAGGTGTTCACAAAATGCCAAGGAACTTTACCCATTTTAAGTGTTTGCAAAGTCCATGCAAACTGCATCACTGAACGCAATTGATTTTGACCATGATATAACACAGAAACATCATCTTGTACAATATCAACAACAGAGGAAACAATATTCTCTAATGTGTAAATGCGGGACGACAGGGTATTAATACTATTGTCAACAACAGCAAGCACTTTCTCTAGATTTGCTTGATCTATCTCCCGGAGACGGGATGCAGCTTCAATTTGCGAAAGCTTCCAGAGTTCATTGTAAGTTTTATAAATGAATCTCTTAGGTCGAGGACCACGAGGCCCCAGAACAAAATCGGACAGATCAATGTTGCCTGATAGGAGGGATAAATGTTCTTTTACAGAATCTAATGTTGAGTGCTGCAACCACTGTTTACACAATTTACCAACAGAATATGTTGTAACAGTACGAGAATCAGAAAACCTTGGATCTGGCTTATCCTGTTTGTAACCAGGAGCTGAGTCATGAAAACGCAGTTGGCAGGCATTCGCTGCCGTTGGCCAAGCCAACCAGGGTGACTGAACAAACATAGAGACATTAAACGAATTGTACTGAAACAAAGCCTGCAATTCGGCAAAGGAAATATTGAAATGCAAGCTTTCGTTGGGAGTAGAAGACAATACAGGAATGGAGGGAGCATTTAATTGTTTCGAAGTAGCCAAACCCCAACACGTTGTTTGATAGATTGTATGATTTAAAAACAAAATTTGGGCCGAGATGAGGCAAGCACGGTGCAAGGCTTCTGTGCCTTGTACCTGCCATAATTTGGAGACCCAAATAGATTTCAAGTCAATGGTGTCCCGCCAAAGTTCATACCCACCCACAGCTAAGGCATTCAAAAAGGAACCCGAATACAGTAACTTGGCGTGGGTCAACATGATCTTCTGTGTAGATGAAGTGTTCAATTTAAAATAATAGGACCCAGGGTTCGATCTATCAAAGTCTGTAAAATAAGTAAACTTATTTCTAAGAGTCTGGGAGCTTCCTGGCAAAGGGGTCAGACAATGTTCCCATTGGGTGTAATTAAAAGGACCCCGAAGGGTACTTGGTTTATGGAGAAAGTGGTTGCCCCAATGCTGGTAACAATATAAATCGGCATAACTTGCTGAATTCATGTACAAATCTTCAGCATTAAAAGCAGCATAATATTTCAAATCAGTAAATAACGATTCAACTGCATGCACATCCCAATCGTCAGAATGAATATTACTTTTAACGACATCACCCATTGAAACACGGAGGACATTCGGTACATTAATAATCTCGGTTGGTCCATGAATCTGGAAATTTACCGCATCCCATACGATGCCATCAGCGACTGGGAAAGCTGAAATGTTCACAAATGTGTGGTCACGCTTCATGATGTGAGATGAAGAATGTGGAGCCAAAGTTCCAGCGACACAGTTCACTGCAGAGCGTTCCAGTAAATAGTGACCATTGATGAGTAGAAAAAAAACTGTGACAAAGCCAATGGACATGAACAGAAAAATCAGGAATAGTACCAACCAGATGTAGGTCCATGGTGGGATCAAAAAATTGTCTCTGAACCAGGATACAAAAATACTGAATCTGGACGGGATAAGTGCTGAGGTGGAATCAGAGTCAAAGGAATAACGGGATGGGCTCAGTGGCGTTGTTGGTAGATCAGCCACCGACTCGGTGGCGGGGTAGGTATACTCGGTCTCCTCATTGCAGGGGGAATCCGGGTAGTCGAGCAGGCGATCAGGCAAATCTAACATCTCGATGGCAACATCAGTGACCGTGTGGGCTGGAGGGCCACAAACATTTGTCCGGGAAATGACTGGACAAGAGACCGCTGGTGTTACACTATTCAGGATCGGCCAGATGTTGTAGCTTGACATTGTCCACTGAGATGTATCTGTTGTCCTTGCGACCAGGAAGCGGTGGTAAGATGACTGTACGAGTAACCTTCAAGCCAAGGACTGGAACCGGTGCACGATAAGATGGGCCAAATTCTTTTTTGTTCTCCACCTTCTCTCGGACCAGATCTCCAACCTTCGGAAGCCAGCCGGCAACCGGAATCTGCAGCGCAGCGTCAGTGGCTGAAGGCAAGTGTTCGTTAGCAAGTTTGTCACGGGCTCCTTGTAAGTCCTGTAACATAGTAGAATGATTATCTACGTCAAAGATTGCGGCATTTGCCGCCATGTCTAGACCATCAAGGTCGGGCACAAACATTCGTATGCCAAAGAGCATTTCGTATGGGGTCCGCCCACCCAGAGGTCTTCTAGGGAGATTATTAAGTGCACGTTGTACGGTATACAAGTGGGCCTGCCAGTACCTAAGACTCTAGCTGTCAAGGATTGCTTTAAGTCACGGTTCATTCGTTCAACAATCGAATTGCCCTCAGGCCGATATGGAGACGAAAATTTCACCTGCACCCCTAGTGACCCCATTGCGTCCTTGTACGCCTTAGAGGCGAACGCTGGACCTTGGTCAGAATGGAAGGTGCCACAGGCAAAAATTCCCAAAAAGACACGCAAATCCCTTATGACATTCCGAGCGTCAGCACTCCGTTGTGGCCAAACCCAGATGAAACGTGTGCACGAATCCACTGCAACCAAGATGTACTTATACGCAGTGTCAGAAGAAAATGGACCGCAGTGATCCAGGTAAACACACCCAAAAGGTCTGTTAGAAATGCAGAGCGGGGTTTGTGGTGGACGTGTAACCGTTGAAGGCTTAATTTGCTGACAAACGTCACAAGAAAGCACATAAGTACGGGTCTGTTTATATAAACCGCGCCACCAGTAACGCTGCTGCAAGATGGAAACCGTCGCAGACACGCCAGCATGGGCCGAAGCCAAGCCTTCGTGTGCGGCCGTTATCAAGGAAAGTCTGCGGTCCGCGTTGGGAATCAGCCGATCACCAACATCTGGAATTCTTACGTAAGGAGCCTGTTCGGGACCTAATTGATAAGAGTACTTGGAAGGGAAACCCCGTGGGTAATTAGCACCTTCCTTGGTCGCAGCAATAGCTGCCAAAATATCATTATCTATTTTAGTCATGGATCTTGTAACTGCTGCTACTGAGCACGTGGCTACTGCTGATTTGGCAGCTTCATCTGCCAAACCGTTACCGACAGCGTGTGCGCCCACACGCTGGTGGCCAAGGGTGTGAATCACCTGTGTGAGAGGCAGACGTTGTTTAAGATCTGCCACTCGAACCCAAAGCATTTTATGCTTAATTGTGCTGCCTTTAGCATCTCTATAGTCATTTTGTGACCAAAAGAATAGGTTGTCATTAAAGGATTGAACACAGTAATAAGAATCGCATACTATAAGGGTCGTCACGTCTGGATTAGCGAACACAAGCGCGAGCACTAAAGCACGCAGCTCGGCCAATTGTGCAGTACTGTCTCCTAGTGCCTGTGTGTGCACTACAGTCGATTTGAACTCACCGTTCACCATGGTACCTGCAACAATAGCACATGCTGCGGAATAAGCATGCTTGGAACCCGTGGCCGGTTGTGCCGAACCATCGGTATATATAATACATTCGTACTCCTCAAGCGGTAGCAAAGACAGAGGAGAAGGATGAACGAATTCATATTGTAAAAACTCCTGTGTCTGAAGAGAGGAATCAAAGATAAAAGTGACATCCGGGGACGTCAGAGATGTAGCCCATTGTATCCAACGGGGGTGCAGGGCCTTTGAGTTCGGTACACTTGCCTTTTTGTCACTGCCTCAAGGGCAGGATATGGTGTTACCACCAAAATGCGTTTATCTTGTGCCAGTGCACGTTCCTTTAGAATCGCCATTTGCACTGCAGTCAAAACCTTCTCCACAGAGGAAAAGCGCATTTCTGCGGAAGTGTAAAGATGTGACTTGTATGCAATCGGTACTGTGTCACCTTCGTTAAAGGTTAAGTACGTGAAACCCACGGCCCCTGGAACGATTCTAATCACCAGGTTTGTGTGGTTGTCACGAGTCAACAAGAATTTAGATTCAAGTAGATCTGACTGCAAAGATTACAGTATAGAGGAATGCTCGGGAAGCCAGCATGACTTCGAAAAGTTAGGTTGTATCAAGGCATAAAGAGGCTTGATACGCTGGGCATATTCGGGAATGTAAGTACGCCCGAAGTTAAGAAAACCCAGTAAAGACTGAAGCTTCTTCAGTGTAGTTGGAGGGCACAAAAGTGCGCACTTCTCCAAGAAATGGGGTGCTAAGCCCTTACCTTCATTGTTGAGCTCATAGCCCAAAAACAAAACGGTATATTCAGCAATGTGAGATTTGGCAAAATTAAATTTGTATCCTAAGACCGCAAATTCAAGAATAATGCGGTCCACTCGGGAAAGATGCGGCCATAATTCGTCGTCTGTCAGATAGATATCGTCGACGTACGAACACGCATCTGGGTCTATGCTGTCCAACAGAGAGACAACACGGGCGGCGAATACACCCGGACTGTTTTTGTAGCCCATGTGTAAACGCCGGAATTTGAATTGTTTACCACCGGAAGTGAAAGCGCTCCATTGGCTACACTCCGGGGACAAGTTGTGCGTATAAAATCCATTAGATAAGTCAAGTGTCGTTTTATATTTTTTACGAACAAGACTGTCTACAAGCGCAGAACTGTGGGTATTTTGTACCGCAAAGGTCCGACAATGAGAGTTCAAATGTCGGTAATCCAAAACTAGGCGGTACGAACCATCGGGTTTAGAAACCGCGAAATGGGGATTATTCATTGGTAATCCTTGGGTCTGTGAAAATAAGAAAAACAATGATTAAGCCAGAGACTATTCCACACAGAAGAAACTGTGGGAGATTCCCTTTAAAGGACGAAATCCCTCACTCACCATAAGGTGACATGCTTCATCATATGGGATTCTCCTCTCGAAGGAAAAACCTAGTTCCTTCGAGGGCTACAACCCCTCTATGAGAGGGAGGAGCTCAGGGATGTTTTTGAATGTCTGATATTCAGGATATACTAAATCCACATAGATGAGTAAATTAGTGTGAATGAGAGCGCAGCGCAAAGAAAGAAAAATGGTGTGGAAAAAAGTGATATTAAAACTAACTAGGGGCGTCCTATATAAATTTATTGAAGGGCACCCTCTGCTAGGATTAAAAACAATGGTGCAACAGCGACGTAAAAGTTAGTCGCAATAGTATTTGATGGATTAATGGTCATTAATGGTCGACATGTTTCAGCCTATATGCCCCAAACATCGGGCAAGGCTTTCTTCAGGACCTAAACAATGCTGCTGCCAGTATTTAAGTGAAAATACAAATAAAGGATACAAAAACTAAATGTGTTCAGTTTAGTTTTTGTATCCTAATCAGACATTCAAAAACATCCCTGAGCTCCTCCCTCTCATAGAGGGGGTTGTAGCCCTCGAAGGAACTAGGTTTTTCCTTCGAGAGGAGAATCCCATATGATGAAGCATGTCACCTTATGGTGAGTGAGGGATTTCGTCCTTTAAAGGGAATCTCCCACAGTTTCTTCTGTGTGGAATAGTCTCTGGCTTAATCATTGTTTTTCTTATTTTCACAGACCCAAGGATTTTCTATTGTCTTTATATGTTAATGGTTGGGGATCGAATCCTTTGCAGGTCTTTAAACTTTCCCTAGGACCCTCCTGTTTAAAACTGTCTTGGTATTTATTTGATTATTCATTGGTGACACGCATGTTTCAATTACTCCTTGATATTCTAATTGTGTCAGAATGTCTGAAACGGGACCTTTAGCTTCCCGCCGGATGAGATATTGGGGTTGTGGCTGAGGCAAAGACCGCAATGGAATATCATGGGGTGGAGAATCCTCATCCCAGCCCACGTGATTACGGTATAGCGCCGGAGCCAGGGCCACAGCCCATTCAGCCGCTAGAGCATCCGCTTTGTCCTTGGGGACATGACGAGAAAAGCTCGGAAGGATTACCTCCTCCCCTCTACGCGCAGCAAGTACGAATGGGGGCGGCCAATCCGCCTCTGCCAACAAAATGTCATAAGAAGAGGTCAGATTCTCCCAAAAAATCCCTTTTATAACACGCTCAATGTCACCTTCAATTTGAATGACAATAGTCTGTCAGGGGGTGCCACTCGGGTGTCAGCTGTCTCGACAGTAATGAATGTGTCAGTTGCTGTCGCCTCCACATGAGGACGTAGTGCCTCCCGCACTATGGTAACTTCCGCGGCGCTGTCTAGGAGCGTCACCGCCCACGTCCAATTCAGGAGTCTCGTTCTCACCGTCTGTGGCATACCTCGCTGTTACAGCTGCAACTTTCTTCTTCTGAAACTGTGGGCAAGAACGTGGAAATTCTTCGGGTTTCCCTCGGACCTGTGGTCGAGGCTGGTCTCCTCCCTGTGGAGCCTCACGACCCCTTCCTCTATCCTGGCGTTCTCCTCCACCAGTCTGGGAGGTCGATGGTGCCTGTGAAGAATGAGGAGAATGCGGATCAGGGACCTGAAATCTCTCTGGAGATTTAATTCTTGCTCTGTCGCGTAAATCATAAGTGTGTTCAGAAGTGACGGAAACCGGGGATGCGCTACGCGACCCGGGTTTCTTCTGTTGCTTACCCTGTTTTTTCAACCTCCAGCTCTTTTTTTAGTAAAGAACGGTTTCTCATCTTTCTCAGATTGAGTTTTTGGTTGCGATTGCGTTTGCGTTTTAGCAAAAGGCTTAACTCCCAGGCTATTGCGGCCAATTGTTTTATAAGCCTGTGCAATAATTTTCGGTAATTCGCGTGGCTTGTCCGGTTCTGGGATCAAAGCCAAAGCATTAGCTACTTGAAAGTTAACTGCATCGCCCTTGACATTCGCAAGGATCAAATCAGCCACTACATCGAACACTCCCACCAGTCTCATCCCCAATTCCACAGCCGCTTCAGGGCCATGCTCATCCTGTACTCGTTTAATTACAGAGGGGAGAACTGTCATGAAAGGAGTGCCGAAACACTTCGCATATACTGCTGCGAATACCTTACCCCAGTTGTTGCATTCTGCCAACTCGGGGATCAAGTCTTTTGGCAAACTAATCGTCAAAATCCTGTGTTTTTCCACAGGAGAAGTATTTGGAAAAACTGCCTCCAGCTGGTCAAATTTTTCTGCAAGCCAATAAGGTAAATCATCCTTATTTTGTGGGCGCTTGCCCATCACCGAATTAACCATGACGGGACTTATGGTTATACCGCCCGGTCCAGCTGGATGCGCTGGACGTTGCCTGTAACATACTGTACTAAAGCTGTGTGCACACGTATCAAAGACGTATGCATTTCACGCAGTTCAGCAACCGCAAGCGTCATATAACGCGGATGTGGGGTATACCCGGCCAAGACTGGCCAAGTGGCCCCTTCAATCGATAAGGGGCCTAAATGAATCGGGGTAACCGGTTGTGGGAGGGCACCATTAAACCAAACACGGTGTTGCCATGCCGTGAGCGGTACTTCAAGATTCCGATAAGGCCTATAAACTACAGGAAGAGCGGTGGCTGTATATTCATGGAACACATTATCAGTCCCATCCACCGCCGGGAAGGTGACCCAAGAGTAAAACACCTCAAAATGGTAAGCAGGATCCGCTTGTACCACAAAGATCAGATCGACACCCGCGTCAAATGAGCCCGGAGCGCTGTGCGGCTATGTGCCGCAATGTTGACAGCCATTTAAGGCTAAGAATGTTCGACAACCTAGTACGAGGCAGCGCTATATAGGGTTTATAGTAACACCTTTTAATAACTTCAAGCTTGAAAGAACCTATAAAAACATCAATATAGGAGGTACCACCCTCACACACGCTTCCGGAAACGTATGCGAAGGGTGTTGTGGACAAGCACAAGCACTACTCAAGCGTCTCGCAGATAAGCAGCCGACCACGTTGGTGGCGCCATGTTGTAGGGATTATGCACATACACAGAGCTATGCACAGGATAATAGGACCTCGGAGTATAGTGGTGAGCCAACCATGCCCCTTAGTACCCACAATGCCAATCCGACTAGCTTTAGCGTCTCATTCGCAGCGCAGCTTCCAATGATTAGACAACCCAGAACACGGTCTCTCTCAGGACTCGCGGGAGCAAGAACACTCTTTCATCACTCACTCATACTTGTCCACAACGCGCGTAATAAGAGACACTGTATAGTTTAAAATGTTTATTTCAACTATCTTGCTCTAAGATACAGTACACGTGCCAGTACTATCAGCATAATGCATAATGATAAAATAATAAGCATGGTTACAATTCCATAGAATACAAACGGGGACAGCATGTTATATAGACAGTGGATATAGGGCTTAATGGCCTTACCACCCTCCCCGTGCTAATCACTAGTTTATTAAAATAGAAGACCTCTGGGCTTTGTCGGACGGACCCTCATACCTCAATATCTAGATGCAAGGTTTACATCATCAGACAAGCACAGCTCTTCTCCCTGGAAAGGTTTTTCTCCAAGTGTCACAAACAGCGAGATCACAATATTAAAAGCACACGAATTTCTCCAGTGCAGCTGTATTTTGTGTTATGTCTAAGTGTGAGGGGCTGACCAGATCAGCAAGAACAAGGGACGTTGTTTTTCGACCTTGTACATGTTGTGCAGACGAAACCCACAGGGAACAGGAGAAAAGGTGAAAGGCAGACAGTTCTAATATAGCCGGGCACAAGCAGAGGCTGGAAAAACAAAGTCACAAAGTAACGTGCGCAAAAAGGCATCACGGCAGCCAGGCCTAAGCCAACTTAACAATGCAGACCATGAGGCCACAAACCACATGACAATATATTTGTGACAGTGTGCTCCAAAATGCACCACTGGGCACATACTAAATGCTTACCACTCTACTGATGAATGGGCATGGCTCATTTGCTACACTTCTTCTTTATGTGAGGCTTGAATGTTTCACAACCCCCGTGACTTCTATGATGTAACACTGATGGTGACACCCCCACTCTGATAATTGTTCCAGCACCACTGCCAGGAAAACAGACTTGAACAGAGTATCTGGCCATTTCTACTCATTTTACTAAAGGCTAAAAGTGACAGAAAACCAGGGCTCATGCTGGATGTGCTGTTTTCAACTGGTAGGACAATAGGTGGATGCGACACGCCATACTCGTCTGCCCTTACTTTATACATCTGTTGTTTTCTAAACAGACTCTGAGGTAGGTTGGGAACAGAATACCTAGCAGCAGTAAAAGGTTCTTGGAAAATGCAGAAACCTGTGAGGTGCGATAAGAAGTTCGATTAGAGGAATCAAGTGACTTTTGAGGGGTAAAGAGAAGATTGATTAGATGAAGTATATGACGAGTAAGGAAGCCGGGTCTGGTGGCTCAGTGGACTAATGCGTCCACTGCAGGGTCCTGTGTTCGACCTCATGGTCACAGGTTCGATTCCCGGCAGGCCCACTCAGCCTTTCATCCATCTGAGGTCGATAAAATGAGTACCATTGAGTTGGGTAACAATAAACATCTGTTATTCAGCGACAAGATACCCGTGGGTGAACGTGCACTTTACAAATGCACGTTATGTTTAAAGATGCTGGATTACATATATCAGATGATTTATGAGGCAGTTCGATTAGATGGCTCGAGGGAGTTGTGATGCACTAAGATAGGGGTCTCCAACCAGTAGCTCGAGAGTTACTGTAGCTCGCCAGATACCGCTGAGTAGCTCACCTGTGTGCAGCCCAGTTCATTGAATTAGAAAGCTTTTGCATGGTTGAATTAATATACACATAACAAAATTGAGATTACACAACACTAATAATATTAGTAGCTCTCAATGCGTTTCATTTAACATAAATAGCTCTCAGTACAGAAAAGGTTGGAGACCTCTGCGTGACTAACAGAACTCCAATTAAACAAATTAAATGAGTTGTGAGGTGTTAAGAAAAGCTCAATTAGACGGATCAAATGATACGAGGTGCTAAGAGAAGCTCAGTCATTGAGCTCGAATGAGTTGTAAAGGTCTAGGAGAAGCGCGACTAGACTGATCGAATGAGGGGGGTGTAAGAGAAGCTTGATCGTTGAATCAAATGACTTTGTTAAACCTTAAGAGAAGCTTGGTTACACAGATAAAATGGCACGCGAGGTGCTAAGAGAAGCTCGAACATTTGAATCAAACGACTTGCGAAGCTCTGAGGCAAGCTCGATTAGAGAGATCAACTTACCTGAGGTGCTAAGAGAAACTTGGTTAGATGAACCAAATAATTTGAGAAGCTTAAGGAGAAACACGGTTGCCTGAGGCCAGTGATTTAAAAAGTGCTAAAAGAAGCTGGAACAGAATAATAAAACGTCTTGTCGGGCTCTAAGAAAAGCTTGATTAACCGACTCCAGGGGCTTGTGAGGAGCTACCCGAAGCCCAATTGTACGAAAGAAATGAGAAGCCCGGTTAGAACAGGACAAAAAACTAGTTTTAAAGAAAGAAGGTCGAGTTCCCTTAAACAAATGAAGTTTTTGAAATCTAAGTGAGTAAAGCTTCTCCAGCGCATAGGAATCTTGCATAATTTCACATATCATCTCTTGAAGGGAATGCCTTTCAGGAGAAGCAGAACTGTCTTTCTTGCCTGGTTAGAAGCTGCCACATTCGCATTCATAGCATCTGCAATTACACTCAAGTAATCGTCACTTAGATTGAAAAAAACAGACTGAGAGTAATTGCTGCCTTCACTTCACAATGCACACTTTGAAACTGATGGCAATCTTTCCAGGACACAATTACCATCCCATCATGGTTTTTTAATTTGCTCCTAATACATATGTATGAAGGGAGAACGCTGCTCACCTCGGCGCATAATCGTCTAGACTGCTTGAAGACTCGAGATCATGTTTCTGCAGTGCTTAGAGCCCTCGTAAAAACAAGCATTGGCATAGCCAATAGGTCTCGCCTTTGGGGCCTTATAAGTGTTTAGCCAGAGCTATTGACTTTGCCAATGTCTTCAAGCTGTGCTGTAGAGAAGTGTGGCTGCTGTGCAGCATGCTGAAAAGTTATAATAAAAAAGTGTCAGAAGCATTTTTGTTACTTTATATATGACCAAGAAGGCATTATGTAAAACTGAACGACCATATTAAAAAAGTATTTACAATAAAAAATTTCCTCAGTTTTCTTTTGTTCTTGCAATGCTGGCAACTTGTTTCTGCCTACTGCAATGGTTGTTTGTTAAAGCTTTTTTTTGAGGGGGCATAAACAATCGGAGGGTGAAGGTTGGGAACTAGTACCTGTATTATAACACTAGCAGCGGCCAGACGCTAGGGGAGAATCAACAGATGCCAGATTCCGAGAGCAGGCTGAGGTGGTGCTGAGTGATGCTGAGGTGGTAGTGGTGGTGGTGGTGACTGTTGCGGAGACGATGCTGAGGTGATGCTGAATGATACTCAGGTCTTGCTGAGTGATACTGCTGTGGTGCTGAGTGATATTGTCTTGGCGCGGAGTGATGCTGTGGTGGTGCTGAGTGATATTGTCTTGGCGCTTAGTGATGCTGTGGTGGTGCTGAGTGATGCTGTGGTGGTGCTGAGTGATGCTGTGGTGGCCCTGAGTGATGCTGTGGTGGCTCTGAGTGATGCTGTGGTGGCCCTGAGTGATGCTGTGGTGGTGCTGAATGATGCTGTGGTGTTGCTGAATGATGCTGTGGTGGTGCTGAGCGATGCTGTGGTGGTGCTGAGCGATGCTGTGGTGACCCTGAATGATGCTGTGGTGGTGCTGAGTGATGCTGTGGTGGTGCTGAGTGATATTGTTGTGGCACTGAGTGATGCTGTGGTGATGCTATGGTAGTTCTGAGAGATGCTGTGGTGGTGCTGAGTGATGCTGTGGTAGTGCTGAGTGATGCTGAGTGATGCTGTGGTGGCGCTGAGTGATGCTGTGGTGGCGCTGAGTGATGCCGTGGTGGCCCTGAGTGATGCTGTGATGGCGGTGAGCGATGCTGTGGCGGTGCTGAGCAATGCTGTGGCGGTGCTGAGCGATGCTGTGGTGGCGCTGAGCGATGCTGTGGTGGCGCTGAGCGATGCTGTTGTGGCGCTGAGTGATGCTGTGGTGGCGCCGAGTGATGCTGTGGTGGCACCGAGTGATGCTGTGGTGGTGCCGAGTGATGCTGTGGTGGTGCCGAGTGATGCTGTGGTGGTGCCGAGTGA
Organism: Calotriton arnoldi; assembly: GCA_963921515.1. NCBI lineage: Eukaryota > Metazoa > Chordata > Amphibia > Caudata > Salamandridae > Calotriton > Calotriton arnoldi. The sequence continues at coordinate 1,735,693 of CAWUFW010002509.1, forward strand.
TGCTGTGGTGGTGCCGAGTGATGCTGTGGTGGCGCTGAGTGATGCTGTGGTGGCGCCGAGTGATGCTGTGGTGGCGCAGAGTGATGCTGTGGTGGCGCCGAGTGATGCTGTGGTGGCGCCTAGTGATATTGTTGTGGTGACCCTGAGTGATGCTTTGGTGGTGCTGAGTGATGCTGTGGTGGTGCTGAGTGATGCTCTGGTGGCCCTGAGTGATGCTGTGGTGGCCCTGAGTGATGCTGTGGTGGCCCTGAGTGATGCTGTGGTGGCCCTGAGTGATGCTGTGGTGGCCCTGAGTGATGCTGTGGTGGCCCTGAGTGATGCTGTGGTGGCGCTGAGTGATGCTGTGGTGGCGCTGAGTGATGCTGTGGTGGCGCTGAGGGATGCTGTGGTGGCACTGAGCGATGCTGTGGTGGTGCTGAGCGATGCTGCGGTGTTGCCGAGTGAGAGATAGAGTGAAGATATAATGCCCAATTAGAGAGGGTGTACATAGAATAAAGAGTGGAGCGGGATAGAGAGAGAGAAAGAAGGGGAGAGATAGTGAATGAAGGAGTTTGAAAGAGAAACAGATAAAGGGGTGAGAGAATGAAAGGCTAAAAAAGATAGAGAGGGGAGGGTTAATTAAGTAGAGAGAGAATTAGAGAGGGGAGAGAGACAATAAGAGTGGGGGGTGTGGAGTTTAAATAGAGTGAAGAAGTGACGCGGAAAAAGTAACCTTAAATATAGCTTTGTGCTTTGCACAAATAAATATTTTTTTTAAAAACAGAGTGAGACAAAAATACTGGTAATTAGGCTGTGACTCCCAATATAAAACAAATAGCGATATAAGGTGAAATCAACCCACCGAAGCAATATTTCTAACTAGACAAAAAAAAGCTTGCATTTCAATGCTAATCGCTGTTGTTTTTCATGTGACTGTAGTCCAGGGCCGTCAGTTGGTAATGTGAGCTGCTGCTGCGATTGAAACATCAGAGTCCAGAGAGTTAATGAGCCATGACGAGGAAATGAGGAAGAGATAGGAAACCCAGATGGCAGCTGCGCGCGTGCACGCTATCGTGAACGCAAGCTGGTCGCCTTCCGAAAGCCAGTGTTTGCACTTCCAAAACCCGCTTACTAAAACTCTCGGCCAGACCAGCGCAAGCGCTGGTGCAGGCCGAGACCTAATGAAGTCTAAGCACTCACAGCTCGTGAGGTCTGATGCATTTAATATATTTCCAAATGTTTCTGCATTATCAAATTTATCGTCCTGTTACTGGCTGTCGTGCACTGCAAGGCCAGTTTACATCTGAGCAATTTAGCACCGCCTGTGCAAACCCATTTCGCAAACAGGTGTATGAGTGTTAGATTTTAGTTTGACTTCGTGGCACCTTATGTATGATTATTTCTGCAATTCTCTGCAAATTGGTGCAATATTGCCCCCTAAGATAGACTGGTGCTGCATAACATGCTCTTGCCCTTGAACTTGTCATTCTGCCATCTAAACTTATATTTAGATTTTTATTTTCGAGAAGTGGATGCATTGAACCATGCCTGTTGTTCCATACCGAGTAAGCAGGGTGATTTTTAACAAACTTCTTTACTTATATATTCTTCAAATTTTACTTTTCTTCCATACCCTCTTTACGTATCTCCCTTTGATAAGGTGGTGGTAAAGCCCATGAACTTTGTCTGTAGGTGTGTGTGGGTGGGTACTTATAATGTGTCAATCGGCCTAGGTATCAAGACGGTGAAGGACAGAGGGGCAGGTCTGGGCTGCAAGAGAGGATTTTAGGGAACCAGCCAGAATTGCGCACAAGGGGGGTGAACATGGAGCCCAAATACGGTTTCGTTGTTTATCTTGTAAGTCTTTATCAATAGCTGGGGAGGCTCTCCTCGAAGAGATGAGATACTGGTTCCTTCTTGAATTGCAGGAACGATGTGCAAAGGGATGTTCTTACAGAGCAAGAAAGCGTATATTAAGAGGATCCCTCTTCTGGCCTTTGTAGTCTTTCATTTACTGAGATCGAATCTTCTTGGCTTGGTATGGGACAGGAGAAAGTGCTAGCCACCCTTTTCATTCTAAATGTAATTATTTGGCCTAGATACTGACTATAGTAGTCACGATTTCAGCCAAGTGCACGAGTACATTTACTGGTTCATTTGAAATCCTTTGTAATTGAAATAGGTGGGACTGGTTCATTGTAATTCTTCTAGAAGAGCAACAGATCCTCTGTCCCTTCAGCATTAGGTAGGAAGTTCCACAAGGCACACAGACTTTCTTGGCAGAACTTTGAACCCATAAGCCTTATGGGTCAGCAGGAGACTGGTACCTTCTGCTGAGCAGCAAAATGCTGGAAGCAAAAATGTAGGCAGAGTCAGAGATGCTTCCCTCTGATGGTCCCTGGCAAACAAGATCATGTATCTTTTGTCTAACTAAATTTGCACAAAGGCGTTAAACGCTGACACAAATCAAAGTGGCATCTTACTTGCTGTAAGGTCAGGCCACGTTCCTTTCAGTTGCAGCAAGTTCAAAGTATCGTGATCCAGTTAGCGTCACAGATGCCCTGCCATTCATGCCCCTTCTAGACGAAGTGGAACTGCTGCATTTGCCTGTATTCCTATGGCTTAAGGGTGAAGACCAGATGGTGAGGTGGAGAGGAATGGAGACAGGGCTCCCATCGAAATCCAATGAGGTCCTTCTTAAGGAGCGGCTGCTAATTACTTGTTCTTCCTAAGCACTGCAGGTTTAGCCAATGGAAAGTGTGAAGAGTGTAGCTTTTATTGACCATGTGATTACGTTTCTAGCATGGACTTTCATTTGTGTGTCTTATTTCTGCTTCAGGAAGGCTGAATGACAGCCAGATGCAGGATCTCACACTTCCATGTACCTGCAAGAGCGAATTTTATTTGCAAACAAAAAAATGCTTTTATTAATAATGTGCAAAAGCCTACATTTAAATAGCATATATTCTAAATGCAAACATTTGTAATTGGTAATCATACTTAAATGTTATAGGCCTAAAAGTGAAATATATGAGTGCTGATTTAAGTTAGCCTCACTTTCAATGCCATGTTAATTGAAAATAATGCATTAGCATTCAAATGCTTGTTTTCTCATTTAAATTGCTGTTTGCAGGAGATGTTTTACTTCTCTTTGTTGCAGATGTTGTAACTTCCCAGAAGCCTTCTGTTAGCTAGAGAATAGGCACTTGTTTTGTATTAGACAACTGATAGGTTCTCACTGGGAGGAGAGGAGGCAACAGGAATAATGAGTCATGAGAAGAACGGTCTGGACCACAGAATGGGAGCAAAGTAACTTTTCAAGGTCTAATGTCTAAAGACTATTATAAGATGGGGAGTCTGCCTACTCCAGGAATTTACTGAAACCCTATTGGAGGGCACAGGAGAAGAAAGAAAATAATATTGCAACATAGAATATTGTGTGTTTATATTAGTACGTGCTCCTTGATTAGCGACCAGATTCCCTCCCTGACTCTCTGACAGGAGACTCATCTTTGAGTTTCTAATACTTCTCTACATGAGAGGTTGCCTAACCTATATTCATTGCTTTTCTGCTGATTTTGTAGCTGAGAATATTTTCCAGCTTGATATGCAGAGGCTTTATGCTTATGCATTGATTCTCTCATCGGAGCTCTTTATTGAGTATCTGAACTGACACCTTATTTTACCTTATTCCAGATTATTCCATTAAGAGAGCTTCTTTTATGGAACATGCTTGCTGTAGGATTACAATAGTAAGAGTTATTTTAACAAATATTGTATTGTAGTTTATAATCAAATACCGATTATTGGATTACATTAAGTTTTAATACAGATGCTAAAAGTTTAATTCTTGTTGAATAAAAAATGGAATCTTAAGAAGATTTGAAAATGAAACCCTTTAATTCACACAAATTCTTTTTATTGACTGTACTAAAAGTTATTAATGATTTAACATGTCATTGGAATGATGTAGATGTTTGTGCCTTTTCATTTCTACTTGTCGACGAACGAAGGTCCATATGACCAGTGGCAGGGGTTGTTTGGTGATTACACCCTAAAATTAAGATATAGAAAACCCTGCTCCCTCATGCTTATGTTGTGAGTGCTCCAGAACAGAGACAGCCCCGGAGCTACATGCCCTGAGAAGCCTTACTTTACACCATCGGAATTTATGGGAAAATGCAACCATATTTATTTTAATATTATTTACCCATGGGTGATGCTGGTGTGTGTGCACAGTGGCGTTCTCATGGCTACACAGTAATATTGCAACACATGCAAATAATGTTATTCCTTCCAACAGGTTTTCATGTTATCTCAAAAGCCTACGCAATATTCCTAAAAACCCTCCATGAAGGCTGACAGACTTAAAACTTCCAACTCTCGATTCTCTTATTTCTTTCAAATGACTCTCTCCTTTCTTTCCATCCTCTGCATGCCTCCACTCTCTGAGGAGAGCCTACTTTAAATCACATGCATGTTTGCCTTAACCCTTACTATTATGCCTGCTAATTACCCACATGTTCGTTCAAACATCACAACGTTTCCTTTAAAAGTTATACCCTGCACCCTTAACAATACCTAATCTCCTGTAGTTCATTTATTAATACTGCCAACCAATGCATGAAATTCCCACTCCCCCCCACTAAAGATCACAACTAATTCCAAATAATGTAATCAACCACATAGAAACTGGAGTAAAGGCATCATATGGTTCCTGTAGAGCACAAAACTAATCCCATTAGCCAAAAATAATTACCAAACCCTCCCACTCCCACTAACCCTGGGACCCGGATCAGTGTGCTGCTCAGTGTAAAAGCACAACAATGCCTCGTCAGGCATATATATAATGCAATGCAATATGTAACCCATGCTAAAACTAATACCATTACACTCAGCAGCAAGACAGTCAATTGTAGGTAATACAGGCTGCTTAATTATTCCCTTTTACTGCCTGCCACTCTAACAGTCTCGTAAGATGAAACTGCATACGGTCATAAACATCACCCAGTGCTATATCAGTCCACAGCAATAAAGCATCCATCGCTAATTAAACAGGTCTAGAATAACCAAGGAGATCTGCCATATACCGATGGTCAATGAAGGACTCTAATTTAGTCCAACACTGCAGGTCCTGTCTAGCAACATACTATGGCCATTTCTTGGCATCTCACAATGACAATCACATTTGGGACAATGTTATCAAAGTCCATCCCAGCAGATCTCTCCACCACTTCTCCCTTTAACCCATGCCTACTCAGGACCATAAACTTTTAACACATCTCTGAATGGACAACCCAGTACAGTAACCAGCTAAGTAGACTATGAACATAAAAAATGCCTAAAAGGGACCTGCAGAGCTGCCAGCTTACTGAAAGCCATAAACTGTACACCTATGACTCACACTTCTTCATCCATCACACTGCTAAGGGCTGCGTCCCATAACATGATAACCACACCTTGGTGGTCATCACGCATGACATGGAAACACTTCCCACATAGGATCAAAATAAAGACAACACTCTTTCAACCACACACCTTACACTGTGTAGTATGATACCCATGTAGGCAAGTGCTACAGCACCCCACTTAGTGGTAGTAAGCGATATATAAATGTTGCAATACAATACAATATCATACTGTACCAGTGAAGCAGATGGGAAGATGGGAAGTTCATTCTACATCTTCAGGTGCAGACAGATTCTCACCCTGGAGTATGTCAAGCGGGCAGTTATAAAAGTGAACCAGTCAACCATTCATGGTAGATCCGGTCATTTCTAATAACATTCCCAGGTTTAATACCCCTAGCTTGGTAGCAAAGTTTTAAACTTATGGCCCTGGGTACATACTTTTTGGGATTAATACTATCCCACAGCGACAAGCACCAAAAAATCCAAACATTTTATATCCGTTTTTCAACTAAGCTTCAAAACTCCACCCTGCCATTCAAGTTCAGCACCCTGAGCTTCGGAGGATATATCCCCCAATCATCACCCCCCCAGGTCAACAACTGGCATAGGCATCCTGTAGGGTATGGTTCCATTTTTTCTCCTTGGCCTCTCCTCTAAATGGAGAAAGACGATAGAAAAGTGAGGGGACCCTCCGGGATTCAACCCAGTGACCACGGGATCAAACACAGATCTTTGCAGTAAATGCATTAGCCCACTGAGCCACAAGAGGCAGCTTATATTGTAGAAAAGATGTCCTGCAGCAGAGGCCGTTAGAAAAAACATAAATGGAAACATATTGTTTTCTTTCCGAATTTATGCAGGGCCGTTTCTAGGTGTTTTGCCGCCCTAGGCGAGAATTGAAAAATGCCGCTCCCTCCCTTTTACTACCATCACTCTCAGGCCTGATCACTCTCTCCCCTGTCATCCAGGCTAGAAGAATTAATGCATTCAGCCCTGTCAAGAATCACGCATCAGGCGTTAGACTAACGCATTTCAGTGTGGTGGTCCGCATCACCGCACTGAAATGCAATGTCACGCCTTATAGTGCCTCAGCTGTCAAGCCCCAAGCAAAGCTGCCAAGGTTTCAGATTGCCATGTGTGACATTTTCATAATTTCAGGCTAATTATGAGGGACATTTTAACGACTATGTGTGACACATTCTCGCGAGCAAAATCAAGCAATAAAGACGAGGGAAACATAAATATCAGAAACTAAACCCATATGAGCAACGAGAAACTCTAAGAGGATCTTAAAACTGTTGCAAAGTGCCAGAAAATTAAGGGCATTGACATAGTGCCCTTGTAACTTGATCATACTGTTAAGCTGGGCAGGACGGCCCGGTGCTGGAGATATAGTTGTTTTGTCTAGCGTGTGGCGCCGCCCACGGCGCTATAACTAGGCGAATTGCAAGCAGCACTAGTCAACCCGCACAGGCACCCTACCCCGACTCAGTTACACTACACTAAAGTGCGCTAACGCGTCACTGCTCAAACTGAGCAGAGAAAGACTGCGTGACTGCACACTTGACTTCTCAGACTACAGAGGCACGGCAGGCAGGTCAGAATGTACCCAATTTTATAGCACCCATTACAAGTAGCAAGTGTAACTAGATACTGGGCTCTGAGGGCACACTTACTTCTTTCGGAGGCGGGAGGCCAGCAAGTGAACCTGCGCAACGGCAATTAGCGGGCCTCGTGGTGGCCACATGGAGTCACAGCGTGGCAATTCTGGCTCGGCACTGAGGTCTCGGCTGGACAGCACACTAGACACACTGTTTCAGCTAGGTCCTTCGGTGGCAGGATATCGGATGTTGGCATGCGGTGCTGCCAATGCCATATTTATTACCAGGCAGCAGGCCAGTGTGCGCCGCCAGTAGCATTGAGCCAGGTGGTTTGAGGCGGGTCGAGTCCATCACGGGAATCGCCAGTATTGGACCCTGATACCGCGGAGAGGCAAGGTGCGTTGCATTGCTCACACTCTCGGCTTTGCAAACCAGGCATGCAGGTTATCGGTCCCGAGACCAAGCAGTGTGTGGCCTCCACCTTATCCCCGCTGCTGTGCGGACCAGTTGCTTTTCCCCTTAGCCCCCCTCACAGAGTCGGGGCAGCAGCACCTGCTCCAGTCAAGGCGCCCCGAGGCAGGAGTCGATGAGCGGCACAGCCAATCCCTGCAAGCGGTGCAATATAATCAGCCCCGCGGCCCTAGTCGCCACCACCCGGGGCTTCTCCCGTCTCACCTCCTACGCAGCGCAGTGATGCGCTCTGGGGGCCGCAGGCAGCGATATCATCAGCCCCCCCTCCGGGTATCAGTTCTGGGGCGTGACGGCCGTGGCTGGGAGCCTCTCCATTTGAGAGGCCTGAGATCTGCCCCTGAGCTGCACTGCGCAGCAGCCCAAAACTTTTGAAGAACTGCTACGGCGACCCGCCTATTGTTTCAGAAACAACTCTGACTGTGATGTCTATTAATTACTTTGTACCACTTTGCAGGCCGAGCTCTAGCAGCTGAGCCAGAGCCCCCAAGCATGTCAGGAGGACCGCGCTGCCACTGCAGCTGTAACTGGTGCATTATAGCAGCCCCTCATTAGATATAAAAGAACTTGTATTTTGCCGCCCTCCCCCTTTTGCCGCCCTAGGCGGCCGCCTAGTATTGCCTAATGGTAGAAACGGCCCTGAATTTATGTGTAAGTATCAATAACAACAAGAACTGGGAACCTTCCACATAATGAAGAGCTTTAGAACTAGGAAACGGTGTCTGAGACGGGGACATATTCTGAAGGGATTTGCAAGTAAAGAAGTGGTGCAATCCCAAGACATTCAGCATGGTAGGATAAGCTAGCTAGAGTAGCAAGGCGAGGCTAGAACTAGTCTGAATAAGCCCCTATAGAGCTTTTCCCTGTAGAGTTTGCAATTTCTGGTCCTTTCTCACATTTTAGCAGCCATCCATAATTTATGGTTTATGAGCTCCAGAGGAAGGAAAGGCTCAGCAAAGAGACAGGGGCCTTTCGCTTCGTTTGTCCTGGTCTGGCCTATTTGAAGGACTGAGGAGTACAAAGGGCTCTGAAGACTGATCGGTTTATTTGTTTTGTTCAGAGATCTGCAGGTCTGCTTCCGGGTCAGACACACTGAGGTCTTAAGGCCCACCCTTCATTTTGGCATCACAGAAGCAAAGGTTACCCTCCCTTAGTTACACATACACCTGAAGTATTTTACATTCAATGCACATGGTTTTAAAATGCTGATACCTTTACAAGGAATACTATTTTGAAATAATTGTCATGTCGGTTTTCACATCTGAACTGTATCATTTTGTCACATTAACCTGAATCAAGAAAATGATTGTGTGGCTGTTTTACTGAGCAGGATTCCCTCTCTGTTTTTGTTAGAGTCGGTGCCCATAATGAATGACTGCCATTTGGATAAGATGCCTGGCTAATACCTGTACTTTCATGAACATAGACGTGTAGTCAGTACTGTGCCACGGCGTGCAAACTAACATCACTGCATAACGATGGCACAAGTCATGAAAGACCAGCACGAGAACCGAACAGGAGGGCCCACTTATAACTCGGTTCTTGGCGACCACATAGTTCATCCGGCTTGAAGCCTACAGGGATAGGCTCTCTCCGCCATTGAAAAGGTCGCTGTATATCAGGTTTAGGCTGGGCACTTAGAAGTTTTACTAGAAACTGTTCTAGCAACCCTGAGGAAACAGCTGAGTAACTGTAAACAAAGAGGAGGTGAATCTTCATTTTATGCTACTTTGCACAAAATGTTTACCAGGGACATCTTAAGGATTTTGGGGGCCCTGGGCCAAACTTATTTTGGGGGCCCCTGTTTCGATTAGGTTTGAATTTATGAACAAATTTCAGCTCTTTCGTGCCCTCTCTGGCCAGGTCACAGTTGCACTCGTCCAAATTTCAAATTTATTTACATCTAATATTCAGACATAGTGATGTGTGTTTTCAATATTGTAACACAGCAACAGCTCACTAATATTAATGCTAATAATTTTGTGAAACAAAATTTGTGACTTCCTCCCATTTGTCATATGTGAGATCCAGTTTGATCTTAAAGAAACTTGTTTTATGGATGCTGCATGAAACAAACAAATTTCTCTGCAAACTGTCTGCAGCAACCTCTCACACATCACCCACATTAAAAATACATTAAATAAAAACTGTAGTTAAAACAATCTAAGAATTATTAAAGGTCATCAGGGTAAGAGTCTCTGCAGAACCGAGCTGGCTCTATCAGGGGGCCCCCTAAAATCCTTGGGCCCTGGGCCAGGACCCACTTTGCCCATGCCTTAAAACGTCTCTGGTCTTTACAAGCCAGGAAAATGCATCTACGGTCCCTTTTCATCAATCACAATGTAAGACACTGCAATGCAGCCATGTCTCTGTCTTCGAGCGGACTCTGAAGAGTCCTACAGCAGTCCTGTGGCCTCTTACATCTATGCTGCATGGAAAGTAACGAGAAGGAACGCCCAGGGCGCTGCTGCCCCCACTTGATCTGGGGGTCCTGTTGGATGTTACAGTTAAGACTTCTTAGCGCATTCTTTACTTCAATATTAATTGCAAACTCGTGGAAGAAGTGTTCGACCTTTGATTGTCGTGTGCTGACTTCAGCTAGGGGTTTACCTGGCTTCTATAATTGCGAAATTGCATATTTTTTACTTGAACATTGACTGCAAATTTGTACGAGGAATTGTTATACCCTTTTAATGTATTTTCATGTTATGCCAGACCCTACAGCCGACTTTATATTATGTGCCTAGCGCTACTGACGGCCAGACTCAATCCTTCATTCGTCATCCGATTTGCGAGTGCAGTTGGGAATGTGTTATTTATTATGGGTTATCGTTATCGAGCGACATCTTAGGTATCAACCACTCACTGCATAATGCAAAATTCCAAGCTCGCCCGTTTAACAATTCGTGTACTGAGTTGTGTAGGATTGGGTATATGCAGGGGTTTAAGTGGGATCAAAAAACTGGGGGGGGGGGTGGGGGGGTCTCTCAAATGGGCGTGGCCAATGTATTTAAGGGCGTGGCTTAACAATGGTAAGCTAAAAATCTGTGTTTAGCATAGTGTGTGCCACTCGACTGGTAATTTGCTGCTGCTTTCAGAGTTATGATTTTTTTTCACCCGAGGGTGAGGGCAAAAATGGAGAGTCCGACAGGGACCTGTCTCAGCACCTGCTTTTAAGAACTGCCGGTGCTGAGCACCGGCAGAACCCGGCCCACTTAAAGCCCTGGTAATATTAGTGAATGCATAACAATGGTGCCAGTCCTTGCTGGTAACTCTGACAGCATAGGGGCATCAGTGGCACAGATGCACCTGCAGGAAGAGAGAGAGCAGTCTGGCGCCTAGCTGTTATGGGTTCTGTAACAGGCAGGCTTTTTTGTAAATTCCCATCCTTCTTCCCAGGGCAGGTTTTTAGGTTTCTCTATGGCCGCATCACACACTCATTTCTAATATATTCATTCCATACCCAACTGATGCCCCCTCCTCTGTTGGTAGCTTTCAGTCGGTCGGGCATGCCCTGAGGCCACACAATTCAAGAAGCTGTTTCATTCTCTCTCAATCAGCCAGGCATACAGGGTGGCAGTACACTCCAATTAGCCGTACTTCCGTCACTGTCAGATAATATTAATAAGCCATCCTGGGCTCTTACAAAAGCCACCATGCTTCGTTCACTTTCTGTCAGTCAAACATTCCGGATACTCGCAGCTTTCCTTCATTCACCCTCCGGTAAGCAGGCATTCCAGGTAGACACGCACTTCCGGTGGCCACGCTTTAGTTTACCTTGTATATGAGTAATCTCATTTTGTTCTTTTACTTGCAGGAGGCAGGCCACTTCCTGAAGTTCATAGCCTTAATCCTCATAGAGGTGAACGTTCACTCCCACATTGCTAAGTGTGGAGCACCTTTGGGTCCTCCCAGCAGCCGAGTCCTTGTGAATATGTCCTTGTCATATGGTCAGAATTCTTAAATGCCGCAACTTCCACCTGGTCTGGCTGCAATGGATTGCCTTGTAAGTTGCCACTTCTGCAACAAAGACAGTTTAGTGGCATTTTATGTTCTTTGTTTGCAGACTTGTTATTTCCACTTTAATTTACTTTACTTTGGTGTTTTTGGAGTCTTCATAGGAACAGAGATTCCTGGGGAGAAACAAGGTTTAAATAGAAGGCCTTGTCATTGTTCAGACTGGATAGTGGGGTAGGGCTTCCTCCCTTCCCTCCCATAGGGCCACATTCTTTGTCTCCTTGAAGAGGTTAGGGTGTTCAAGCCCACTTAGGCAACACTGGTTCTCATTGGTATCGTTTGAGGAAGATAATAATTGATTAAGAGGTTAAATAACCTCATGCAATAATTGCCACATGAAGAATTAAGCACATCAAATCACCATATTCATGAATGCAAATGCACTATTTATATCCAGAAAGAGAAGCCTTGTGGGGTGTGGTGTAACATACAGGGCAGTCCGAATTCAGTTAAGTGCGTGGTAACAGCAGCATAGGTTTTTGACCTTGTAGAAGAGCTGAGTCCTGTGCTCTATAGGGCCATGAGAACTGTTCTTGATCTTGCATGAGATGGGCTGGTTGTGTATTTCTGGGCCCAGCAGAAGCTGCATTTGGAAAAGCTAACTTTAGAAAAACATCAGATGAAACCTCACTGGTATCTACAGCGGTTTCACAGTTTTTGTTGCAAAGTGGTAGTACACAATCGTGTACCTGACTGACCCCGACTGTCCTTCCTTGGAGCTGACATCATGCCTGAGCTGCGCATATGTGTCTTTGGGATCCTGGGTGTGCTGTGAGGTCTGGCTGCAGTTGATGTGGTTAGGGCAATGCTAGTGCTTGCTTGCACTATGGTTAAACAATATGGCAAGACCCCATGAACTGGCACTGAAACCATTCCCTGAAACAGATCGCTAGACCTCGAATGTGTGCGAAGAGACTGGCTGTGTTGCTATTTTAACTCAAGCTCAGAGTAAACTGATGGTCCGCCCGCCCCAATCCTGCCCATGGTCCTCTGTTGACCCCAGTGACACTGTAAGTTCACTTGGATCTCTCCGGCCCCATGACATGCATGCCAGCCTCCTACCTTAAGGTTTTCGTGCGTGTGCAAGACCATTCTAAAAGTGATATGGGAGCCAAACACCTCCATACTGTTTTTTTCTGCAAACCTTAAGTCAAACAGCTTCTTGATTTGATGTCCACCAACGAATGGCTACTTACCATTATGGCAACTTTTAACTGTTGCCGGAGTCACACGAGCATAGGATCCCTGACGAGTGGCAAGGTTTAAATAGCAGGACATTTGTGTCTAAGTTAAGGGAGGTTGCCTTGTTCAGTTTGGAAATTGGGATATGGGTTCCTCCCATAGGGCCACCTTCTTTATCTACTTTAAGAGGCTGGGGTTGTCTCCTTTGAGGACACCCCGCTAAGGCCCTGGCCTAACTATTTCTCCTAGTGTGGAGGTGGGGGGGTGAAGCCCTGTGGTAACTTTCGCATCAAAAGGGCGAGAGCTCCAACCAGCACACGACAACAGAAAAAGTACATTTTGTCTACAATAACACTGCTCACCAATTGCCTTTCTTTTAAACATGGAACATAAACAATAATACTTTGTTAAGAGCGTTTCACCAAATTAAAAGGTCTTTCTAAAATGCACTTTTTAGATTTGTGTTAAAAGTATGAAAATATGGTGAATCAAACGGCACGTAGTGAGTGTATTTAGATCTATTTGTTTTTTCCCCATATATAATTATACAAATTTGAACGCATTTTTTTTTACTGATGAGTCTTCAGATTTCTATAGCATATTTTGTTAAATCTTTTCGCATGTTTCGTTAATTTTTCCAACATGTTTGATAATTATTTGTGAGAATAAGGCAGCATTTGCTGCAGATTTGTGAAGTCTATAACTTAGATCTTGTTAAACAGGCAGATGACCTAAATAAAATATTTCATTACATCTACAATTTGCGCATCTGACATGGATCAGGCTGAACCTGAAATATAACACTACAGTCTTTGTGACAATACAAGAGCCCAGAGTGCTGGCCGTTTTTTTGCCTAAAACATGCGTGCTGCCTGAGGGGTCTAGCTGAATTTGACAAATGTATTCCATTTTTCAAGCGCCCGCTGGAGGAGAGGATGACCTAGCTCTATTTACTCTTTGCAGGTAGGTTGATATAAAAAAAAAGAGAACGTGCAGATTGTGTATTTGGTACATTATTGCGTATGCATAATTAGTCCAGAAACCACATAAATGATTTTTATTTCTGCACCTGTGGCTTGAGGCACAGTCTCACTGCGTTAGTTGTGTACTGAGGAAAACTCGATATATAAACCTCAATCGTAGTAGCAAAGAAAATCAAGGTCTGTGAAAACATTTATAAGGCTGCGGGGCTGCCGACAGATCTTATTCCTTTTGGATGTTTCCACAGCACTGTTGGCAGGCAGAAAAGAAGAAGAGTGCAATTGTTTTAACTCAGGGATGCAAGAAACCTGTACATAATTGACGTGCTGGTGTCCTCCTGGAGCCTCAGCGTGCACAGAGCGCGTTGCCAGGGCAACCCTGCTGTATGTAACGCACCACCTGAGTGGCCGGCTAGGTAGGAACCGAGACGTCAAACAGAAGCCGCCATTGTCCAATAAGTGTCCTGTGAAGAGGCGGGGTTGGGGTTGGCCAGAGGGGGGCTAGCCATTAACTCAACCTGGCGAATGCCAGATTGGCTGGCTGCGTTGAAGGCGTTGGGACTGGGTGCAGTCTGGTTTCAGGACGCGTCATGACAGCCGTGCACATTTCTCCTTGACAGGACTATTAAAGGTGCAGGGGGTTTTCTAAAGCTGCATTGTGTGGGAAACCTTCTGTTGTGCTGCTTTTCTCTGCTAGTCACCAATTAAACAAACTCTGGCTCCTCCCAGGCACCTCTGCGCATCTTATGTACACAATGTGCAGGGCTCACTCGAGGCAGGGGGGTGGAGGTATCCTAGCCCACCCCTGCTGTAAAGCAAACACCTCTTGTTCTCTCCAGTTAGAAAAGCATCTACGAAAATGTGAGTAACACAAAGTAGTCAAATGCTAACAGTAAGACTGATTCTTTTCACTCCTTACCTGCTGCGGCGGTGACATATCCCCAAGCTGTCCAGATCACTTGGAGTATTAGACAAGAAGCAAACAGCAAAGTCCGCGTCATTCTTACTGACTGCCGTCTCCAGGCATCAATCACTTCATCTCATTATGTTCCAATCAAGCTCTTTAAGAATTCTATTGAAATTCTGTGTACGGGCCCACTTTAACACGAGAATTATGCTTGATATGTGTATGCGAACAGCTGTGTTAAGTTTCTCTGAGTCTGAACGATTATGCTAACGACACAGGTACCAAAATAACAGTAAATGAAAAACCTGTATCAGCATTTTTAAATTACATTTTTTATTTCTTTATTGTGCTCTAACATATGCACACCGGATAATGAAGAGGGGATGTAGTTGCTGGAGTGAAGTTTGCAGGTGGTCATTTCTGCTACTGTGGTAGAGGTGTGTTGTGAAGAGGGACTCAGAACACATCTGATAGGGACTCGAAGAGGAAGTAGATGCGCTTGACAGTGACACCCCATAGGGGTTGCTGTGCAATACATTTACATATGGCGAGACATGAATGTGCATCTAGACAGGTGACCAGATCACAGACCTGCCTTAATAGGTAACCCTTGGACCAGAGGATTATGCCTGCTGTGATGGGCACGCGCGACAAGGACTCCAACAGACAGCGTCCTGCTTCAGACAGTGCCTTGGAGGGATATGGGGACTGAAGGGCTTGACTCACTCCCTAGACTTGCACATTACAAGGAGGTACCCACCCCCTCTGCTTGTATAGGGAAAAGAGCTGCACTCTTGCCGAATCGAAGCACAATGGATCTCACCCATTTCAAAGTGCATGCAACACATTACAATAAGTCTGGGTTGCATGTGAAAACCTGGCTGGTTGTTAAAGAGTGCAAACATCTTGGGAAACATTGATAACTTTAGGATTCACAATCTTGTAGAGGAGCCTGATGCAGTTAATTAAGCTACACAGAAGCATAGAAAAGCCAGAAATAATGTCTTCCAATCAGCTCAGAGATTCAAGAGAAATCAAATAGGTGTGTAATCCCAAAGTATGTAATTCTAAGTAGGAAATGTACAGGACACAAGTGTGGATAATGCGTACAGATGGGTTCACAGAAAACACCTCATGAGGGACCATAAGTGACTAGAAAGATTGGGATAACTACAGCAAGTGATATTTCTCCGGAACATCAATTCTCTCACGCTAGCTTGCATTCTCATACTGCAACCACTACTTTTACATATTAATTTTGTTTTATAGAATAGTGTATAGCAAAGAAGAGAGTGCCATTTTAGTACTGCTTCTGGGGTATATCTGGAACTTCCTTCTTATTAAAGAAATACTCCTAGGATCAGCATTATATGATTTCATATCACAGAAGCAACTGGAGAGCTTTCCATTGTGCCAGGAGATTATGTGAGAAATATTGCAGATATTAAAAAACTCTAAAGTCTCCTCGTGCTCAAATGAACTGGATACAGATGAAGATGAAACAATGTTGCTGATCTTCGAGAAGCTCAAAAGGTTAATTTTTCTGTCATCTGAAAGATCCCTAGCGTGGAACATCTTCATTGTTTAAATTGATTCATGATGCAATTATCCGCCGTGAAACCAAAAATATGCATGTCGGATTTCTATCACAAGTGGATGAAAGAGGTGCTGTCTAGTCTGTCTTCTAAATTCACAGTCTAGTCTGTCTTCTAAATTCACATAGGAGTATGGTAGCGCCTCCACTCCATCCACCACCACATATGTGAGGAGAGGGAAGGTGCTACTTCTGTACAACATATCCAGGTAGAGAAGGGCCAGATGTACAAAAAGTAGAATTGTGATTCTCAAATTGTGCTTCTTACCGAATCACAATTAGGAAATTGCAATTCCTTATGTAAGAAAACGTACAGCTTCTAATTAGTGTTTCCTAGTGGATCGCAAGTCGACCTACCTCATGAATATTAATGAGGTGGGTTGCAATTTTCGATCCACTAGAAATTGCAGCCATCACAGGGATGGTAGCCTGCTAAGGTCAGTAGACCACCATGTCTGTGATTGATTTTAAATAAAGCAATCCCTTTTTTTTAAAATGCAGCCCGTTTTCCTCAAAGAAAAACGGGATGCGTTTAAAAAGAAAATAATGAAACTTTGAAGTTTCATTTTTGAAGAGTAGGCAGTGGTCCCACCAGTAGGCAGTGGTCCGTGGGACCACTGCCTGCTCCTAAAAAATATTTTTTCAGCATTCTCAACCCCCTTCCTATATGAGAATGGGTCACCACCACTTTTAAAATGGTGGTAAAGTATTAATATTTTGCGACCTGATTCAGTGGCAAAACAGTAATACATACCATACCGACTATTTGGAAGGAATGCCCAAAGCACGCCCCTTGCAAAACTGAATCGCAAATGCAAATTGTGATTTGGTAACAAGTTACCAAATCTAATTTTGCATTTTGTAAATTAGAAAAAGCTTTCTTGAGGTCGCAAATGGCCCAATTCTTAAAATCGGGCCATTTGCGACGGGAAAAATGCTTTGTACATCCGGCCCTAAGTTACATAGTTTGGTTTTATTTGATTGATTTCTTGAATAATGTACGTTATACTTTGGCCCATTGGGCAGCACCAGAAAGTTGGACTTGTGTTCGAGGTTAAGCAGGTCGCATTTAAGCAGAGGGTATTGAGACCCTCTCCATGTGATCCTTGCTAGGGAAGAGAGGGGCAGCAGATGGGTAGGTACCCAATCCTCCCATGCAGATTTGCAGTGGGCATTGAGCCAAATCGGACACACGATAAAAGACTAATTGCTGAGCCATTTAGTTTCTGCCAGACGTGGTGCAGGGCATGAAATTCTCTCTCCAAGCCACCAAAGGCAGAAGAAAGAGCTCCTTCAGTTCACATTCTCAGCTCTTGGTGTGGAGGGAGGAATGTTGTCTGAATCTGTATTTTTTTCAAATAATTTTCTTTGAGATGGCATTAATATACTCATTTTTTTTAAATTCTATTTGTCTGAAATAGTTTTACGTTTAAATTATTTGTTCAGCTTCTTTTTGAATTTACATTGTGATTCAAAGATCCTTATTGTTAATGTGAGGTGAGACTACCGTACCCCACCCTTCACCTTCCTTCTGTTGCCTCCTTTCCCTCTCGCTATGTCCCACAAAAGAGCATGAAGCTTGCTTAATTAGGTTTACTCTTACACTAGCCCCTTTGTAATGACTCACTCCACATTCATTCTTCCTTTCACTTTTTCAACCTACCACATCCCCAACTTCTCCTCTTCCATGTTCTTCACCCAGATTTGCCCCTTAGGCCAGTCTTTTCCCTCAAGTATGGTGCTTTGTAGGTTTCACCTGAACAGCGCTTGCGAAATCTCTTGTATTTAAAAAATACATCTTAAAGGAGCTGAGAGCCCACCCATTACTTACCTTACTTACTATTGGCTGGCTCCCAGGTGGCTCACATGTCACTTTACTTACTATTGGCTGGCTCCCACTTGGCTCAAACATCACTTCACTTATCTTGCTTCCTACTGGTCAGCACCTCCTCCTTGCCTCCGTCTTCCTCCTTTGCTCAGAGTCTTCGTCCTGGGGCGTAGCCTGGACCAAGTACTGCTTCCGGTGGCTAGTATCCTTCCACTGCAGGATACTGCAGGTACTTTTTAAAAAACTTTTCAACAAGCACTTTTATTGAGTGCTTGTCTCTGCAGTCCTCCTTCACTCCAACTTTTTTCTTTTCTGCATGATCCCCATCTGTATCTTTAACCCATTCTTTTTTTATTGTTTATTGCAGGTTTATATAGCGCAAACTCGGATCGAAGATAAAAGAGCACTTTACATGAGCACTGCGCAGAGGCCCATATGTTTCCCTACCATCGCCTGCCATCTCTTGATGTCCTGTTCGCATGAGATGCGGTGCTTAGAGCTGGGGGTGGTCGGGTTGGCTCGAGGGTCAGGAAAGCCAGGAAATGATGCACCATACTTTCTCTTCCATGCCGTGTCTTGACCAACACAGCCGGCTTGCCATGAAAGAAAAACAAGCATTGACAAAGCCAATAGGTTTCGCTTATGCAGAATCTATTGGCTTTGTCAATGTTTTTTAACATGTTGCACAGCAGTTGAGCTGCTGTGCAACATGGCTTAAATGTAAAAAAAAATCATATGACGCAGTTAAAAGAAAGCAATATGACACGGCTAGCATTGAGTGAATCATAGCACTTTTCTTTTCTACTTTAAGTCATGTTGCACAGCAGCTCAAATGCTGTGGAACATGCAAAACAAATTGACAAAGCGATTGGATTTTGCATAGGTGAAACCTATTTGCTTTGCCAATGCTTGTTGTTAAGGTGGCTTCAGGTCTAGAAACTTCTGATATACCCATAAAGACATTAAGATGCAGTAATTGCTCTCTTTCTATTTACACAATTGTTTATTAAGATATTTTTTTTAAATATATTTACTGGTGACAATTTGAAGTGTCAGAACTGGGGCATATTTTTAAGTGTCGAGGTGTATTGGAGCATATTGTTCTTTTTTATTATTTTAATTTGGCTTTTCTATGAATTTCATCTGCATAAAATTGCATTCCTTACTAATTGTTTTGAATGGTTAGTTATTCTATCTAGTTCGCTCGAACATTCTGCCTATTACCAAGTCTCCTAATCAGGTGATAAGTCCGTATTGCTTTCTTTAACTGATAGAGACAAGATCCACTGCTCCCTACAGTTGGTGAAGTTCCTGCTTCATTCTGCAGCGTGAAATCGTGTAGTACCACTGGGAGAAGGTGGTGTTATAGGTAGGACCGCCCATATGGGAGCATCACTTGCCGGTGACACCAGAGGAAGAACATTTTCAGCCTCCATTTTTCTAGCTCCTTCCTCTGTACAATTAGATGCCAGTTAACAACAGTAACATTGGCTGCCGCGAGAAGGGCTCCGAAGTAGTGAAGCACTTTAGATGGAGAATGGCCTCCAATAGATTTAACGCCCTCCTTGGATTGATAACTAACTGGGAGTTTCCACTCTCAGGACTTAATATAGCTTATGTGGGGAATTAGCCATTACAGCGTGGCTGTTACCATGCATTACCGTTACAAGCGGCCATTACCACGCATAACCTTTACCACACAGGATTCTACAACGCATTTTCCTTTACCATGCATGCCTTTACAACGAATTTAAATGTCTTAGGTAAGTATATATATATATATATATATATATATATATTTAGCGCCGGGACACCTCTATTGGAGGTAGCTGTTCGCGCTCTATAAATGGCTGTATTATTATATATATATATATATATATATATATATATATATATATATATATATATATCCAATTACCACTCCACGTGCATTCACGCACAAACGGGGATACGGACAACTTCAGTAGCTGGTGCCCAGTGATAAAGTTTTATTTCAGTTTAGTGCAAATCCATATATATATATATCAAAGAAAAGATTTGCCGAGCCCGGTTAAGAAACATTTCCAGCCATTTAATGCATTTTTCTGCAGCTCCAAACCTTACGCGTTTTGGCTTTGTTAAGCCTTGTTCACAGGTAGGCAACATTACAACATGATTGCGAGGGCTCAAATTTATCAGGTCATGTGACTTTCGATGATAGCACTACAGGTTCCAAAATGCATTAGTTTTCATTTGTACACACGTGGGAAATATAATTTTTAGCTTAATAGCATTCTTTACCATCGTTGCACTGTTATTCAAATAGCATCTCGAAACAATGTGTCTGTGTGTAAAAAAATGTCACGGAGCAGCAGCATCGTAATTTTAAAATGGCAGGTTGTTCCAAACTGTCCAAGTGAGGTGTACCCTCTCTTTTCTCCCTTTCTCACCTCTACTGACCAAAATTACCACGGCAGTCCAACGGTTTGGCGCAGGGTGAGCGGGTCATGCCCCCAAAAGTGTCAGCAACACCAAAAGAAAAGCTCCATGCTGGGGGCCTCCAACCCTGCAGGGCGGCTCCGGCGGCAACGGGAATGGAGAATCCCGTCATTAAACATCAAAGAAAAGATTTGCCGAGCCCAGTTAAGAAACATTTCCAGCCATTTAATGCATTTTTCTGCAGCTCCAAACCTTACGCGTTTCGGCTTTGTTAAGCCTTGTTGACAGGTAGGCGACATTACAACATGATTGCGAGTGCTCCAATTTATCAGGTCATGTGAATTTCGATGATAGCTCTACAGGTTCCAATATAAATATATATATATTAGAGAAATGTATTTTTTAATGAAAGGTTTAGGGCGGGCATTTTTAGAGTTTAGGGTAGGTATGGGTTGCATTTTACAAGTAAGTACTAGGCGTATATTAGAGATTTTTTTCAAAATGGGTTTAGGGTGGGTATGGGTTTTTGGGTGTCAAGGGTAATTTTTAGGGTTTTGGGTGGGCATGGGTTTTTGGATGGCAAGGGAATTTTTAGGGTTTAAGATGGGTGTGGTTTTTTGGTTGGCTAGGGAATTTTTAGGGTTTAGGATGGGTATGAGTTTTTGAATGCAAGGGTAATTTTAGGGTTTAGGGTGGGTATGGGTTTTGGGGTGGCAAGGGATTTTTTTAGGGTTTCGGGTGAGTATGAGTTTTGGGGTGGCAAGGGTAATTTGAGGGTGGGTATGGGTTTTGGGGTGGCAAGGGTAATTTTAAGGTTTAGGATGGGTATGGGTTTTGGGCTGGCAAGGGTAAATTTAGGGTTTGGGTGGTATGGGTTTTTGGGTGACAAGGGAATATTTAGGGCTTAGGGTAGGTATGGGTTTTTGGGTGGCAAAGGAATTTTTTGTGTTAAGGATGGGTATGGGAGTTTGGGTGGCAAGGGTAATTTTAGGGTTTGGGGTGGGTATGGGTTTTGGGGTGGCAAGGGTAATTTTAGGGTTTAGGGTGGGTATGGGTTTTTGGGTGGCAAGGGTAGTTTTAGGGTTTAGAGTGGGTATGGGTTTTTGGGTGGCAAGGGTAATTTTAGGGTTTAGGGTGGGTATGGGTTTTAGAGTAGGAAGGGTAATTTTAAGTTCAGGGTGGGTATTGGTTTTGGGGTGGCAAGGGTAATTTTAGGGTTTAGGATGGGTATGGGCTTTGGGTTGGCAAGGGTAATTTTAGGGTTTAGGGTGGGTATGGGTTTTTGGGTGGCAAGGGTGGATTTAGGGTAGGTATGGGTTATTGGGTGGCAAAGGTCATTTTAGGGTTTAGGATGGGTATGAGCTTTGGGTGGCAAGGGTCATTTTAGGGTGGGTATGTGTTCAGGGGTTGTTGGGTTTTAAGGAGATAAATATATGTGTATTTAATATGTATGTATATAGCGGTTTTGCCTGAAATAAA
Organism: Calotriton arnoldi; assembly: GCA_963921515.1. NCBI lineage: Eukaryota > Metazoa > Chordata > Amphibia > Caudata > Salamandridae > Calotriton > Calotriton arnoldi. The sequence continues at coordinate 1,757,557 of CAWUFW010002509.1, forward strand.
GACTTGCCACAGTCAGCGTTGTTCGAGTGCGCTCTTGTGCGTGGGCACTTTTGTGAATGAAGATATACACGGCCGCCCAGCCGTGGAGAGCAGCACCACCCCAGGGATCGTAAGGGGGCCGCGGGACTTGGTATTTGCCGAGCTCTATGGAGCAGCGCTTTGGGTGATTACAAAACCGCAGTACCTTGAGAGGCCCATGCAGGGCTATATGCCTACAGTAAGCAGCAAATAACATTGTGGCAATACTAATACAAGCGCACTGCAAGTCCCAGAATGCAGCAGGGACCGATACACCTGGATGGCCCATTGGAGGGCAATAAATTGAAGGCAGGTGCGCTTGGCTGCACGTTACCATGTGACACCAAGAAGAAGGGCGCAATGCCCGAAACGCGTCGTGATCGTGATCTACACATCGGAACGAGGCTTGATTGACTGTCAAAGTACCAGCGGTTTTGCCTGAAATAAAGACTTGCCACAGTCAGCGTTGTTCGAGTGCGCTCTTGTGCGTGGGCACTTTTGTGAATGAAGATATACACGGCCTCCCAGCCGTGGAGAGCAGCACCACCCCAGGGATCGTAAGGGGGCCGCGGGACTTGGTATTTGCCGAGTTCTATGGAGCAGCGCTTTGGGTGATTACAAAACCGCAGTACCTTGAGAGGCCCATGCAGGGCTATATGCCTACAGTAAGCAGCAAATAACATTGTGGCAATACTAATACAAGCGCACTGCAAGTCCCAAAATGCAGCAGGGACCTATACACCTGGATGGCCCATTGGAGGGCGATAAATTGAAGGCAGGTGGTTTGGCTGCACGTTACCATGTGACACCAAGAAGAAGGGCGCAATGCCCAAAACGGATCGTGATCTACACATCGGAACGAGGCTTGATTGACTGTCAAAGTACCAGCGGTTTTGCCTGAAATAAAGACTTGCCACAGTCAGCGTTGTTCGAGTGCGCTCTTGTGCGTGGGCACTTTTGTGAATGAATATGTATATATATATATATATATATATACATATATACATATATATATATATACACACACACACACAAACATTCATATGCATTTATGCGTGTCTGAATATATAAAAATAAACATATATATATATATATATATATATATATATATATATAACATTATATATGCATATTGTTTTTAAATATATAAGTGTGGTATACAAAACAGGTATTTGCACCTACCTGTGTATTTTTTTTTTAGCAAGCATATGCCTTTACCATTTATGCTTTAATCAAGAAAATGTAAGTATTTAACAGGAAAATATAAACCCTGTATATATATATATATATATATACACATATATATATATATATATATATATAGCAGGTGTTCCAAATCCATGGTTACCGTGTTGGTGCATGCTGTGAGGCTCGTGAGCAAGGGGAAACCCGAAACGCGTTGAGCCGCGTACCCTGATGCCAGTTACAGGCTGATTCGAGCGGAACCCTCGTTGATAAGGAGCATATCCTCTGAGGTGGCCTCCTCAAATTGGGCAACCTTTCTTGTAAATGTAGTAGCGGCCTGCCTTGGTCGCGAGGAGGGCCCGCCGCACGTTTGCGGATCCAGGTACCGGAGCACTGTGTACCAGAGTGGAGCGGAGGACTTCGAAACGTAGGGGTGACTTAATCCTACAGAAACAGTTTTTAACTTCACATCATCCCACTGTGGATTTTAATTGCATACACACCGAACATTGGCACCACCCACCTGGGTTAAAAGTAAAGATTGGACTGCTTGTACCAGAATGCATCAATATGCATATGCCGAGTGAGGCATTGAAACACGCCCATTGGGGCGGCAACGATTTAATAAAGCAGGTGTTCCAAATCCATGGTTGCTGTGTTGGTGCATGCTGTGAGGCTCGTGAGCAAGGGGAAACCCGAAACACGTCGAGCCGCGTACCCTGATGCCAGTTACAGGCTGATTCTAGCGGAACCCTCGTTGATAAGGAGCATATCCTCTGAGGTGGCCTCCTCAAATTGGGCAACCTTTCTTGTGGAGATATATATATATATATATATATATATATATATATATATATATATATATATATATATATGGTTTATACTTACCCGTGAAATACTTATAATTGCTTGTAAATCCTTTACAATGCATGTGCCTTTACCATTTATGCTTTTACAATGAAATTCGTTGTAAAGGCATGTGTGGTAAAGGCATATGTGTTGTAAAAACATGCATGGTAAAGGTTATGCGTGGTAATGGTATTTGCGTTGTAGCGGCCGCGATGTAATGGCATGCGTGACAATGGATGCATGGTTCCGTCATACATCCCTTATGTACCACCTGAGAAGACCAAAGAGATCTCCCTGGCTGACACTAAACACCCAGATAATCAAATCTTGTGCTGTTAGTGATATTTTATTAGACTGTGTAATGGCTATTTCACCTGCCTCAAATGTCCCATATTAGGTAGAAGAGTCCAGAAGTTGGGACCCAAAACGGAGCATATTTTTGGGATTCTTGTTCTTTAACTCGATTCAATATCCATTTGATTTAATTCACTGTGACATTAAGCCTGTTCCTCTTCCCTTGTTGCAACTCTCAACTGTGGGGGGCTATACCATTATATTCAACAATATGCATGTTAAAGTCATTAACTTTTCACCTGTGATGATGGAGTACTCTATGCAGGACTGTTGTGGTTCCTAAACCTCATAGCACCTCCAGTGGTTGCTAACCCTTAACATGAGCACGTCATCAGAAAAGGAGTTCTACAAAAACTACTGACATAATACCCAAAAACTACAGACTGGTCTTTGGCCTCCCCACCATCGGCAAAATCCTGGAAAAAGTAGTCACCACACATCTCCATGACACACAACTTCCTCTGTGATTTCCAGCCAGCTTTTAGACCTTGGAGATGCACCAAATCTGCCTAATTTAATATTAGGAAAGAACTCTTTCCTGCCAGGAACAAGTCAGAGCTGCACATTTATTCTTTGAAACTTGCCTGCAACATTCAATATCATCGACCAACGCATTCTCCTGTCTCATTTGGGGACCACGTTTGAGCGGATAGTTCTTTTACTTCAAAGTTTCATATTGTTTCAAAGTGTGCTCACCCAGTAAAACTGGAACCACCCACATCTCAAACCATTAAGCGACCTGTGGTGGCGCTTCTAGGATCATCTCACTTGCCCACTCTTATCAGTAGCTACAAGGCTCTCCTTACAATCCTCAGCTGCCACAGTGTCTACTACCACATGCATGCTGCTGCTGATCAAATATACATCAAGATATTGAAAGGGCCAGAAAATGGGAGGCAAGTGCCTGACTGCCTCCAATGTGTGCAGAAATGGATTACTAGCATATTGCTATTTCTGAACAGCATTAAAACATAATTCCGACTCAATAACCTTAAAAAATCTGAGACTCTTGCCACAGTCTGTCATTCCTTTCCGGGTGCCACTCTCACCACTTCAAATTCAGCTACATACCTGGAAGTCATTTTTGACAAAGAATTATCCTTTTCAATAAAAGTTAACACAGCGACCAAGAACACGTTTATGTTTTGTACCTCCTTCACCTCTGAAGGGCATTCCCACAACAGCAAATGCAACACTCCTTCACCATATCTCCTTTCCGTAGCAGCAGCCCTCTCATGCACAGTCGACTATAAAGGAGTGTGTGAGGGTCTTAAACAAAAAGTGAGTGAACTACAAGGAGGAGAAAACTGAGCTGCCCAACTCTTCGTTGACTAGCAAGCTTCCGATTACACCACTCCAGCATTAAAACCACTCCATGCAAACAAATTATTGAATAATTCAGTGATGACTGATGTGGTTTGGAGGCAGGTCTCTGCGCCAACAAGGCCCTATTAATCTTTCTACCAATGCATCTTTCTTAGCAAGGGGATTTAAAAAACACACCTCTTCGACCAAGCATTTGAGCTTAAATGGCTTTTATTCCTTGCTCACCTGGTACTGTATTATAAAGAGCAAAACAAAAAATACCAGCAAAAAGCATCAGGACTACGAGTATCAAGCAAGGGATGAAGAGATGGCTGGAGAGGTGTTCTACGCTCATCTTGTTTACAGAAGGTGTGGAGCTGCCTGGAGCAACAGCAGTGGGGGCCAAAACAAGAAGATGATTAAAAAGGGATCGGGACAGGCAGAGAGTAATGTCTCTGACTCAGATATAAAAAAGATCCGGAGGCTAAGTAGAGTCTTGTGCGGCAGAAGATGAATGTGCAGACGAGAGGGGTGCTAATGTGCAATGTCTTTTTTATTAGACTTCTTAAAGTTCTTTGGAAAAGGTTAGAGCTTCACAAAGGTTATGAGGTTTTATAGTTTGGTACATTTATTTGAAAAGCACGACTTTTGAGACACTTTATACTATAAAAGGTAAACTCGCAGAGACTAATTACGCTAAAATTTGCCATGTGCATAGATAAACCTTGCTAAAGGCGAACTTGTAGAAAAAGCAAATACTTTCAATATTGTCTGGGTTGATTAGAGACAAATTAATCTAGCTGTATGGTGCAAATGGTATCACAATGTGCAGAAAAGGGTGCACAGGTGAAGGCAAACAAACTTTGCGATGTGCAGAAATCTGGAACTTCACACTACAGCAGTCGAAATAAAACTTCACACACCACCGGTACATGCTAGAGGTGCAATATGATCTCATCTGCCATTCATATCCACTTGAGTTGAGCATGTGTAATTGCATTACCACCAGGTCCATCTTGCTCCCCACAGTCCACAAGCGCATCTCATTCTGGAGACAGAGGCTGACAACCCTATGTTCTTATAGGAACATGAAGATGTCGATTTAAGAATCTTTCAGAGATACATCCACTACCACCCCTTCCCTCCTCCTGTTCATCGGGTCTCCTGGTGAAGACGGGCCACCATATTGTTTTGAAGTTACAGGTAAGAGGCATAATATGTGCACACAACTTTGTTTTACCGCCTGCTTTGCTATGCTGTGGCAAGTCGGGTACTGAGCCTAGATGACTCACAGCCTGCCCGCTTCTTGCTTACCAGGAACAGGTGGTCTTCCAATACGGAAGGCTGGAGTCAGAGGGATCTTCTCATCAAGAGTCACCTCTTGTAGGAGGCACTAGTCTGTACCTTGCCTGATGCCATGGGCACAGCAGCAGGGCCTCAATGGTGACCTGCTGGAGGTGCAGCAAATGAAGCAAGTGCAAAGTTACCTGAACTTCTGGAGGTGAAGTTAAATGTTAGGGAGACACTCAGCTTTATGAATGTGGAGGTAGAGGTCACATACAATGTCTGCTTTACTGATTGTCCTCTGGGAGCCTTGGATTCTGCTCAGGCTTCCAGAGATTCTAGACAGTATGCGCTGGAAGGTGCTTATGATGACTTCCTCGCGTACCTAAAATAAATATATATTCCCAGCCACTAGGAAGTTCCCTCTGCTATGCCTTAAAGCATTCCTCTTATTCAGATTTACAGATCAAAAGGTGGGAAGTGCTGTTAAGCATGTGGTTGCAGCAATGAACTTCCAATTGCATTCTGGCTCATATGTACCTCGGAAGGATGGATTTCTGCTTCTGTATGAACTCATACAGGAGGATTAGAATGTCACAAAACGTTTTGGCACTATGGAACTAATGGCACAATTCCTGTCGGATACCTCCTTTGATGAAATATAATCAAGCAGGGGCAAAACATAGGCCCCCGCAGCCCCAACAGTGCGGGGGTCCCTGAGCTCCAAGCGTCCCCCTTAGCACAGTACACTGGGTCTGGGACCAAAGTAGCAGGTAGTGTACTTTGCAGGGAGGGCCCCTCAAGTTTCATTACGTCACTGTTGTCGACTGTTACTGCCTCAAGAGATCTGTTTGCTGGCAGGTGCCACATCTGGATATGTCAGTGGAAGATACATATGGCCCAAAGGATTTCGTTTTCTCCTTTAGTTCGCAACTCATTGAGCTAATGGAGCAAACAGCAAGAAGAGCAGGTGATGCTCCATCCATACTAATCTCTGGCTTCTTGACCAGATCCTTTATTTTCAGACCTCAAGAGCAGGAGGTCCTTGGTGGGGTCCCGTCAAAAGTCAAGGCTTAGACCCACTTTGTCACCCCTCAACAGCCCACAGGAAATGGACAAAGCCTCAAGATTTTTTACACTGCTTCTGGTAGATGGTGCACAGTAGCATCAAAAGTTTCTGACTGAGATTCAGATGTTATTATACAAATGCACAATTGTTCAGATCCCGCAAGAGCAGGGGCTTGGGGTGTATTGTCTTTCTCAACTAAAAGCTATCAAAGGATAGTTCACATGTCAATAAGCTTGCCATGTACATACCACCTGAAACATACAATGAGGTGTTACATCAGTCGCCAGGGGTAGACAAGTTGGTATAATGGCATGTCCCTATGCACCTGGGAGGAGGCAAACCTGTTATCCCTAACAGCAGAAAACCTATCAGAAAGGGAGACTCTATTTGAAAATTGGCTAAGCTGGGTCTTACCTACCTTGCTATTATGCCAAGATTATCCCTTTAGCATCCTTGTGGTGGTTCCAAGGATTGGCCCAGCTGGGCTTTAGTTGCCCTAGCATTATGCCACATGCGTCTAGAGACTATAGAGCCAGTGGTTCCTAGAGTTGGCGTACTCAAATCGGCCCAACTAGGTCCTCCCTGCCATGCTGCTACGTCAAGTGCATTTCAAGACCATCCAGGCTGTGGCTTCCACAGATGGCCTTCTAAATCTGGTCCTGTACTGGGGAAAAAGCTACACCCTAAATTGTTTTGAAGAGAATCCCACATTGATGTTTCTGACATGGATGTATTGCCCTTTTCATGGCTGGAGGGGCTCCCTTTATTCTTTTCACTGTATTCTGATTCTGAGAGGGTGCCCAAGAAGAGACAGGAGGGCCACTGATCACGGTACTCATTCAGTTCCCAGTAGTGCAGTAGTTATCAATAGAGCCCATGTTCCTCTCTCTAGGGTCCCCTCTCTCCTCTCCAGTTCCCAGGTGTTGCTGAGAGAGCCATCCATCAGCTTCACTTAATGGGATGGAGTTTTAAAGGGTGGGGCTGTAGTTGAACAGCTGCTCAAGGCAGTTTTCTTTTGGTATAAAGGAACACAGAGGCTAATCTGGCCCTCCATCCTCATCGCTGGTTTTCCTTGGTGTGGTCAATAGGTGCTTGAGCTGTGCTCCACAGGTTTCACCATGTCACCATGTGTTCACAATCCGTCACTGCTCACAGTAGCAGGAAGCCTCAACGAGCGTCGTCAGATGGTACATAAATAGGCCTTGGCACCACATAAAAGGGGATCCATACTAAAACAAAAAAAAGCATCCCTATAATAAAAAAGTGTCTCTCTTTGGTAAATCGTGGCAGCTTAGAACTCTGTGACATATCTTCGTGGTTGTTTTGAGGGCTGTGGGAACACACATTTCTGGTTGTTGGCATAGTTTGTAGATTTGAAATGTAATTACTCATGATATCACCACTTGTGTCACGGCCGCATCTTTCCCAAAATTGACACGGCTGAAACAGTGATCAGGGTCTTGGGATCAGCCATTGCTTACCTGACTGTGAAGAAACAGAGCAAGTTGGGTGCTGCCAAAATGGCCCATTTGACAATAAAAAGCCCCCATATTGACCTGTCAGCGGGGGCTCATCTGGAATGCATGACTAGCCAACAGGCCTTTCAATGCTGGTTGGAACCTGAAGAGAAGGGTTGGTATGATCTAAACTCTGTCTTTTAAGAAAACATATAATCCCTATTTAAAAGCAAAAATCCTAGGGAAACTGTCCTCGGTTGGGCAAGATGGCGGCTGTGTAACTGCTGCGGGAGCCTCCCACCTACCGCTCCATGGTAATTTTCGCCGAGAAACAACATGGTTTAAGGGGAAGTTTGGAGACAACTAAATGCTACATTTAATGATCTCCTACCAAGTAGGAGCTGGAGCCTGGAGGACGAAACGAGTGCAGCAGCAATCGAGAGCTTGTACAATAGGAGCTAGAATCAGCGAACTCGCCTACCTGCTGATCCGCGCTGCGCTGAAAGTCCTAGATGGCCGGTGCAGAGGCGGACGACGGCTACAGTAGATCATTATGCCACCAAAACAGCTCAAGCCCCCCAGGGACCATGCGGAGAGCGGAGCAGCTGGAAGTCTATGCGGTACTCTCACTGTTCGGAAGACGCCGGCCAGACGGAAGGTGGAGGACGCTACTCTCCCGGCGGCGGGACGCAAAGAGGCGGAGACAGGCAAAACTAAACGCAGGGAGCAGCGTCCCGATGAGGAGGCGGGAGTATCAAAACAGCGGGTGATTCCTGGGATCTTCGCTGGCCGTGGTAAGGTGGAAGAGAGGAAGGAGGCTACGCCTGGCGAGATCCTGCCGGGAACGCCCATTGAAATCAGCTGATATTGTGAGTGCAGAACCTCTAACATTTGTTCAAGGGGAGTCATCTAAGGGGGGAGCAAAGGGGCCAGACACTCCAAATACGCCCAATAAAAGCAGGAAGGAGGGGAATCCAACGGGGGACCTGCAAATAACATTAATCAGACACAGCTTAAGGCTGGGGGGACCCCAGAAGGGGAGAAATTCTTTTCCCTCAATGACGATTCCGAACTGTCTAGCACAAGCGATAATGAGAACTCAGATCTTGACAATTCTGGGGTTGATTCCAACAGTTCTCTACCCAACCCAGGTACCCAAAAACGGCTTTCCTCCCAAAAAAGGAGGAGGAATGCAAGTGGAAAGAAGTTTGAGTTAAGGGAATCGGAATCAGATCATAGCAGGACCAGCCAACTAAAGTGGGATTATTCATCTACTCACTTCTTGGTTGAGGATAGGGGGCCAGGCGGAGAAGGCACTCCGCAGGAGGTAACTAAGATATTTCCCGAATCAGAGGCGGCGGTAGGAGAATCATCTCCCTCGATGGGGCTTATCTATTCTACTTTAAAACAGATTCAAGTGGAAGCAAGACAAGAGCACAAGAGGGCCCACTTAGCAACAAAAAAGCTACAAGGAGCTATCCGCAAGGTTAGCAAGACCTGTACGGAAATTGCGGAGCGGACAACGGCACTGGAAGAGCGTGTGGTAGCACTGGAGGCTGGAGCTGAGGCTACTGTACAGCAAGCCTCAGCAAACGAGGCCAGGATGACAGACGTCATGTGTAAGCTGGAGGACTTTGAAAATCACCAGTGGCGAAATAACCTAAGACTCTTGGGCAAACCGGAAAATGCTGAAGGAGGGGACATCAGAGGGTTCGTGTTACGCCTGTTGAAGGAGGGTCTACCGGAGCTGGCACATTGGGACTGGGACACAGAGGTGCAGAGAGTGCACCATGTTCCACTCATGTTAAAAAAGAGGAGGGGGCAGAGTGATCCTAATGAGAAACCTAGAGCCATTCTAATATTCTTTTGGAACTTCCTCCTGAGACAGGCAGTATTCAATAAAGCGAGGCCTGAGGCCAGACAGTCTGCTGAAGGTCACACCTTCTTTGTCAGGCCAGATTTTTTCCATACCACTGTGGAAAGAAGGTGGAGGCTTCGGCAATTGATCACACCTTTTCAAAAGTTGGGATGCGAGGTGTTTTTACTAAGCCCGGCCCAGCTCAAGGTCATCCACAAGGGGAACTCAAGGGTGTTCTCCACTGAAATAAAGGCGCAAGATTTCCTACAAGAAATTTCAGAAGCAGGGAAATAGAAGAAACATAGCATGGATTTTGCAATTGGTCAAGAACATACTGTGGCGGCACCCTCTCCTTTTGTTTTTTTTTCTTCTACTGTTCTAAAAATGTATGTAAATTGAGTTCTTCACGTTTGGTTTGGTGGAGCAGTGGTGGGTGGCGGTGGGAAGCAGCACAATGCAGGAGGCATCACAAGGGTCTTCGGACCTATTTTGCCTGGGTATTAGGGGCTGGGTGGGGGGAAGGAGGTGGGGGGTTTGGGGGGGTGGGGGTGGTCTGGGTGAGGAGCTGGTTTGAAGGGCTGAATTTGGTGAGATGGCATTGTCAGACACAGGAAATAGGCAGAAATTGGTATTGGCTACATGGGTGAATGGGTACGTTAAGGATCGCATCTATCAATATCTGCGGCTCAAACCACCCCCTTAAGAAGTGAAGGATTAACGAGGATATACAATATCTGAAGGCAGACATAGTGTGTCTGCAGGAGAAACACACAGAGGCAGGCAGACAGAGGGTGGCAGAACTTGCAGGATATCATTTAGTCTCTAGCACATCACAAGGAACACGTACACGAGGGGTTGCTATTATGGCCCGCAAAGGCATAATTTGATTCCCGCGCTCAAAATCAGATAAAATGGGCAGATGGGTTATCACTCAATGCTGTATAGACAATAGCTTTTTTACGCTCTGCTCAGTGTATGGTTCTGTATTGGATGACCCTGCCTTGTTTATCTGGCTAAACACTGAGCTAGTCGGCTGGACAATCCCTTTAATAATATGTGGGGATTTCAATATCAATATGAACTCTAGGAACATTAAGCTAGAGGAAAGATCATATCATGGCCGTAAACCCAAAGTGTTTAAATCCTTAGTTTATTTATGTATGACGCATGGGCTAGCAGACGTATGGGCCACGCAAGAACCCCGGGATATACTTTTTTCTCTGCCCCACATCAGGCGCGCAAGGCTGGACTATTTCTTTGTGTCTCAGGGGGTACTGTCGACATGTCGTATTTCCAAATTCCCTCGTGTCATGTCTGATCATAGCCCGCTAGTTTTAGAAATTACAACACCAATGCCAAAGCCCCCAATACCACGCTGGACCTTCGATAGAGCACTCCTCTATGACGAAAAATATATCGAACATATGAGGATTTGGATCCCAAGATTTATAGTCGAGAATAAGGGAAGTGCAAGGCTGGAGGGGGTTTGGGATGCCCTAAAAGCAGGGGTGAGGGGGGGAAACATCAAGATATGGTTGGGCATCTCAGAGGAAGGAAAGACAGCATATGCAGGAATTGTATGGGGAGCTACTAGAGGCAGAAACACTGCTGGCCGGGGTAATAACAAACAGGGGAGTCATCGATCAGGCGCCAACAAAAGTGGCTCTAGCAAGATCGGCAATATTCGATATCTCTGTGAAAAAAGCAGCAGGGAAATACATGGATTGGCATACTAAAATGTACAAGACAGCAGATAATTCAGAGGGAGATTGAGGAAATTGAGGATCCTCTGATGGGCATAGTTTCAGAACCTGCGGATAAATGGGCTGCATTTCAACAGTTTTACCAGCAGCTATATACCAAGGAAGCCGACTATGGGGGAAAAAAAATAGAAGATTATCTGGCGGGACTACCAGGGGAGAGCTTATCGCGTGAAGAAAGAGAAGTGCTAGAGGCCCCTATTACAGAGGAAGGAATAAGGGGTTCGATTCAATCGCTTCCGATAGGGGAGGCAGTAGGAACAGACTCCATTCCTGGGGAATTTTATAAGAAGCTAGCCTCCTGCCTACAGGAATTTATGAAGGAAGTGTTTCTGGAGGCTCAATTGGGTAAGGGGGCACCAGACTCAGGGAGATCGGCCAATATAGCAGTATTCCCCAAAAAGGGCAAGCCGGTCAAGGAGCTGGAGTCCTATCGCCCAATCACATTAATAAATAGTGATGTAAAGGTGTATGCTAAAATCCTAGCCAGGCGATTTGCGGGGGTGTGGGACTTGGCCCTTTTGGCTAAAGTTCCCTAAACTTTTTGCTTTTCCCCTAGACCTCTTTTCTGACATAGTGTTGCCAACTTAGATGCTTTGGACACTTTGCCACTGCTAATCAGTTTCAAAGTGCAAGTGCTCCCTGTATAAAGTGTAATGGCAATTGATTGTCCATGATTGGTATGTTTGCCTTACTAGTAAAGTCCCTAGTAAAGTGCACTATGTGTGCCAGGGCTGGTAATGCAAATGCTACTAGTGGGCCTGCAGCACGTATTGTGCCACCCACACAAGTAGCCTTAAAGAGGGAACTGAGGCCTGCCACTGCAGTGGCTGCACGTAGTTTGTTAAACTGCCATGTTGTTCTGACAAGTGCACCCACTTGCCAGACCTTACCCTTCCCTTTCTATGCATATCAGGCACCCCTATGGTAGGTCCAGGGTACCTCCTGGGCAGGGTGCAGTGCATGTGAAAGGTAGGACCAGGGCCGTTTCTACCATTAGGCAATACTAGGCGGCCGCCTAGGGCAGCAAAAGGGGGAAGGCTCAAAATACAAGTTCTTTTATATCTAATGAGGGGCTGCTATAATGCACCAGTTACAGCTGCAATGGCAGCGCGGTCCTCCTGACAGGCTTGGGGGCTCTGGCTCAGCTGCTAGAGCTCGGCCTGCAAAGTGGTACAAAGTAATTAATAGACATCACAGTCAGAGTTGTTTCTGAAACAATAGGTGGGTCGCCGTAGCAGTTCTTCAAAAGTTTTGGGCTGCTGCTGCTGCGCAGTGCAGCTCAGGGGCAGATCTCAGGCCTCTCAAACAGAGAGGGCCAGCCAGAACCTGTCCCACACTACGATCGGAATAAAGGCCGCGAGACCGTAGAGGCTCCCAGCCACGGCCGTCACGCCCCAGAACTGATACCCGGAGGGGGGGCTGATGATATCGCTGCCTGCGGCCCCCAGAGCGCGGCCCTGCGCTGCATAGGAGGTGAGACGGGAGAAGCCCCGGGTGGTGGCGACTAGGGCCGCGGGGCTGATTATATTGCACCGCTTGCAGGGATTGGCTGTGCCGCTCATCGACTCCTGCCTCGGGCGCCTTGACTGGAGCAGGTGCTGCTGCCCCGACTCTGTGAGGGGGGCTAAGGGGAAAAGCAACTGGTCCGCACAGCAGCGGGGATAAGGTGGAGGCCACACACTGCTTGGTCTCGGGACCGATAACCTGCGTGCCTGGATTGCAAAGTCGAGAGTGTGAGCAATGCAACGCACCTTGCCCCTCCGCGGTATCAGGGTCCAATACTGGCGATTCCCGTGATGGACTCGACCCGCCTCAAACTACCTGGCTCAATGCTACTGGCGGTGCACACTGGCCTGCTGCCTGGCAATAAATATGGCATTGGCAGCACCGCATGCCAACATCCGATATCCTGCCACCGAAGGACCTAGCTGAAACAGTGTGTCTAGTGTGCTGTCCAGCCGAGAGCTCAGTGCCGAGCCAGAATTGCCACGCTGTGACTCCATGTGGCCACCACGAGGCCCGCTAATTGCCGTTGCACAGGTTCACTTGCTGGCCTCCCGCCTCCGAAAGAAGTGTGGCCTCAGAGCCCAGTATCTAGTTACACTTGCTACTTGTAATGGGTGCTATAAAATTGGGTACATTCTGAGCTGCCTGCCGTGCCTCTGTAGTCTGAGAAGTCAAGTGTGCAGTCACGCAGTCTTTCTCTGCTCAGTTTGAGCAGTGACGCGTTAGCGCACTTTAGTGTAGTGTAACTGAGTCGGGGTAGGGTGCCTGTGCGGGTTGACTAGTGCTGCTTGCAATTTGCCTAGTTATAGCGCCGTGGGCGGCGCCACACGCTAGACAAAACAACTATATCTCCAGCACCGGGCCGTCCTGCCCAGCTTAATAGTATGATCAAGTTACAAGGGCACTACGTCAATGCCCTTAAATTTCTGGTACTTTGCAACAGTTTTAAGATCCTCTTATAGTTTCTCGTTGCTCATATGGGTTTAATTTCTGATATTTATGTTTCCCTCATCTTTATTGCTTTATTTTGCTCGCGAGAATGTGCCACACATAGTCGTTAAAATGTCCCTCATAATTAGCCTGAAATTATGAAAATGTCACACATGGCAATCTGAAACCTTGGCAGCTTTGCTTGGGGCTTGACAGCTGAGGCACTATAAGGCGTGACATTGCATTTCAGTGCGGTGATGCGGACCACCACACTGAAATGCGTTAGTCTAACGCCTGATGCGTGATTCTTGACAGGGCTGAATGCATTAATTCTTCTAGCCTGGATGACAGGGGGAGAGAGTGATCAGGCCTGAGAGTGATGGTAGTAAAAGGGAGGGAGCGGCATTTTTCAATTCTCGCCTAGGGCGGCAAAACACCTAGAAACGGCCCTGGGTAGGACATGTACTAAGGTGTGTGCCATGTCCTGACAGTGAAATAATCTCCATTTCGTTTTTCACTGTTGAAAGGCCATCCTGCCCATAGGACAGAATGGGGAGGCTGTGTAATATGTTTTCCAGCCTATCTCCCCAAAGGATTAAGATGGAGAGGTGAAGTTTAGTATGCCTGAACTCACAATGTAATAACACATCTTTTTATGAAGGTGGTTTTTGCATTGTGTGTTTAAAAGCCACTCTTTTAGAAGTGGCTGGGTTTTTGTGCTCTAACATTTCTGTGTGTCTCTGCCTGGTTGTGGATTGACTGTCTGGATTTGAAAAGTGATAGGATCTGGGTAATGTCTTGACCCAGGGGAGGGGGTGAGACAGCAACAGGCTGACCTGCATCTGAAGTGTAGGGGGAGGAGTAGCTCCTAGAGGTGAAGAGGCCTGGGCTGCAGCCATAAACCAATGGTTCCGGCCCCTGCTGAGTGATTGAGGATCCAGACCCCCACTATCAAAGGAATAATGATGTCACTGGCAGGGAGGCACCCAGAACTGGTTTGAACAGGGGTCAGTGCCCCCTGAACACAAAGACTTCAAAGCCATTGAGGGGTATAACTATGAGAGCTGAAGCCCCTGAACTTTGGAGAATGGCTTGATCAAGATTGAACAAGACTGGAGCTACTTCATGCTCAAGAGGAACCTTTGCCAAGGAAGAAACAACTGAAGAGACTGAAGGATAGGACTGACTCTTGCTGTGTGTTCTGGGGCTGGCCTGCAGTTTGCTGTTTTAACCGAGGAAAGGCTAAAGGGACTTTGCGGTGTGCTGTGTCCCCCTGCTTGAAAGGACTTTGCTGTGCTGTGTCCTGAAGTAACTTATCCCCAAGGGCCCGAGGTGAGCTGGCTCCCTGTTGTGGAAACTCAGGAACACAAAAGTTTCCAGGAGAGTCTCAGCCACGCTTGTGTGCGTGTGCTTGTTGCAGCCTGAGACCCTCGTAAGAAGTGCCCTGTGATCGTAGACACCTGGAGTCCAAGCGAGGATCAGCAACGCTTGTGTGCGTGTGCTTTTTGTAGCCTGAGCCCTTCGTGAGGATTGCCTTGTTATCGCGCACCGGAATCCAAGTGAGTCTCAACGACGCTGTGTGCGTGTGCTTTGTGCAGCGTGAGACCTTCCTGAGGATTGCCTTGTTATCGTGCACCGGAATCCAAGTGAGTCTCAGCGACGCTGTGTGCGTGTGCTTTGTGCAGCCTGAGACCTTCGTGAGGATTGCCTTGTCATCATGCACCGGAGTCCAAGTGAGTCTCAACGACGCTGTGTGCGTGTGCTTTGTGCAGCGTGAGACCTTCGTGAGGATTGCCTTGTTATCGTGCACCCGGAGTTAAAGTGAGTCTCAGTGACGCTGTGTGCGTGTTCTTCGTGCAGCCTGAGAGCTTCGTGAGGAGTGCCCAGTGATCGTGTACCCGAAGCTCCAGGGAGTCGCAGCGACGCTGTGTGTGTGTGCCCTGTGGCAGCCTGAGATTTCCGTAGCAGTAGCGGCCCGGACCGGCAGCCCCGGAAGAGCTGAGCCGCCGGCCTGAGCCCGCCGTTGCCAATTCACAAAGATTGCACCTGAGGCCCAAGTCGCTGGAAGAAGAGAGGAGAGTGAGTGTGCGCCCCCCAGGTAACGTGTTTCGATGCCTGGGGCGGGGTGCGGGCTCGGAGGGACACGCTCTCGGCCTCTCTTTCCTTTCGGCAGCGCGAGCCTCTGCTTTGCTCGCATCGCGGCCCGTACTGGCCAAGGGAGTGGCAGTACCGGGGCCGGAGTGCGGAGCTGCATTTTTTTTTGTTATTCCATACCCGTGTTGGGAGCAACTATTGACGTATTACACATTGCATCATTTCTGCATAACGAACTACCTGACTAGTGTATTAGGCATTGCATTATTCCTGCATAACGAACTACCTGATTAGTGTATTACGCATTGCATTATTCCTGCATAACGAACTACCTGATTAGTGTATTACGCATTGCATTATTCCTGCATCACGAACTACCCGATTGTCGTATGACGTATTGCCTTGTTTCTGCAGAACGAGTTACCTGATTGTCGTATGACGTATTGCATTGTTTCTGCATAACGAATCACCCGATTGTTGCGTTACGCATTGCACTGTTTTTCCATTGCAGGGTGCCTGATTGTTGCGTTACGCATTGCATTATTTTTCCATTGCAGGGTGCCTGATTGTTGCGTTACGCAGTGCATTGTTTTTCCATTGCCAAGTGCCTGATTCTAGCATTACGAACTGCATAATATTGTATGAGGACTACAGTGGAATGTTTAGCAGTGCTCATTAATATCGCCAGAACTTACAAGGGCTGGCTGGCCTAACAACCGGCCAGGAAGAATAGTACAACTACGCATATGTTGGATTTGTATCGTGTGATCTTATCGTATATCTTTTTTATATATATTTGTACTCGTTTTATCAAACTCGTGTGGAGTCCATTTGTGGTGTCATCATTGGGTTGCTGGGAGCGTGATTGCAAATACTTTACACATTTACCTTGAAGATAAGCCTGGCTGCTCGTGCCAAGCTACCAAGGGGGTGAGCGGGGGATATCTGCGAAGGTGTCCTTCCTTTCCCTGACGTGGAAACGCGGGTCCCTATTTGGCCTAAGGTACCTACCTCAGCCAACCAGGGATCCCGGGTCTAACAGGGGGTAATAAAGAAATTGGTTTCCCCAGTCCAGCATGGTTTTGTCCCGGGCCGCAACACCATCGATCATATTCAACGGACTATTACGCTCTTTGATGCCGCAGGGATTGCCGGAGACCCTAAGAAAGCTTTTGATAGGGTCTCCTGGCCTTTCTTGTGGGCAGTTTTGGAGAATAGAGGGTTAGGCAGGGGCTTTATTAATGCCATGGCAATGATGTATATTAACCCAGTGGCCAGAGTAGTGGTAATGGGGGAAATGTCTGACCCAGTTAAGATCAGCAGGTGGACTCGTCAGTGCTGTCCCTGCTCCCCCCTACCGTTTGCTTTATACATTGACCCGCTAATAAAAAAGATCGAAGGGAATAATAACATCCTAGCAATGCACAGCAACAGGGGGTACACAAAGATCTTGGCTTATGGCGATGATTTAGCGAATGTCACTCCTAACCCGGAGGGTGTGCTAGTAGAAATTGAAAGGGAAGCCAACGTCTTTGGGCATATCTCAGGCTACTGGCTGAACCAAAATAAAACCCAAATTGTGATCAGCAATATGACACAGCTGAATGATCAACGGGTAGTCCCGAAAGCGTCTTATCTTGGGGTCAAAATTATGGCAGACGTGACTAAAATTGTTGAAGTAAATCTAGGTCCACTACTCCCAAAGTTCAAAACGGATTTTGCCCGGCTAGCCAACCTGAAACTTACACTGGTTGGGAGGAGCAATATCATTAAAATGCTATTTTTGCCAAATATTTTGTATTTCTTTCGGGCCATTCCACTGATCATAGATATCTGATGGGTTAAGACCCTAAACCAGTTGGTTTCTAGATTCCTCTGGGCCAATTGTCGCCCTCGGAGAGCGTTGAAATTCTTAACTCTCTCAAGGGATAGAGTTAGCTGGTCTGTTTCTAACTTCCAGCTATATCACTGGGCTTCGATACTTCAGAGGATGGCTGGATTACTTAATGGGGAAACGGCAACCTTAGAGGGGGAGGTCCCCACTTCAATATATGAGCTGTTTTTAGGAACAGAAGCTAGAGGATGTCTTCTGCGCCACACTGAATTTAACTATTTTAAAAAGGTAAAGTTTAAGAC
This sequence comes from Calotriton arnoldi, assembly GCA_963921515.1. NCBI lineage: Eukaryota > Metazoa > Chordata > Amphibia > Caudata > Salamandridae > Calotriton > Calotriton arnoldi. The sequence continues at coordinate 1,775,365 of CAWUFW010002509.1, forward strand.
TGTGATCTGTGCCTTCAAGGTCTGGACTGCGGTTCGGAAAAAACTGGGTCTGGGCCATCTGAATGCCTATTCCCCTATATATAATAATGAATTACTCCCTGGTATTTTTAATGATGGACATATGAAATGCTGGTATGAGAAAGGGGTGAGGACGGTGGGTGATGTTATGGATGAGGCGGGATAGCACTGTTTAATCTGATTAAGGATAGGTATGGGGTGGAGAATAGGCAATTCTTCAAATATCTCCAGATAAGAGATTTCTTGGCTAGAAAGGCCGGAGGTCGGTGTGGCTTCACCAGGGTGACACTGATGGAGGTGCTGCGGAAAGGGGCAACCTCGGTAGGTGTGATGTATAAGATGTTAAACAAGACAATGCCGAATGATCTAACTAAGCACTGTGATCGCTGGCATTAACTCCTACAGGTGGTAGCTGGAGAAGCCGAAGATTCGCTATATTTAGCCCAGACATCATTCATAGCAGCCAACCTACAGATGCAATGCTATAAAACATGGTTTAACCTGTACATTACTCCGGCTAAAATTGCTAAATGGGGAAGATCGGCTGGGTCACACTGCCCTCGCTGTGGCTACCAAGCAGCTGATATTGTTCATATGTTCGCTTTGTGCCCCAGCCTGGATACTATTAAAAGAGAAGTTTGCAGCGTTCTGGAACTGCAATTGGGGCATCAGATAGACATGTCACCGCAGCCGATAGTGCTAGGGGTAGATGATATTGCATTACCGGGACCAGCACAGATATTTTTATATATTGCTATGACGATATTGAGACACTTCTTAGCTACTCACTGGCTGGACTTAGTCCCGCCAACTAGTCAACAGTGGATGGGCAGATTATTGGCGGTATATCGGTGGGAAACAGCAGTGTTTGCACGGAGAGGGCGCAGAGCGTGGAAAAGAGGGATGTAAATCTAGGGCCACTGAGAAGGTGGATTCGTGAGAGAGAGGAGCAGGGAATCAATGAGACAGACGGTGTATAGGCAGCCGCGGGACGACAAGGGTGGACGGGAGGGCCTCCACGATAACAAAGGAAGTATTTTTTTAAGGGGGTGTAATATTATAATAGTATAAGTTACAATTGATTGATTTATGATGTGGATAAGAAATGCTGATGTAAAAGGTACTTGATGATGAAATGTAGTTATTACACTGTGATTAATGCCGCACTCATTTCCAAGTAAGATCTGGCTATATTTCTGTTGGTAACCCGGACCAGGGGTGGAGGAGGTTTTTCAGGAGGGGGGGGAAAGGACTGAATTTTTTTCTGTGCTGGCTTATCCCTTTAGTGTTTTTGTATACATATATATTATGAAATATGCAATAAAGATTTTTTTTTTTTAATAAATAAAAGTAAAAATCCTTACAAGGGCTGTGCACACCTAAGCATCCTCATCTATGGGTCACAAATGTGCATAAAGTCTTGTTCCTACTTAAGATTTACTCTAAATAGGATGCAGCTGGAAAAAAATAGAATAATAGAATGCCCAGCTCAATTGCTGTGCAGTGTGACAAAAGGCTTTTAATGAATTTGTGGCAGATTGTGTGGATTAGTTTGGGCATTCAAAATGGATCCGTGAACAGCAGAGTGCTACTCAGTATTTTGTTTTTTTTGCGTAACAGTTTGTAGTGTATTTACTTCGAAGGTTTTTAACCACTGTCCAACATTTCCCCCTCATTGCCTCCATCGTCCAATGTGAAAATTGAGCTATGTCTAACCGTTGGCACTTATAGGCAGTTTAGTCGGAATCCAGCAGCAATCCACCGACCCTATATTGCTTTGACGCCATGATCACTATTTAACCCCTCCTCCTAGTGCCACGATCTGGAATCCAGGTAAAGAGTGGCAAGGTTAATGTTGTAATGTGGCATCTTCCTTGCTTGGATCTATTAGGGCCAGGTATCTCCTTGGGTCTGAACCTTGACCACACAACCCTCAACCCACACTTGGATGCCTCCAGTGGGGTTGACTGTCCTTTGCCACTCTGGGGTGGATTGAACGTAGTGTGCCTTTTGGTGTTCTCACAATACCTCCAATAGGTTAGTTTCATGTCACCCTTGGGAGTATTCCATATAGTATTCCTTTTGGTGGTTTCATAGTGCACCAAACGGGTTGGTCTAATGTGTCATCTGGGCTTATTCCATACAGTATTCTTATTATGGTGGTGTCACAGTGTTTCTAATAGGTTGGTATTGTAACACTCCTGGCTGTATTGCATATGGTACTGTTTTAGGTGGTTTCACTGTGCCTCAAATAGTTTGTTCCAGTGATGCTTATGGGTTGAATAAAAGTATTCCATTGGTGGTAGTTTCACAGTGCCTTCAATAGGCTGGTCCTCTGTTCTATAGTGAATTCCATGTAGTGGTCCTTTTGGCTTTCTATAGAGTAGTCCCATGGAGGTTTAGCTGACCTTCCAATGAGCTGTTTTTTTTATATTAGTGATACTATATACCCTAGTGAACCTCACTGAAACACACCAATGCCAGATTCTACATTTGACACTGCGCACCCTAAAGTTGGTAAGTACCTATATTCATTTCAGTGTCTAGTTTCCCACCCGTCACTACTCCCCAAACCTATAAGCGGTGGTATTAGGCACAACGTTTTTCCACTGCATCGCTCAAATCGCACACTACATGTCCCATGTAGTCGGAACAAGTCCGGCCCTAGCTCGGATAGCGCCCTAGGCGGAAAGATGTTTGGCGCCCTCCCTACAGCTAGTGAATAATATGAGAGAGCAGGGTGCCCATTTCATGTGCGCAGGTCAATCACACCTCAAAGCAGTGATAGGCCTTCCTAGCTCGTTCAAGTTAGTGTCAAGTTGTTGGTGGGGCAGAGGGCGGTGTTCGTGCATGGCTGCCGGAACTGAGGGCAAATGCAAGGGTGTTAATGGGGCATAAAATGGCACCTGAGGCAAGTAAAATAAAAGCAGTTTAATCTGAGTTACTGGAACAAAGTAAGAGGGACGCTGCTGTCTGCAGGACTTTAATGCAGACAGTTCCATTCGCCTCTCTGAAGATTGGCACCCCGGGCCTGGACCCGCCCATGCAAAAAGCCAGCCCTGAGGCCAGTCTACAAACACCGTATAAAACTGTGCATTCAGAAGGGCAACGGAAAGTTCATGACATGAATATAAAGAGCAACATAATGACGCAATTGGACCTCCTACAAAAGTGCTTTAGGCCTCCTAGAGGGAGTGCGAAGAGTGCTACATTAATACCAATGGAACACAATACCCGTTTCTAGCGAAGACTATCAATGAACTGAGCAACCTAGTCCAACTCCTAAGTGGGCAGTCTTACTGCACCCTCATAACACTGAAGACTCTAACAATTATAGTACTTCTCCTTTAAGGTGAGCTACAATATGGTGTCGAGGAAACCACCAGCAAGGACGTCAGTAGTACGCCATTGCTGTGACATATCCACACATCGGTTCTGCAGTTAAAATATGTGAAGGTTGACAATTGGATTTAATTTCAACGGTGCCCTCACAATGCCCTGGGAAACACGCATTACTCTAGCATGAATTACTTTTGTGGCATGATAATTACAACCTGAAAGGAAATAAAGATAGATTGCATGAGATGTATCTCACGATTGTCAGTTCCAACACTGAACTTGGAGACCTTGGGCAAAACAATGTTTAATGCAGCCAGGGATGGTTATGGGAACACTGCCTAATTTTAATGACATTTTAGCTGCTTGATATTTAAAAAATTGTGTTGGCACTGTGTTGATTCTCATCTCTGCATTAGAGTCGGGTTGTTTTTCGCCCTTCCGCTCCCGGCTGCCTTCTTTTTTCGGCGCCGCTGAGCAGTGTAGCTTCTTGGATGCCAGCTGCTGCGCGGGCTTGGGGGGAGTGCCTACTTAGGCAGACTGGAGCAGATGCACTCAGCAGGCGCACCTAATGCAAGCCCATCTGCGCCATTCCGCGCCCAACAGGATCAGGGGCCAGGACCCCATGTCAAATCTTGACATATACCTCTGAGGAGCTGAAGAAGATGACAGAAGTGGGAGCTGTTCATGTGCTATCCAGCGGGGTGGGGCTGTTGAAGAAGGCGGGGGCAGACCCTAAAAACTTAAAGAACTACCGCCCAGTGTCCTTGCTGACATTTCCGGCTAAAATGTTGGAGCAGCATGTAACTAAGACCCTCACAAAATTTGTGGAGGACCAGCAACTGCTCCACCCTTGCCAGTCAGGCTTTTGGGCCCATCATACTACTGGGCTAGTGATGCTCTCTTTATTGGACGAACTTCAGTTGGCGACAGATAAGAACAGATCTTCTGTGTTGATTTTGCTAGACCTCATGGTAGCATTTGATTAGATGGACCATCAATTGCTCATGCACCGGTTAATGGCCTGCGGGATTACAGGGTCTGCACGCCTGTGGATTTCGTTGTTCTTAAATGACCGTTCACAGAAGGTACAGATAGGCAGTCATGTCTATAGGGCAAGGGCGCTAACTGCGGGGTCCCTCATGGATCTGCGTTATCCCCATTGCTGTTTAACATCTTTTACAGACATTGATGGCAGCGCTAGCACAGTTGGACTGTCAACTGTTCAACTGTGCAGATGCCACTCAGCTGGTCTTGCCGATTGAGAGTTCCACGCTGTCACAGTTGAACATGCACAATATCCTGAGGTTCGCTGTGAATTGGATGACAGCTAACTCGCTGACGATTCATCCTGCCAAGACCGAAGTGCTGGCAATCACAACAAAGGGAAACCCCTGGATGGACAGTTTTTGGCCCCTGGAGTTAGGCTCCCCTCCGAGTACTGTTCCAGCAGTAAAAAGCATTGGCATGAAGTTGGACAGTAGTCTGTCTGTGTCCAAGCAAGTGGCAACAGTGTGTGGGAGTTGCACAGGTCTCCTGAGATAGCTCTGGAAAATAGTCCCAATTCTTTCATTTTCAACTATGCGGACAGTAGTGGAGGCAGTGATTCTGTCATGGCTGGATTATGGGAACACCCTTTTTATTGGCCTTCCCAATAAGTTGGTGGGCAAGCTCCAGGTGACAATGAATGCTGCATCAAGGCTGCTGCTGAAACAAACGAGATGGGCGCATGCCACGCAACAACTGCATTGGCAACCAATCAAATAGAGGGCCACGTTTCAGGGTCTGTGCTTTGCGCACAAGACACTGTATGGTACTGTACCAGTTTACATTAAGGAGCGTCTGGGGCACTATGTGCCCGGTCGATGTCTACGTGTCTAAGAGTTGATCTTACTGACCTGTCCAAGCTTTAATAAAACAACCTTGGGGAGCTGGGCATTTTCAGTTCTGATACCTCAAATCTGGAACGGGTTGCGAGACAGCCTGAGGAAAGAAACCGAGCTTCTTCCCTTTTAGAAAAGACTGAAAACTTATTCATGTAAACATGCGTGGCAGTAACATGTTTCACAACACTTAGATGAGAGTTAAGAGATCAGTGGTATTTGAGCGCTATATAAATGTTATTAACATAACATGGTCGGACTGGAACATAAAACAGGTAAAAATAAAAAATAAAAAAAAGTGGCTCCCATTAGTGAATTAAATAGCTAAACAAAACTGACCCATCTTTGAAAATTGAGGCAGTTTTGAACTTGTAAAGACACACTGTATATCTTTTGCAAGGTACAGAAGACTGCATGCATTTATACTTGCTGCATGCAATGTTGGTTTTAATATCAGGGAAATCAACAGTAAACCCCGGACCAGCAGACCATAAAACAAGCCAACCGACAGCCAAAAACCAGCCCACACACTCAAGGCCATAGCAAAGCCCCCGCTCTGCTTGCTTAAGTGGGGGTGCTTGGGACAAATTACATTGATTTACGGCCAATCTTAACTTTCATCTCAGGCTGGCTTGCAGGTCATTGCGAGGCAGAAAGAAAGACCTATAATTTACAGTGGTACCTACAACTGTGGGATGGGGAATGGGTGGAAGAGTTAAAAAAAAACGTAAAATGGTGACAGAATGGAAGAGAATGGTTTGGAATATAACAGAAAAAATAAGTTAGAGGCAAATACAATGAAATAGCTTGAAGGAAGGAAAGAAAAATGCAAATATGAACAGAAAGAAGAAAAGTTAAAAGGTAGTAGGATGGAACACAGGCACAAAAGAAGAATGGAAAGAAGGAGAGAAAGGGAAAAATACAAGGGGGGAAGAAAAGAATGAAACTTGGAAAAAGGGGTGGCAGGAAGAAACAAAAAAATAAAAATGCTAAGAGAGAAAGAAAGTAAAGCTGAAAATAGAATAAAATATCGTAAAGAGGAAATGAGAGACGAGTGGAAGGTAGGTGAAAGGAAATAAAATAAAGAATTAGCATATGGAAGGAATTGAAGAAGAAAAAGGGATGAGAGAAGGGGCAAAGGAAGTACAGGGGATGATAAAACAAGAATGTGAGAAAGGGAAAGATGGAAAGCAGGAAGAAACATTAAACATGAATATAAAGAAGGACAGAGAGCTCAAAAGACACCTGAAAGAAGAATGGGCAGAACAAAAGAAAAATGGATAAACGTAATGAGAGGTGAATGAAAAGGGAGGAAATAAATAGAAAGTAGGAAAGAAAGATGGAAAGAAAAAAGAAAGAATAAATCAGAGCAGGAAAGAAAGAAAGATAGAAAGAAGTCAATGCTGGTAAATTGGTCGTTTTTGGCCACATTCCTTTTCATAACATTATTGTAAAATGCATTATTCTGAAGCTTTTTCCTCTGGGCAACAATGCCTACTATCTCCTTAATAGAAAGGGTTGTGTTCGCTCACTTTGCTAGGACATTTCGTTCCGTGTGGCTCAAAGTGGAGGGTATTTTACTTTTCTGGTTACTCCCTTGGACACACCGACATGTCAGACCAGCCCATCGGGCACTACCTTATTGCCTATAGGCCAGTCCAAACCTGAATGCAGCAATTGTATAGCAATACTGAGAAGTAGTGTTGCTCCTGATATTTCAAATTACAATTTTATTTTATTTTTGTCAGGGTCTTGCCTCTTAAGAAATTGGGGACTGCCACAATTAGCCACACACTTTCCAAGAATGGGTACGTGGAAACTTGGCTGGCACGATATCTTTGCAACACAGGCCATCCCCAATATCTACCTCATGGTTCTTAGCAAGTGCAACTCACAGAAATTTGAAATTTTGAGAAATAAATGATCTTTGGTGGGAAAACATGGATGTGTCATTATTTTTGTGGCTTGCACTACAAATGTATGATGTAGTTTATGTTCAGCCAGAAAACAAACAGGAGTCATTAGGATGGTGAGATGACTCGCCACTGATATTTGTTGTGATACAGGCCACAAGTTTGTATCTTTGCAAGGTCAGCTCAGGGCTCCAGCCTTCCAGGTCGCTAAACTCAGTAGTATTAAATTGGGTAATAGTAATATCTATTATTTGCAGCACATAGCACCCACAAATTGTGGTACGTAGCGATGCATAAACACAAAATATTGTCGTTATCTAATCAAATTCTCTTTCATCTGCTGGCAAAGGCATCCACAATTTAATATTTTTTTCTCATGCTCTTATGTCCTGATTCCGTGAATAATTCCAGTGTTTGTGCAAGACAGCACGGCATATTGATAGAACTCTCTTTGCAAAGCAGAGCCAGGCTTACAGAAAACAGCTGGTCCGAAACGCAGGGTCTAGATGGATTATGGGTTTGAAAAGCAAAAAGCTCCTGAGGCTGAATCACAAATGAATTTATGAGCACAGAAACAGGAGTGCTCTTTCACGTACTCGTAAACATAGTTTAAACACACAAAGTTGGCTAAAACAATACAATGATAAAGAAAAGAAAGACAAACTCATTTGCAAAGTATTGGCACCGGCCTTGGAACTTAACAGCACTTTTTTTAGGCAGATGTGTACATATTCAGGATAATTGCAATCACTCACAGTGTGTAAGAGCCAATGATTGAGGTGGACTGACTTCTGGCCACATGCTGTTTGCTGTGGTAGGTGGAAATAAAATGAAAGAGACCAATGGATGCAGAGGGCTGACTATAGGCTCCTCCGTGTATGTAGTTAGGCCTTGCATTGATATATAGAAACGAGGGAGAGGATGTGGCCTAACTGCTAGAGTGGTCGACCTCGAAGCTGGGGAACTGGGTTCGAGTTTTGGCAGGGATGCTCAACTTCTGGGCAAATCACTTAATCTCCCCATGCCTAACAAAATGAATGTGCTCGTCTGTAACGCGGTTGGTGCTCATGTAAAGGGCTCTGATACCTTCGGGTCGAGTTCACGCTGTATAAAACTCACAAAAAACAAAAACAAAAAAAATTATTTACAACTAAAAAAATCAAATTCACCAGGTATAGTTTACTGAGCCTATTATAATGTGAGCCCCCACCACGCTCTGCTTATGACTTCAAGTATTACATCACACACGACATGTTAAAATGACATCACTGATGACATCACTGATATCTCAAATGACATAATTGGTGATTTCAGTGATGACACTATAGTCATGTACAGTAAAGAGTTACTGTGTGTACACAGCATGGAAATAGTGTAAGCCCTGGAGGCAAGCATGATTCGGCATGTTGAAATTTATATGGTGCACCGTTTACAAATCACTAAAGTTTGGGATACATTTATTAGTCCCTGTTAAACAAGATGAAGGCTGAGAATACCTAATGTAAATAGCAGATGTATGGTTGAAAGTAGGTTACAACTTAAAGCCAAAGGATATTCCCAAAAAATTGTGAGAAAGGCAAAACCTTGTGTTCACAATAGATTATCCACCAGTGGATATTTGGGCATGTGCTCATTTTAAATAGTGGCAATACACTGCAATAGACAATTCTATTGAGCAAGGATGTTGGTGTGGATCTTTATTCCCAGAACTTTGGTAAAGATTTTGAGGCTTTGGAGATTGGTGAAAAATGCAGACTGTAGGGGTGTCCCACTTAGAGGTGGGTAATCTCCCACTAGTGTTGTAAGCATGACTCTAAGGTGGTATGCCACTGTGTCGATCTCAGGAATGTGTATGGTGCATCTTACTAAACTACAGAGTGTAGTCAATTGGGCCTGGAAGAAAGTGTCTTTATAGGGGAAAATGTATACCTATCAACCTCTTGACTTACAATTGGAGGTCATGAGAAATATTTACAAGGTAATCCCATTACAGTGAATAGAAAAGTATCCACACTTGTAATGTGTTAAATTACTTCAAGGGCACAAACTCTATACAATGGTATCACAATGATTGTATGATGTCATCAATGATGTAATTTGAGATGCCTTCCGTGATGACATCAATGATTTCATTCAAATTGTGAGGATGATGTAATATGTGAGGTTATAAGCAGTGCAAGGTGGGGAGGGGGTGTAAGATATAATTAATTCAGTAAACTATAATTAGTGAATTTCAGTGTTTTCTATTAAAAAATAGTTTTTATATTAGGAAAAGTGTAACTACAGCATCAATTTAACCTTTGTTTCTTCCCAGTGAAGTTCTAGTGCCTTTTTTAATGTACACTAAAATCTTAGTACATTACCTAAATACTTCACTTTAAACTCTGGTATTTTCACTGAATTTCTGAGTCTTTTTTTAATGTAACCTAAGATATTATTACCAGACCTAACTATAACATCACTTAAACCATGGGTACTCACAAACTTTCTCTCGGGGCCAAATTTACAGTGTGGTTTGTGGCCGAGGGCCGCACCAGTGGGGGCGGGGACAGTGGGGGGGCGGGTGGGGGGGGCTAGAGCAAAAAAAAAACTGTGACCAAGAGGTTGAACACAGGCACCTGCAGCGGACACATTAGTCCACTGGGCCACCAGACCCGGCATACACACGTCTGTCTGTCTGTCTGTGTGTCTGTCTGTCTGTCTCTCTGTGTGTCTCTCTGTCTGTGTGTCTCTCTGTCTGTGTGTCTCTCTGTCTGTGTGCCTCTGTCTGTGTGCCTCTGTCTGTGTGTCTCTGTCTGTGTGCCTCTGTCTGTGTGCCTCTGTCTGTGTGCCTCTGTCTGTGTGCCTCTGTCTGTGTGCCTCTGTCTGTGTGTCTCTGTCTGTGTGTCTCTGTCTGTGTGTCTGTCTGTGTGTCTGTCTGTGTGTCTGTATGTCTCTGTCTGTGTGTCTCTGTGTCTGTCTGTGTGTCGGTGTGTCTCTGTCAGTGTCTCTGTCAGTGTCTCTGTCTGTGTGTCTGTGTCTGTGTGTCTCTGTCTCTGTGTGTCTCTGTCTGTGTGTCTCTGTGTGTCTGTGTGTCTCTGTCTGTATGTCTGTCTGTGTGTCTCTGTGTCTGTCTGTGTGTCTCTGTCTGTGTGTTTGTCTGTGTGTCTGTCTGTGTGTCTATGTATCTGTGTGTCTCTGTCTGTGTGTCTCTGTGTCTCCGTCTGTGTCTCTGTGTCCAAACAGGAAGCTTCCCAAAAAGCCCTTTAAAAGTCAGCTGTGAAAGCGCATATAACTGACTTTAAGGGCCTTTTGGGAAGCTTTCCGATGGTGCCATGACCTCACAGAGGCCGGCAGTAAACACAGAAGATGGCAGCAGGAGCATACGTAGGGAATACCTATTTAATACGTGTTAACAACGTATGCTCCTGCGGTCATCTTCTGTGTTTACTGCCGACCTTACTTGAAACTTAGAAACTGCAACGCAAGGTCCGCGGGCCGCCAATGAAGGCCTGCCGGGCCGCTGGCGGCCCGCGGGCCGTACTATGAGTACCACGGACTTAAACCTTTGTTTTTTTCAGTGAATTTCTAGTTTGTTTTTTAATGTAAAGTATAATCCTATTACCATACTTAACTATAACGTCACTTTAACCATTGGTTATTTCAGTGAAGTTCTTGTTCTTTTTTTTGTCATATGTACCAAACTACCTCACTGAGCTTACCTTTTGACCATGTGCAGTAGGTTGGACGCAGGGCACCAAAGCACACTAATTATCGCTGGCTTAAAATAATTAGCTATTTTCATTGATTAGCATATGTGTGCATTTATAGTGACATAATGAAAGCTGTTGTCTTTGCATAAAATTGTCAACTGTTCACTTCTATGATTCTTAACCTTGCGACACAGCGCACATTCATTGATTTGTCTGCTTATTGCACCTTGTACGTGACAGTTGTACAATTTCTATCTGGTCTACAAATTACTATACTTACTACACTACATGTGTAATTACTATACTTTTCTCGTTTAATTAAAACACACACATAAGGCTAGAGTGTATTAGTGGTTTCACTACATTAATTGTATGCTTAGAGTATATTTCTTTACCTATCTACGAAGTTTGTATAAATTAATTGCAGGTGAACCATTGTTTTGAGTATGTCAGGAATTACAGGAACGCAGGACTGCGCTCAAGAACAATGAAGTTACCATCCTTGTATTCCTAATTTAGTAAAGGCTTTCATTGCATCCTTTAAAGTCAATAAACATCAGTAACAGAGGTTATGAGAGATTGGAAGTTGGAGGTTAGTTCATTAGGACATGTTAGATTTACAGAGAATCACTTTTTGGTTCTAGGACAGTACTTCTGGGATGAGAAAAGAAGGGCAATATAAAATCTCCTCCTATATTATCTAAAGTGTCTGGCAACATCCCACGTTGTTTCACATACTTTGCTGCTGCTTAGTTCACCCCTGGCCTCATCCCTGCACTTTTATTGAACTGTCCTGTTTGCTTCCTGTTAGAAGTTGGATTTCTGGTTGGCAGAGTTATGCACCCTGTCCAAGCAGGAACCACAGTCCTAGTCAGAGTAAGTCAGATACACCCCCTAAATTAACCTGTGCTCACCCCCTGGTAGCTTGGCACAGAGCAGTCAGGCTTAACTTAAGAGGCAAAGTATAAAGTATTTGTGCAACACTTAATACAGTAAAACAGTGAAAACACCACACAAAAATATACCACACCTGGGTTGAAAAATAGAAAATAATTTATTGAACAAAATATGACCAAAATGACAAAACCCCAAAAAGTAGAACTGGAGTTATGTATTTCGAAAGAATTTCTTGAAATATAGTGCTTAAACGCTTAAAGTGCCAACTGGGGCTATCTGGTTGCGCTTGACTGGGACAAATCCAAAAGTTCAGGCCGACCACGATTGAGCGCGGGTCGGATACAGGGACCAGCCTTGGCTAGATGAACAGTACCATGGTTTAGGGTTATGTCAACGTCGAGGACGAGATGCGAGGAGCAATGGAGGCGATGCGTCGGCATCGATCCTGGAGATGTAGGTGATGCGTCGGTTCCGAGCTGCACAACTCAGAGATGTGTCATTGTCGAACCTCTCTGATGTAGGCGATGCATTGCCATCGAGCTGCACAGCCTCGCCATCCTGGCAGCAGTGGCGATGCATCAGCATCGAAGGAGATGGGTTTTTGCATTTGCAGAACTTTAAACACACTTCCAAGCGCCCAGGACTGGATTGGAACCACTTCGCAGGGCAAGACTCTCAGATGGCAGAGTTAAGGTGCTGTTGACGAATAGAGTGCAGTCTTTGATGCATGGAGAGATGCAGGTTCAGTCCTTCTCACTCCCTGGCAGGAGGGCAGCAGGTCATCACAGTAGAGCAGGAGTCCAGAAGAGTCCAGCAGAGTGACAGTCCTTTCAGCAGCACAGCAGTCCTTCTTCATGGCAGAGTATCCACAGGTCCATAAGTTTATTGACTTGGTGGTGTCAGAGGTCCAGTACTTTTACCTAGTTGTGCCTTTGAAATGTGGTAGACTTCAAAGGGAGGCCTTTGAAGTGCACAGCGTCCCTGCCCTGGCTCCAGACTCACTACAGGAGGGTATGCAGGCCTTTATGTGGGGTCAGGACACAGCCCATTCAGATGTAAGTGATGCAGTACTCTGCTCCACCCCCTCCCCCTTCAAGCCAGTTAATTGCCCATTAAGGCCCATCAATTCACACCTAAGCTCCCATTGTGTGTGGCTGTCTAGAGGGAATGCACAAAGCCCGACTGTTACCCACCCCAGGTATGTATTCAGAGACATCCAGAAGGCACCAAATGGCTAAAGTAAGAAAAGGCCAACTTTCTAAAAGTGGCACTTTCAGAATAACAATTTAAAATCTAACTTCACTATAATTTATGATTTTAAATTGTGATTCCAGAGACACCAAACTTGGGGGTCCAGTTTCTTCCCAATTGGAAATTACACTTATAAGATGTAATAAGGTAATCCCAATGTTAACCTATGGCTGAGATAGGCCTTACGGTAGTGAAAAACGAATTTAAGAGCTTTTCACTACTAGGCCATGTAAAACGTAAAAGTACATGTCCTACTTTTTGGATATGCAGCACCCAGCCCTTAGGCTATCCAGGGCCTACCTTAGGGTTACCTTATATGAATTAAAAAGGAAGGTTTGGATCTGGCAAGATTGATAACTTGCCAGGTCAACATGGAAGTTTCAAACTGCACACACAGGCTCTGTAATGGCAAGCTTGAGACATATTTTAAGGGCTATTTGTGTGGGTGGCACAAACAGTGCAACAGGCCCACTAGTAGCATTTAAAATACAGGCCCTGGGCACATGTAGTGAACTTTACTAGGGTCTTATAGGTAGATTAAATAAGCCAATTGTGGATAAGCCAATATTACCACGTTTAAAGTAGATAGCACATGCACTGGTAAAGTGCCCCGAGTCCTAAAGCCGACAAAAACAAGTTCAGTAAAAAGGGGAGGAGGCAGGCAAAAAGTTTGGCGGTGACCCTGCAGAAAGGAACAGGTCCCTCAGTTCCCCTTCCTGTTCATTCTGAATTTACTCTGACTTTTGTTCAATCTGAGTTTTTTGCAGAATTACTGCTTTACCCTACTTGTGGATTCATTGGAGTTTGGCTACCTTCGCTCAACATCTTTAGGCTTCAGTCATGGTTCAAGTTTGGAGCTCATCATTGTCTTTCCATGCTGAGAAAGGCGTAAGTTTATTACTAAATGCTAAATATTACTTGTAGGTAAATGTTTTATGAGCCTGTGCTAATTATCCTGTGTTGTGTTCTTTGTCAAATAGTACTGAGACATGGCACATGAGTGAAGAAAGAGTAGGGTGCATAGAAGGAAAGATTCTGGACAAAAATACCAAGTGAGTATGGGGCAGACTCTAGTCAATGTGGTTTCCATGAAGATAAAGGCAAGCTTCCTTTGGTTTATCCAACTTGGAGGAGAGGGCAGCAGGGAGAGTCCCTGAAATGTAAACATCCCCTAGTGACAAATATGATTGATGGTTTCATTGTGGGCTGGCTTAGGCCTACAGGGGCACATTTTTAGGGTATCGACTCAAGATAAATTTAAATACACAAGACATTTAAAAGGAAATCATCCTGAAACATCTGTCAGGGATCAGAACATCCTAGATCTAAAACAGAAATCTTAGGGGAAATAAAATATTTAAGGGGTGGGTGGATGGGATACTGCTGTGGTACTATCCATTCACATTACAATATTAACACACAACATCAGTGTTAACACAATAACAGACATGCAATGTTGATTACGGAGAAAGTCAAAAAGACAAACTGAGCCCGGCACAAACACAACACAGCTCTTAACCTTATGTGCCCTTGTGAAGACAGTGACAAGGCCTTCCAACTCTTAATGTTCAATCTTTCTCTCATTTAGTTGTGAGTAAGAGGTCAAGTGAGCTATGACATCCCTGTAGGTGGTAGCAGCCACCTGCTTTCAAGCTGCACAGCCAGCGGCGGCTCCTCCGCTATGGCGGAGGAGCGTCACCCCTCTGCTTCAACTGCAAGCTCAATACAAAAAATAAAATGATAATAATGCTCCGTTTATTTGTTGTATTGAGCTTGCAGTTGAAGCAGCGGGTCGGGCTGGGCTCCCCGCATCACAGGGAGGAGTGGTAGCTGCACCTTAAGAGCGTATGTAGGTTTGGCCGGCCCTCTTGCGCACTCTGCATGTTCTCCACCCAGGCTGCATTACAGCCTGAGTGGGGAACTTGCCCAGACTTCCATTCCCCGTCTGAGCGCCGAACCATGGTGCTCAGACCAATCACAATGCTGCATGCAGCGTTGTGAGTGGCTGGGAGCCTGGGTGCTTGCTTTCTGTTTCCTGTGTGGAGGAAAGGCGGCAGGTGGTGACCAGCGCGACCAGCAGGTTAGTTTATTTTTTATTTTCTATTTTTTTTTTACCCCTCGCCACCATTCCCTACGAGTCGCTACTGGGCACAGCTAATATACTCTGCAAGTAAATCTACTCCAAATTGTGCAAACATCTGCATGCCAAATGGGCTACCTTGAATCAAATTCAAAACCAAATGGTAACTTCGTGAGTGGAACAAAACATGGAATTGATATGCTCAAATTGGCTTTTAAATTTTAGTTTAGGATGTCAGGGTCTGACTAGTGGACAAATCTTCGTGGCAAGCCCCTGTATGTAAGAGAAAACATATTGGACCAATGCTTCTAGGTCAAGAGAAGAGCAAACTATACACAGCCTATAGAGCTGGTGCAAATGAGACTGTGATGATCCTTCCTAACACACAAACAGGCGCAATTTTAATAAGGGTTGATTATAGGCTTCAAAGACAACTTTTGCAAAATCATTCTTGATAGTCAGTAAGGCAAACAATGCTTTCTTCAGGTCACCAATTTTTTTAATTTGCACACTGAACTAAGGACAAGGTTTTCCTTCAGCAGTGATAGGCATGTGAGATTCAAAACAATAGAAAACAGCATAGAAATAAATGGTGGAACACCTGGCAAAATATGTTAAAAAATAACAAAAATGTACTAATCTAAACGCACATTACCCCTCTGTTAAAGTAAACACCCAAGGCTCACAAGTAACCTTCCCAAAGTAGTAGCTTAAACCAACAGTGTTGTTGTGCCAACCTGCTGGAAACCCAAGCATTCTGAGTAGCACCAGCTCCTGATGGAGTCTGCTCATGATGCAACAAGAGCACATGGCAGCAAAGTTGCCCCCACTGACAAATTCCTTGTTCTGACTTAGCATTCAGTAACTGTTGATGATGAATCGATTGTGGAGGTCTTCATTGGTGTCTTGTGTGTGATACAATATATATTGCTACAGATGGCAACACTTCCAGCTGGTTGCCCAAGCTTGTTTCTGCCACTGTGGTGGACTTTTCTTTCACTCAGAGTTCTTAGCCATTGAGAACTATTTTTATTTATTTGGGTAGCTTGGCACAAAAGCAGCCAGGCTTAACTTAGAGGCAATGTCTTATGAAGTGCTCAAAGAGAACAGTAATAAAGTGAAAACACAACACAAGAAAAATCCCACATCAATTTAGTAGAATAGAGTAAATTTTATTGAAGTATTTGAGACCAAATCGACAAAAATCCAATTAGTAGAACCGGCGTGATGCAATTTTATAGGTTTAGGTAAAAATAGTGCTTAAAAGCACAAAGTGGCAACTGTGGTTATCTGATTGCTCCGGACCGGGACAAAGTCACAAGTTGAGGCCAACGGTGATGGAGCATGAGCTGCGTACAGGGACAAAGTTAGACCCACTGAGTATTGTACATATGTCTTTGGTGCGCAGTCTGCACGGTGTTGCTTTGCGAGGCTACGCAACATCCAGAGTTAGTTCTGAGTAGCTGTGAGGGCTGCGATGTGAGGTCTTGCAACAAGTTGTATTGTGCTGCATCGGTTCTGACGAGGAGCTGCAAGCGCTGTGATGCAAGGTCCTGCATGGAGTTGCATCGTGCTGCGTCTGGTCCAATGTACAAAAATAGATAGGGAGTAAGCCCTAATCACCCCGCATCTCAAGAGCTATCCAAAACAAAACACAACACAAGCTGAGATGCGGGAATGGATATATGCACTGCAATTCCATCAAAATGATTACCTCAATTAATCATTGATTGAAATACTAATTTCATACATTTTTATTTTAACATGTCAGGTTGTATTCATCAACTCTTTTGTACAAAAATATGTTGCTT
Source organism: Calotriton arnoldi (assembly GCA_963921515.1). NCBI lineage: Eukaryota > Metazoa > Chordata > Amphibia > Caudata > Salamandridae > Calotriton > Calotriton arnoldi. Next base: position 1,792,246 of record CAWUFW010002509.1, read on the forward strand.
TATGGTGTCGCATAATAAAACATTCAGACCAAACAATAGATAAAGACTGTACAACAAATCACAAAAAAATTCCTTTAAAGTTGACCTAAAAAAGCTCCTCTTCTTTCAATACAAATATAGTGTTAGCTGTGCTCTAGGTTTTGCGCACAATCACAGTAACAGATAGTCTCATATATCTGTAGACATACAGGAAGTATGGTTATTTTCTTCTGTTTTTTAATAATAATGTGTACATAGCACTCAATACACAGATGTTACACTTCGGGAGACTTCATGAGAAGGGAGGGTGTCGACGCGTTTCGGCCATACACTTTAGGCCTCTTCAGGACCAATGAAAGAAGGAGCATATAGGGGCGGGAAAAAGAGACCATACAGCCCGGCCAGCAGATGGCCGCTAATCCAAAAATCCAAGGACCAATGTATGTGTCCCCTCAAGGCTGTCGAGATTCGGGGTATGACCGAAGCCCAGGAATACACTATCAACGCATACCGGCGGGCTCCGTGGTAGCACCTCACCGACCGGGGGTGTAGGTCTCTCACCAGCACAGCCGGATCAAGTGGGGCGGCATGGGAATCCGTCACCTGAGGACGGCTCCAATAAGGCTGGGCAGTGAGACTTTGCAGGGCTATGCATCACTCAGCGTTGATTCCTTTGAAATGTTCAGCCATGCGGCGAGTCTTTGCGTTGCTTCATGTTGCTTTGTGCCGGTTTTCGTGGGGACCACAGCTGGGCTAGCATGGCACCTTTATCCCCAATTTCAAGGGTCCAGGACTGGAGGGGCACCACTTGGGGGGTTAGGACTCTGTAGGCAGAGTTCAGGTGCAAGGGTCAAGATGGTTGGAGCCTTTTCTGTCCCTGAGGGTCTGATCAGGAGGCCAGCCAGCTAGCCCTTGGAGTCACCCTGGTGGTCCTGGGTTCAAATGCAGGTCCAGTCCTTCTCACTCAGGCTGCCGGGTAGCAGGGCAGTCCTTCTTGCAGCACAGCAGCACAGCAGACTTCTTCTGAGTCCTCCGCAGGTTCGGAAGTGCACTGAAGAGTTGGGTCCGAGGGTCCAATATTTATAACGTGTGCCAGCTTTGAAGTGAGTGAATCTTCTGGAGTTTCCTCCTTCAAGGTGTCTGTATTTCGTTCCTTCCTGCCCTGGCCCCAGCCTGTCATGGGGAACAAAAGACTAGTGTGAAACCCTTTGTGAGTGTGCTGAGGTGGACTAATTGTTATGTGCATTGTGGGAGCTACCCCCCCATCCCATCCTGAAGAGATGGCCCACCTATTCCCCCTTTGTCTCACTGTCTGGGAGTTATACACAAAGACCAACTGCCACCTACACCTAGTCACGTGACCCAGGATACAGGCACCAAATGGTTGGGACAAGAAAACGCTAATTTTCTAAAAGTGACATATTCAGATTTCTGACTTACAATCCAACTTTACCATTGGAGAGGGTTTACCATTACAATTCTTTAGGTACCAAACTCAACATTCCTACCTGCTCCTAATTGAAAGCTATCACTTATTATATGTAACAAGGTAACCCAATGTTATCCTATGGGAGAGGAAGGCCTTGCAGTAGTGAAAAAGGAATTTTAGAGTTTTTTCACAACCAGGACATGTAAAGGTTAAATGCACATGTCCAACTTTTAAGATACACTGTACCCTGCCAGATGGGCTGTTTAGGGCCTACCCTAAGGGTGACTTATATGTATTAAAAAGCAAGGTTTATGCCTGGTAAAAGGTTTATTTTGCCAGGTTGAAATGGCAGTTTAAAACTGGACACACAGGCTGCAATGGCAGGCCTGAGACATGTTTAAAGGGCTACCTACGTTGGTGGCACAATTAGTGATATAGGCCCACTAATACTATTTAATATACAGGTCCTGGGTACAGGTAGTACCACTTTTCTAGGGATCTACAAGTAAATTAAATGTGCCAATTGAGCGTAATCCAATTTCACCAAGTTTAAGGGAGAGAGCACTAAGTGCCAAGGACTTTAGCACTGATTAGCAGTGGTGAAGTGCACAGAGTCCTAAAAGCCAACAAAAAAGGGTTCAGAAAACAGGTGGGTGAAGGCAAAAGGTTTGGGGAAGACCCCACAGAAAGGGCCAAATCCAACAACTAGGATAAGGAGACTACCCATCCGGGAGGCTTTCCCTCACTCAAAATGATGGGTAGGTGTACAGAATGTTTCAAATCACAGCAACGCCACAGTCTTGGGCTGCCTTAATCAACAGGTCAATATGTTGAAAAGGTGCTCCCTGAAGGGTTCAAGTCTTAAGTTGGAGGTAGCTCACACAACCACTGGAGACTTGACCCGGATGGCATGAACTTCTTACGTGACGGAATGTGCCAAGATAATATGGGTGGTGGCTCTAGACAATGCTCACACAATTCTCCCTGAGTGGCATCCTGCCGGAAGATGAATGGCTAGTCCTCAGCACACAGAGGCTCCATGTTCTGCAAAATGGATGCTCTAAAGTTCTTAACTATGAGTATTTGGTAGCAAAAATCTCCAACCAGACTCTTTAAACTCGCACAAATCTTTTTATTTAGTAGGGAAACCGGATAGCGGGATCAGTGCTTAAGCCTCTCTGGGATGTCATCCCAGACGATCCTGTAACTGAGATAGTAGAAGGACAAGATTGTAGTCTAGGAGGTTTTACCCTGAATCGCAATTGTGTCTGTGGAACTTGCTCCACAGTCTAATCATCAAATGCAGAGAAGCGCAAACCAAATCCTGCATGAAACAGACCATCACTTGAATTTCTATTAATACCAAATTGATGCGCAAGTGTATAGAGAGTGAAATGGGGCATTGGAACAGAAAGAGAAAAACACAATGGCTAGATACAGGCAGTCTCAATCATACAACAAGAACTGGTTCTCTTCTGATACCTCTCAGACTTTTACAAGCCAGGAAAATACATACAACACGAAATGGACCCAACCAGTATACTCTTTTCTCCAAAATTTGAATTTGAAGAAACAGTTTACAAAAATACCTTCTGGACTAAGCTGCTACATATGCTAGTCTTTTCTGCATCTCTAAAATGCAAAACTTCGGTTTTGACTAGATCAAAGAAAACACGAAAGAAGGAGAATGAACCCAAAGTCTACCTTCTACTGTCACCAGCAATTCAAAAGAATTCTTAAATTGTTACCCCAACTTCTCAATTAAGAGCATCTACCAATATACCAAGACCAAGTATCTACTCTCAGAATCCACAAAGAAAAATATTGCACAAGATCAGAAAAGCCTATAACATTCCTGGGTTAATTCACCGCTTTATCTTCAGGACATTGTATTGAAAATGTGTCAGAATCCATTTTTCCTCAATGATTTTAGCATGGTTCCAACATTAAGTTCATAGTAAAGTACAAACACAAATTTAAAGGATATGAACTTTCAAATGTGAAAAATCTTCACAAATAGTACTTCGAGGGATCTTCAGTTTCTCTTAAATAACGGATTTTGGCCGAACACTTCTAATCCCACTCTAACCAGAAGAGTCAATTTGGCAGGAATACGGACTGGGCCTCAACGCGAAGAAGTTCTTTAGTGTCCTGGAGCTTGAGGGTGCGCACCTGTAGATGTATAGCCTTTTGCTTACTTCCCAGGTGACTGATGTCAAAAACTTCTGAATCAATGACAAATAAGTCGAGGAGCAAATGATGACATCTCCTGCTCACTTGTAGATGGCGATTCTCCAAAAACTGAGGTCATATTACTTGCCTGCTTGACCCAATCGTTAAGACAAATGCCGTCAAATCTATCTATCTATCCCCTACAACACACCCAACAAGTTCTCCCAGTGAACAAGCATATTCACATCCTTGACAGATCATTTGTTATATTTGGAATGTCCAACTCCGAATTCAACTACAATGAAATGTCCAAAACCTGAATTCTTTATTAACTCAGACAAAGGTACGATCATTCTAAGGGCACGTTGACTAGTTTTTTGAGGCTGCATTCTTGAAATTGTCAAAGGCATTTAACTACACCTGCAAAAACATACACAAAATAGAGCTCACTCACACTTCTGCTACCAGATTGGTGGTTTGTATGCCTGCCTTTCTGTGAAATTCATATAAAATTCTAATTTAGACTAGGGTAGAAGTAATCCTGTTGCTTTGCTTCCATTTTGCTTGAACAATATATACGTGTCCATTTAAGAGGAAGCATTTAAAGGTATTATGAAGTCCTCTTGTTTTCTTATAGTTTTTATCTTTGACACTTGATGTTTTAGATTTTTACCTATAGGAGAGAAACAGCAGAAGCATGTTGCATGCTTTTCAATTAGTAGTCAGGTCAATACCAGTAATGCCTAAGGAAGATGATGACACTGCTTGAACCGTAAGAACTAGATGCAGCATCACTGATCCGTGTGCACCTACATCTATGTGATTTCTCTACCAACCCGGTGATCAAGCAGAGGTTTTTTCTGCTCTCAGTGGTTCAGACTTGCTCAGTGTTTGTTACCAAACATCCTCTGCTCATTATGATGCAGAAGAATGATCATGGCTGATTGCTCTCGCTGTAGCTCTCTGCGTGCAGAGCTTTATCTGGAGGGATCTTTTCGTAGCTGGATTTCAATCAGCATTTATTATCTGTCTACATTTGGGCACTGCACACTTCAAGACCCTTTTTAATTAAAAAAGTTATTACGATTGACTAGGAGTCATTGCGCAACACCTCCTGAAACAGTTCCACACAAACATAAAGATTATATTGTGATTCATTTGTATGCAAGGAGTGCAGCTGCCCCCCACATATCGACTCGCTGCACAAGTCGCAATCATGCTCCCACTCTAGAAACAAATTCTGTTTACAGTTCATTTTCAGATTACATACTGATTTGATAGCCTTATAATAGGTCATTTTGCTTCCAATAACCCAGACTAACATGACCTCTTTCTGCTGTGCATTCAACAAAACCAAAGTGCCAGGACTGTATTCTCTTGCCTGAAGTACCTGTAGATCAGGCTTCAGACAGAGCACCTGAGGGGGTATGTCTTTCTGCATTTGACAAATCTCGAACAGGTGGCAAACGTTTATGTAGTAAAGAAAATCCCTTACCATAGCCTGATTGAAGCATCGTCAGATTGCCCGATGTCTCTTCATTTCTTCATATTGTTCATTCAATGTCACCTCATATTGCTTAATGTCTCTTCAGATCATTTGATGTCTCTTTAGCTCAACTGATGTCTCTTCAGATTATTCAATTAAGGGCCGACAATAAAGAACACGTAGCGTATATGGTGAAGAATGCGGAGGATAACAACAGGATCACTAAACAAGAAGCTAAATCGTTGCATGAAAGAGAACCCAGGATACCTTATTTCTATATTTTACCAAAGGTCCATAAAGGAAAACATCCCCCTCCTGGGAGGCCTATGGTGTCTGGAATAGGCTCATTATTTGAACCCCCCCTCAAAGTTTGTTGATCACTTTCTAAGACCCTTAGTCATGGAAATGCCATCATATGTAAAGAAAAACATAATGAATATCTTGGAGGCAGTACAGTTTGATCTAGACGAAAAAATCCTTGTGACAATGGATGTTGAGTCATTGTATGCAAGTATTCCCGAAGAAGAAACCTTGACGTTTGTAGATGGACTACTAGAAATGACACCCTAGAATTCCATAACACTGACTGAATTTATCTTGGATTGTGCACACATGGCGCTCACTCTAAATTACTTTATGTTTGAAAAAGGCTTCGACTTACAGCTTCACAGAACATCAATGGGCAGCATGTTTGCGCCAATACTAGCTTGTCTCTATGTCCATCAGATTGAGACCAATCACATTTACAACATAATTAATCAATGCCACTCACATATTGTGCTCTCGAAAAGATATATTGATGACATCTTTATCATTTGGTGGGGATCACATGATGATTTAACATCAGTCTCTCAATGGATTAACAGCATCAATCCCTACTTAAAATTTACCATCTCTGCAAGTAAAAAGGAAATAGCCTTGGATCTATCAGGTGCGAACCAGTACACAAGGACTCAACAATGAAGTTTTTTGGAACCAACTACGCAACTAAGAAGAGTTTAAGATTCTCAACACCTTTAGACATAAGACAAGAATAACATGTGAAATAATACGAATGTCTTTCACACGGAAAGTTGAGATATATGATTAATTTAAGTCTTTAACATTCCTTTACCTCTGTTACGTCCTGTTGTAACATTGATGTGAGAATACATTAGAAATTGAGTATAAAATAACCAAACGATGATAGCACACATCATTGGGGTAAGATCACATATACTGTATAGAAACAGTAGGACCCAAGCAGCCTGGTGAACAACAATTCCCATGAACCTAAGTGCAGTCGCACCGACGAGGTAAACCGAGCTCATGATCCTGGGCAATCCTTTAAGCTTTAAATCCAGCACCATGTGGCCAGTGTGCATGGGCCCGGTACCGGTCTCAAAGACCGAGATAAAGAGCCTGGGCATCTGGTTAGATCAGAACTTGACCTTTAAGGTGCAGGCCAGGAAAACTGCGGCTACTTGTTTTGGCTTGCTCAGAATGGCCCGTAAAGTGCTTCCCCTTCTCTCCTTTCAAGCAAAAAAAGTACTAGTCCAATCGCTTATACTTTCCAGGATAGACTATGGCAACGCTTTATATTTGGGTGCCCCATCTGCAGTAGTCACGAAGCTTCAGACTGTACAAAATTGTGCAGCCAGACTGCTGATGGGAGTTTCCAATCGACATTCAGCAAAACCTGCACTACGCTCCCTTCATTGGCTTCCGGTGCAGGAAAGAATCAGCTTTAAAGCCTTTTGCCTTGTCCATAAATCCCTGCAAGGGAATGGGGCACCGATAAATTCAGCCATGATTCGCCCCTATAAGGCCAATAGGAAACTGCGTTCGGATGAGCTTCATTTAGTTGGGGTCCCTAGGATCAAGAAGGCCAGAAGTGGAGGCCGGCTTTTCTCGTACAACGCTGCCAAACTCTGGAACTCTCTACCTCTGTACCTGCGCAGGGAATCTAACCACCTTGCCTTTCGAAAACAACTAAAGACACTACTCTTTCCTTGAGGTCCTGTCTTTCTTCTCTAGTATCGCCCAGCGCTGGGATGCTCCCGGGTAGCCATGCGCTATACATATGTTTTTTTCATTTAATTGGTCACTCTGATGAGGTTACGCACACCCACCTTGCAAGCGCACCTCTGTTATGAATAAGGCGAGATCACATGCACGGGACACAAAGAGAAGAAACCAGTGTGTCCCAGTGAACAGCACTTCCCATAAACCCTAATGCCGGTCTCCCATATGAGGTCAGGCATACCTTCCCCTTTGATCCCTTTTAGAATAAGCCTTACAATAGCTGATATTATCATTTAAAATATTCCACAGCATTCTATGTTCATTATAATGTTATGACTATAGAATCAATGTAACGTTGCTCTGGGACATGCGCTGATGTAAGTTTGATGCATGTATTTACGATCCAAATGGCCAATCAGGCTTTGATACTACGAAAATACAAGAACTAATTAGAGCCATTGGACAATTCTGAATGTATCGTTTAGAAGGAATGGACCTCCCCCTCCCGAGCCCTCATATAAACATAAAGCGCAGTGATCACTATGAACAACCAATAAGGTTAGGGTAAAAGGAGGCCATGTAAACACCACCCAATAACCAATGCTGATTATACTATCAGCCTCTTAGTGTGTGACTACAGGGAAGTGCCCCCTCAATATGGTTATGACACCCCGCTAACCCATAT